>JANUYF010000001.1:177191129-177799398 GCA_026167975.1 Phrynosoma blainvillii
CTGAACACAGATATGGTTGTCAGTAGCAGATGTGGGAGCTCAGCATGTCCTGAATTGGTGGAAATGTACCCCACTCTGTAAACCAATGGCTGCTGTTTCAGTACTAGTACAGGAATGAGCTCTGCCATTAGTTAATATTTATCAACCTCAATCCAACATCCTCATTGTTGTTAACTGCCCTCAAGTCATTCCTGATTCATGGCAACCCTGTGGATGCCAACTCCAAGCCCCACTATCCTCCACTGCTTTGCTTTAATCTTGTAGGTTCATGCCTGTAATCTCCCTAAATGAATCTGTCCATCAGGTGTGCAGTCTCCCTCTCTTTCTACTGCCCTCCACCTTTCCTAGCATTACTGTCTTTTCTAACGAGTCATGCCTTCTCATGATGTGGCCAAAGTACAACCTTAATTTGATTGTCTTGGCTTCCCGGGAAATTTCTGGCTTTATTTACTTAAGAACCCAATTGTTTGGCAGTTCATGGTATCCTCAGCACCCTTCTCCAGTACCTTATCTCAAAAAATTAATTTTCCTCTTATCCTTTTTCTTACTCTCGCATCCATACATGGTGATGGGGAATACAATGTCTTGGACATTTCTAATCTTAGTGCTCGTTGTATATCTTTACACTTTAGGATCTTGTCTAATTCTTTCATAAGACCTCATTTCTAGTCTTCTGATTTATTGACTACATGGTGTAAATACCCACATCTAGGCATGTGTCATACATGCATACATACATAGTGCATGTCAGTGACTGAATACTATTAAGCCATATACAGTTCACAATGCAAAAATGCAGTGCAAAGTATAGGATGCACAACCACAATCAAAAGTAAAGGCTGCATGTCCACAATCCACAATGCACAGCTTGCAAAGAAATGGCACAAATGAACATGCTGTCTGGACAACTCTACTTCTGCTGCTAGCAACAGAATATGTCAGTTGCATAGTAGTGACATTTTGGGCCTGCATGCATAGAATGTTTTACACATGTGTATGTCACTAAATTAATTCTGGCCATAATA
The DNA here is from genome assembly GCA_026167975.1 of Phrynosoma blainvillii. Taxonomy (NCBI): domain Eukaryota; kingdom Metazoa; phylum Chordata; class Lepidosauria; order Squamata; family Phrynosomatidae; genus Phrynosoma; species Phrynosoma blainvillii. The sequence continues at coordinate 177,192,155 of JANUYF010000001.1, forward strand.
TGTCAACACTTGGTAATATCACTCTCTCTCCTACTGAAAGCTTTTGTCTTTTGTATTTTCCTTAGGGGAAATCTTTTGACACGTACTTTAACAGACATAGTGAACAAAGAAGACTTTGTGTTGAATTCTGAATATCTCATCACTCTACTTGTTGTAGTTCCCAAGTAAGCAAAACCTGGCATTCTTGTGGATGTGTGTAATCACAATATTCAGCATTTATATAACTCTTTAGAGAAGGAATGAGAGTTATGTTACTGTCCAAATATTGTTGGAAGTCATCTTTCTTCATTCCTCACTGCCAGCTATGCTGGCTGTGGCTGATGGGAGTTTCAGTCCAGCAATATTCTACAGTGTTCTACGACCCTGCTTGACAGGCCATAAAATATTTTACACATGCTAAATATTTACACATGTCTCAGTCTACAGCTTTGACTTCAGATGGCATCTCCCCTCTCAATGAATGTCTTAAAATGGTAATGGACTAGATGAGGAAAAACAGATTGAAACTGAATCCAGACAAAATGGAGGTACTAATGATAACGGCCCCAAACCCAGGTATTGGTACACAATCTCCAGTCCTAAATGGGGTCACACTCTCCTCAAAGGACTGTGTTCGCAGTCTGGGGGTGCTCCTAGATCTGTCGCTTCAGATGACAAATCAGGTGAATATGGTGGTCAGGAGCGCCTGTTATCAGCTTTGGCTGATATGCCAACTGCACCCTTTCCTGGAGGTCAGGGACCTCGAAACTGTGGTACATGCACTGGTAACCTCTTGTTTCGATTTCTGCAATGCACTCTACATGGGGCTACCCTTGTGCCTAGTTCGGAAACTTCAAGTGGTACAGAATATGGCAGCCAGGCTAGTCTCAGGTAAAACCAGAAGAGCCCATATAACACCTATTCTAAGATCGCTTCACTGACTGCCTATCAGTTTCCGGGTGCAGTACAAGGTGTTGGTTATTACCTTTAAAGCCCTAAATGGCTTAGGTCCAACCTATCTTCAGGCCTGCCTCCTTCTGTATAATCCACCCCGCGCACTCAGGTCCCATTGGAAAAATTTATTGCAACCTGTAAAAACTAGATTATCTGCAACTGCCTGGAGGACCTTTTCAGCTATCACTCCCAGACTGGAACGGCCTGCCAGATGAGATCCGTCACTTGACCACCTTAAACAGCTTTTAAAAAGTTGTTAAGATAGATCTCTTCTGGCAGGCCTTTCCTGAGTAGGTAACCGGCCACCGAAAATAGTTATGCCTGTCCCTGATTTCCGTTGTAGCTATTTTAAATTATTTGTTATTTGTAATTTTTAAGTATGTTTTTATATTTTGTCTGTTTAATTGTATTTTAGGGGGGTGGGCTATTGGGGGATGGGATTGTTTGTTTTATCTTGTAAGCCCCCTCGGTTGTATTTTATAGAGAGGCGGGATATAAATAAAATTATTATTATTATTATTATTATTATTATTATTATTATTTTCTTTATGAAGTAAACTCAAAGCAGCTAAAATAACAGTGTAATATAATGTATTTTGGAATAAAAAGTAGGACCCATTCAGGAATATACAACCCATTAGGGGTTCTTGAAAACAAGAGACAGAGCTCCTTAGCTTGTATCTCTGACAACTTCACTCAGCAGCTTCAGGCAGATGATGAAAAGAAGTTGTAGGTAAGATGGAACTTATGTGGGGCCAGATATTAGTTGGAAAAGGTGCAGGTCTGGTGCAGCATGGACACTAAAGCCCCATCCTCTAAAAGGGTAAGTCTTCCTGCCTCCAGCATCATGTCAGACAGGGAGACTGTTTAAGTGAGGGATGGGCTACTTGTGCCCACTTGTGTCATTGCTCTGGGGAGGAACAATTTCTCCACCCTTCATTTAGGGTTGGACTGTGCACCAACAGAGTTCTTAGTCTATTCTAAGCTCCTCGTTTGGGGCACATACTCTTCAATTTGGCTGACTGTGAGCCTAAAAAGGAGATTGAAATAGCCTAGACAACAATGACTCCCCTTAGCAGGGGTGGTCTGAATTTTTCTGCCACCTGGGACAGGAAATGAAGTTTTACTGTACTGGAGAGCACCGCCGTGTGTGCTTGTTCTCTCGCTCCCATTGCCAGAAGCTGAGAAGCTTCTCTGTTCAGCTATTTCCCAAATGCCTAAGAGCCAGTTCTCAGTTGTGCCACTAAGAAATCTGTTAAACAGAGCTGGAAAAAATGCACTTCACCGTTCTAATCCTTCCAGGTTTTGGTGGTTCAAGCCTGGGTGCCTGGCATGTATAGGTGGCAGCTTATTTTTCACTTCATGAATTGAACTTAGATGGACTCAGTAAAAAGAAGTTGTTGTACTAAAAATATTTTTGCTGTACAAAAAAAAACCCAACAACCCTCTTTCTTGTTATAGGTCAAGCTATGTACAGTGGCAAAAAACCTACGAATCACTTTCTGATATGGTTGTGCCGCGGTCTACAAAGTAAGTTAAGATTTCTGAATAGGCTTGTTTCTCGTGCATTTCATCTTGACCCTCATTCCCATCATTAATTTGTAAAGATCATGAATGGATTGCCTCTATTAGCTTTTGTCTACAGATTCTGTATCATCCCACTGGCAGCTTCAAGTGCCCTGATAGTAAAGCATAGATCTGGGAAACAATGGACCTGATTTAGGATTCAGATTAATATAGAAGGCAAACAGATTCTTTACTCCAAGGCATTTAGCAGGGTTCTTTTCCTATCTGCATGCCCTGCTCTGGTGAAGCTGGGCTTAACATGATATTAAGTTGCTTAGAAACATTTAGAATATTCCTGGTATGGATATCATGGAAATATGGAATTCTGGAGCAGTGGTGGCTCGTGACTTCTGTGTAATGGGGTAGTGCATTTGCTATGCTCCAAATGTTAAAGGAGCTATCCAAGGTATGGAGTAGGTTCATCACTTTGGATAATTCATTTAAAGCTAAACGCTTCCAGTAACCTGGAAGCCTCCTCCTGCTACTGGACTGGAGGATGTGCATGAAATAAGGTTTATTGAGAGGTACTCATCTAAGGCGCACAGTAATTTGGGTAACCAGATATGGCAGAGGACACAGCTCCTGTTGCTTTAGGATTTTTGAGCAAGAATGCTGCCCCTTAGATCATACTCCCTGGGCATGACTCCCAAACATTCTTAGGTGGGGTTGAAGATGCCTGCTTGGGACAGGCTTCATTCTCACCATAAGCAGGGCTTGGTCTTCCATTAGACTAGTGGTTCCCAAACTTTGGTCTTCAGCTCTAAGATGCCCAGCCAGCTTGGCCAACAGTCAGGAATTTTGGGAGCAGAAGTCCAAAACATCTGGAGAACCAAAGTTTGGGAACCACTGCATTAGACAAAACCATTCCAGAACCTTTTCCTGGATGGTAATAGTATGAAAATGCTGAAGATCCAATTACAATTCTTGATCAGGTATGTACATGAAATAGGATGGGACATCATCTTCTCTTTTGCTTTGGGCAGCAAAATGTAATTGATTGGCCCTAGTCATGTGGGAGAAATAAATAGCAAATTCTTGGGTGTGTGAGGTGGTGGTGTTTATAGCTTGCTTTTAGTTTTTCAAATGCCCCAAAATTCTTTCCTATAACCTGATGGTGGCAAAAGTACATTGAGGGAGGAGAAGGAAGGGGAAACTTGTTTATAGTAATACAGTGCATGATAGTATTTGTAGCATGTCCTAATTAAGAGACTGCTGAGAAAGTAAACTGGCCCAGAAATCACCAGCTTGCTTATTAAATTGTATTTTTATTTCAATTATTGTTGAGTGCTAGCTGTTTGGGGCACTTGATGCAGAAAAGCATCAAAGAAAGAGCCAAAAGCAACATGTGTATTTTATTCCAACAGGATGATTACTGAAGATACAGAAGGAGGACTCTTCACTGTAACACTATTCCGAAAAGTGATGGATGACTTTAAAGCCAAAGCAAGAGAGAACAAGTACTGTTCATTTTCTATTAGTATTCCAAAGTGAGAGTAGGAATAATATATATAAATAAATCACACGTACCCTGATGAAGTCAGGAAGATATGTGCTTAGTTCCACCAGTATTCCTTAATTCTTTACTAAGAGCACACCATCATTCTACATTTTAATCTGGTTTCAAACCCATTGAAGAGCATTTTATACCTGTTATTATTGTGTATGATCAGGATCAGAAAGAGGAATTACTTTTTTGAGGAAAAATGTTAATTCTAGCCAAGTAATTCACACTACATAATTGAGAAAAGGGGAGCAAGCATATTTAGGATCATCATGAGTAAAAATGCCTTGTAGGTCATGGTTTCTGATCAGGGAACACTGCAAATTAGCTCCACAAGGAGCAACAGCTACCGAACAAAAAATGCTCTGCTTTCTCATAGAACTACAAAAGTTTTCATTATCAAGAAGCCTTTGCAGTAAAACTGATTTATTTATTTATTTTGAAATGAAATGTACCCTGAGGAAGTGTACCAACCCTGTGACTCACCTGCACCGTATATTTTTTCAATGATATTGTGCACTCTTTTGCATGTCTCCCTGGACATAATGACCATTGTGTTCAAGACTGTAGCTGAAGTCACCACAAATTTATGCTGGCTTGATGCCACTATCTTTAAATCAACCACTTTTAAAGAGCTTTTGTGAAATTTTGTGAAAATTGCCACTCTGAGTTTCTTGGAGGAAAAATGATAAACCTTTTGTGATACAGATGTACAACTGAACCTAATGAATCAAATTCCACAGAATCAAGATGATGCATCATCTTGGATATACAGACTCATCAGAGTGGAGAAGATTAATGTTTAGAAGAGCTTGTTTAAAAAACTCTAATCCTTTTTCTGATGTAACTTCCTTGGATAACTTGCTACACAGACAGGGCTTATCTTTCCTTCTTGGCAAAGCTTTAGTTTTGTAGCATTTAGATTAAACATGTGCATACATATATACACACAGACACATGGGGCAGGCAACAATTTTCTAGGTGCAGATGTTTAATAAGGCACAGCTACTGAATGTCAATACCTTTCCATTTTCTTTAAGGTTCATGGTGCGGGAATTTTACTTTGATGAGAAAGAACTGAAATGTGAAAAGGAAGAAATGAGGAAATTAGCTTCTGATAAGAAGCAGCAGTATGTGAGTACATGACATCATGTTCCATACCTTTGCCTAACTCTCACTGGCTTCTGTGTCATCTCTAAAAGTCAGGTAGCTTAGAGCACTTTCTTCTCTGTAATGAAAAGTGAAACACATAATGGTTGCCTAAGAATGCTATAACTATCCAAGGATAACATCTAGAACCAGATGAATATTTTGTGCTTGGGGACCTGGAATGTGTGTGCTCTGGGTGGAAGAGTGGGCAGCAATGGCAGCAGACTGCATGTTTGGCAGCAGGCTGGCTCTTTCACTGCAGCAGAAGATACGCATGGGGAAGGGAGAAACGGGTGGCACATATGGTGGCAGGTGGCCTCCACTGGCCTTTGCCAGCCCAAAAGTAGCAAAGCCCCTGTGGCAAATTGCTTATTGGGAAATTATAATTGTTCTGTGATCCATCATTATTTTCTATCGTTCCTGGTAGCCCTTGCCTGGACAGGTGATGATGGTCTTCTTCTTCTTCTTCTTCTTCTTCTTCTTCTTCTTCTTCTTCTTCTTCTTCTCCTTCTCCTCCTCTTCCTCTTCCTCTTCCTCTTCTTCCATCTGGCCAGACTCAACTCTTTCTGGCAAAGGGCTTCCCCGTCATCTCTTCCCTTGCCCCCAAATGCCATTTTCTGCCTTGCAAGCAGAGTGCCTGGGAGGAATGGCACATGGGTAAACACTTGCCCTTCATCCTCGGGATGCTCCATGCTTGCTCTGCATTTAGTGAGCTTTTCAAATACAAGCAGCAGCAACACTATCCTTTTCTTCAAAGCACCATTCTATGAATGTTTTCCTCTGTCCTCTCCCTTTAGGTTTTTTTAAAAAAGACTCTGCCTTCATCCTTTCCGGCACTACAGAGTTCTTTCAAACTTGTGTAAAAATAGGAAAGTGAAGCCCAATTAACACAACTCTTTTGTGGCATTGTATTGAGATAGGATACTGCACCAGAGTAATTGAAAACAGTGCAAGACATGCTGATGCTTTAGGTCAAAACTGTGGTTCAGAGAGACTCTCTTTCTTGCAGGCCTAATCCAGCCTGAAGAAGGTTGTAATTTGATAACCAAAGGCCCCTGGGGTATTCCAGCCTTTCTCCCAAAATCCTAGGCAGAAAAATGAAATGGCACCACTATAGTAGCAAAAGTATTGGCAGCAGGTGTACTAAGCGCTCTGCCGGCAGGAGCCAGGTGATGCCCCTGCCTCCTGAAATACCTGTTTGATATACAAGTAATACTAGTAAACTGGCACCAATCCTTGACTCCCCAGATGTTGGATTACAACTCTTGGAAGATTGGGCCAGCATGACCAGTGGTCAGAGATTCTGGGGGCTATCATTCCCCAGAAAGCAGTAAAGACGGATCTCTTTCGGCAGGCCTTCCCGGAATAACTGTCGGCCCATAGACGAGTCCCATTAGTCTGATTCCTATGTTATTTTGATTTTAATTTATTTAATATTGTATTTTAATTTGTTTATTGTTTAATCTGGTTTTAAGGGGGCTGTTCCCCGCCCCGATTGCCATGCAGAGGGGCGGGCTATAAATAAAAAATTATTATTATTATTATCATTCAGGAACAGCTAGAGGTCCAAAGATGGGAATCACTGTCGTAAATGAAATAATTGATAATGTATCTGGTTTCCCTTTAAATTGTGTATTGCATCCTGCCATTTTAGCCACATGAATGACTCGCTGACTGTGGAACAGAGCCATAGCATGTACAGGATTAGTGTATTTATATTGTATGGAAAGTCTTAAACCAGACATTAGCTTTACAAACCCCCATATCAAACAACAGTTTAATGCATAGGTATTGATTCCACAGACAGACATACTCCAAACCAACCAAATACAATGTACCTTTTTCCCCCCTCATCCAAGGGTCCACTGTTGCGTTGGTTAAAGGTGAACTTCAGTGAGGCGTTTGTGGCTTGGATTCATATAAAGGCTCTTAGAGTTTTCTCTGAATCTGTCCTCAGGTAAGTAACAATTTTCTTAAATCAAAGTATAAAACCAGACTAATACAGATCTCTACTTATTTCAATAGAAGAGATTTAAGCCTGTATTTAATGTTTCCCATTGAAAACAATAAGGCTGAAAAGAACAAGTGCTTTGGCTATATCTTGGTGAATATACATGTCATAATAGAGCTAAGGAAGCTGACTGCAGTTAATCAAATTTTATGATCTAGTTCACTCTCAACCTGCTTGTTCCTGAATGTTGTTGGAGTGCAATTCCCAGAATCCCTTACTGCACTGGCCATGCTAGCTAAGGCCGTTGGGAGTTGAACTCCCAACAGTATTTGGAGATGCAAGGTTGGGAAGCAGAGTTGCTATTGATAAGACAAAATAATGACAAATAGAGCTTAGAGTACAGGTCTGCAAATAAAAATGGAAAATACCTGAAATAAGCAGTATTTGAAATTGCATTCGGAATGTGCTCATACTTGCCGACAGGTTATTGCATATATTAATTTTTAAAGGTATGGACTACCAGTGAATTTCCAGGCAATGCTACTTCAGCCCAACAAGAAATCTGCAAAGAGATTGAGAGAGGTCCTTAATGCAGTCTTCAAACATCTGGATGAAGTAGCAGCAGCCAGTATCATGGATGTAAGTGCTGAAATGGAAGACACCGTTTTTGATCTATTACTAACGTTTGCCTTACAGCAGCTATGCACAATTCTTCATGATTTCTTTCATTTCTCTATTAGGTTTGGAAGTTTTAATAGTTTCTCACAGTCCATATTGTAGCTATAGAAGCAGCAGCCTTGAATGAGCAAATAGCGCCATAATAGCATGGCAGAAGATCTGGGCTGACCTGTGATATATTGCTGCCTAGGAGAACAATATGATGCCCACCTCCAAATGCTATGTATAGAAGAATCTTCATTTGACATGGTTGAAGGGGCAGAGTCCTTCAGTGCCTCTGAGGGCAGCAGGGGGCCTTAGGGGATACTGAGCAGACCACTTGGTCAGGGTGACCAGACATCCTCCTTTTCCAGGACATCAACCTTCTGTCCAGGAGGGATTTCAAAATGTCTTCCATTTTGAGCATGACTAAGAAGCATAAATTTAGTGTTTTTAGCAGGGGTAGGCAACCTTTCCCCTTTAAGGGCCAAGGGACTTCAGCTCCCAGAAGCCTCAGCCATGTTGGCCAGTAGTCCCATGTTGGCCAATAGCTCCTGGGATTCTGGGAGCTGAAGTCCCTTGGCCCTTAAAGGAGAAAGGTTGCCTACCCTTGGTTTTTAGCTTTTATTTCATAATGTCTCACATTTTTCTTGAATGTCCTACATTTTGCAATGGCTTGTCCTGTGCGGTTAGGACATCTGGACACCCTGCACCTGGTACACACAATTCTGTCCTCCAACATTTTGCTGGTTCTCTCTGCCCTCAGCATCTACTGCCTGAATCAAGGGCTTCACTGTACTTAATGGTAGGGCTTGTCCTGTAGGAGAGAAACCAAGAGTATGCTGGAGGGAACTGTACATTGAAACCTCAGTATTATTTTGAATTTATTTTATCTGTGTGAGATCTTGTGATCAGAGCAGGATTTAAATGTTTAAATAAATAAATAGCAACACACTTAGGTAATGCAATGAGAGGGGTCTTTGCCTCTTTGAACATCTTGTCACCATATCTAGTCTTGGAAGTAGTGGACACTAGGGGTGCACCCAAACTGTAGAAATAATGTAGTTCGACACCACTTGAACTGCCATGGCACCATCCTACAGAATCCTAGGATGAGTAGTTTTTGTGAGGCACCAACACTCTTTGGCAGAGAAGGCTAAAGGCATTGTAAAACCACAAATCCCAGGATTGTGTAGCATGGAGCAGCAGCACTTCAAGTGGTATCAAACTGCATTATATCTACAGTGTTGAGCAAGCACAGTGTATTGGTTTGAGCATTGGACAGTGATTCTGGAGACCAGGGTTCAAATCCTGGTTTGGCCATGTAAACCTATTGGGTGACCTTGGGCAAGTCACACTCTCTCAGCCTCAGAGGATGGCAATAGCAAATCCCCTCTGAAGAAATTTACGAAGAAAATCCCGGGATAGCTTCACCTGAAGGTCTCCATAAGTCAGAAATGACTTGAAGGCACATAGCAATAGCAACAAAGATGCACCCTAGGTTGACCATAGCCATTTATTTTGCGTGATATTTTACACTGTGCTGACACTTATCTTAAAGATGCTTAATAAAGCGGTTTGGGCTGTAACATTTAGCCCCATGTAGTGAAAGTTTACTTCCTACACATACAGTTGTGTAATCAAAAGCACTTACTTCTCAACATACTACTATTTGTTTTCCTTCACGCATAACCAAATCCTCCTTGTTGGTCAAACACATGCAGGTAAGTCACATTACAGCAATGAAGCAGGAAGCCTTTCTAACGTTTAATTGATCTTACTCACATTGAATTTTGGAAAGACACTGTAAGGGTAGAGGAATGATAAGAAACATACTTTTGCACACATCCTGAATACCTCTGTCCTACTGGAGTATCTGAGTAAGTTGGCCTTCAGAGAACTTAAGTGGTCAAGCCACAGAACATGCTTCTCTTTGGCTTCTTCATTAGTGATTTGTAATTAATACTTTTTTTTTTTTTTGGTGGTGTATGAAGCGAGACTTGGAAAAGTCTGGTTGTCAGGATATGCAATATAAGGGTCCAAAACGCACTGCAGAAATAATCCAGTTTGAGACCGCTTGAACTGCCCTGGCTCAGTGCTAGGGAATCCTGGGAATTGTAGTTTATTGTGGCACCAGAGCTTACTGAGGTTAAATGTCTCACAAAACTACAGTTCCCTAGAATTCCCTAGCATTGAGCCAGAGCAGTTAAAGTGGTCTCAAACTGGATTGTTTCTGCAGTGTGTTTTGGACCAAGGTGGAGCTACTTCCAAAAAGCCAGCTAATTTCTTATATATATATATATATATATATATATATATATATATTCTGTAATTGTTTTAATCTTTGGATACAAATAAATCTTTGGATCTTTGGATACAAATAAATATTATTATTATTATTATTATTATATACACACCATGAAGAAGAAACTTAAGTTGCATTACAATTGTAACTTGTTATAGGGCAACTTCACTCTTTTGCAATGTAATTGTACTGTTTTAGTTTAGTTATGGAAATAGAGCCTCACTAAGCAGTGGAAGTATGGCGTATCACATTTGGCGTGCTGTCTCATGCTGTGTTAGTACTCTATTACGGAAATTGAAGTATTGAAAAGGTTGATGAGAGGGTGCACTTAGAACTACCGGCCAATTGTTTAAAGTATCTTATTTCTTAAAACAACTCCTGACTATGTAGTAACAACTCCTATGTGGTAACTATTCTGGTTATTTAGCAAAGTTGCTTTTAAACCACTGTACTGTAGTGATGGTTCGGAGGGCCTTTGGGACTATTAATGTAGTAATTACTTTTAAAAGTGATTTTCCAAGTTCTGGATTTCTCAGATTTACTGTACTCTTGACTAGGGTCAAAACCTGAGGTGGCTAGAGATCCTACCACTTTTAAAAGCTGAAGCTGTGTCTTAGTGCTCTGCTGCTTCTCCCATGTCCTTCCCATATTTTTGTCCTGTATTTGTGGGTTTTCCACATACTCAATAATGACACAGTTCTTAGCACTGAATATTATTCTGTGGAAGAATTGCCTTTCTCTGTAAACCTAAGAAATGTTCAGACTGTCAACAACTGCATATAGTATTTTTAAATTACAGCAGAAGTGAGGAGCAAGCATCCTGGCAATGTTGCACTGCAGCTTTCATCAGCCATTACCATTGGGGCCAGGGGTGATGGGAGTTGTAGTCCAACATCTTCACAGCCACATATTCCTGCATATTGGAAGTTTGTTTGCAGAGATGCTTGCTGTTGGTGTGAGTGCAATGAAGCTATTCCTCAGCTACTCAATAAAAATCAGTCTTCTTTATAGCGAGTCCTAAAGCATATATACCTGAAAGTCTTTATCATTTGTGTTTGACTCTTTTTCCAGTCTTCTATGGACATCCCTGGCTTACAGCTAAGCAGTCAAGATTACTACCCTTATGTCTATTTCAAGATTGACCTCAGCCTTCTGGATTGCAGCTAAGAGGTGCCAGACTTACCCCATGACTGGTCTCCAGCGTTTTAGTATTTGATTGTTCATGAGCAATGAAGTTGCTGTGCAAGTACCTCCAATTCCAAGCTAATTTTTTAAAAAACACAGTAGTAAGGGATCCCACGACGGACCAAATAATGTCGAGCAAGTGTTCTGTGTAATTCCTAGGTTTCACCTGACACTGCAGATTCAGTTATTTTGCCCTCTTTAATTCTAGGTGTGACAATTCTGGAAGCCTTTTCTGATCATGTTAGAGAACATGCTTCACAAGGCAATCATGTTACAGTTGTATTTATTTTATTTTGTAAGTTACAAAAAAAGTTCTCAACCAGGATTTTAAATAAAATCAAATAATATCTGGTGATTAAGGTGACAAGAATACTCTTAAATCATGGAACTGTAACAGTTTAATGTTTAGATTCAGTCAATGAAGCAGGTACACACTCTTGCACTGAAGCTAATCAGTTAACCAGATAGTTTAGATGGAGGGGTGGGGTTCTCCATGTTAGGTTGTTCAGTTCAGCATTTGAGAGAAACTCAGGCACAGATTATATTAATGAAAAATGGCAAAACTAAGCTACTGATTTCCCATTAATCTAGTGTTTGGTGAAATGGCTAAAAGCGAGGGACTCTTGGAACAAAATCCAGCTTTTGGAATCTAAGCCACTTTGGAAGCTTGTTATCTTTACAAGACAGTATAGTACAACTGTCTCTCTTACAGTCCATTTTTACAATTAATTCCAACTGTAAAGTGAGTAGAAATGCTCATTTGTAACAAAACCCAATGCAACCTTTCAGAAAATAATAGAAATTTGAGATTTTATACATGATAAGAGTGACAAAATTGTGCGCCAGACCAACTTTATGAAGCTTTTATTAAAAGGGGCTTACAAATAGATGTTTAAGGGAAAATGGGCAGGGCATTGCCCAAGATGATGTTAGGCATTGTACCTTTCCTCATTGGACCCCCAGAAACCATGAGGACTATTTTTGGTGTCTCTCTGGGCTGTTTGACACCCAAGAACAGGCCAATGGATGTCACTTCCAGGCTTAGAACCTCCCACCATGTTGCCTGGCTCCAAAATAGAGTGATTTAGTGAAATCAGCCCCCATGCCCCTACAGGGTGCTGGGGAAGGCTTCTGTGCTATTTTTTTAAAAAATTGGAGATCTGGGGGTCTCTCTAAGGCAGAGGTAGGCAACCTTTCCCCTTTAAGGGCCGAGGGACTTCAGCTCCCAGAAGCCTCAGCCATGTTGGCCAATAGTCCCATGTTGGCCAATAGCTCCTGGGATTCTGGGAGCTGAAGTCCCTTGGCCCTTAAAGGGGAAAGGTTGCCTACCCCTGCTCTAAGGCCTCTGGGGGACTGCATACAACCCACACTTTGCCCACCCCTGCTTTTTCTTCAGAAAGTCCTATACTCCCAATGGCAGCAGAGAAGCATTGGTTTAATACTGACACTGGGCACACACTCACACACCTAAAGAAGCAGTAGAAACACACCAAGCATTTGTGTTTTTTTGTATATCCAGAATAATCTGGAGTTACATCTGTAGTGTCAGAACAGTCTTCAACAGAGGGAAGGAAACATCACACAAGGAGGCATCCCAGCAAGCCACACAGTTCACCTGGCAGATAGGTCAGATCAATCCCTTTCCCAAATCAACAGCATTGCCCTGTATAGCTCCTAGAACATTCCCACTCTAAGCTATTAATGTTCATGTCAATAATATATCTGCCATGGACTTTCCCCACTACACCTGCAAGCAATGTTTTTCCCCCCTGCAAACCCTGTCGGCTCCAAAAGGAGATAAAAAATATCCTCTCCAATAAAGAACTACATGTTTAGTGACACTTTATAAAATATTTCTCTGTACGATTCATGTCCCCTGCACAATGGTACCTGAAATGTTGTACTGCTTTGTCAAAACATGGACCTTTTTCGATATTGTACAACACTGACACGGTGTGTCAAAAATATTGTTTTATTCTTTCATTGAAATGAAGGCTAGAGACACTAGCACTTTGGAGGGGGAAAAGATCACATTTTCAAACTAGTTACAATAAAAAGTCTCAAGTCACCGTCAACCACCACATACCAGCTGGACAAAAGCCAAAATAGGGCGTATTTCAATGAAAGATCAGTGTCATCATCCTCAAGGTATCTGTTGCACAGAATACAATCAGTTTTACTCAATACAAAAAAAAAATTCATAGAATTTTGGAGAGTTTCTTTTTTCTTGAGAGGCACACTATTAACAGCATTCTCAATAGCTGACTTGGGTATTCCGTCTCAGCAAAAAGACCACTCGTATGTCTGTGTGCTGCTGCAAAGAAGTTCTGTCAAACTACTGCCCAAAGTCTCTCAAGAACAAAATATCTTCACGGTCTCACAATTCATCCTTCTCATTATCCCAGTCATCAAGATCTACGTCACTGAGATCAATATCTTCTTCAGCTGGCAGCTATGAAACAATTAAGGAGAGTGTGAATTAAGCAGGTCCTCCTCCAGGTACAACAAAAAATTTCTTTCATACAGTTCTCTGAACAAGCTGACAGGAAGCTCACAAGTTCATGTGACTAACAAAAAGACAGCCTAGAACATGGAGGAACTGTTGTCACAGACTTTCACCTGAAAAGCTAACTGTTTCAAAATGGCCTTTCAGACTGTGCAGAACAAGCTACAGACACTAAGCTGCAGCCTTGAGAATTTGAACTGAATTATAAACTATCTGCTCCTACTGCTTAAGTAGCCTTTGGCCTCCAAATCAGAATGTATTGAGGCAACTACTATGCTCACTCCAACTAAACTGTATCCATGATAAAATATGGAGATTAAAATTCTGTCAAGCTTTGATACAATAGTGATCCCCCCTCTCCCTACTAACTTGTTTCATTCAGTAACATTAGTAAGAAGAGCCAAACATTTTAAAGGGCCAAAATTCAAAAATTAGTCCCAACTAGAAAAGACTTACTAAGTCAATTGCAGAATGGTAAGCCAACACATAAAGTCTATTGATCTTGTCTACTCTAGTTGTAATCAGCACATACATTTAGGCCTGGATTAAAGTCTAATGATAAAGTACCTGCATATTTTGTACAGTGGTTTTTGTAGCAGGACTTTGTGGATGCTTTTGGACTGCAGCTCCCAACAGTTCAAGCTCACATAGCTAATGGTGGGAAGTGTTGGGAACTGCAGTCAAACAACATCTGTAAGGCCACTACACAATTCCCATCCCAATACTTGTAAGGCTGCAAGTTTTAGGCACTAGAAAAGGAAAAGTGAAAAAATGGTGAAAGGTAGGCTACAGAGTGAGTAACAGAAACCAGGAGTAGATCTACATCATCATGAAATGGGTTGAAGATTATTTTAAAAGAGCTCTAAAGAGTATTAGGAACAGAACTGCAAACAAGGTTGTGCAAGGCAGCAAACTTAATTTGAGTTTGAAGACACAATAAAGTAAAACCTGAAAGGAAATGACTCAGAAGAACTTAAACTAAGAGGGAAAGGATGACAGAAAACATAATGTTCAAAGCTTAAAACAAAAAGAATTTGGTGGAGTGACAGAAGGAAGAGAACTGAGTCATGCTGCCTAGTTTAGAGCTCAGAGTAGTGTGTGTGTGTGTGTGTGTATTTTGTTTTTTTGCAGGTATGGTAGACAGCAGAAAAAACAGATATGACAACATTCTAGCCAGGAAAAACAAGGGTTAGAATCAAGATTTCAGTGGAGCCTATGGGAAAAAGATTTTTTTACAGTCCTATCAAAAAGCAGACTGGGAATATAAAAAGAGACAGGTCTTCCCAACACCTTTGTCTGGATTGCTAGTGATAAAGAAACTCTGAACAAGAGATCAAATAAATACTCAAAACATATAGAGATCAAAAAAGTGCCTCTTACCTCACCATCTTTGCCATCCCAAGGCTCTACTGTATTAATCTTAGCAAAGCCGCCTCCACCTACTGGTGCTGTGGACCCTCGGCCAAAAGAGAGCTCCCTAAAAGAAGAGTCAAAGCACGCTTAGAATTTACTTTACACTGCCAGACAGTCTGCTCAGTAGCTCTGACAAGGTCACAATGTTTTTCAAAACATTGAAAAACATTGTCCAGTTGGCAAGATGCAGTCTGCTTGTTTTATCTGCTAAAAGAGGGGGCTGGGCACTTAACATGTTCAACAGACTGATTCAGGGCCATGTACATGAGCTCCAACATAATGTCAAAACAAAGGAACAACAAGAATTTTATGGGCAAAGGCAATTTAGATATTGTCAAAGGAACAGACATAGAGACATATAATTCTACCTGAGGAATTCATTAATCCCTTGTTCACTGAAAGATCCTTTCAGCAATGCAAATTTCATCTTTCGAGCATTAACTGCCGCCATGGCTGGGTATCCAAAGCCTCCAATTCCTAAGGAATTTTCAAGATCAGACTGTGCTCCAGCCTCTGTCCACAGCCACCTGATAAACAAAGCCAAATGTATTATCTCACAGAAAATGTGCATGAAAGTACTGCAACTTCCAACAGCTCTAGCCAGCATAGTCAACAGCCAGGAAGTTGAAGTTCAACAACATCTGGAAGGCCATACTTCTATCCTAGGCTGTTTTGTTGCTGTTGTTGTGTGCCTTCACTGAAAACCAAGCCAGTGTTAAATCTACACTGGCCCACAATATATATTAATTCTATTAATTCATACTAATTCTACAGACAAACACGGTTATATTTTAAAATTCAACCATTATGGAAAGCACCAAATTTAGCCGAATGAAGTGGAAATCCATCAACCTCTTCAAGAAACTTGCCCAGATACAGACAGCTATCTTCTTTCTCAACAAATGCAAGCAGGAGGATGTCATTCCTAAAGCCTGCATGTGAAGAACCCTTTGCAAACTACATATCACACAGAACTCATGGGTTCGCCTCATGATAACTAAGTCTGCAGTAGCCAACATTCTTTTCCAGTTTTCTTCAGTTAAACTCCTGCCCTCCTGTCTGTCCCTGACTTCCACTCCACCAAGAGCATTTGAGGAAGTAGGTTAAAGTCTATGAAAGCTCATGCTACAAACTTTTCTTTTCTTTTTTTAGTTAGTCTCAAAGGTGCTACAAAATCTCTATACATATTAATTCTACACACTAACATGGCTATATCTTTAAATTCTACCACCATAGTATCTCTGTAAGCATTCCCTTATTTTCATCTTTACAGGAATTTTGCACAATGCAAGTGACATCTGTCATAAAATAAGCATCATAGGAGATAGGCAGGCTTTCTTCAATGAGCTATGCTTTTTGTTGTATTCCAGAGTAATTTGTACTTACCCCCACATCTTCTTTTTGTACTTGTCTGCCATTTTCAACATGACTTCCAAGTAGGAATTTCTACCTGCAGCTCCTGATTGAGAGATAGAAACCACAGAAGAATAAGGAACATTACATGCACTATGATTATACACCAGGGGTCCTCAAACTACGGCCCGTGGGACACATGCGGCCCACCGAGGACATTTATCCAGCCCACCGAGTGTTTTTGCTGCCGCTGCCTGTCCTGCTTAGCAGCCGACTTGTCCCGGGCCCTAGTGCGCATGTACATCCCTCCAATGGTCTGAGGGACAGTGAACTGGCCCCCTGTTTAAAATTTTGAGGACCCCTGCTATACACTATAGCACAATGATGATACACCAAGGGAAGGTTGTTGGTTTTGTTTACCTGTGTCAAGAATATGGGGCAAGACAGAAATGATACAAAGCTGGTGGGCTTCACAAGTTTGCTTCAAAACATCTTCATTAATAATCTGAAAGTGAGAAAAATGTTTTAAAACACATGCAAGGATCAATAAGATTAGACCCATGGGAGAGGGAGCATACAGGCTGTATACAGCCCTCCAGCCCTTTTGATGACTTCCCCCCATAATTTTCTCTTTTTTTTCTTAAAACCAACATTGTGGTTTGCCAACAATATTTGGCGGAAAATCACATCTATGATAGTCAATGGAAAAGGAAGTTAATGCACTACAATCAGCATCGCAGTCAATATCATTTTATAGTCAATTTTTAAGTACAATTACAGTTCATTATATATAAATTTAATGATAACTGATCAAGTATAAGTAGTAGAATTTTATTTGTTAATAATGTGAGGGGCATTTTAAGGCTTTAATCCTATTTAGTAAAGATTTCAGTAAACTGATGAATTTCAGAGAATGGCCCTCAAGTATTTTGCTAATGTGAGAGATGACTCAGAGCCCCATGGCAGATGCTCATGCCTGGATTAACAAGAGGACAGTCTGCACATTTAGAAAGCTGCTGTTTCATTCTCCCTATTCTTTAACCATTTGCTTGACTTCTCTCAAAGCAACTGCCCTACCTCCTCTGATCACAGGTGGGTAATGGCTTCTATGTCAGTGAGACGATGAATCTGCTCTGGGCTTTAGTAAAAAACTTCAGTCAGCCCTCTGTATCCATGAATTCTGCATCCTCAAATTCAACCATCCACATTTTGAAAATATTTTTTTAAAGTTCCAAAACATAAACCTTGGTTTTGCCATTTTATAACAGAGACAACATTTTACTACCCCAATAAATATAATGGGCCATAAGCATCCACAGATTTTGGAATCCATATGGGTCCTGGAACCAAACCACAGCAGATACTAAGGGGATCACTGTATCTGGTGTGAATTCTTTCCCCCAAACAGCCTCAACACACTGCATAGCTACTTTAAAGTTCAGATCCCCCATTTCACTGACAGAGAAGTCATCAGTTGTTACTGTTTCTGATATCAGAGCAGTTTTGAAACTATATCTTATAAGACTCTGGCTCTCAAATAGTTTAGGACAACCACTACCATAATCCTTTGCCACCGACCATGTTAGGATGAGCTGATGCCAAGGCCAAAACATTTACAGAGTTTCTCACACCCATTTTGAAAGCACTTCTCACTACCTTTTGTCTTTAGTAGGATTTTTTAGCAGTCACATTCTGAAAAGATCTAAGTGCATTTGTCAAAAATAAGTCACCTGAGGAGCTCCTGATTAGATGGCTAATTAGATGGCTAATTAGGCTTACAAAGAAGCTCTGCTTTCAAAACTCTTGGAGAGTCTTTAGAAAGCTTTGACTTTGTATTATAAATACAAAAGACCCTTAAAGAAACAACAGGAGGAGAGGGGGAAGGAAAAGAGGGAAATACACGTAATTCTTGGGATAAAATTATGGGTTTGGCATATGCATTAATATAAATTGGCCATATTCCCTTTCCCATTTGCTTGAATTTAAAGCCTTTCAGGAATCAAAAGAAAACCAAGCTTTTTTATTTATGACATGCAGCCTGTTAACATAGCCCCTGTTAAATAAGGGGGTGGCATCAGGAAAGATGAGGACATACTTCTAATTCCATTAAATTCATGGAAATGCCACTGCAATTTTCAATCCCAGATCTTAGAGAAATCCAGTGAGAGATCATGATTTTACTTCAGTGATTTCTTTAATTAAAAATCATATGTGCTAAGAGAAAACTGTTGCAGAGTTAGGACAACTGTACAGTCAAAATGGGGCTACTGACAAACAAAAGGAAAGCTACCAGAATGAACTGGGAAACCCCAAGCTTTGCAGAAAATAAAACAGGACAACCCTCAACCCCTCCCCCCGAGCACAATTCCCAAGAAAAGTTCCATCAGGACTGAGCATGATGAAGGGCCACAAAATACAGCATGTAGTGGGAGAATGGAATGGTGTAACCTGAATGACAACATGGGGAGATGGCATAGCACTCCATGCCGTGCAAAACTCTGTTGCACCTTCCACTTGTAAATGCTAAAATGTGAGCTAGGAATTTATTTAGACAAGCATACCTCTAGAAGTTCAGGTGGTGGTGCATTTTCTGAGAAGAGGTCCAGGGCACGAGCAACAATATCTGATTTTGTCCTTCCACCATCATAATCCACAGGGTCTTCTCCCTTCTGAAAGATCTTTATTGTAGGAAACCCACGGATCTAGAACAAGGTTGCATATGGTAAGAAACCAGTGGGAGTGGGCAAAAGACAAAGCCATCTAGGTACTAAAGGTTTTAAAAATCAAAGTTAAGCCTGTTTCAGGTGCATTGTAACCAGTTTTACTTTTGTGTAATTCAACTTTTTCAAACAGTGGGGGCCACGTGCAAAAATATAAACTTATTCCATTCATATGCTTTAGTCTTAAAAATCCTGACCTGGTACAAACAAACTAGTTGTGCACTGACATAGGGTTTACTTTATTTTACATCACATAAGTGCTTAAAATAATAAATTAAAGAACCCCTCTCTGTGAAAAAAAATCACAGCACATGAAAGAAAACTGAAAACTGAAAACTGACACTGCCTGCTGCAGTTACTCACCCCATATCGACTTGCTAACACCTGGTTGACTGTGGCATCTACCGCTGCCAACTTCACTTTTCCCTTGGTTTGCTCTTTCACTTCTGTTGCAGCTCCTGCCCATTCTGGCTCTAAACTGTGGGAAGAAAGTTCTCATCTGTCAGAACATTGGTGGGTTCTTCCTTTCCTAGATCACTGGTAACCGATAATGTTATGTGGAAATTAAAACAAAACAACAATCTTTCTTCAAGCCTGAAAAGGGACTGAAGAACAACAGTTACTTCCAATGTACAGGGTAGAGCTAAAAAATTAGTTGGGACTGGTAGGCAGCTGGGTGACCATACTGCCCTATTACTATTCCTAACAGTGTTATTAATACATGTATCATCATCACCACCACACAAAAATTAGTAACACAGGTACATTTGTGAGATTAGAAAGACTGTCAAATATTCTAGACTAATTTCCATCAGTCTTTCTCTTAGATCAGGGGTAGGCAACCTTTCCCCTTAAGGGCCGAGGGACTTCAGCTCCAAGAATCCCAGGAGCTATTGGCCAACATGGGACTATTGACCAACATGGCTGAGGCTTCTGGGAGCTGAAGTCCCTCGGCCCTTAAAGGGGAAAGGTTGCCTACCCCTGTCTTAGATTCATTAGTGATAACAGAAGGACAAACAAAGAGAGGAGAAACCTAATTTAATGCAGTTCAACCATTGCTAGCAGTCAAGAAGCTGAGCTGCAATTCAGACTGCACTCCTCTACCTAAATACCTTAACTCAGCAAGTCTAACATGTATTAAAGAGTGCACTATTTGCATCCTCATGCCAGGTCATTAACCTAATTTATAATTAAATTACTCAAGAAACTATTACATGTCTACATACAGAAAGAAAATCCACACCCAAAATTTAATTCAACTTATTTAAAATTACTTCAAATGATGAGTGCCTTACTTACTTTTTGCAATGTCCACACCAAGGAGCATAAAACTCTACCATCCAAATGTCATCGCTGTTCAGGACATTCTTATCAAAGGTATCATCTGTTAGTTCAATCACATCTTTTTTCCCTGAGCCTCCACTTTCATGGCTACTCTGTAGTTTTGAAACACACAAACAGACCATCCCAAATTTGTTCAGAACATGCTTACATCAGATCCAGTGCTACACATGGGGCTCTGGTTGCTGACTACAACAAAACAGAGCCCTCCCACCCTCCTTCTCTGTGTGTGTTGGTATATTGTCAAGCCACACAACTCCTAATCAGGGTGCCATGTAGACTGGAGTACCAGCTGTCTGTTTCCAGGATCCTTACTTTGTAATTTCATTTGTGGGCATGTTTTTGAAAACATTTACCTTGTAAGCCATTACATCTTCCAACATGAAAAATTAAGCATTTTAAACCACCACTGGAAAGTATTGTCCCAATTACTAGCGCTTATGCAGAACCACCAGAGCTTGAAAAATTTACTTCTTTGGACTACACTTCCCAGAATGTGGGGATTCTGGGTGTTGTAGTCCAAAGGGTAATTTTTCTGGCAATAAACTTAGAAAGTATGCTTATGAAGAGTGGGTCTTTGGAATATGTTGTTATTGCCTATAGGTACCTGTTTTCCAGAACTATAGCCACCTCCTCTGCCACCGAGGCGATCTTTTACTAGTGACCGGAGAGCACTTAAAGCAGCGTCAACAATAGCATCACCTGTCCTGGCCCCTGAGTCAAAAGAGAATGACAAAATGGTCAACAGCAAAGTCCAGACACCCAACAGGTCAGCAGCTAGCCACACTTTCCAGTGATTGATTTGGAAGGTACCTCAATCCTTTCCCCAGCAGGGAGAAAAAGCCACTAACAACTACCACAGTTATGTACCAGGAGAAATTACATTTGCCAGAAGGACTAATACAGTCATTAAAGAGCCCTAGAGGAAACTGTGCATTTGACAAAATTGGTGCTCCTACAGCAGAGATGCCTCTCCCTGTCCACACTCTCTCATCTTAGACCACGGACAGGAGACAGGAGAACCCCAATGTCTCCTCCCCCAGCATGATAAATTTCTAAAACACCACCACTGGTTTCAATGAAAAGTTTGTTAATATGTGGTGTAGTAGGTTGAGCACTGGACTATGGCTCTGGAGACCAGGGTTTGAATTCCCACTCAGCGATGGAATCTCACTGGATGACTTGGATAAGTCACATTCTCTCAGCCTCAGAGGAAGACAAAGGCAACCCCTTTCGGAACAAATCTTGCCAAGAAAACCCCGTGATAGGGTTGCCACAAGTCAGAAACGACTTGAAAGCACACAACAAGAATTTGACCAAAGGGAGGCATTTTCAGGGAGCAGAAAACCACCCCTTGAGGGGAAAGGACTAAGTTTACTCTCCCTAACTCTCTCCCCCTCACATACACACATATTAATCAAACTTTCCGAACCCCTCTGGTGTCACTGACTTTTTTCAAATACTTGGGAGATATTTTCAGCAAGAGTATGTGGATGCACGAACAGCTAAGTGAGTCTGAGCCTGTCAATAGCATATGGGCAATTAGACTGAAAGTAATTGGGACTGAAAGACAGAAAGCAACTCTTCTATAACATGGCCACACAGCCCGAAAAACCCACAAAAAAAAAACTATAGACTGAAAGTAATTTGCCAGCAGGGAGATCTGGCAGGTGATCCCTGACAAACTTGCTAAGAGTCCATCTGACCCTGAGGCTAAAAATCTATTCTGTAGCAGACCTTCATCACAATGTTCCTTGCTCCAGCTAAAACACTACCAAAGTAGGAAAGTCTTGTAGCACCTTTGAGACTAACTGAAAGAAAGAAATTGGCAGCATGAGCTTTCATAGACTTCAGTCTACTTCCTCAGATGCACAAAAGCTCATGCTGCCAATTTTTTTCTTTCAGTTAGTCTCAAGATCTTTCTACATATCGATTCTACAGACTAACACGGCTATATCTATGAAAGTAGGGAAGGTGTGAAAGTAGGGAAAGGAATGCTCTAGGTTCATTCCCTGAAGTAAAGGACAGATATTAAAATAGCCTTCCCACAATTTCATTATACTACAAAATACAATACAATTACCTCTCCTAACTTGTCAGGCCTTATATTGTAAAGAAGAGGAGCATCTTTAGTTGTTTTCCTCAGTTAGGAACACAAGAATCAACAATAATAATAAATTCTTAAAAGTGATAGCGAAGTTAGTCTACTGCTGCAAAACAAACAGATTCCTGTGGCATCTTATATTTATTATAGCATTAACTTCTGTGGACTAGAGTTCAATTCACTGTTTACACAAAATGCACCACTTAAAAGAGTACCTTGATAATCTTCTGCTTTGTTCTTATTGGCGCCAAATATCTTGATAGTGGGAAACCCCTTGACACCATACTGACCACCTAGGGACTGATGTTTATCTGCATCAACCGCTCCTACTTTCACAACACCCTATAAGCAAGGAAGAGCTTTACATTAGTTAGGATTAGTGCATTTGAAAAACAAACAAAACAATCTAAAAGGTAGGGAGAAACAGGGTATTTTGCTGAATGTGGACTATACTATTGTAATAAGCAAACTACTCACAAACTTGAGTAGTTCTTGAATTAATGAAATTCTCTTCAACTAGAAGTTATTTCTAATTCATAGGAAAGTAACTGTAAGGAGGGATGAAAAACCCAAGAATGTTTAAATCAGGGGTTCTTAAGCTTTTTGCCCTTGTGATCCCCTTTACATCTACATGTTGACACTGTGCCCCTCTGTTTGATGTAGTAAATTTTATTTGTTTGGTGTGTGCATTTTTGTTGACACATCCATATATTCAGGCAGTAGCATCTCACCCTGAGAACTGGGGTAGTGATGGAACACATGGGGGAAAAAGAAATGGTGGCCATGATCCAGCGAGCTGCCCCGCTTTCCTCTTCCTCTTTTCTCTCAGGTAGAGGCGGCTGCTCCAGGTGCCCTCCTTGTCTCTGTCTTCCCCTCCAGGAGAGAAGAAGTTTGGGAAGTGGAGGAGCAGGGACAAGGGCCTCCAAGTCTCATGCCCCCCCCCCCCAAGCAACTCTCATGTGCACCCTGGGCCCTGCCCCAGTTTGAGAACCACTGGTTTAAATCAATCCAAGAAAATCTTCTGTCTTCTAAGTAGGTGACGACCAGCTCCAAAGAACCTATGGATGTGACTGCATTTAACTTGATAAAGGTACTGTGATCACAGAGAATCTTCCAGACAAGTACTCTGTCTCTGCTGTCAGTAAATTAATTTATTACTATGCCACCACATTTGTCAAGATCTGTTCCAATGACTGATTCATCTGCAAAGAAATAAGCTTAAGTGGCACTCCTGTGCTCAATGCACTCCCCAGCAATGGACAATTTTTGAAAGTGGCTTGCCTTTCCACATAGCATCCCACCACTCTTTCAGCTTAACCTATTTCATATGAGTATTTATAATAATAAAATGCAACAAGGATGTGCAGTTATCTAATAAAAGAAATCTAACTTGCTGTTAGAAATCATTCAACTCATCCATCAATTAAGCTTGCAAAATAGATGCACTTGGGCAGAATATGTCTGGAGAATTTTAAAATTATGTACCCATGTTTTATATGAAATATTGATTTAAAACGTTTTCAAAATTTAAAAGATTTAACCACTTGCCAATTAAACAGTGAAGCTCAACTACAGCAACTCTGAAGATATGAGAAAGAGAGTATTCAGCATAACCTAGATAGCAATACAACTGTGAAGTCAGTCACAAAACTATAAAGTCATAGAAACACAGAAGGGAAATGAAATAACTGCTCAGTATAAAGTTTCAATAACACTCCAAATTAGAGGTAATGTTTCAAATCTGATGCAGCTATAGAACTAAAAATCACCATGTTGAGTTTACCAATTTGGATGCTACAAAGTAGTCTATCTGTAGGCAAAGAATCAGAGAATAGTTGGAAAATAGGGGCACTTACATCTGTTCCTACTGCAAAAATCAAACTGGTCTCTTAGACCAGAAGCACAACATCAAAACTTGGGCCTAAAAATATTTATTGTTTTCCATTTATTTATATACCTATTTATAGACTGCCTTTTTAAACATGAACCTTACAGCTTTTGCCTGTTCCACTGGAGATAGTTTGTCCAAAGGGGTGGGAATATCAGTCAGCTGCTTCTTGATTGACAGATGAAAGGAGCCCCATCAATTGCAGCATCTGCTTCCCAGTAAGTGGGATTGGGACAGGATTCACTGTGTGGCACATTAACTATGTTGCTTACACATTCATAACTCAACAGGATTCAGATCTACAATTACAATCCCAAATGTCACTTACAACTCCAGAATTTTAAAACAAAGCTAATATAAAATAAATATAAATACAGTGAGGCCTTGCTATCCGCTTGGGTTTGGTTCCAGGAGCTTCCGTGGATACTAAAATCTGTGGATGCTCAAGTCCCATTAAATACGATGGCATAGAAAAATGGTGTCCCTTCTATAAAGTGGCAAAATCAGGGTCTGCTTTTTAGAAATTTATTTTTTGGAATATTTTCAAGCCATGGATACTTGAATCTGTGGATAAAAGAATCTGTGGATAAGGAGGACCGACTGTAACATAACATTATAAATAATATAATATAATATATTGTCTAATAAAGGCAAATAAGGGGCAGCCAATGATAGCCTTCCAACCATCAAGTAAAAAAAGTGATATAGTTCAGAGGCAGGGCACATACTTTTCATCCAGGAAATGCCAAATGCGAACGATCCACAAACACAGGTAGGTTTGGGAAAGTGCCACAGGTAGTCAATGTGGACAGTATTTGAGCTAGCGGATGGACCAATGGTGTGGCTCCATATAAAGACATTTTCCTTTTAGATATATCACTCACTTTTAGTGCTGTGGCAGCTTTCTTCCATTCAGGTGTCAGCCTCTGGCAATGACCACACCTTGTAGAGAGAGAGGAACATAAGCAAATTTAAAAACACTGTTTATTCCAAGCCCCATATAAATCCTCCCAGTACAAATCCAAATACCTAATGCTCTCAGCAGATGAACTGCCAGCCTTTTGCACCCTCTAAAGATCACATCCTGGAGGAATATCATTAAGCTGCACAATTAGCAATGAAGAGAAATCTAAGGAATGATAAAGGTTGGATATTAATCCTTTACTGCTCCATTCAGTTTGGTACCAATGCCCATTGCTGGTTGCATTTCTCAGACTTGTAGAGCAAGCTTAAAGAAGTAATCGAGGGATTACTTCTTAAATCGAGGGAAGTATCACATATTTAAGAGAAAAGATTCCCCAGAATAGAAGCTCTCCTTTTCAACAGATGAATAGAAGGCAGAAATTCAACTGGTATAGCTCCATCACAGCATTTTCATACTGGAAGATGAAGCATCACTGGAATTTCTGCTTGCTAATGGCATAGATCCTTGATCCAGAAAATTTCTTGGCAAGGGAAATAGCAATAAAAACAACAAAGGGTCTAGTGGAATTTTAAATACTAAAAACCAGATATTCAATGAAAACTTGTGTGTGCGCGCGCGTGCGCGCATGTCTTCAAGTCGCCTGTTGACTTATGGCAACCCCATGAATTTCATAGGGTTTTCTTAGAATACTAAAGATGTGGCTTTCCAAGTCCCTTCCTCTGAAATATAGTCTACAGCACCTGGTATTTGTTGGCAGTGTCCCATCCAAATACAAACCAGAGCTGACCTTGCTTTGTTCCAAGATCAGATGGATCTGATGCCCTTAGGATATTTGGGCTCAATGAAAATTAATGCTAGATAAAATATATTAGTTGTTTAGATGCCATAAACTCTTTGCTGCTGTTTCTGTCAGGAAAAAAAGGTGACACCTTATGTTTGTTCTTGTTGTGTGCCTTCATGTCATTTTAGACTGATGGCAACCCTAAGGTGAACCTATAACAGAGTATTTTGGCAAGATTTGTTCAGAAGGGGTTTGCCTTCATCTTCTGAAATTGAGAAATTGTGACCCACCTAGGTTTCCATGGCCAAGCAGGTATTCAAACCCTGGTCTTGAGTCATAGTCCAACAGTCAAACCATTACACCACACTCATTCTCTATGCTTAGCTAAGAACATAAAATAGTAGTAAAGACTCACTGTAAACTAGGGGTCCAAGGGTAATATTGTGATTTCTCCAACCTTGGGCAACCAAACCTGAATCTGGAAATGTTTCTTTGGGAAATGCAACTCCCAGAATTAGCAATCCAACATGGCCCTCAGATTCTAGGAGCTGTAGCCCCAAGGAGGCAATTTTTCTGTGCTATGACCCAAACGTAAATGGTTCCTTCCCTCTTCTCAAGTTATTTAACAGAGAACCTGAAGGTGAGAGAAGAGGCTACACCCAGCCTACCATTTTCTTCACATACCACAGAAAAGAGGTTTTTCATGGAACATCTTTAATCAGGCTACCAGTTGATAATCTCTTTGCAACTACAGTCATCCCTCTGGATTCATGGACTTGCCATTCGCAGTTTCGATTACTCGCGAATGGCAAGCCCACGACTCCCTCCCTCCCCTCCTTTTCTGTGCCGGCCTTTCCTTGGCCGTGCGGCTTTGCAGTATCTGGCACAGCTTTGCCTCATACCTGGAGGCGGCCAGCACAGCCTTGCTTCAGCCCCGGAGGCTTTTGGCGCAGCCTTGCCTTGGCCCTGGAGGTGGCCGTGTTGGCCTTGTCTCATCCCTGGAGGCGGCCAGCACAGCCATTTCTCTGCCGCTCCGGCCTTCCCAGGGGGTGAGGGGAAGGAGGGAGAGAAATACTCAAGTCCCATTGTCCCCAATGGCGCTGACATTGGGAGGAGGGGCTCTTGGGTTTGGGTACTGTATATGTTTTTATGGTTGTAAGCCGCCCTGATTGGGTTTCCAAAGGGCGGGATATAAATAAATTTTATTATTATTATTTATTATTATTATTATAATATTCATGAAAGTTCGAATTCACAGGATGGGTGGGTCTGGAACGGATCCCCCATGAATTTGGAGGGATGACTGTATATTTGG
This sequence comes from Phrynosoma blainvillii, assembly GCA_026167975.1. Lineage (NCBI taxonomy): Eukaryota > Metazoa > Chordata > Lepidosauria > Squamata > Phrynosomatidae > Phrynosoma > Phrynosoma blainvillii. The sequence goes on from JANUYF010000001.1 coordinate 177,219,748, forward strand.
TGAGCTGGTAGTTAGCAAAATACAACAGAAAAAGCAGTTTAAAACAGAGATTCCCATATCATATATTTATGGGAAGGGAGGTACATGTTTGAAGATGCACAATACTGAATTTGCTAAGATTCAAACATATTTAATAGAAGACCTAGCCAAATGGCTGAATACTGCCACCTTAAACCCAGCTGTGCTTTTAACTTTAGTGTAGTAATGGTGTACAAAACTACAACTAGGTTGTTCAAGCAGCAGACTGAAGAGCCAAACAGATGTTTCTGCCTTGGAGGTGGGGTAAGAAAAAGGAACTGTGCTCATTTACAATGCAAAGCAAAGCAAAGCAGCTTATTTATATACCGCTTCATATCACGCTATGGGATGTCTAAGCGGTTTACAACTGTGAGCTGATTGCCCCCCAACAATCTGGGTACTCATTTTAGCGACCTTGGAAGGATGCAATGCTGTGCAGATGAGATGCACCTCCTAGCTATAACAATCAGTAGTTATAAGTATGCTATTACTCATTTGGAGTATGCACAGTCACTTCTATGGGATGGTAACCTGAAACAGGTTTGTGTTCCCCACAATTCCACAAATAAGGACCTCTTTCATTAATTTTATACATGTGGCCATCAGCAGAAATGGACATGATCAAGGCCAATATGTCTGAACCTGCTCCCACTGCTCACATGGCCATGCTGGCTGGGGATGCTGGGAGCTGTGGTCCAAAATGGTAACTATTCCAAGCAGTGCTACACATACGCCTGACCAGATCAACTGATGATTGTAATGGTTCTAGCGAGACATTCCAGAGCTAGAGGAGGAGGTCACTAAACACAGAAAAAGTTGTCAACAGAATATCCCTAGTAATTATTTTCCAAAACACATGATTCAATTACAACATACCATGGAGCGTAGAATTCTACTAGCCATAAGCTGTCGCTCTGAATAACTTCCCTGTTGAAATTTGTTGGTGTCAGTTCTATAACATCATCACTTGAAGAATACAAGCTGTTGACTGCCAAGAAGAGTGTGCAGCTTACAGTTCCTGCAAAGAAAAAATAAAGATTCCTTGAAAGACTATCAAGAGTTTATTTGTGGCCAAGAGAACCCATGCCTGCTGAAAATGGAAGTAAAGGGACACAAGAGAAAACTGATGATGTATCCCCAAAAAAGACTCAATTGCTATGAGGCTGACACACTCACAATCCACCTATGCCATTAATTCTCTTGTAGCTGGCTAAAAACATGCACTAGTGATTTCTGGGGTTCCCCCCTTCATATTTGATTACACTGTATTTCAGGGAAAAGCATGCTCCATGTGTACCAGAGCATTTGTGACTCTAGAATGAGGAATATTCCACAATATCCAAACATACAGCTCCAGGAACACATGTTCACGTGAGATGGAACATTTGCTCTGAATCTCTGACAATCTCCTTTTCTGTCAAATGACTATTGTTATTCTAAAAATAATGCTACTTCCCCCTGAAAAACAGTCATGAAACTGTGAATAAAAACAAAAGAGAGCTAGCATTAATGCTATTATGGATAACTGACTACCCATTAGCATAGTGATGTACTTTTGTTGTGGATAGGAGGGTTTATGGGATATGATGTTTTACTATATTTTAATGCTGTTTTATTATTGTTAGCCGCTTCAATATGTTTGGAGAGGTGGGATATAAATAAATTTATTATTATTATTATTATTATTATTATTATTATTATTATTATTATTATTATTATTATTTGCAACTGAGTGGGGGCCAGGAGCCAATTCTCGCCCCCTAACCCATGGGGTCACACACCCACCTTTCAAAATACTTCCATTTTTCTTCAGAATCCCTCTCAAAATGGTTACTATTGCCATTCTGAGGTAGAATCTGATGTAAATGAGAGGTATTTGGGGATAGTGGGTGCTATCCCACACACCCAATTTGTGGGGGGAAGGGGTTTAATGGGATTTGGGGAACTGGCAGAGGGAAGGACCTTCCCAAATCCTGCAATAGCAAGACAGCCTGTGCTGAAGGAATTATACCCAGTGAAGCACCATCTCAACAAAATAAGCTACAAGACACAACCAGACCATGTCATTTTGATGCTACTGTTATTGCAAGCAAATTTCCTACAAGATGTACAACACCTCCTGATTTTCTCATATGTCGACCCTACTACAGAATTAAAAGAGGGAGGAAGCCTATTCTGGTGAAAGGCACCACCATGTCAGTTTGGAGGTAGCAAACCTTCTTCCAGTTGTTGTGGAAAGTAGTATTGTCGCCACAATGGAAGCAATCTGGACTTCCTGTGATGTACCAGGTTGCCTGTCCAGGTAAATATCTTTAGAGGATATGAAGCCTTAGCATTGAAACACTGTCAAACTTGTGCCTTATTTTCTGGACTTTCTTGGCATTTGTTACCAGACATATACAGTACAGGTTGACTCTCCCTTATCCGAAATGCTCAGGACCAGAAGAGTTTTGGATTTTTTTTGGATTTTGGAATACTTGCATATACATAATGAATTATCTTGGAGATGGCAGCCAACTCTAAACACTACATTTATGTATGTTTCATATACACCTTATACACACACCCTGTAGGTAATTTGATACACAGTAGTTTTAATAATTTTGTGCATGGATCAAAGTTTGTAAACACTGAACCATCAGGAAGGACCAATGTCACTATCTCAGCCACCCACGTGGACAATTTTGAATTTTGGAGTATTTCAAATTTTGGCATTCTGGATAAGGGACACTCAACCTATATAGGCATGAACTGCTCTACTTTGTGTTGTAGATCAAAACGTTTTGGATTCTGGAGTATTTTGGAATTCTGGATAAGGGATACTCAGCCTTTATACGTTTCTGAACTTAACCAGCTATTTATCTATGGTTACAACTATCCTTGCAGTGTCATTCAAAGCTGCTCAGCAAACAGGCCCAAATCCTACTATCAATTCCAGCCAAAACAGTCCCACTCAATCAAAGTACTGATTTATTAAAATAACTATTGATTCAATGGGTCTATTCTACTTGGGGCTGTAGTCTGCATGTCCTCAAAGGCAGGCAGCTTATCAGTGACTCTAGGTATCACTCTTGTGTCCCTGTTGTCAAACGGCGAGCACCTTGTGAGTTCACAAAATCTCTGCAGGCTCACTGATGTTCTGAAACAAAAGAACCTGGAGACTAGACCCTAACTACAGATCCTCCAAGGCTTCATGTTATCCCTGATATGCCCCTGACAGGAGTAGTAGGTTTAGACAAATCAATCCACTTTACTAGTATTCTTTATGTCCATGTCTTGAATATATGCCATGCCTATTTGTTTTAAAAATTATGTGGTAAAAATGCTTTTTGTGAAGAGTAAGCCAAAGGTTTCTAGCAATGCGTCTTTGTGTCCATCCTTTTTTGGCCCTAGACATTCCCAAATGTCAACTCTCACTACTTGAGATTAACTGCCTGGGGATGTCTGCAGCAGATTCTTCTAGCCCTGTTTTTCATGATGCCAATATCTGTTTGGTCCTACCTGGATAGGATCCAATGAATGTGCACTTGCTGCTCTCCCACATTCCAAGAAGGAAAGAGAATATTTCTCATTCAAAGCACTCCAGTTTCTCTGCATTCTGTTTCATCCACAAAATGGGATCTTTTTTGCTCCAATACAATCTCATTGTGTGAAATGAAAATGTACCACATGGCAAAATACAATAGATTTGGGGGGCATTTCCCTCTTAGTGTGTGTGTGTGTGTGTGTGTGTGTACAAAAGAAGATTGTGGCTGAAACTCAGAAACACTGTTTAAACGTCTTGAGGTGACAATGTCGTAAAGGGTTTACCTTGCCAGTCTAGCTCTTCTGTGAATGCTGCAACCAAATTTGCCACTAGTAGGACAAGGATTAATTTGGTACCCTCAGTTTCTCTCCATGCAAATGCTGTCACCAGAGATCAGAGCTTATGGTAAATTTCTATCAGTCTTCTAGTCTGTTGAGTGTGTGTGCATGCCTGTATGTTTTTTTCCATTATACCTGAAGGTATGCTATACCACAGCAGGTTCCCCAAAGAGGTCATGCTCAGGAATGCTCAATCTTTCACGAACTAAGTCATGGGCAGAGGGAGAACCTCGGGCCCCAGTATGGCCCAAAGAGGATTATGCTTGTCCCTACAGGCTACAGGGAAAGAAATCCCAGTATTATCTCCAAATATTGATAGGTGATAGCTGCAGGGGTTCTCCCACTGCCACCCTTTCACCCTATCTAATCAGCATGCTGCCACTCTCACCTAATGTTTGCAGGCACTGACTGCAAGGAGAATGTCTCCTTCCCAACCCTCCTTGTACAGGAAAGAGATGGAAAGGGGGAAACCAGCCACTGTCAGGTAGCAGTCACAAGTACTGGCTGTGATTAGAGGTCGAGACTCAGCCAATACCCAGAAGCACCATCTGTGCATGCTTCATTCCTCCACTCCTTTCCCAGAGCAGCAAAAGGGGAGGAAGGTGGGCTCCTGGCCAAAGCACTAGTTGGAGAAACTCTACTGGGTGCTTTGGCTGGATCCATTGGATGTAACCACACTTACTGAAATAGTGGTGGGCTGGGTAATATCCAACTGGTTCCCTCCCCTTTGAGAAAGTCTAAATCAGGGTTTTGTACAGAGAAACTGGACTGCAATTCTAGACATACATACCTGAGACTATGAGCCTTTACAGGCTGCCAGAAATAATGCAGCTTGAGACCACTTTAACTGCCCTGGCTCAGTGCTAGGGAATCATGGGAACTGTAGTTTATTGTGGCACCAGAGCTCCTTGACAGAGAAGGCCCAATGTCTCAGAAAAAACTACAGTTCCCATGATTCCCTAGCACTGGGCCAGGACAGTTAACGTGGTCTCAGGCTGCATTATTTCTGGCAGTCTGTAAAGGCCCTAAGTAACTGATATAATGGAACTTTGTTCCAAATAAGGTTATGTGTTGCATCCCACACTATTTTGTAAAAAACTGGGATTCAATAAAAAGCTGTATTTTGTTAGAACAGCATGCCTAATATTCTTTAAAAGTATTCTTTTAATGATAATCAAAACAAATTCAAAAGCAACGAGAGCCCTTTTGAAATTGTAGTCTTCAGTACACACTTATGCAGTTCTAACAGATGGGTCCAGCTTATTCTACTGCTGCCCAAGCATGCTTGTATCAGTACAGTCGCCCCTCTGTTCGTGGTTTTGAATATTCACGGAGAGGCGACCTCTGTTAAGATCAATGGGAGGCACGCCCCATTCAAGCCTATGGGGCTTGAATATTGGCAAGTCTTTTTTGCGGGGGTGGGTGGGTCTGGAACGGATCCCCCGCGGAAACAGAGAGTTGACTGTATTTATTTCAATTACAGTATTTTTATTTATATTCTTCCTTTTTTCTTTGTTGCTGGGAGAGGCTGTCCAGAGTTTCGGGGTGCGGTGTCATCAAAATGCCGATGACACTCAACTCTACTACTCCTTTCCACCCCAATCCAAGGAGGCTGTCCTGGTCCTAGACCAGTGTTGGTCATCAGCAATGGACTGGATGAGGGTAAACAAGTTGAAACTTAATCCAGACAAGACAGAGATGCTCCTGGTCAGTCGGAAGGCAGATCAGGGAATAAGGATTCAGGCTGTGTTAGATGGGGTCACACTCCCCCTGAAATCTCAGGTTTGCAGCTTGGGTGTATCCAGGTTTCAGCAGTGGCCAGGAGTGCATTTGCACACCTTAAACTTGTGCCTCGGTTACATCCCATTTGGACTACTGTAATGCGCTCTACTTGGGGCCGCCTTTGAAGAGTGTTTGGAAACTTCAGCTAGCCCAAAGAGCTGCAGCCAGGCTGCTAACAGGGGCAGGTTACAGAGATCATACAACACCCCTGTTGAAACAGCTCCACTGGCTGCCAGTTAGTTTCCAGATACAATTCAAAGTGCTGGTGATGACCTTTAAAGCCCTATATGGCTTAGGTCCAGGATATTTGGCAGACTGTATCTCCCTCTATGAGCCATCCAGGGCTCTGAGATCCTCAGGGGAGACCCTTCTCTCCATTCTGCCACCTTCACAAGCATGGCTGGTAGGGACACGAGAAAGGGCCTTTTCCGTGGCTGCCCCAGACTCTGGAACTCCCTTCCCAGGGAGACCAGGATGGCCCCTTCCTTGATGGCCTTCCACTGACAGGCAGAAACCTTCCTTTTCAGACAGGCATTCAAAACAGAAAACTTTTAAAGAACGGCCTGGGATGCTATATTGTTTTAATGTATTTTAAACATTTTTCTTTTCTTTTTTAAATTTTATTTTATTATAGTAGTTTAATTCTGTTTTAATGTATTCTTTTTTGTATGCTTTTAATTGTATTGTTTTTAATGTTGTAAGCTGCCTTGAGTCCTAGTCCTAGGAGAAAGGCAGGATATAAATAAATATAGTAAATAAATAAATTGTTGTGTGCCTTCAAGTTGTTTCTGACTTATGGTGACCCTAAAGCCACAAGGTTTTCTTGGCAAGATTTGTCCAGAGGGGGTTTGCCTTTGCCTTCCTCTGAAGCTGAGAGTGTGTGACTTATCCATGGATGAGTGGGGAGTCAAATCTTGGTCTCCAGAGTCTTAGTTCAACTACACCACACTGACTCTATGGTGCATTCTACATCACTGGGATGGTTCCCAGAAAAGTCTTCCTTCCAATGCATCCACCCCAGGCAACCCATGCAAAGGCACTTTGATGGAACAGACCACCTGTACAACTTGGTAATGGATGACAGGGTTGGGGAGTAGTTGTGATTTTGGGGTTACTCCTTGTCCTACTCCAGAGTAAGGTATTTTTTCTTAATGTTACTCCTATTCCTACTCCTGTAAAAACTTCTTACTCCTTACTCCTATGCCCTAGTAGATGATTCCTTGAGCAGAATTCCTGGTTAATGTAATTAATGGGACTGGCTACCAGCATAATGCACAGATTGTTCATTCCAACAAATACATACCCTACCTGGAGACATTGTACTATATTGCAAACTGAAAAAAATGAACTCACTCTTCCTACTAGAACAATTCTCAGATTAGATCCCTAAGACTCATAAGACTAGCAGCCATTAGCTCAAGTCCCAGGAACCAACACTTTTGAGTAGCAGTTTTAACACGTCATTATATTCAAACAGCAAAGTGTGCCAAAAGAAGGTGTGTTAGAATGGCCTCACTTGCAATGTCTGCTTCAGACTACAAAATGGTTTGTTGGAATCTATGAACTCAGAAACCTTGTAAAAGAATTTGCACCTATCTTGGATACCTTTAAATCAATAAATAAATCAAATTAAATCAACTACCCCTTAAGAAAGACTGTTGTATGTTGTGATCATCCAGAAACCTGGATGTTCAGTTCCTTCCAGAAGAAAGCTTGTCATACCAAAGAACCAACAGAGGAAACTCCATCCACAGTGATCCACCCATTCCAGATCACTTCCTCCAATCCCAATTCCTGAATTTAGCAGAAAGAGAAGCCTGCCTATCTCCTATCATTTATCACAAGTAGTGGGAACTCCCTTGCTGGCTTACTCCTCCTCAGAGTAAAGCCACGTTTCTTAGCGAAGCACCAGATGAAAAAGATGCACATGGCACTTCAGCTGAGAGCATAATATCATGGGCTCCATTAGTCTAGTCCAGTAATTCCAAAACTTTGGTCCTCTAGATGTTTTTGACTTCAGCTCCCAGAATTCCTGACTGCTGGCCAAACTGGATAGGTCTTCTGGAAGCTGAAGTCCAAAACACCTGGAAGACCAAAGTTTTGGAATCACCGGTCTAGTCCTTGGCAAGAGAAAAACTCTTGACTCCAGTTCTCCACACCCATCTAAGAAGGACACCCTGAATAACAAGTGGATGACTTAAGATTGTACACCTTTCACCCCATGTAAAAGCTAATAATCTTACATTGCTTATGAGTAGCAAGAACGTTTGCATGGGCACAATCACTGTTTACACAGAAGCAAATCCCAGTGCGTACAATGCATTTTATTTCCGAATAAGTGTCACTAAGGACATAAGAAAAGCTATGCTGGATCAGAATAAAGGCCTCCCTAGTCCAGGTGCCATTTCACAGAATTATACAGCTGCCCAGGCAAACCTTATTGGCCCTAATGGCAGCATGCACACTGCCATTAAAAAACCATGGGACTTGAAGGCCTGTGGTTTTTGGCATCTGCAGGGATACTAAGGACTGACTGTAGTGCCATGATTCCATCCTATGGAGTCCTGGGATTTGTAGTTTAGGAGGCGGTACTTAAGATTTCTCAGCCAGAGAGCTCCTCTAGTCTCTCATCGCCTAATTTTGTGAAAACACTGGTCAACCAATCAACCATGGAAAGCTTTATAGCAACCAGGACCAGCAGCCACTGACAGCTTGACTCCCCTGTGAATCTGCCCAAAAGCCACACAGATTGGTAGCCATCAACTCATTTGAGGTAGTAAATCCCACTGTTTATGTGTTATGTCAGCCCTCCATAGCCACCAATTCTGCATCCATAGGTTCAACCATCCATGGCTTGAAAAGATTCCCTCCCAAAAATCTCCAAAAAGAAAACTGTGATTTTGCCATTTTATATAAAGGACACAACTTTACTGCACCATCGTATAGTGGGCACTTGGGGCTTGGTTCCAGAACCCAACCCTGCCCCGTGGAAACCAAAATCCATGGATGCTCAAGTCCCATTAAATACAATGGCACAGTGAAATGGTGTCCTGTATATAAAATAGCAAAGACAAGGTTTCCTTTTTGGAATGTATATATTTTTTTTAATATTTTCAAGCTGTGGCCAGTTAAATCCGTGGATATGGAGGGCCAATGGTATATAAGAGGACTTGAGCATCCACAGATTTTGGTATCCACTGTGAGGACCTGGAACCAAACCCCAACAGATACCAAGGGGATACTGTACTTCTGTATGTCTCTCCTGAAACTCCCATCATTCAGTTTCAGCAGAAAACTCTGGGTTCCAGTACCCTGGTGTCTATGCGTGTACAGTAACTACAAGGGTGTAGTGGTTAGTGTGTAGTGGTTAGAAATCCCATCAGCCACAATGCTGACCTTGCACCTGTCACTCTGTCTCAGCCTAGCCTACCTCGCAGGGGTGCCATATGGCCAAAACTGGCAGGATGTGAAGTGACCAGATGCAATATCATGAGCTGCGTGAAAGAAAACCAGGCGATAATTTTAAAATTATTATCTTAAGCAGTCCTTCTTCCCCTCCACATATTTCCAAAGACATTCCCCTCCTGCTTCTACCAGCATCAAACTGAAATGTCGCCAGGCAAGGCCAGATCCCTCATTGTAAAGGATGAAATTGTTGGCATAAAATATAAATGTGTTTCAGGGTCTACCTTGATGGATCCAAAACAGGCCCCTTGAGAGCCAGTGTGGTGTAGTGGTTTAAGCATTGGACTAGCACTCTGGAGACCAAGGTCTGAACCCCAGCTTGGCCATGGAAACCCACTGGGTGACCCTATACAAGTCACATTCTCTCAGCTTCAGAGGATAGCAATAGCAAACCCCCTCTGAAGGAACCTGAAAACAAAACCCTATGATAGGCTTGCTTTAGGGCAGGGGTAGGCAACCTTTCCCCTTTAAGGGCCGAGGGACTTCAGCTCCCAGAAGCCTCAGCCATGTTGGCCAATAGTCTCATGTTGGCCAATAACTCCTGGGATTCTGGGAGCTGAAGTCCCTCGGCCCTTAAAGGGGAAAGGTTGCCTACCCCTGCTTTAGGGTCACCATAAGTAAAAAAATGACTTGGAGGCACATGACAATAACATACAGCCTGGAAAGGACCCAAGAAGTTTCTCTTCTGGCCTCTGTGAAAAAACTGCTCATTGCTGAAAGAGAAGCGGAAGGTGGCTGACCTTGCCTTATTCCCCCAGGATCTCACTCCAAAGGGCAGCACCAGATTCAGAGGAACCTTCTCCACCCCCCACCGTGATCCAGAAACAGGTTTCACAGCCTGATCCCAAAATCACATGCAAACCGCTCTCCTTTTCAGCCTGGGCAAGAAGGCCCAATTTCCACACCCCTCCTGGCCTGGATTCCCCAATATCTCCGCTTGCAACGATGCCTCGCCCATGCCAAGTAATAGATCCCTAGATCCACTGATCCCCAGATCCACTGCTGATCTCCACATCTGTTGATCCCCAAATATATTGATTTCAGGTCTGCTGATCCACAACCTATTGACCCCCAGATCTATTGATCACCCCATCTACCGATCCCCAGATCTACTGATCACCCATCTATTGATCCCCAGATCTATTGACCATCCCATCTATTAATCCCCAGCTCTATCAATCCCCAGATCTACTGATCACCCATCTACTGATGCCCAGATCTACTGATCTCCAGATCTGCTGATCAGCCCATCTATTGATCCTCAGATCTATGATCCCCAGATCTGCTAATCACTCCATCTATTGATCCCCAGATCTACTGATCCTCCATTTACTGATCCCAGATCTACTGACCACCCCATCTATCGATTCCCAGATCTGTCGATCGCCAAATCACCCATCTATTGATGCCCAGATCTACTGATCAACTACTGATCCTCTGATCCCTGCAAAGAATAGACCCAGCCAGCCAGCTAGCCAGCCAGCCAGCCAGCCCAGCTCCTTCACCAAGAGCAGCACCAGTCGCCGCCCCTTCCCCTGCTCTTCCTTACCCAAGAAGAAGCCTCTCCGGGCCAAGGCGCCCATGCTGTCTCGCCCCAAAGGCTCCTCCGGCAGACAGACAGACAGACCAACCAAAGACTCCCTCCTTCCGCGGGCTCTGCCCTTCCCTTCTGCCAGGAGGACCCAGAAATGCTCGGCGATCCCAGCCGTGGCTGCCGCTGATTGGCCCTCCCGGCGTTCCTTCCTTTGCATAGCCAATCAGAATCCGACGGATCAGGCCCGAGCGGAGGAGGTAATGGCGCCCGGCCCAAAGGAAGGAAGGAAGGAAAGAAAGAGAGGGAGAGGAGGAAGAGGCGGTAGCCGGAGGGACCTGAGCGCTTTCCCCCTCCTCTCTCTCTCTCTCTCTCTGAGGCAGCATCCGCACTGTAGAAATGATGCAGTTTGACACCACTTTTAAAGTGCTGCAGCTCCATCCTATGGAATCCTGGGAGTTGTAGTCTTACAAAGTCTCTGCCCAAGAGTCCTGGTGTCTCACAAAACTACAAATCCCAGGATTCTGCAGGATGGAGCCATGGCAGAGATCCTCCTCTTCCAGGACATGTCCTCAAATTTCGACCTCCTGTCCAGGAGGGATTTGAAAATGTCCTCCATTTGGAGCCTGACTAAGGTCTAAAACACACTGCGGAAATAATCCAGTTTGAGACTGCTTTAACTGCCCTGGCTCAGTGCTATTAGGGAATCCTGGGAGCTGTGGTTTTGTGAGACATTTAGCCGTCTCTGTCAGTGCCACAATAAACTACAATTCTCAGGATTCCCTAGCTCTGAGCCAGGGCAGTTAAAGCGGTCTCAAACGGGATTATTTCCGCAATGTGTTTTGGACCTAAGGAGCCTGGATTTATATTTATATGAGGGTTATTAGCCCTCTTTTGTTTTGTAAAGGCCTACATTTTTCTTGGATGTCCCATATTTTATGTCCCCCTTTGTGGTTGGGATATCTGGTCACCCTTTGCCTTCCTCTGAGGCTGAGAGAGTGTGGTTTCCACGGCACCCAGTGGGTTTGTATGGCCAGTCTCAAAGAGTCCTAAAGTGCATTTGCACTCTGTAAAAATAAAGCAGTTTGACCCCACTTTAAGGGCTGTAGCTCCATCCTATGAAATGCTAGGAAATGCTAGGATAGGTCCTTCTCTGCCAAAGGATTCTGTAGGAGCATTGAGCCATGGTAGTTAAAGTGGTGTCAAACTGTGTTATTTCTGCAGTATGGATGCACTCTTAGTTCAGCACCCAAACCACTACACCATGCTGGCTCTCAAAAGGGGAGCTGTAAAGGATAGAAAAGAAGGAAAGAGGAGGGAAAAAATGTGGCATCACCTTTAAGACTATCTAGTTTTAGGGCTGACGTTTCCCGTTGACTTTTAAAACCGGTTTGCAATTTGCTTTCGCTCTGAGTCGGTGAATCGATTCCACTGGAGGCGTTGTTCCCACTATGAAAGCGGATCTTTTCATTATTTCATGGATTCGCTTCTTTTTTTGACCCCATTGTAGTTCCCACAATTATTTGTGCCACTAGAAGATGCAGGCTCAGAATTGATCGCGATCGATCTGTCACGAGTTTTTTTAAAATGCCAATCATCCCGTTTTCCATTAGAAGAGCCTTGTTCACTGCAGAGGTTCTACAGAACGAGAAATTGCATATTTTATCATAAAATTTAAAAACATACACACACAGATCCCCCTTCTAAAGAAAACCACGCCATCGTCTCATCCCTTGACACACAGTGGAGAAATTATCATGACCAGATTCACAGTGTAAAAGCAATCAGTGTAAAAGCAAAAATTAAAGCCATCACATGCACGCAGGTAGACAAAAGGCAGCGCTCAAACAAAAATGGCGGATTTCACACAACCAAAAGCTGGATGGGTGACACCCGTCAGCCAACCCCTCTGCCATTGTCCCTCCCCTCTAATAAGATGCTATTCAGATCCGAACGTCGTTCCCACTTGCTGAACACGCTTCAGAATCAATTCTTTTCAAAAGAACCGCCAAAAAACTAGTGTCCGAGTTTTTTGCGTTTGTCTCGCTTCATCGTGACTGAAACTGAGCGCAGTAGGATCAGAACCGGCTACAAGTGGGAACGACGGACATATAATCTAATCGGCAATTTGCTTTAAAAAAATCATAGTGGGAACGAAGTAAAGGTATCGCTGTCGCAGCCACCAGTGTAGACAATTTTGAATTTAGGAATATTTTGGATTTCAGAATTCCAGATCGGGAAGACTCAATTTGTAGTAACTCTCTGCCCTCAAGATTACAGACCAAGACAACAAAGACTGCAGTCGTTGATGCTAAGATACTTTGGGGGCTACAACATTTTGGTTTGTCTTCTGTCCTCTTGCACGCCCAATGTAATGTGTGACTACCATTTTGTTATGAAAAGTTTCCCCATTAATAGGTTGTACATGCTAATCAGTTTCTTTCAATGGTTAAGATTGTGTTGTGAGGATTTGTGTATCTGGCGATGTACTGATAAGTGTAAGTAGTGTAAGAGCTTGTTTATCCTGATAACATGGATAAAAATTCCAGACAAGAAATCCTATTATCGTTGTAGCTTCTGGTGTGTGTATGTCCAAAATTGCTGTTTGTTGGGAACACTAAAAGCATTACCAGCTTGGTGCTGGGAGTGTACAAAGGGTATCGCCATGTCCCCAGAACTTTCCTTGCCTTTCTTTTACAAATAGCAAGTGATCTTGGTTTTTGCTCATTCAGAGACTTTTTGAACCAGTGAATTCCAATTATAAGAGAATTCCAGCTAAACTTTGGGGGAAAACGCCTTGAGTGTAAGAACTCTTCTACAGTGAAATACAGCCTTGGAGTGTGGTCGACTGTCCTTCTTTGGAGCGCTTTAAACAAAGGTTGGATGGCCATTTCTTGGGTGTTCTTCCTACATGGCCGAGGGTTGGATTAGATGACCTTTGAGGTCTCTTCCAGCTCTATGATTCTATGACATTCATGTAGTGGCTTCAGGTGTTGACTATCTATGAGATATTTGGACTTTGAAGCAGAAAGATGCATATCTCCTGAAAGTACACATCATCTCTAGCAGGCTTACTCTTGCACAAGACTTAAAGAGCTTTCCTTGTGTGAAAGTAGTAGGCAGTTTAAAAGCTGCCTTCCCAGGGTTATGGAGAACACTGAACATGAAAGGAACCAACAGGCAGAATGGATTCTAAGTTTCCATGGCTTTTAAACAAGTAACAGTATTTCTTCTGATACTTGTTTAAATGCCATGGAAACATAGGATCTAGTCTGCCTACTAGCTTTTCTTCTGAGAAATCCAGTGTGGGAATGTGGCATTAGGGTTGGCATTAGCCAGTGGGGTAACTCATGGTGCCACACACACACACCCCATGACCTCCTCTTCCCATACCACACCACCATACAGAATCCTTAGTAATGCTTTTTGTACTAATGTTACTCCTAAATCACAATTCCCATATATCACTGAATCTAATGGTAATAGTTGTGACATAAACAACTAACAAAATTAAAATCATACATTTAAATTACAATGCCATATGCATAGCCTAAATGTATTTACATATGCATAGGTTCATGTGATTAAAGTGAAAAATTGGCAAAATATGATGTTTTTATAGAAAAAAGTATTTAAAAAATTACTTAAAAAATTAAAATTTGACATTTTAAAAAAAATCTGGGGCTTCTCCTTTTTCCTCTCTCACTGAGCCTCACCCCACTCACACCATCCCTTACTGCATTTTAAACGTAAAGGTGAAGGCCACAGCCTGTTTCTGCCAAAATGCAGATATTTGAGGAGCAATGGTGTCACACGCACCCTTAGAGTGTCACCTGGTGTGGTCCACACACAGACACCGCATCTCCCTAGTGATGCCACTGGAATGTGGTGTAGTGTTTTGAGTGTTGGATTGTGACTCTGGAGACTGGGGTTCAAATCCCTGCTCGGTCATAGAACCCAATGGGTGACCTTTGGCAAGTCACATATTCTCAGCATCCGAAGATGGCAATGGCAATTCCCCCTCTGGAGAAATTTGCCAAGAAAATCCCATGACTGTGGTCCCAACAAACAGCAATTTTGGACATACACACACCTTAGAGTTGCTGTAAGTTGGAAATGACTTGAAGGCACACTACAACAAAAACATTTTTTTCTGGAGAGCTGCCAGACTTGAATGTGTCTGAGAGATCTAAAAAAGTGTTAGCAAAAACGACAGCTTGAAATGCTGATCATTGTGCATTTTGTTCACAGCAGGTAAATCACATGTGGCTGCTACATACTGGATCAGGCCATTGTTGTGTTTATCTTTAAGGCTCTGTATTCAGACTGAAAATGGCTCTTTTTTCCAGCATTCCACTTGAAGTGGCAGGGATTGAAATTGTGGCCTTATTCGTGCAATGTAAGCCTTCTGCTGTGGAGTTATGGGTCTTCTGTAGCTCTTCAGATCAGTTAACACCATTATGGCTACCAGAGAGGATCGAGGTGGCAAGCCATTTTTGTTTCCTCAAACTCAGTGGCAGATGGTAGCTTCCATGTCAGCATGAAATAGAAGCTTCTTGTGGCCACTGGGCATGAAGTGGTACTCCAGAGCAGTTGGTGGTGAGTCCATTCCAGGTTTTAATCCAAACTTGAAAAGAGCAATTCAAGATGCTAAACCAGTTTCGGTTCAGCACTTTGGATAACTCATTTCATGTTTGGACTAAAACACAGGGTGGATTCACTGCCCCATTGACACAGAAGCCATCAGCCATCACTGCCCATTCCACCTATAAATCTAGCCACACAAAAGAAAAGAATGTTATTGTAATGAAGACAAAGTGATGTGTTACAGGAGCATAGCCCATGACATCATGAAAGTGAGTGTGAGGAAAGATTTAAAGCAGGAATGGGCAAAGGTAGCACATTTTCTACCACCACGGCCCAGAATTTCTATGCACCTCGCCAGCTGTTCCTGGGCTGGGAGATTGCCTGTAAAGTAACCTCCATTTGTATTTGTGTGTGCCTTGAAAATAATAGGATGGGGCAAGGAGTTTGCAAGGAGCATGCCTGGAAGCTTATGCAAGTATAATTTCCCCATGTTTTGGTACACATTTATGATGGTATAAATTCTATGGGTTTGAGCACCTTTACTGGATCGAGGAAGTATTTATTAATCTGAGCTTTGGGAAATATACACACCACATTTTCATACATATACATGCAGAAACGTGAGGAGGCAGCAGGCAGGTTGCTGAGGTCAGAAGAAAATGAAATACAGAAAGTACAGACATCTCAATTGTGTATGGGCCTTCAGGTTTCCTGTTGATATACGGCGACCTCATTAATTTCATAGGGTTGTCATAGGCAAGGAATACACAGAGGTAGTTTTGCCAGTTTCTTCCTCTAAAATTCATATATTCCCAGCTCAGTCATGTAAAAGGGTAACCTTGGGCAAATCACACTTTCTCAGCCTCAGAGGATGGCAATGGCAAGCCCCCTCTGAAGAAATTTGCTAAGAAAACCTCATGATACCACCTCATGTCCTCATGTCGCCACAAGTTGGAAATGACTTGAAGGCACACTACTACAACAACAATCCTCTGAAATTTAGCCTATAGCACCTGGGATTCCTTGGCACTGTCCCATCCAAGTACTAATCAGGGCTGACCCTTCTTAGCTTCCAAGCCTTTGGGTATAATTGACTTTTTGTTCTCAGGAATGGAGACAGTTTCCTTTGGGATGTTCTGCCACAAATGCCAAAATTACCGTATTTTCTGATGTATAAGATGACTGGGCGTATAAGACGACCCCCAACTTTTCCAGCTAAAATATAGCGTTTGGGATATGCTCGCCGTATAAGACGCACACCAAATAATTTTTTTTAAAACATCAGATTTGATTTCAATATGGTAATTTTAATTCAAATGCTTATGACATGCATGTACTTAGCAGGAAAACAGTTACTTATAAACACAACAAACTACAGCTCCCATGTAGCATTTATTTCTGCAGTGTGTTTTGGACCTTACTTTTTTAAAAACAATCCAGATTTAAATGCTGCTTTAAAAATTATTTCCATTTCCCAGCTATGAGATGGTTGGGGGAAAATGAGAAAGTGTTGGGGGGAAGGACTGCCAATATACTAGGTGATGCATTCTGGGGTATGTACAATTTGCGGCCAAGTAAGTGACCCTGGGCATGTCACACACTCTCAGCCTCAGAGGATGGTAATGGCAACCCCCATTTGAAGAAACATGCCAAGAAAACCCCATGATAAGGCTGCCATAGGGTTGCCATAAGTCGGAAAGGACTTAAAGACACACAAGAACAACCAAAAAGTCTGAAATTGTTTCATAGGTGGGAATAAGAGCCAGCATGGTGTAGTGGTTTGAGTGTTGGACTACCACTCTGGAGACTTGGGTTTGATTCCCCACTCTGCCATGAAACCCACTGGGTGAACTTGGACAAGTCACACATTCTCAGCCTCAGGGGAAGGCAATGGCAAACCTCCTCTGAGCAAATCTTGCAAAGAAAACCCCATGATCACCATAAGTCAGAAACAATAACAACAACAACAACAACAACAACAACAGCAACATTCTTGGATATCATACTTTCTCAGCCTCAGGGTAAAGCAATGGCAAACCCTTTCTGAACAAACCTTGCCAAGGAAACCGCAGGATAGGTTTGTCTTTGAGTTGCCAGTCTTCCTCCTCCTCCTCCTCCTCCATCTCTTCTTCTTCCTCTTTCTCCTCCTCCTCCCCCTGCAAAGGCTCCAGGAGGGAAGGAGGGAGCCCAGCCCAGCCCCCCCCCCAAGATGCTTTGTCCACCGTCGGGAAGAAGAGGAGAAAGGCTGGCAAGTGCAGGGGCCCCAGAGGGGAAGGACTCCCTGGGAGAGAAGAAGAGGAGGAGGAGGAGGAGGAGGAAGAGGAGGAGGGCATCCCCACCCTGCAAAGGAGCTTCCCTGACCCTCTTCTCTTCCTCTTTCTCCTCCTCCTCCTGTGGGGGGGGGGCTTTTCCTGAGCGGAAGGAAGGGGGGAAGGAAGGGAGAGAGGGAGGAAGGAAGGAAGGGAAAGAAGGAAGGGGGGAAAGAAGAGAGGAAAGGAAGCTGAGGCCTTCCTTTGAGGCTGAGAGAGTGTGACTTGCCCAAGGCCCCCCAGTGGGTTTTTACAGGGCCTTCCCTGTAGAGAGGCAGGACAGGCAGGGCAGATGAGGGCAGACCAGCCCAGGGCAGCAAGGGAGGAAGGGAGGCTCTCCCAGAAACACTGTGCCTCAGCCCACTTCCTCCTCCCCTTCCCTCAGGCCAAGCCACCACCGCCTCCTCCTCCTCCTCCTCCCTGATCTTCCTGAGGGTCTTGCCCAGCACGGTGAGTGGAGACAAAATGGCAGCTGGGCTGAGGGAGGTCCTTTCTCTTCCCGGCGTATAAGACGACCCTCGACTTTTGAGAAGATTTTCCGAGGTTAAAAAGTCATCTTATACACCCGAAAATACAGTATTTCTTTGCCCTTAGGTACTAAGTACTTTCAAATAGTACAAAGAGAGCACCATTTGCTGGGTTAGCCAGAGTGCATTTTTCTGAATTTTGGTGTGTGTGTGTGTGGAATTCCACATGACCCCAGATGTACCCTGCAGTTGACCCCAAGTGCCACCTGGGCGATGACAGGCAGCTCATGCCAAGATCACTTGGAAGGCCAACAGAAACCATCTCAAGGACAGGCAGGTAGTGTGGGAGTGGCAAACGGACCATCATCACCTCCATAATCAGAAATAATAAGTGATAATTGCCTAGATGTCTCACCTGATGGGCCAGCTAATGACTTAATCCTTTCCCATTCATCTTGAATATTGCCAGACCAGATTACCTCACCCATACAATCTCACACCTTTGCTCTGCAGCTAGTTTTAGCCCTTAAAAAAACCTAGGTTTTTCTCCTCAGTGTGCTAGTTTGGAGTTCATGGGGAGACTACGTCACTGTGATCTCTAGTCTAGTTACTGGCACTTCCGTTCAAACACTTTTGGAACCACTTCTTTGAATCAATTCTTAGATCCATCGGCCTCTTGGTATACAAGTGGGAGACGGTCTCACAGCGTCTTTGTAGCTGACCCCCTCTCAGTTTGAGCTAAATAAAATTCCCCATACTACACTTTTGGCTACAACTGTTCCACTTTGGATTTCAACAACAACAACAAAAACAAAAACAACAACAAATGCAAAATTAGATGAACCCCTGGTTGCATCAGATCAGTTAAAAGAGAGAATTAGAATCTGGTGCTTAAGTAATTAGTTCTTCAGGAAGAGTTTGTGAGGCCCTTCTTTGTAAAAGAATATGAAATTATGTGAGTTTGCTCTTCATCATAAGGTTGTGTGGAAACACATCTTGCTACAATCAACATTTCTGAAGACCTCAGAAAAGCAACTATTGCATCTTCAGTCTAGAAACATTTCTAAGGATTTGGTGCTCCACCAATCCACTATCAGAGTGTTAATCTACAAATGGAGAAGGTTTGGGACTTCAGTCACTTTACTCAGGGATGGTTTACCTAATAAAGGCTCTTCAAGAACAAATAGGAATTCACCCAAAACAACAACAACAACCCAGAGCAATATCTAAGGATTTTCAGCCACTCTCACTTTGGCCAATATGAGCGCTCATGATTCAGTGATCAGGAAGAGACTGATCAGGGAAAGACTGAACAAGAATAGTGTCCTAGGGAAGATAGCTAGGAGGAAACCACTGCTCTTTAAAATGAACATCACTCTCACTTGAAGTTTGCTAAAGATTACATAGATGATCCCTAAGATTTCAGGAACAAGGCAAAAATAAGAGGGTTTGGGGCTCAATGGAAACATTATGTTTGGCAACAAAACAAAACAAAAGGCTGAGGGCCTAAGCAGACGGGCGGCACGGGGCTGCCCCGGGAAGCTGTGGATCGGGGCCGAGGCATCCGCATTCCTCGGCCCCGCGGCGCAGCTTCACTGCCCCAGGAAGGAGCGCTAAAATAGCGCTCCTTCCACAAATTGCCGAAGGTGCACCGCAAAAGACTGCCAGTGCACCTTCGGCACCTTTTCCGCCACAGCGTGTGTGGACGCTGCGTCGGATAGGCATCCTCGGAGCGTCGGACGTGTGGAAGGTCCAGCACTCCAACAATGTCTTCGGGAAGGGGTTGGGGTGCCCAGCGTGTGGCTGCCCCTCCCCTTCCTTGCCCTGAAGACGGTGCTTTGCGCTGTCTGCTTCCCCCCAAAGTCTGAACAGAAGAACTTCATCCCAGCCATCAAGCCTATGGCAGGAATGTAATGGTTTGTGCCTGCTTTGCTGTCCCATGAACTGGACAGCTTGCCATCATTGACAATTATGACTTCTTCAGTTTATTGGGAGATTCTAGAGAAGAATGTGAGGTCATCTGTTCAAGAGCTGGAGCTGAAACAAAAGTAGGTAATGCTATATGGAACCAATTCTAAACATATGAGGATATTTACCAACGAATGGCAGCAGAAGAAATTCTGTGTTTTACAATGGCCTAGTCAAAGTCCAGAGCTAAGCTGTAAGAGAAACTGGGGGATTGCTTAAAGTTCAAGTATCCAATGGGAACTTTTATCCCATGTTTACAGAGGTGGCTAGGGAGTGGACTGATAGAGACAAAGCTTTCTTAATTAATTTTGTGATTTATTTGTATTCAAATGTACAAAGACACTCAAACATACACTCAAGCACACAAGAACTCAGGAATAAAGTAGTTAGCTTGGAAAGGAAACAGAAGGCTTTCTAATGGTGATAATTACCTGATGGAGGTTGCTCCAATGAGGAATGAAGATGGATAGACTCAACTGTGTATGAAAGGAAAAGAGAATTGGAAGACCTGTGATTTGAGTCAGAATTCACAGTGATCTCACCATAAAATCTGACCAGACCCAATGTGTCTGAGATTTGGAGGACTTTTTATACCTTTAAACTTAGCCTGAGGAGAAGATTTGTTACTGTATATCAAAGAATTCGGGGTAAATGGTCTTTGAAGTAGATAATTTCCAAAGAGGGGAGATGGGGTGTTGATGTTATCTCATTCTTAGCTGGACACATCCTGGCTGGTACTCATAAATATCCTAGGTGTAAATGTCCTGTTTTGCAGCTCCTAACCCTGGCCTTTTGATCTGTTAATGAATTGTTGAGGCAGACGTGACCACTCAGGTGTCTACATGAGGTCCTTGCCTTGAATCCATGGCGGCTTGGGCTTTTCCAGTTTAGGGCCATGACAGGAGACCCACAAAGGGGTTTTGATATTAAAACAATGCTTGTAACAAAGCCCGATCAAAATATTATAGCAGAATCTAAGATAAGCTGTTTGGGCAAGGAATCCCTTAAAGGCCACTGAATTAAAGCAGTTGTATAAGGAGGAATGGGCCGAAATCCCCCCAAACCTGTGTGAAAGATGTATTAATAGGTTAGGAAAAAGTTATTTGAAGTAATTGTTGCTTAAGGGGGTACTATCAGCTACTGAATTGGAAGGTTTGCACTCTTTTCCACACATAGATATTGGGTGTTGATTCAGTTGTGGAGAAATAAATGTTGAAAGCTTATGCTGAGAGGCCTATACTATAATAAACGGGTTAGTCTTTCAGATGGCACAAGACTCTTTGCCTTTGTTTTTAAAATTTTACAGTAGTCTCATTTTCAAATGTAAACTGGCTATCAGTTATACAGTGCCAACAACGTGGCAATCCAAAAAGGAGGACAAAAGAGGATAAATACTTGCATAAAACATGTGCATGTGCCAATGTGCATGCATAGTTTCAAATTTAGAAATAATTATTATGATTTAAACAGAGATACACTACTTCTTCTCTAACTGAGAATACTTTATCCAGGTGATCTGTGTTCTTACTGTTCAATCTACTGTCCAGACACTAGTAACTGTTGATGGGCAACATCAAGACCATGCTTTCTGCTCCTCCTTAATTTATAGTTATCCTAAAGGCACCACATCCTGTCTGATCTTGGAAGCTAAACAGGGTCAGTGCTGGTTAGTACCTGGATGGGAAACTGCCAATGAATATCAGGTGGTGTATTTCAGAGCAAGGAACTAGCAAAACCACCCCTGAAGATTCCTTGTCTAAGAAAATCCTATGAAATTCATGGGGTTGACATAGGTTGACAGGTGACTTGAAGTGCACACACACGCAGACACACACACATCTTTAGTGCACACTTCTTTGAAGTGCATGCACACACACACATCTTTAGAGAGGATAGGCCTGGGACCATCCTTTGTAAAGGAGCAACCCTACATCAGTGTAGATGAATCTAGTCTTTTAAAAGTGCAGCCTAAAGTGATAGTTACATTTGAGAAATTATGGAATAGGGCTAAGCAGTTCTTCCTAACTGCACCAAATCTATCCCTCTGAATAGAATTTTGACAGCTCCTAGAGACCCAGAGCCCACAGCCACACACAACTTGGGGATTCTGAAGGATCACTCCACCTCAATATCACCAGGCAGGACCTCCCCCCTAATATTTTCCCTTTCTAGAACAGATGACCACACACTCAGAAAGGAGAGATGTAGTAGTGATGTGTGACTTCAGCTATCCTGATATTTGCTGGAAGTCAAACTCAACCAATACTTCAAGGTCTAGCAAATTCCTCACTTGCCTCGAAGACAGTTTCTTTGTCCAAAAGGTGGAAGAGGCAACAAGGGGATCAGCTATTTTAGATCTGATCCTAACCAACAGGGATGACCTAGTTAATGGGGTGCAAGTGGTGGGATCCTTAGGTGGGAGTGATCATTTTCTCCTGGAGTTTCTTATACAGTGGAAAGGAGAAGCTAGGCATAGTCAAACACTCATTCTAGACTTTAGGAGAGCTGATTTCAACAAACTTAGGGAAACACTGGGAGTGATCCCATGGTCAGGAATCCTAAAGGAGAAGGAAGTTCAGGATGGATGGGAGTTTCTCAAAAGGGAGATACTGAAGGCACAATCTCAAACTGTTCCAATGAGAAGGGAAAATGGGAGATGTCTCAAGAAACCAGGTTGGATGACAAAAGAACTTTCAACTGAGCTAAGTTTTAAATGGGAGATGTATAAGAAATGAAAAAGGGGCAGAATCACTTAAGATGAATTCAAACAAATAGCTAGCACATGTAGGGGTAAAGTCAGGAAAGCCAAAGCACAGAATGAGCTCAGACTTGCTAGAAGGGTTAAGGACAATAAAAAGGCCTTTTTGGGTATGTCTGTAGCAAAAGAAAGAAGAAGGAAATGGTAGAGCCACTGCACAGAGAAGATGGAGAAATTCTAACAGGGGACAGAGAAAAGGCAGAACTACTCAATACCTTCTTTGCCTCAGTCTTCTCACAAAAGGAAAAGGGTGTTCAACCTGAGGAAAATGGAGCAGAGGACACAATAGGGAAATGCAGCACAGAATAAGTAAAGAAGTAGTACAGGAATACCTGGTTAACCTAAATGAATTTAAATCTCCAGGACCAGATGAACTACATCCAAGGATATTAAAAGAACTGGCAATTGTAATCTCAGAGCCACTGGCAATAATCTTTGAAAACTCCTGGAGAACAGGAGAAGTCCCAGTAGACTGGAGGAGGGCAAACATTGTCCCCATCTTCAACAAGGGGAAAAAAGATGATCCCAGCAACTATCGCCCAGTTAGTTTGACATCAATACCGGGAAAGATTCTAGAACAGTTCATTAAACAGAGAGTCTGTGAACATTTAGAAGGGAATGCCATAATCACTAAAAGTCAACATGGGCCTCTCTTTTTTTGATAAAATTACCAGCTTGCTAGATGAAGGGAATGTGGTAGACATAGCATATCTTGATTTCAGTAAGGCTTTTGACAAGGTCCCCCATGATATTCTTGCAAACAAGATAGTAAAATGTGGGCTAGACAATACAACTGTTAGGTGGATTAGTAATTGGTTGACTGACCGAACCCAAAAGGTGCTCAGCAATGGTTCTTCATCCTGGAGAGAAGTAACCAGTGAGGTGCCACTGGGCCCAGTGCTATTCAACATCTTTATCAATGATTTGGATGAAGAAATAGGGGGCATAGTTATCAAATTTGCAGATGACACCAAATTAGGAGGAATAGCTAATACCCCAGAAGACAGGATGAAAATTCAAAATAACCTTAATAGATTAGAAAGCTGGGCCAAAACTAACAAAATGAATTTCAACACAGAGAAATGTAAGGTACTGCACTTAGTGCAAAATAAATAAATAAATAAATAATGAAATGCATAGTTATAAGATGGGGGACACCTGGCTTAACGAGACTATGTGTGAAAGGGATCTAGGAGTCCCAGTAGACCACAAGTTGAACATGAGTCAACAGTGTGATGCCACAGCTAAAAAGGCCAATGCAATTTTAGGCTGCATTAATAGAAGTATAGTATTCAGATCAAGGGAAATAATAGTGCCACTGTATTCTGCTTTGGTCAGGCCCCACCTGGAATATTGTGTCCAGTTCTGGGCACCACAATTCAAAAAGGATGTTGAAAAACTGGAGCGTGTCCAAAGGAGGGTGACTAAAATGGTGAAGGGGCTGGAAACCATGCCCTACGAGAAACAACTTAAGGAACTGGGTATGTTTAGCTTGGAGAAGAGATGGTTAAGAGGGGATATGATAGCCTTCTTTAAATATTTGAAAGGATGTCATATTGAGGAGGGTGCTAGCTTGCTTTCTGCTGCTCCAGAGAATAGGACCTGGAACAACGGATGCAAGCTACAGGAAAAGAGATTCCACCTGAATATTAGGAGGAGCTTCCTGACAGTGAGAGCTGTATGAAAGTGGAACACACTCCCTCGGAGTGTGGTGGAGTCTCCTCCTTTGGAGGTCTTTGAGGCTGGATGGCTATCTGTCGGGGATGCTTTGATTTTGAGTTCCTGCATGGCAGAGAGTTGGACTGGATGGCCCTTGGGGTCTCTTCCAACTCTATGAGTCTATGATTGTTTGATTTCCTACTTTATAAGATCAGTTGTGCCTTCTCAGGTGGCTATTTTGTTACACCACACAACCTGATTTAGACTCAAAAACCTCTTTTAAATGGGTGTGGTTGGCCTTTTGGAATGGGTTTTATGTGTATGTTTTATTATGGGGATGGGGCCACAGTGGGTGTCCTGGGGACACAGGGGCCATGCGGAATGTTATGTCTGCGGTTGGGACTCTCAACCTTTGGTCCTCTACCTATTTTGGACTTCACCTCCCTGAAGCCTTTGCCAGCATGGACAGTTTGGGGATTTGAAGTCCAAAACAGATGGGGGACCAAAGGTGAAGACCACAACTATAAGGCCTGTCTTGCCTTTTATCTCTCCACCACTCATCTAATTAACAGAGTTTAGGGACATTTTCACATGGGCTTTTGGAGGACGCTAGCCGGCCTCCGTCCGGCCTCCGTCCGGCCCCACTCCGGCAAAATGTCAAATGTTTCATACGACGTCGCAACAAGCCCCGCCCCTTCCGGTGCCATCCCCGGCGCTAGCCAGCATCAGTCCGGGCCTTGCTGCACGTGTTCACATGACGTTGCAGCAAGCCCCGCCCCCTTTAGCTCTAACTCCAGCATCAGCGCCGGAGTTGTAATTCCTTTTTTTAAAAGGAATTAGGTCGCTGCCGCCGGAGCCATTCCGGAGTGAGCGGAAGGCTCCGTTCCGGAATGGCTCCAGGCGGATTTGGAAGTTTGTGTATGAAAATGTCCTAGGAAAGTTGAAGTTTGAGAGTGGGAGATACCAAGAACTGGAATCCAAACAGCAACTTTTCCATGCTCCTTTAATTAATCCATATAAAAACAGACTCTGCTTTAGTAATAGCAGTGGTATTCTGTTAGCTTACCACCATCTTCTATCCACTTCTTTAAAAAAACAAAACAATTTCAGAAAAGCTAGTTGCTAGGCAGGGCATTTTTTTCATCACACCAGTAATTATGAATTGTAGTGCCTGTCAAGATTTATACATAACCCACTTTCCAAAATTAACAATTTATTTGGTCTTGTCATCTGTGCAATCTTTTTCTCTAGTTCCCTCTAGTCCCCTTTCCACAATTTTAAAATCCTGGTGACTGATACCATTTTGATTGGCTGGAATGTGCGTTTTCTGCATGCCTTTGATACACCTGTCTTTTAAATTGTTGTACCAATTAGCAAATGCCAACTGTTCACAATGTATATTAACATTTTAATAGCTAGTATCTGAATGCCTGATAACACAATAATGGAATAAAAAGATAAATGTAAATTTGTCCTACTGCAAGCAGGCAATAGTTCCTCATAGGAGAGACAATGGAATATCCAAATGTGAGGGGGTTTTTTGCAGGGAGGGCACAGCTACTTGTTCAGTTTATGTTGAAGTTTGAGAAACTTGTCATTTGGACAATATTTGGATTAGAAACCATCATGGCTTATCTCTATCCAGCAGCTAGTTCTGTGCTGGTAGTTACTAATATGAAAGCAGCCAGGCACAGAAAGACATTTCAGAATATAATGAAACAGTTTTCATTTAGCAGCCTAGAAATTTCAAAAGTCTTGAATTTTCTTTCTTTCCAGTCCTAGTTCTATCTACAATGTTGGCAGAAAGATTTGTTGCAGGACTTAGTTCCTGCCTCAGTGCTAACTCTGTAGTAAACATGCTCTACTAATCAGACTTTAACAGGAACCAGAGTCTGAAGAAAACGTTACCCTTTCCACCTACAGCTCTCAGAATCTCACAGTCAGTATGGCCCCTGACCATGCTAACTGGAGATTCTGGAAGCTGTATTCCCTCAAAAGCTGCTTTACATACTACATGAAAAGTAAATTAAAGTGTTTTGCACATTTCCTTGCCTCCAAGCATGTATAGGGTATATAGGGTTTTCTTATAGAGGAGGCCATGCTAGATGGGACTGATCTGCTGCTCTAATAGCTGATTCAGGAGATAGGAAAGTGTCATGTTGTTAGGAAGGATCTAACTAGGGGAATTTATAATTCGCTCAAATATGCATGAGTGGGGTCCTAACAGAGCTCCGCAGGACCAGGTACCAATATGTATACCAGAGGACTAAGGAATCCCACAATGGATGATGCTGAGGCAAAGCTTCTTCAATTAAAGTCTAAATATTTAGTAAAAGGGAAAAACTGAACACACACAAATATGCACACATACACACACTGCACACTTAGGAATAAAGGAGTGAAAGTGGGAATAGCTTGGGATGGCTTCTCCGGGATCTGCTGTGGATGTTGATGATGATGATGATGCACGGCCGCCGAAACGGGGGAAGGGATGGCCGAGGGGTCTATGATCAGAGCACAGACTGACGTGGAGCCAAGCTGCACTCCAAAAATAGCATATAGAGCCTAAAAATCTCAGGGTTTAAATAGGAAATTTCTACCATCTGGCTATTGACTAAACAGCTTGGCTGAAGCCTGGACAAAGGCATTGATTGTCTTAGCTTTGTTAAACCTAGGTGTGAGACCAGTCTAAATCATGCATTTGGTTTTGATGCAATCAAAGAAGGAAGGCTAGAGAAAGAAGGTGCAGTTAACTCTGATCACTGCCCGATCAAGAGTGGGACTCTGGACAATGTGTCCCTTTTTGGTATAATGGCTTCCTTCCCTTTAGCAACTTCCAAACCTGTCTGGTAGGGAATTTTGCAGTTGTTTGGGCAGGCTCTCCTGATGCCTACCTGACTTGCCATCTAGAGGATTACGCCTGACATCCCACAGAGGTCAGTTCAGGGTCATAGAGGGAACTCCACATGTATCTCAAAATTTTATTAATGTCATATCTGCTAACAATGTATATAGTAGAGTTATCTCTAGATATGTTGTTTGAGTTGAGATATGTTATTCCAATACTTCAAAATCAGCTTCTGGAAAATCCTAAGATCTCTTCTATAAAGCACAATTCTAATACTTTGATTAGCTTGACAATGTTAGTGCATAAACTGATGGGCGCAGTGAGTGGAAAAGTGTCC
The DNA here is from genome assembly GCA_026167975.1 of Phrynosoma blainvillii. Classification (NCBI taxonomy): domain Eukaryota; kingdom Metazoa; phylum Chordata; class Lepidosauria; order Squamata; family Phrynosomatidae; genus Phrynosoma; species Phrynosoma blainvillii. The sequence continues at coordinate 177,247,341 of JANUYF010000001.1, forward strand.
TGGCATGCCTAGCTTCGTGAGATCCGTGCATGCTATGGGGGAAAACTACACCCACAGATCTAGGCATGCCAGGGCAGTTTTCCACTCACTATGCCAGGTATAGGCAACCTTTTTGAGCTGGGGGCTGGGCTGCTGTCCCTCAGACAATTGGGGGGCTGAAGCACCAAAAATAAAATAAATAAATAAAAATAAAAATAAAAAAATTAAATTAAAAAAAATTTAAAAATATGCATGCACACTCTCTCGGCCCCAGAAAAGCCATGGCAAAACCCCTGTGGAGATTTTTGCCAAGAAACCCCAGGAACAAGTAATAACAACACTAATCAATATCATCATGGCGGGTGGTGGTGGCAGGACCGGCCTGGGGCCTTAGGTTGCCTACCCCTGCACTATGCCCATGAGTCCCCACACCTGTGAACCCATGGTCCTCAGAACCTGTGCAGGTGTGCAGAGTCTATCACAGTTTTTTTAAAAGTATGCTGCACCATGCCCGCCCCAAGGATCCCTCTCCCCAACTTCCCCTACCTCTGACCCGCTGGGGAAAAGGGAACCAATTCACCGGGAGAAGCCTAAAACAGCTGTTAAGTGGTTTAAAGGGACCACTTTAACAGTGCAGGAAATTTAAAATCAGAACGTCGGGAGCGCTGAGAGAGAGAAAAAAGGGGCAGCTTGGCAGACCTTTGGGGTGGGTCAGTTCCATTCCTCTGCCCACCCTCTGCCCATTGCTCTTCCCTCCCAAGTGCTGGCTCTGATCACCATTCAAATGTGAACTTTAATGGGAACATGGACAGATTCAACTGTGGCAAACAGTGTGTACATCACTTCAGTTTCAAATCGCTTCAGCAATTTGGTTAAAAAAACAAATTAGCCCCAAGTGTGAATGAGGCCAGATAACTTGTTTGGGCAAGGAATCCCTTAAAGGCCACTGAATTAAAGCAGTTGTATGAGGAATGGGCTGAAATTCCCCAAAACGTGTGTGAAAGACTTATCAACAGGTATAGGAAAGAGTTATTTGAAGTAATTGCTGCTTAAGGGGGTACTATTATATTCTATGACTATGAGGACTGGGGGCTTCTGGAATATGTAGCCCCCAAAGTAAGTTTTCCAAGCTCCAGAGAGAAAATAGTTGGTTTTAGCCATGTGGTGGTGGGGAATGTAGGGATTCTCTTATCAACCGCCAGGTCATACTAAAATAATTTGGAGGGAGGGATATTTTGTTTCATGACCAGGGAGCATGCTTATAGTATTCAGAATTATGCATTCTGTATTTTGCATTAAGGACAGTACAGCTGTTAGGCCAGAAGCTGGACTAACTGTTTGCTATCATAAGAGATGTGTGATAACAGCTGACCATTGTGCAATTGTATCTGTATTAGATATGCATATCTTTCCCTCCTTTGTGGGAGTTGAGTATTGTGAGAAGTAGTACTTTCTCAGCCTGTCCTACCTCACAAAATTGTTGTTAGATAATAAAGTGGAGGAAGACAAAAGCCATCTACTGTATATTGTTTTGAGCTTGCTGGCAAAACCAAGGGGTTTAAATGTGACAATTGATACCTCTACCTCCTCCTGCATCATAGATTTATTTCACATCTAGTTTTAAAACCAGAACATTCCAAGATAACTTTTTTTTCTGCAGATGAGTCTTATGACACACAGGAGATTATCGCATCAGCTTTAAAACCAGTTTACCTGAGCTGGCTTAAAATTAGAAGCAGGTAGCATCCTGATACTATCACACACATTTAGCTGCTGAAATCACTGCCCGGCTCAGTCCGGCTCCATCGCTGCTCCAAGGGGCACTCCTTGCACCTCTTTTCAAAGCCAGGAGTTTTCCAGCTTGAAAAAATGGCCACTGGAGTGTGCCTTGGAGCAGCAATGGAGCTGGGCTGCAGCCGAGCGGCAATTTTGGTGGCTAAATATGTGTGATGCCGCCCACTTCTAATTTTAAGCCAGCTCAGGTAAGCCAGTTTTAAAGCTGACGCAATAATCGCCACATTTTACTCCTCTCTAGAGTCTGGGAGACAATGAAAATATGAAACAAAGCACACTATGTCATTCGGTTGCACAGTGGCAATGTGGCCACAAAATCTTAGAATCATAGAGTTGGAAGAGACCACAAGGGCCATCCAGTCCAACCCCCTGCCATGCAGGAACTCAAAATCAAAGCATCCCCAACAGATGGGCGTCCAGCCTCTGTTTAAAGATCTCCAAAGAAGGAGGCTCCACTACTTCAAGGGAGTGTGTTCCACTGTCGAACAGCTCTCACTGTCAGGAAGTTCCTCCTAATGTTCAGCTGGAATCTCTTTTCCTGTAGCTTGCTTGTTTCGGGTCCTATTCTCTGGAGCAGCAGAAAACAAGCTAGCACCTCTCCTCAATATGACATCCCTTCAAATATTTAAAGAGGGCTTATTTATTCACTAATACACCCAATAATAGGGGAGATGAAAACTTCTGTGAAAGTACACAGTTAGTCACTTTCTTCAGCAGAAAAAAGAAAGGTTCCACAGAAAGGATATTCTGTTGTATTATTTCTTCTTCTGGATACTCAGGGCAGGTCACCAAAGTAGCCATCAGATGGTGCTGTTCACTTTCAGGTTAGCAGTGATGTAAAACAATTCTGTGATACTATGATGGACGTGGCGATGTTGCGGGCTGCTCCATGGTACTGGCAATGAAAGATAAGAAGGTCTAATTCCTTCTTATTACAGATGAAATGTTCCCATCAGGAAAAAATCCTGTTTTACTGTAGTCACATTTGTTATATACCGTATTTTCCGCCATATAAGATGATTGGGCATATAAGATGACCCCCAACTTTTCCAGTTAAAATATAGAATTTGGGATATACTCGCTGTATAAGACGACCCCTCTTCCAACGCACACCAAATAAAAATTAAAAAAACATCAGATTTGATTTCAATATGGTAATTTTAATTCAAATGCTTATGACATGCAAGTACTTAGCAGGAAAACTGTCACTTATAAACACAACAAACTACAACTCCCATGTTCCCTAGCATTTATTTCTGCATTGTGTTTTGGACTTTATTTTTTTAAAAAATAGTCCAGATCTAAATGCTGCTTTAAAAATTATTTCCATCTCCCAGGTATGAGATGGTGGTTGGGGGGAATGAGAAAGTGTTGGGAGGGAAGGACTGCCAATATACTAGGTGATGCATTCTGGGGTATGTACAATTTGCGGCCAAGTAAGTGACCCTGGACATGTCACACACTCTCAGCCTCAGAGGATGGTAATGGCAACCCCCATTTGAAGAAACATGCCAAGAAAACCCCATGATAAGGCTGCCATAGGGTCGCCATCAGTCGGAAAGGACTTAAAGACACACAAGAACAACAAAAAAGTCTGCAATTGTCTCATAGGTAGTACATGGGAATAGGAGCCAGCATAGTGCAGTGGTTTGAGCAGGGGTAGGCAACCTTTCCCCTTTAAGGGCCGAGGGACTTCAGCTCCCAGAAGCCTCAGCCATGTTGGCCAATAGTCCCATGTTGGCCAATAGCTCCTGGGATTCTGGGAACTGAAGTCCCTCGGCCCTTAAAGGGGAAAGGTTACCTACCCCTGGGTTTGAGTGTTGGACTACCACTCTGGAGACCTGGGTTTGATTCCCCACTCTGCCATGAAACCCAGTGGATGAACTTGGACAAGTCACACACTCTCAGCCTCAGGAGAAGGCAATGGCAAACCTCCTCTGAACCAGACTTGCCAAGAAAACCCCAGAAGAGGATTGCCTTAGGGTTCCTCTCATTCTCCTCCTCTCCCAAGGCTTCTTCCCACTCCCACCTCTGTCCTCTTCTCCTCTCAAGGCTTCTTGTTGCCCCAATCTCTGTCCTCCTTGTCCTCTTCTCCTCCCAAGGCTTCTTGCCACCCCCACCTCTGTCCTCCTAGTCCTCCTCTTTTCCTAAGGCTTCTTGCCGCCCCCACCTCTGTCCTCCTCGTCCTCTTCTTTTCCCAAGGCTTCTTGCCACCCTCACCTCTGTCCTCCTTGTCCTCTTCTCCTCCCAAGGCTTCTTGCTGCCCCCATCTCTGTCCTCTTCATCCTCTTCTTTTCCCATGGCTTCTTCTTGCCCCCACCTCTGTCCTCCTCGTCCTCCCCCCTCCTCCTCCTCCTCCTCATATCCAGCATATAAGATGACCCCCGACTTTAACCCAGATTTTCCTGGGTTAAAAGGTCGTCTTATACGCCAGAAAATACGGTACACCAGAAATTCTGTTGGTGGCAATTCAGGAGCTACTCAAGACATCTAAGCTTATCTCACTAGTACCTGTAACATTCCCATTGAGTCCCTGGAACATAACGATATGGAAACACATTAGACTATTGATAACGGGATAGTAATGGTATGAGAACACATATTATCACACTGCATTTACTGTTGTACCAGTACCAGCGCTAAAGCACTTTCTCAACTGTCCCTCATTGGCGCATGCTCACTGTTGCGAAAACCCCTATGTCTGCATTGAAAAGAATGCTACCGAGAGGTTTAGGTAGCGAGCATTCATTGTTTTTTCTTGCAAACATGACACAATTTAATCTACAAAAATAAAAATAAAAAATTTAAATTGCCTGTGGCACCTTCCTTGCATCAGCACTGGAAGAGCTGAGTTGAGTTGAGTTGAGTTTGTGGATGTTCTAGGAGGGGAGGGGAGGAGGTTGTCTTAGCCATGAGGACAGATTGAGACCGGTAGGATTATCGCACACACATCATCTGGAACGGTCTGAAAGCGTTCTTGCAGGCTGAGGACACATTTTTACAGTTCTCCTCTTGGAACGGCCTAGGGACTGTCAGAGCACAGAATGGGAACTCGATGAGGATTATACCGTGCGATAAAATACGTTCCGTTTCGTTCTCATCACATACTCATTACGTTCCATGAACACAGTGCAATAAGCTTAATCTTGTTGTCTGAGAGCAGCAGCAGATGGAGGGCCATTTGAGAGAAAACCTCACAAGCATTTCTTCCTGGGAGTAAAAATAATCAAGAACTAAATAATGACAAGTTTGCTGTTCTTTCAAGATGCTTGCTTTCCCTTTTTCTCATGGTTCTTTAGCTCTTTAAACAAGGCATGTGTTCAAGGAATTGGCTATCCTCTGATACCCCTTCAGATAGAGCAGGTTGGGCAATTGTGGAAGCTATTAGACCGCCAGGAGACCTTGGAGGTCTGTGTTTCCCACATTACCCACTCCTGAAAAAACGGGGGGAAAAAATCAAAGTCCCAAATGCTCCCAAAGCTGGGAGTGATAGAAATGGCCATGGAGGGTCACATGCAGCCTGTTGCCCACACTTTGCCTACCTCTGAGATAGAAGACTGCCCTTTGTAAAGCAGTGTTGCAGATGGTGGCTTCCAGATCAATGGGGATGTAAGTCAGTTCTGGATTTTAGTCAGAATTTCAAAGGAAAGATTTAAGGTGTGGAACCCTCTCCCTCAAAACAGGCTTAGCATCATGAATAGTTCCTTAAATGTTTGGACCTAGAATGGATTCGCTGCCCCACTGATGCAGAAACTATTAGCCATCACTGTCTTAGATGAGGATACAGTGGGCCCTTCAATATCTGCTGCGATTTGTTCCAGGATCCCTCATGAATATCAAAATCTGTGGATGCTCAAGTCCCATTAAATATAATGGTGTAGTAAAATGGTATCTTTTACATAAAATGGAAAAATAAAGCTTTGCTTTTTGGAAAAACCTTTCAAATATTTTCAAGCCATGGATGGTTGAATCCCTGGACACAGAATCTGTGGATACAGAGGGGTGACTGTACATGTCTATTCTGTCGTTCTTTGGTTGCCAAGTCAGGGTCTTTTCACTTTCCCTAGATTTTCAGTTATAGCTTTACAGGGTTGTATGATTTGCTTTATGATGGGCTTTAAGATTTCCTTGTCTTTTAATTTAATGGTGTTGTATACTGACATTTTACTTGCCTTACTGGTTTTGTAAACTTCCCTGGGAATATTTTTGAAGGATAATATAAAAATGCTTATTTAAATGATACATAAATACAAATCTTGTCAAAAATAAGTAAATAAGTGAGACATCAAAAGTTTGAACAAATGACTCAATAATATAAATGGACAAAAACTTACACCTAAACTTATATCCTGTGGCAATAAAGGATGGAAGGTTTATCAAGGACATGACAGGACCCAATACTCAGCCAACATACGTAGCTTAGGGCCATGGATTTCCCAAATGGGAGCTACATCAAAGTCTCTGAAGTTCTGTAGAATAAATCATTATTTTGTGAGTGGAATATATTTGTACTCTGCAAGAACTGTAGTGGATCAAAAGGAAGCATTCTTTAAGTTTCATACCAATTATTGAACAGATCAACAGGCTTAAGAGAGGATCAAATAAGACAGCTGAAGTAAGCTATGACCTTTCCCAACCCACACAGTTTCAAAAAGGTGAACCACAGTCCTACAAAGCCCAAGCAATCTGGTTTTAGACTGAGGGAAAAATGTGAAATCTGAAAGAGACAAAAAAAGATATTGCTTCATTCTGTTATTTCAGAGTATGTAGAGAGCCAGTGTGCTGCAATGGTTTGAGTGATGGATGACTCTGGAAATCAGAGTTCAGTTCTCCACTCAGCCATGGAAACCCACTGGGTAATCTTGGGCAAGTCACACACTCTCAGCCCCAGAAAATGCCATGATAGGTTTGCCTTAGGGTTGCCATAAGTCCGAAATAACTTGAAGGCACATAACACCAACAACAGAGGGATCTGTGTAGTACAATTCTTATTCAGCTCAAAGGTAAATCAGTGTGTTCAGTGGAGCTTACTATACTCCCAGGTAGGTGGACATCAAATTGCAGTTTTGGTGCTACTATGAGCATTAGCAAAAATTTTCCAGTAAGTGGGAAAACCTGCACCGTGATGTGGGATAATATGGGATGTGTATAGTGCACATTGTATTTTTCATGGGTGTAAATGTGTGCTTTGTTCCTTTGTATCATGTTCCATACCATTTAGAAGCCTACACAGATAGTTGAACTGCAACTCTTCAGAATGTACCCATCCCCAGGGCCACAAGAGACAAAACTTTTTAAAGAGTGAGGCACATAATACCAGCCTAGAAAAAGACAAAAAAAAATAATAATAAAAAATCAAAAGATATATCATACATGATTATCGGTTCTAGGAAGACATGGCCAGTTGGAACTTCCCTGTATGTAAGTGCAACAAACAACAGGTATGAAAGACTGGCCCAGATTTTCATGTGAGGTTGATTTCCTTATAGAAATTTGCTAAGTGTTGTGGCCTGGAAGTGTAACAAGAGGGCAAATTGACTAGCTCATTTCTCTTTAAAAACTACTGTGCAGGAGAAAGTACCATATATACTTGACTATAAGTAGACCTCATATATAAGTCAATGGCCAACTTTGGACCCAAAATTATGGAATTTGATATAACTAGTACCGTAGATGTCAAAGATAAGACTTAGGGGTATGTAAGAAAGATTGTAAAGGAAGAAGCAAAGGAAAACGATGCCAAAGAACTTACAAAATGTGGGCAGGACAAACTGTGCTCACTAAAGGCTGGATGGATAAGGAGGGAACTACAGTAAATTACTGGCTGTGCGATGTGTGGGAGAGGCAACCAGGCATAGGGTTAAGAAAATGCATACATGTCAAAAAGGATGAAAAGTCAAAAGAAATAAAATGGCGACTATGGGCCTAAGCAGACGGCTTAAAAGGCTGTCTTGGGGGCAGGGAAGGGGAGGGGCAGCCGCACGCTTGGTGCCCCCTCCCCCTCCCGAGGTCATCCTTGGAGCACCCGGCCCTCCGCACGGCCTCCGCTCCGAGGAGGACCTCCCGCCGCAGCGTTCGCACACGCTGCGGCGGAAGAGTTGACGAAGGTGCACCGCAGCCTTTTGCGGCGCACCTTCGGTGACTTGTGAATGGAGCGCTGATTTAGCGCTCCTTTCAAGGGCAGCGAAGCTGCGCCGCGGGACCGAGGCATGGGGATGCCTCGGTCCCGTGGCGCAGCTTCCTGGGGCGGCCCATGGCCGCTCGTCTGCTTAGCCCCTATGTTAGCAGTGATCATAGCCTTTAATTTTAATGTGATGGCTTTGCTTGATTTTAACCCAGATAAGCTGACAAACATACGCAAATGTCTTATTCAAACCCTTCAAAGCCAAAAATTCCTCTCAGTGCTCCTTTGAGGGGAAGTGCCAAAGAGCTGCCACCACCACCATTTCCCCACCTAGGCATTCAAAACAGTCAGAAGCAGCATAACGGCTCCGTGCTTCTTTTAGGTGCTCCCGGGATGGATTAAATTCTCACCTTTCTCCACTCTACTCAGAGAAAGGAATTGTTTCTTTTTTTGCTAAGAGTTAAAGTACAGTTGCATTGATCTGTGAATAAGCTTTTGGGTCAATTTTTAAACTAAAATTTCTATACTTATACATGGCTATACACAGTAAACCACCCCAAAGAGGACCTTTAAGGTCCCTGTAGATTTTCAGACCCAAAATGCTGTTTGTCCTGTTGTTGACTAAAAAGTCATTCACTGAAGTTGTTTTGAAAGGATTCTCACCTTTCTTCAGCCATCTGAGAAAGAGCTGTATGAATAGAGACAAGCTGTAAAGTTCTCAGAGTTCCCTCAGGATGAAAGAAAGGTGCTACATGGAACCTGCTTCTTAATGGGCAGAAATTCCTTCAGGTGACCGCTAATATGTACCACAATAATTCTCCCTCCTTCTGTCTCCCCAGAATTTGATTCTCCTCAGGCCTGTTAAGGGCATTTAGCCACCACAACCAAGTCCAGCGTGAACATATCATTTAGTCAATATTTTGGTTATCCTAAGTCAGGCCTCTAGAATTAAGTCTGGTAATGCATGTACAGAAAAAGCAGTATAGATGAGCTTGTCTTTTCATTTGCATTCCTGCAGTGCTTCATGCACTTCCCACTTTCCCCTGTCTCATCACCTTTCTTCTTTAACATTTTTGCACTGTCACTTCAGGCTATGTTAGGTCAAAATTAGAAGTGATGTGGGACTGCAGATTATCTGACCCCCCCCCCCCCTTTCAGTTAAAATAGCTATTGTGGGGGATTTGGATTGGTGTTCAGTGCTGGGGAGAGACCCAAAAATGCTGTTTGTCCTTCTGTTGTTGACTAAAATGCACCATTTCATCAACACATGGAGAAGGTAAAAAAAGTATAGGCACGTCCCTCCCCAGCTTCTGAATGGTAAGAAATTTCAAGGGCTCTAAGCAAACACATAGGAGTCAGTTTCCTCAGAAGCAAATCATTAGAAATGTATGTCATTCTATGAAATAATTTATTTATACATATATAGACAAACTGATGTAGGTTCACAGCATTGAGAGTCCAATAGATTCCTGGTTCTTTTCAGATATATTGGGGAACTGCAATGTATCATAAGAGTTCCTGCAAAGAGCAACATCAACTCTTATTTCCTTTCAGCCTCAGCTTCAGCCCAGACTGACTGAAACTGCAGCGTAACATGGTTTTATTGTTCTCACAGACCTCTGAATCAACATATTCCCATACCCTTCATCTGTCCCAGTTTGGCAGGAACAGTTTCTACTAATCCTCTGTCATCTCACTTTTTCAACTGCATTTTTCTCTTTCCTCCTCCCACTTTCTCCCTCTGTCTTCAACTTACTTTTCTTGATACAAAGTGGTTTCAAAGTGCCGGAATAGTTTGCACTCAACTTGCACACAGCGAGCACTCTGATGACGTCCTCCCGGCGCAGCGTCTGGACACGCTGCACCGGAAGAGGTGCAAAAGAGCCGCATGGCAGCTCTTTGGGTGCCCTTTTCCCCGCCTGGGAAAGGAGTGCTATTTTGACTGCATCCCCCCCAAGTTACTAATTCAGTACACTACTGTTAGTGAATAGTTAAATTCCAATAAACTTTAAAGCAAAGAAAAAGTGTATTTGTCCCACATAGTTCAGGCATTGATCAGAAACTTTTCTGATATACTGTAGTATTTTGCTGATAATCTGTGACTCCCAGTCTATGAGCAATCGCACTTGTAAAGAAATGTAGACATTTCTAATAAAATTGTGATATGCTGTTTCCCTGTAAACAAATGAGGCATCCAACTGCAATGTCCTCTCTCTCTCTCTCTCCCTGCCCTATACCTGATGCAGCAGTAATGGTGGAAAATTACCACAAGGCCAGGACCACTTTTCATTTTGGTCAAATGCTTAAGGACCTCATGGGGAGAAGGGGAGGAGTTTTTAATAAATAAAAATTAGTTACTTATTTGTAAAAATAGATTTAAAATAGCTAAATTAATTAATAATGAAATTTCCCATAAATATTATTATTTTTAAATTAATTAAAATTACTCCAACCCATTATTAACAGTACATTCCCACTTATTATTAACAAGTTAATTTTCTGTCTCTCACTAGGGAGTTTATCACACGGGGGAAATTGGGAGTTTAAACAATGATTAGCCTGTGAAAATTGTGCAGTTAACATTAAAACATGCTTAAAAGAACATTAACGCAAGTGTCATTATCCCAGGAAGAACCAGGGAATAACTATGCAAGAACAGCAAAAAGTCATTCACAGGAAAATTCCATGAATGAGATAATAATAATAATAATAATAATAATAAATATTTTTATCCCGCCCCTCTGCATAATGCAACCGGGGTGGCTTACAACATTAAAATATACATTCATATCCTACAATGCCACCCCCCTTAAAATATAATTAAACAGTAACAATTTAAAACACATTTAAAACAATAACACAAGAGTTAATGTTGTTTCTTGCTTGGTTCTTCATGGGATAATGGCTCTTTAATGACGTTTTGTCTCAACATCATGTGAAAACCATTTGTGCAATTATGGTTAATCACAGGTTGATCACTGTTTATACTTCCAATTCCCCTGTGTGATGAACTCTTAGGTTAATTATTTATGCAAAGGGCTCTTGTATCATTTCTGAGACTGCATCTGAGAAGGTAGACCAAGGGCCTGTACAGACCAGCCTGGGGGTGGAGTTGGGGCAGAGCGACCGCACGCAAGCCGCCCTGTCTCCGCCTCGACGCTGCCATCACACCGCACACCCCACTGCACATCATGTGGCGTCAGGGCACTCCCTTGGCACAGCGCTTAGACACGTTGTGCCAAAGGAGTGCAGAAGAGCCACAGCGGTGGCAGTAAGGACAGCTTTTTGCCACTCCAAAAAGGAGCGGCATTTGCCAGCTCTTTTTGGAGTAGCAAACTGCCGGATCAGGGCCGTAGCATGCGGTTGCCGCAGCCCCAATCCGGCGCTCTTAGGGGCCGTCTGTATGGCCCCCAAGTCTACGAAAGCTAATGCTACAACTTCTTTTGCACAATTAGTCTCAAAAGTGATGCAAGATCACTTTGTATACTGATATTCCAGACTAACATGGCTATGTTTCTGAATTCTACGTTAATTATTATTATATTTAAATTTATATATAAGGGAAACTTTAGCTCCCATTGATTTTAGTGGGTCTCCTCATTGCTCAGTTGTTTTTATGCTGCCAGTGTAGCAAGCTAAAGTTCTGAATCCAGAAAGCTGAAAAGTAGAAAGTCGGTGACAAGGGGAAAGATGAGATGCTAACTGAAAGGGCAAAGCAATTTTTAACTTTGAGCCAGAATAAAAATAGGTGACAGCAGCCTGTCTCTAAGGAGAACATCTTTAGCACTTTTTAAAAAATCTCATTATTAGACCTTCTTCAAATCGTCTGAAGGCTAACAAGAGAAAATTGCTTCCCATGTTATAAACTCGGAGAATATTTGCAAAGAGTTGCAGGTGTAAGCAAGCTGAGATAGTACTCTCTTCCTACTTTGCATACTGCTTTAGTTACGGTATGGTATTTTTTACTTTGTCCTCATATTTATAAATTAATATGCATGTTTTGTAGTTGCAAATGTGTACTGACTTCCCAGTGTTGTTACAGGCTGCTCTTTTCAGACATCTCTCATACCAGATGACTCACTACAGATTTTATACAAGGAATGGAGAAGTATTAGCCACCAGGTTCAGTACAGTATGGGTGATGGTAAGGAACTGTGGAAGATGTAATCAAAAACATCCAGAGAGATAAAGAGTTCTTCCCCTGCTTTACACAGTGTAGCAGCTGCCAGGTCTTCTGAGGCTGATATCCTGAGATTTAGGAGCAGAGCCTAGGAGTACGCATGTTTTACCTGTTGGAGATGAAGGATAAAAAGACAAAATTGCTGCACAATGTGTTTTGATTAGAATCTGTCCTGGAATGAGGGCCATATGGTACTGATAGGAGTAAAAGAAGCAAAGCTGTTAAAAAATAGGACAGGACAGACTCCAGTATGGATTGAGTCCTTAAGAAGAAAACCAAAACAATGGAACTCTTGATGTGAGGCTAATATCAAATTTGTAATCTTTACAAATTTTTACTGTCAGACATATGCTGCAACTTCTCACATTTACATAGTCACAAAAATCAGGTTTGCCGCTCAAACGTACAGTGAGCCTCTGATATCCACTGGGGTTTGGTTCCGTGGGTGCCAAAATCCACAGATGCTCAGGTCCCATTAAATATAACAGTTTAATTTTCTATAAGGCACAGTAAAATGGTGTGCCTTATAGAAAATTCCAAAATCTAGGCTTGCTTTTTGTAATTTATATTTTTTTTAAATATTTTCAAGCCATGGACAATTGAATTTGTGGATAAAGAATCCGTGGATACAGAGTAATAAAATAATAATAATACAATTTATTTTTACCTCACCCCTCTGTTAGAAACAATCAAGACGGCTTACAGTAATTACAAAATTACATCAATGCAATCTAAAAACCCCAACCCCCCACCTTCCCCCATAAAAACGTATTAAACTAACATCCATTAAAATCCAACTAAATCTTAAAATAACATAAAATAGACAAATAAAAAATAAATCAACAGCAGACAAATCAGGGACACAAAAGGCCAAAGGCGCAGCTCCTGAGTCCGGGATCTAGTCAGGAAAGGCCTGCTGAAAGAGATCCATCTTTAGCGCCTTTTTGAAGCTGCTCAAGCTTGTCATCTGATGGATCTCGTCCAGCAGGCCGTTCCATAATTTGGGGGTGATTACCGAAAAGACCCCCTGGGAGGTTGCAGACAGCCTAGATTATTGTGGCTGAAGCAAATTCCTCCCAGAGGACCGGAGTGCACGGGGAGGTTTATATGGGAGGAGGTGGTTCCAAAGATAAGTTGGACCCAAGCCATTTAGGGCTTTAAAGGTAATAACCAACACCTTATACTGGGCCCAGAAACTGATAGGCAGCCAGTGGAGAGATTTTAATACCGGAGTTATGTGGTCTCTCCGAGATGTTCCTGAGACCACTCTGGCTGCCATATTTTGTACCAACTGAAGTTTTCAGACCAAGCACGAGGGTAGCCCCATGTAGAGCGCATTACAGAAATCCAGATGAGAGGTTACCAGTGCGTGCAAAACAGTCTCAAGATCCCTTACTTCTAGGAAAGGGCACAGCTGGTGTATCAGCCGAAGCTGATAACAGGCACTCCTGACCGTCGCATTCACCTGACTAGTCATCTGAAGCAATGAATCAAGGAACACTCCCAGACTGCGAACACAGTCCTTCACAGAGAGTGTGACCCCGTCAAGGACTGGAGGTTGTAACCCAATTCCTGGTTTCAGGGCTGCTACTGTGAGCACCTCCGTTTTGTCTGGATTTAATCTCAATCTGTTTTTCCTCATCCAGCCCATTACTGTCTTAAGACAGTCATTAAGAGGAGAGACACCATCGGAATTTGAGGCCAACAATCGAGACATGGAGAAATAGATCTGGGTATCATCAGTGTACTGATAACACCCAGCCCCATAACTCCGAATCTTGGCTGCCTGATACATTTTAAAATATTTAAAATATTTTTAAAGTTTCCATCTTTTGAAGGGCACACCACAAAATTTTACTATGCATTAAACCAGAGTCCAAAAGACATCATTGAGTTCCATGGAATTTGCTTCCATGTAAACAGGCTTAAAATGTCTTCTGTGTATACTTTTGTACACTACTTCTATGAAGGAGTAGTTTTACAAATGAGCCATGTAATGGTTTGAGAGCTGGATTAGGACTTCAGGAAACCATGGTTTAAACCCCCACTCAGCTATGGAAACTAACTGGGGACCTTCAGTAAGTCACACAGTCTCTCAGCATGAAAGAAAGGCAATGGCAAACCTCTAAAAATTGTTTTGCCAAGAAAACTTTATGATAGGGTTGTCAGAATCAACATGAAAGCATATAACAGCAAGAAGCAGCTTTACAAACTCAATGGGTCTTATCATATGCCCTTTAAAGCAACTTACCCTGACACATTTAATTTTGAAGGTGGATCTTACTGCACGCACTGGTGGCCAGGTGAGTGCAGCCTGGCTGCATCCCGGGTCCCAGGCATGTTTCGGAGGCCACTTTTCAAAGTCAGAAAGCTCCTGGGACCTGGGCTGCAACTGGGCTGCACTCACCCAGTGGAATCAGTGACTTTTGTGCGATAATACCCAGCTGCATCCCAAAACCTGGCTGTATCCCATTGGGGAGCAGTCGGGTTAAATGTCCATGCAATAAGCCTCAATGACTCATAGATGTTAGACTTTATTGATACCAGCTAGAGCTCTATATGCACATTTTAAATAGTAACCAGAACTGTGTTCCTATTATATGATCAAGCCTCACAACATTAAGGAGTGGTGTTGGTAAGTGTTGTTGTAGTGGAGGGCAGAGTATGAGGCACAGTGTATAGTATCAAAAACCAGGCAAGTTACTATAGAGATTATTGCACTGCTTTTTTGGTTGATCTGTGCAAGGGCTGAGACCGTGTAAAAACAGATGTTATCACACAACTTCATGCCCAGATCAGAGGCATCCTGTACCTGATCAGAATTTCTCCCATAATGAGCAATGATCAGATAAGAATCGTTTTTAGCTCAGTACAGGAGTAGTCCTGATCGGGTATGGGATGCCTCCAATCTGGTCACGGAGCTGTGTGATAACATCCATTTTTACACCATCACACCCGTGCCCAGATTGGGAGAAAACAGCCAGTGCGATAATCTCCTATGATACAGGAGGCAGAAATCCAGCAAGTACCTCTTTCAGTTTCTCCCAGTAAAAATGTAATAATGATATTTTTTTTTTGCCCTTTCATGCCACCCAAAATCTGCTGCCTCAGATGACCACCTCACTCTGGCTAATAGTAGTAGGCCAGCTATTAATTATTTTCTATTTTGGCTTTCTTTTCTCACTCAGCTTGCCTTTGGATTGTGTTAAGTTTTGAACAGTAAACAAATGAAAGATCAACCCACTCTCAGTGTGCCCCATACTTCAATAAATATTGCGAGCCTAGATCCTGAGAACAGAGTTGACAGGTGAAATAAAGAAACAGGCCCCCACCTGCACACGCCCCTTGCAAGAAGCCCAAATGTCTGTTTTTCTCTGCAGTCCATCTCAAAATGGCAATCGAAACTGATATGTCTCTTCCTGTCTCCATTTTGAGAGAGACTGCAAAGAAAACTGGAGATACTGCAATTTTAAAAAACATGGTTTGGGGGTAGTTGGGAATGCAGTAGGGTGGGTGAATTTTAATGTTTTCATGCATTTGAGAGAGCCGCCTGCATGATTCTGGGGCAAAAATAAAATGTTTAATGGTTGTGCAGAAGAGGTAATTTCAGCAGGTCTTGCCTGTCATGGAAGTTCTGCTGAGCCATACAGGCTTGCAGCCATGGTGTTTTAATATGATTGCTCGAATAATTGTGTTTTAAGTTTTTTATAATCTCCTTGTGGTTTGCATTGTTTCGTCCTTGTAAACTACCTTGAGTCCCATGTCAGGATATAATTAAATATGCAAACAAAAAATAAAGCTATTATCTACAATTCTTTTTTGTCTGCCATGAGGGCAGCAGCCTTAGGAGCTTTCTCTTCATCGTACAATTATACACTCAGTAATTTTAATTTTCTTTGAATTCTTGTAGTTGGGTATTTAGGATCTGATTATTGTAAAAGAAAAAGTCTTTTCTTAGTATGATATTTTTGGAATTGGTTTTTAACCCAGTGTTTCAAATGATTTAAATTCTATAGACAGCTTAGTATTCTTTTAATCACAAATTGTGTGTGTGTGTTTAGGTTCATACTTATTTATTTATCCTGAAAGCCACTTTGGGTAACAGTTTGGGGGGAAAGCCATGATATAAATGAAATGAGAGAGAAATTCAGAAATTCTGCCAAGGCCACCATCTGACATCAGGGTTCCTCAGCCCGGTAGGGTTACCAAATTAGATATGAAAGGGAGCTCACTTACTTTTAATCCTTAGCAGATCTTCAAGTTGGAAGATGCCCCCTACCCCTAGAGAGCATTTGAGGCACTTTAAAAAAAATCTTTTGACCGGAGGGGGGCTGGAGTCACATAATGGGCCTACAGCCTATACTTAGGAGCTTATCATATACTTACACACATCACCTTACCTGATCCAGTTTAAAATTTAAATTGGGCAGCATCCTGATATTATTGGAAGGATTTAGCTGCTGAATCCACCGCCCAGGTTCATCCCGGGTCTCTCCCTGTTCACAGAGGTGCTCAACGTGGCTCTTGAATCCGGGAAGTTTCCAGCTTGAGAAAATGGCTACCAGAGCGCCCCTGTGAACAGGGATGGATCCAGAATGGACCTAGGTGGTGGATTTGGTGGCTAAATCCTTCTAATAATATCAGGATGTTGCCTGATTTAAATGTTAAACCAGATCAGGTAAGGCGATTTATTTAAGTATGCAATAAGCTTCTTAGGGGCTATGCAGACTGGCCAAAAGGGCCAGCCTGGGGATGGAGTCAGGGTGTGGCAATCACACGCCAGCCACCCAACTCCACCCTGATGCAGCTGTCACGCCATGCACCCCAACACAAGGCAGGTGGGCTCAGGGCGCTCCCTTGGTGCAGCATACAGACATGCTGTGCCAATGGAGTGCAGAAAAGCCACTGCCTTGGCAACAAGGGCAGCTTTTTGCTGCTCCAAAAAGGAGTGGCATTTGCCAGCTCTTTTTAAAGTGGCAAAGTGCCAGATTGGGGCCACAGCATGCAGTTGCCATGATCCAGCAAGGAAAGGCGTGGAAGGATGACACCCTTTAGGGGCTGTTTGTATAGCCCCTATGTCTGGCCCAGTTTAACCTGGAGAGGCATCCATTCAAAACGACAGGTAAATCTTTGGCTGCTTTTGGTTTTGTTTCGGGTTATTTTGGCATTCTTGCGATTCTGTCAGTGGCATCACTAGGGTGAAATGGCCAAGCACCCCCGGACCTGCTTCCCTGCCATGAGGAGGCCGCTACCGCCACCACCACAGCAGAGAAAGGATGAGAACAGCCTTTTGACTACATCCCCTGGCAGCAGCAGGAGGAAGAGAGTTTGCAAATGGCAGTGATGTATTCAAGTCTTTTACTCAAAGTTACTCAACTCTGCCGCCCAAGGTAGCAATGCCACTAGACCATTACAGGGACAGAAAACCGGTCCTCAAACCCCTCCCCTTATGGCAAAATGAGCTGGAGTGGTGGACTAAGACGTGAGAGATCCACTCGCTCATTGCCTGAGAATATAAATAATTCCAGTAATGAACCTGGATGTGTGTGTGTGTTTGTGTGTGTGAGAAAGACAGAGACAGAGGGAACCCAAGTTAGCAAAATTTATAATAGGGTTCTTGTTGGTGTGGACCTTCAAACTGTTTTTAACTTATATTCTGTCAGAGTATTGATGGGCTATGCAGTCAATGGTGAAATGTAAAGATGTGTGTGTCTGTTTTTTTTCCATTTTGAGAACATGCTTCTAGGCTGAACACAACAACTCAGTCCAGGTGGCCAGGAAGACAAAACAAGAGGAAACCACTAGATGGGAAAGTGTTCTTGTTTACATAAGGAAACAATAATAAAAGTTGTTATGAGAAAGTAGATCACATGATGGAAGATGAACAACAAGAGGTTGGGTTAGCATACGTCATGTACAGATCATCCAATCAACCTGAAGGTTAACACCCAAAAGGTGGAGAGGCACTTGACGTATGCCATGCCTGGCCTTGATACCAAGATAGCAACAGTAAGTACATTTCTATACTGCTTATCAGTGAACCAGCACTCCCTACGTGGTTTACAATGTGTAAGCCAATTGTCCCTAACAATTTTAGCAACCTACAAAACAATGGAAAGCCGAGAGGACTTTCAATCCTCTAGGATCAAACTTAATGGCCATTGAGTCCATAGGCCCATTCTTCTTTGGACTAACCAACAAGAGTTTGGCCACTATATGAGTTAGAAATCAGCCATTCCCAAACTTTGCATCTTCAGATATTTTGGACTTCTGCTTCCAGAATTCTTGACTGTTGGCCAATCCAACTGTGAGGCTTTTATAAGTTGAAGGCAGAAGATCCAGAGGAGCAAAGAAAGGCCTATTTGGAGGAACATGATCATAGAATCATAGAGTTGGAAGAGACCACAAGGGCCATCCAGTCCAACCCCCTGCCATGCAGGAACTCCTAATCAAAGCATCCCCGACAGATGGCCATCCAGCCTCTGCTTATATGATAATGAATGGTACTCTGCTGTGAAAATGTGAGACTTCTCCTGGACATTTAGGTCATGTCCTGGACATGTTCGATGCATATTGGAAATGTAAGGTGGGTCCTTCGATATGTCCTGGCGATGTAGGACATGTCCAGGAAATGTGATTCTCATTGAGTCTTTAGGCCTATTCTGGATCAGACTAACCAATAAGTGTTTGAGCACTGTTTGAACTAGAAGTCAGCCATGTCCATGCTTTGGACCTCCAGATGTTTTGGACTTCAGCTCCCAGAACTCCTGAGTGTTGGCCAAGGTAGCTGGGGCTTCTGGGAGTTGAAGTCAAAAACACATGAAGGACCAAATGAAAGATGTATTTAGAGGAACAGAACATTGAATTACACTCTGCTGTGGAAATGTGCAACCTGTCCTGGAAATTCAGGTGGTGTCCTGTAAATGTAGGATGGGACAACCTACAAAGGCAGGCAGGCCTCCACAAGTAGGATGTGTCCTCCCCATGTTGGACTGTCCTAAAAATATAGGGTGTGCCCTCCACAGGGCCCCGTAGAATTGTATTCCTCCAAAGAAAGATGGCAGAACACAATCATGAATTGGACTCTGCTGTGTGAATGTAGGCCATGTACTGGAAATGTAGGACACATCCAATATTTCCAGGATACAACCTAAATTTCTAGGGTCCCACATTCATGAAATGTCAAAAGCAGCTGGAGGACCAATGAATGCCCTGTCCTACGTAGGGCTGTCGTCCAGATGCAGGACTACCCTAGAAATCAGGATTGTCCTATGGAGGTTTGCCCTCTAAATCTGGATTGTCCTACCTTAGGCTGTCCTCCAAATGTAGGACTATCATCTCAATCTGGATTGCCCTACGTAAAACCATCCTCCACATGTATGACAGTCCTACAAATGGAGGATACATTAAAAAAAGTTTGCTGTTCTCTCCAGAGGGCATTTTAGAAATGTATTCCTCTAAAAAAAGATGGTGGGACACAAAAATACATTCAACTCAGCTGTGTGTGTGACAGGTCCTGGAGACAAAGGACATGATGGTAATGGTAATGTGTTCTTCAAATTTGGACTGTCAGACTTCCGGTGGCAATGGCGACACAGGTGGTTGAGTCTATGAGAAGCTATTGTGGAGCGATCGTGGGTCCAGTGGTACAGAGCCCTTTCCCAGCTACCATTTTGTCAGCATCCAGTGTCCTGAAGAGAAGGGGAGAGGAGGAGACACACTGCAGAAATGCAGACATCTGAAAGGGCTCAGGACATGAATGGCACTGAGTGGGTCAAAGGAGTGGAGCAGAGCAGAGGGACTGCAACCAAAAGGGAATTAGTGCTGCCAGCACTTTTTTTAAAAAAATTAATAGACAAATTAAGTTAAAAAAAACTAATACAAGAAAACACCAAATGAAAGGAGCTAGAAAATAGCTTTCCCATCATTTAGAGTTAATTCGACTGAATTATTCTCCGGACAGCTTCAATAGCCTTTCCACTTAGAAATCTTGGAAACTGAAAAAAAGAAGAAAAAGTGGGGATAAGACAATAAGAGAGGGACAATAAAGAAAACATATATATTTACTTTAAAGAAACATTAAACAGGCACCTAACTGATATAAACTTACCGGAAAAAAAGGAAATTTAAAGACGGATGAGAAGGGGGGGGGATGAAAGTGAAAGAGAGAGTGATTGAACATGAAAGGATTAAATTTAAATAAGAACTGTAACAATTTCTTTTTGGACAATAAGGACCTTAGCTAAATTGAATAGCTGGTTCCCAAATTAAATGTCCGAAATGAAGACTTGGAGAAACATGGAACAAAGGAAGAAAAATAGAGACTAAAAGAGTCTAAAGAGATACTACAAAGTGAAACAACATATTGGTGGAAAAACAAATAAAGGAAAGTAAGAAATTTTAAATTTAAAACAAGCATAAATGAAAAATTTCAATCATGGAATGTAAAGGGTCTCAACTCCCTGTTCAAAAGAAGGAAAGTTTTCCACTACTTAGAAAAACAAAAAGCAGAAATAATCTGCTTGTGAGAAACCCACATTAGAAATAAAGATGTCAGATTACTAAAAAATCCAAAATTGGGGAACCTGTATGTTACTGGAAATGAAAAAAGGAAAAAAGGAGTGGTGATATATGTAGATAAAAAATATCACTCAAACGAATTGTTTAGAGGTAAAGAAGGGCACCTTTTAGCAATCCAAATCCAATTGCAAGAAATAAAAATTGTGATGATAAGGGTATATGCACCATTAGAAAACCAGCAAAAAACATTTTTAAAAAATTAATGAAGAGATTAATTGAGATTGACTATGAACATTTGGTATTAGCAGGAGATTGGAATGGAGTTATAGAGCTAGAGCTGGACAGGAACACCCAGAGAAAGAAAAAACAGGATGAGCTACCAAAAATATTCTTTGAGATGCTGGATAATTTGACTCTAGTAGATATTTGGAAAATGCAACATCCTAAAGAGAAAGCTTCAAATTTTATTTATTTAGACACCACTCGTGGTTGAGATTAGATATGTTTGTTTGTTTTTGTTTCCAAATCCTTATGTAAAAGAGTTAGAAAAACAGTAATTCTACCCAAGATCATATCAGACCACAACCTGATAATATTAAATCTAAGTGGTAGAACATGGGAATATAATTGGAAGTTAAATAACAATTTATTATTGGATGAAAAGATTCTAGCAAAAGCAAAAGAGGTTTTAGGAAATTACTTTAAGGAAAATTTAGACAAAGGAACACCAATAGAAACATTACGGGAGGCATCCAAAGTAGTGATGAGGGGGTTCTTTATTCAAAAAGAAAGTGAAATAAGAAGAGCAAAAAGGAGGCAGAAGCAAAAATTATAGATAAAATCTATGAAAAAAGAACAAGAGCTTAAAAGAAACCCATCAAAATATAAAAATAAAAGAGGAATTAGAAATATTGAGGAAATGATTAAATATAGAATTAACATTCAAACTAGACAAAAAAATTAAAAGCGACTGAACAGAAATATTTTGAACACTCAAACAAGCCAGGCAAATGGTTAGCCCAAAAATTAAGAAAAGAACAAGACAAAAATTAATTTTACAGATAAAAGATAAAGAGAAAATACAAACCAACCTAGATAAAATCAAACCAGCATTTTATGATTTTTATTCACATTTATCTATGTGAAAGAAGGCTACAGAAGAAATTATGGAAGCAATCAAAAATCCAAATTAGGCAAAGCGCCAGGGCCTGACAGATTCACGGCATTTTACTATAAAAAAATTGGAACAAGAACCATCTATATCCCTTTATAGAATAATATTACAAATATCTATAGGAAAAAGGTGGAAGTCATGGGAAGAAGGATCAATTGTACTTATATTCAAAGAAGAAAAATAAATTTTGGAAGTTAGAAATTGCAGACCTATATCATTAATAAATTTAGACTATAAGATCTTTGTTACAATTCTGGCAGAAAGGTATATTAAAAAAAAAAAAAGATTGGATTCAAGATGATCAGATGGGAGTTTTGCCAAATAGACAAAAGAGGGATAATCTAAGAGTAGTACTAAATTTCCTGAAATAGTATGAAAAACTTAAAAGAAAAAAAATAGCAATGATATTTCTAAACACAGAAGAAGCATTTGACAATGTGGATTTGGATTTTATGTCTGAGTTATTAAACACATTAGGTGTAGGAGATAAATTTTTGAATTGGATCAAGATGATTTACAAAGAACAATCTGCCAAAATCATGATAAATGAAGGAAAAAAGCAGTGAATGATTAGCAAGGGAACAAGACAAGGATGCCTACTATCCCCTCTATTGTTTATATCAATATGGGAAATTCTGTTAAGGAGAATAAGAAATGAAAAAGGAATCCTACAAATGCGCAGTGACCTCCACATGTACAATGCATCCTTCAAATGTTGGACTGTCCTAAAAATACAAGACTGTCCTATGGTCAGGATTGGTCAGGATTGTCCTAACAAGGTCCACTCTCCAAGTGTAGGTCTGCCCTACAAATCTGCATTGTCATATGTAGGGCCATCCTCCACATGTAGGAATGTCCTACAAATGTAGGACACATTACAAAAAGGTATGCCATGCCCTCCACAGGGTGCCCTAGAAATGTATTCCTCCAAAGAACAATGGGGGAACAGAATCATGAATTGGACTCTGTTGTGTGAATGTAGGCCATGTCCTGGAAATGTAGGACAGATCCAATATTTTTAGGATACAACCCAAATTTCCTGGTCAAGTCCCACATACTGGAAAACTCAAAAACAGCTGGAGAACAAAAGAAAGATGTGTGCAGACAAACAGCATATTTAATTATACTTCGCTGTGGAAATTTGGGCAAGTCCTGGAAATTTAGGTTGTTGACCTGGAAATGTAGGATGGGGGAACCTACAAATGCAGGGTGGTCTCCACATATACGATGAATTCTTCAAATATTGGACTGTCCTAGAAATATAAGACTGTCCTACATAGGGCTATCGTCCACATGAAGGACTACCCTAGAAATCAGGATTGTCCTACAGAGGTCCACTCTTCATGTGTAGGGCTCCTCTACAAATTTAGATTGTCCTACAGAGAGCTGTCCTCCACACCTAGGACTGTCTTCCCAAACTGGATGGTCCAATGTAGGACCATCCTCCACATGAAGGACTGTTCTATAAATTTTTATTGTCCTACGTAGGACTAACAAGTTTTTGATAGGTCCTGGCAATAGAAGACATATCCAGGAAATGTGTTGGCCATTGAGTCCATAGGCTTATTCTTATTCAGACTAACCAACAAGAATTTGTCCACTAGGTGACTTAGGGGCCATGCAGATGGGCAAAAAGGGGTGCTTTGAGTGACTTGTAGGCATTGCCTTTAGACGACGCACACCTAAAAGTCTCCAGGAAAGCGCCTTCTAGCTGTCATATGTCAAGAAAAGCCTCTCCAAAAAGGAGCTGCTTTTTTCCACTCCTTTGGTGAAGATGGGCACCTTCGCATGTGTGTATGTATGCAGCAACACTGATGCACCAGAAAACGGTCGTATAAATGCACTGTCGCATGTGCGGTGGAAATTGACTCAGCAATGCAGAGCATGTGCCCTACAATGCAAGCTTTAATTAAAGTGCCCTATGCTTCCAGGTGTGGATGCACTGGCACAGATGCTCTTGAATATTAGAACCCTAACCCTAACCCTAACCCTAATTGTAACCCAACGCATGCGCCCTAGCAACTGTCCTCTGTTATGACAATAAATGCATTCTGTTGCATGTACGTTTGCTGTCAGCATGCACAGCAGTTTGCATGAAAGAGGCTTTTGTGACCTCTTCTATGCAGGTGTGCAGGAGTGCATAAAACCTGCACACCACTTCCTGGCATGATTTGGGGGGGGGGGTCCTGGAGTAACGTTTGTCCGTGTGTCCTGTTGACCATGTCCCTTGCATGATCACCAGCTGCATGTATCCAGTCTGTCCACACAAACCTCTCTTGCATGTACCTCTCCCCTCCCTCCTAATCTGTGTGAGACATGTTTTGTGGAGGATGACAAACCTGTTCCTTCCCCTCAAGGGTGGCACAATCAGACAGTGGCACCTGTCTACTGCACCCACTCCTTGGGGGAAAGCGGAGGTCAGCAAATCCTTGCATGATATGGAAGCTAATATGACTAAACTGAGACTGTTGTACTTTGGACACATCATGATGAAAAATCAATCACATCATGAGAGGAAAAACAATGATGCTAGGGAAAGTGGAAGGCTGTAGAAAGAAAGGAAGGCTGCACACCAGGTGGTTAGACTCAAGTCAGAGAGGCCTGTGCCTGCAGGACCTCACCAAAGAGATAGAGAACAGGGAGTCTTGGAGATGTCTCATCCACAGAGTTGCCATGAGTAGCAGTTGACTCAAAGGCAGCTAACAATAAACTATAAATTGTCTATAGATTTCATACTTGAGCTGCCTAATGAGCCATGCAGATGTCAAATACAATAGTATAACAACAACAGCAACAGGACAGATACATATAGTTTCTGTGAGCTAAGAGGTTGATACTGGCCATAAAATAGCTGTCTGCAGAAAAAGGTACCTGTTGAAACATATTTGCATTCTCTTGTCTCTCCTTACATAGATAGAAACTTCCCTCTCTTTTTCTCATTCTTTCTGTCTCTTTTCTCTTGGAGAGAGTTTAACAGCTCTCTCTAAAGAGTCTAAACTGCTTCAAGCAGTCAGCTGGTAGTTTCTTCTTGCTGTCTAAAGATGGTGAGATTTACCCAACCATCTCCAGTTAATTAGTTTTTTTTAGTTATTTCATGTAAATATTTATTAAAGCCATTATTGCTTGTTTTTTAAACTACAAACTGCTTGTTTGTTACTTTTTTTGAGTCATTCTTTAATCTTTATGAAAGCAGATTTAGGCAAAGCCGCACTTCTGTTGTTCTGCTAAATGAAAGATAAACTCTAATAGGTTTAGCTTTCATATATGGATATTTTTGTTTCCTTTAAAGGGTTAAACCCCTAGGAAACTTAAATTACCCCACAGTACCACATCCGAATAACATGTGCATAATATTTACATGGGGTGCCCTCTAACACTATACAGTGATAGCACTAGTATTCCATTTTAACTGCCATGGGTGCATCCTATGGAGTCCTGGGATTTGCAGTTTAAGGAAGGCTGTTTAGAATTCTCAGCCAGAGAGTCCTTTTAGAGAATACACCTGTCACCCAATTACATATGCTGCAGCCAAGACAATTAAAAGTGAAATCATAGCTCTATAATTAAGCAGTGTGCAGGTGTGAGCCCTGGCCTGGACTACAGTACTGGTAAATCACCAAACTGAACACAGTTCACCACTGTTGTAGTATTCAAAGATATAGCCATGTTAGCATGTTTGAGGAGGATTTGAGACTGACCAACAAAAAGAAATATCTAACATGAGCCTTCATGCACTCCAGTCCATTTCATCAAATGTTCACCAGTTCTGTTTGGCAACCCTTCACGGCCAGCTTCATCTTTGAGAAGACTTTCACAAAATGCTTTCTGGTGGGCACCTTCACAGAATTATATTGATGGCTTGTTGACCCGGCCACCAAATGCAAAGATTTGTGGCAGACATCAATACCAGTGGGCCGTGTCTGTGGATTGGGGCTCTGCCTGCTGCCCAAGAGTGCAAGGTGGTAATGATGGGCCTTCACCAAGGATGCAATAAATCCCTTGGTTTTTTGGCTGTACAAGTCTGCAAGATGGTCTGCAGCCACAATTTCTAGGACAGAGATAGCATACTTGAGTAACTATTTTCCATGCAGCTATGCCTTTGTTAGCAAAGAAATGAGTTGCCATTTTCTTTGTGTTACCAACTGCACCCTTCAAAGGATGATGATGATGATGATGCTTTATTTATATAGAGCTGTAGATTTACACAGCTCTATACATACAGTCAATAAAATAGATAAAAATAGATAAAGATGAGCCTGCCAATGGCATACTACATTCTACACAATAATAATAAATATTAATACAAAGAAGGACACAAATTAAAAACATCAAATTAATAATAATAATAATAATAATGATAATAATAATAATGATAATAATAGAGGATGGCAATGCAAGGCAGTATGGAATAAGGAGAGGCTCCATTTCCTGTATTATCACGCTCAGAAGAGAAAGAGATTTATTCCGAGGTTAACTGCTGTTTTCATTTCTAGTACACTTTTTAAATGGAAACAGCAAAACAAAACTCAGACTGTTCTGAGATGAAATTAACTGAAACTCTGGGGGAGATGGGAAGTTTTTGCACACTCAGTCAAGTGATTGCTGAGTTCATCCCATGGTAAATTGTCCAATTCTGTGGTGAAGATAGGGCAGTTATTATGCTGCACACATGAAATCTATAATCAGAGGTCCAGCCAAGTGGTTTCAAGAGATGACAAAGCCATTCATGAGGATAAGCTGCAGTTGCTACTGTGGAATTCTTAAATAACTCCCAGCAAGTAGAGGAGCTGTTGGTAACAGGCATCTATATTAAAAAATGCCACAGTAATCTATATTAATGCTGTGTCTCTTCCTGTAGCAATCAAGGTTTGTTTGTTTTAATAAGGAGAAAATAATAAAAATAATACTGAGAGTAAATAAGTGCAGTGTAGCGTAGTGATTTGAACATTGGACTATGACTCTGGAGACCAGGGTTCGAATCCCAGCTCAGACATGTAAACCCAGTGGGTGACCTTGGGCAAATCACATTGTCTCAGCCTCAGAGGATGGCAATAACAAAGTTCCTCTGGGGAAATCTTGCTATGAAAACCCCATAGGGTTCATTTTAGGATTACCATAAGCTGGAAATGACTTGAAGGCACAACAGCAACAACAGAGTCAATACAGTGCTTATTTACAAATTCAACATTTCATGGCTTGAAAATATCTAAATATATATAAATTTCAAAAAGCAAACCTTGATTTTGCTATTTTATATAAGGAAATCATTTTACTACACCACTGTATTTCACCATAGGTCAGAAATGAGGGACAACAGCAAACCTGGAATTCTCTACCAGAGAGCCAAATACAGCCATTCAAGTTGGTGCAGTAGAGCTTTTTAGCATAAAATTCTAAGTATCTCAGTAAATTACAAATCTTACGATTCCATAAGATGATGGAGCTATGGTAGTTCAAGTGGGACCAAACTGATGTAACTATGGAACCTGGACTGCATCTGCACTGCAGAAATAATCCAGGTTGACACCAATTTAACTGCCATGGCTCAATACAGTTGGAATCCTGGGATTTGTTGTTTTGTGAAATATTTAGCTTTCTCTGTCAGAGAGTTCTGGTACTACAACAAGCTACAGGTCCTAGGATTCCATAGCACTGAGCCATGGTAGTTAAAGTGGTCTCAACCTGGATTATTTCTGCAGTGCAGACACAGCCATGGATGCACCTCATATCTGCAAAGAGGAAACATTTTGTTCAAAGGCAGAGGAGCAATGAATATGCTCAACCGTGCCTTTCTATCTACGCCATGTTCTAAATTTATTTTATAACTGAAAGAAAAACAAAGAACCAAAATTGGAGCTGGGGAGGGGGGAAAAACCTTTTCCTTTCCTCTCACAGAAGGAGAACACAGAAAATAGTGGGAGTCTATGGCCAGAATCCTAAAGTGCCATTCTGTAAATGGACCTCCTTTCATCAGCAGAACTAGAGGAAAAGCAACAACTCCTTCTCAATGCCTCACACTGGTAGACAAGCTCCAGCACAACATTGGTTCTTCTAAGCCACTGACAAATTGGATGTGATATCTGGATGCCCTGTAAAAAGTGAGTGAACAGAACATGACCAGGCTTGATAAAATAAAACTAGTAGCCCAAGAAGGTATCCTTAGCACGTAAGGACAACAAAAGTGCAAGGTATGAGGCTGCAAAGTCTCCAGCTGTCCCAGGAACAATCCCAATTAATCCTCTGACATCTCCCCCATTTCAGCAGCTTTTAAAGTGTCCCAGTGTCTTTCTCCTCCTCCCACTTTCCCTGTTTTTTCTTCTCTTACTTCAGTTGCTGCAAACAGAGTTCAGAGTGCAAAAGTAGTTTGCGCTCAATTAACTCAGCAGGAAGGAGAGGAGAGGAAAAGGTGGAATCTTCCCCTTCCCACTAGGCTCAGGCAAAAGCAAACTGCTGCAGCCTCTCCCAGCACATGGATTGTTCCTCAATAAATTTTTCCCTTTTGACCACATACTGATGTTGCTTGGCCACATATGTCCTGTTTTTTTTATCCATGAAATGTTGAAGGATATGACTTGGATTTGCCAGTAGGCAAATTGATAAATCTATGTTGTACAAGAAGTATAACCCAGATTATTTTGTAAATAGAGATTCAGCCGGACATTTTCAAGACCCAGGAAGATTTCACTTTTGTTTATCTTCTGATTTCAAGTCTCAGCATGAATGAATTGGTCTCATATTCTGATATCCCTCACTCCTTTCTTTAATCTTTTCTTTTCAATCATTAAGAAAGCAACATTCACTTGAAATGAATGTTTAATTTTTCACTGAGTGTGGACTGAAGATTTTCACATAAATAGACTTTACGTAACATTGGCAAAACTGACAATGTAATTGCCTGGGTCTGTTTGCTCCTGGTTCCAGGTGCTCTTTGCTGATGAGGGATGCTGATTCTCTTCCTCAGTATAATAACTATGAAGACTGCTTGCAGTTCACCAGAGTTCAAAATTGCTGTCATCTTATATGACCCTTTCTTGGTGAATCATGGGGAGAATTTGCTCCTCTTCACAGCTAGAGAGAAGGGATAATTTCAGAAGAATGTGGTGCTGTTCACAAGGAAGGCTGCCTTCCTTTGACCTCTGAAACTCTGAGCAAGAAAATTAGATTCATCATTTCCTCACTTTCTAAAAATAAAAACTAGTTAGTTATGGAGAACTACTTGTATTTCAGATTATTCAACAACACTTTCTGCACTACTGTACTCTTAAAATACAGTCCCCCCCCCCCCCCGTATGTGTGAAAACAGACAAATAGTAATCTCTAAGGGAAATGTTTCATGTTTCTGATGTTGGTCACAATATTTACATATATAACATATACTGGGCACATATATAACATATACTGGCCACATTAATTCTTCAACTGAAGAATTAAATAAGCTAAATTAACTCAGCAGGAAGGAGAGGAGAGGAAAAGGTGGAATCTTCCCCTTCCCACTAGGCTCAGGCAAAAGCAAACTGCTGCAGCCTCTCCCAGTGGGTGGGTGGGTAGGGAAGATATCCTTAGCTACACTGTCAATTCAAAATCGGAAATATTTTATGTTTGAAAAGTCACCTTCCTGTTTAGGACAATTTTATTTTTCTGACTCATACAGGCAATCTTGAGAATCTATTATAAAGTAATCAGTAATTACAGTCAAATTAATGTAGCCAGGGGGCACCTCCAATCTCCATTAGCAATATAAATATGGTGGCAAAGTAGGAACCTAGCAGCCAGTAATGAGATGAGAATGGTTGGGATGGCAAAATGTTTTCATACGATTCCAACAGAATAAGGAAGTACAAAATCTAATCTTCAGTGCAAACGTAACACTGGCTCCTGTTGCGAACCAGTCTTGAGAATGTTTTCTCTGAGCGATTTCTATTTCTTTCCTTCCCACTATTACATATAATTTTGCATTACATGTACACTGATATAAAATATAATGAATTTATATCAGGTTCAGACACAATCATGGTTTATAAACTAACTCCAAACCATGGTTTCAAATCTGATTTACCAGGAAATCATGGCTTGAGATACAGAAGATATAATCCAAAAGAGTAACTTTTCCAAGCTATGTATATGTACAATATGAAAACATATTAATGTTTGCAAAGAAAGGATGAAGGAGAGGCAGAAATCAAGTATTCAGCCAACATAAGGAACATTTTATGTTGGAAAAATCCTTTGGCACAGAATTATATAGAGATTCCCTGATAAAACTATGGTTATCCCTCCTTTGCCCCACAAATTTTGCTTTGGCATGCATATACTGAAATGAGCTCCTGCTCAATGCTTTCCAATTAATTCAATGTTTTATGGTCAAACTAGATGTTTGGGGGAAATGCATATTTGCATGAATTTTAGTCAATGGTAGCAAATGGCTTCCATATAATTAGGATCAGTAAATCTGCTCTGTGTTTTATTCCGAAGTTCAGAGGATCTATCCAAAGATGCTGAGCTCTGTCTCTCAAATTGCCCATCACCTTTGATAAGTCCTTTAAAGTTCAGGCTAAAATCCAGAGCAGATTCCCAATGACATCAAAACCACCCACTACTACTAGCTGTTGTCTGAAAAAGTAACCTTTCCAAACTGTTCTTTTTTGCTCTGCAAATTTGGCATGGTAGCTGGAATGCCTGCTGAAATTAAACTCTTGAGCAGCTTCCACAAAGAGAGATGGACATTCTGTTTGAACATGATGTCAAACTATATGAGCTTGAAGTATCTGCATCTTCCTTGCCAACTATGCTGTTCTTCCCCAGAAGTTTCAGTTTACCTTTGGAGGAGATCCAGAGTCCTGCTACATCTGAAAATGGATATTTCCTCTTCAGTATTAAATTACACATCCATTAACCATTTACAATATGAATCAGATTCCTTTTTAAAATGGCATATTATACCAATACGTCTCTTTCTGTCATGTCTGTAACCAACTGTGCCTCCAACAGCTTAGAGTTATATATTTAATTACAGAGGAAACATGAGTTACCCTGAGAAGTGGTGGCTGGCCCAAGGTCATTCTGAAGTTGATGTCTAAGCAAAAATTTGATCCTGAATTTCTCCACTTCTAAATGCAATTTACAATTATTTCATTGTACATTATAAATTCATTATACAATTCATTGTACTAGAAGTACATTGGTCCTGAAAGAGGGCATGACTAGCCCCTTGATTGCAGTAGATTTGAGTATGTCTAGCCCCAGACCATTTGAGAAGCTTAAATCAAACCTAAGAATAATATTGTTGATATCTTGTTAACAAAACAGTCCACCATTCAAACAGTAGTTATCTAACACAATATTTTTCAACAGCTGAGATACCATGGTGTTGCATTTTCAGAACTTGGAAAAGTCTTCTTCTTCTTCTTTTTTTTTTTTAGGAGGAATCACAATTCCTAGATTCCCCCAGTCAGCATGGCCATGAGTTACCTAATTAATTACTTTTCAGAAGTAACTTTTGAAGGCCTCCTTTAAGCAACAACAATAGAAATCATAACCTCAAAGTACTGTAGTATAATCAATCCATAACAAAGGCTAACTTTAAATGTCACAAAATCAATTACTCTCTAGGTATGCTATCTTGAGACATCTTCTGTCTGAAATACAAGAACTTGGGAAGTGATGGGATCTCCTCTGGAGCTAAAGTTCAAGCCAAACATTAACATTGGCGGCTTGAGAGCCACTTTGGCTAGCTTTTCTGACATGACAGCTGTGAAGAAAAATCAATCACACTTTATTCTGGAGTATGAAATCACACCACAACACAGCCATGTGAACCCAAATGACCCCATTAGGCTTTAACTAGACCTATGAAACAATACAGAAATTTCAATTGACTGAAAATTTCTGTCTTTTAATCAATCAGTCAGTCAGTCAACCAGGAGCCCTGATGCCACAGTGGTTAAATGCCTGTACTGCAGCCACTCACTCATAAACCACACGGTTGCAAGTTCAATACTAGCCAGGGCTCAGGCTAGAGTCAGGCCTGCATCCTTCTGAGGTCGCTAAAATGAGTACCCAACTGTCGGGGGGTAATGAGCTTACAGTTTAGACATCCCATAGCGTGATATGAAGCGGTATATAAATGAAGCTGCAAAAAACCAGCCAGCCAATTCATCAATCCATTAAACTAAATTTTCATATTTTAGAAATTTCAAAATATGGTACTTCTCAACTCTTGAAGGAAGTGTAAAGATGCTTACAAATATTTTATTTTACAGATGTGTTCTTCTGCCTTGCATTTGTACATACTCTGCCAACCATTAGGATGAAGCGCAGTTTAGATTTTTTTAAAAGAACATTTCGTATGATTAACAGGTCATAGCTGGAATCCTGTATCAGGAGACATATGTGTGGCAAGTAGCTATGCCCACACAAGCTGAATGAAATGTCGTGTGTGTCCCCCCCCCCCCCATGGTGACCTGTCTACATGATGTAGGGCCAGTCCTTGATTCAAGTGTGGATTGTCTTCACAACATAAGGCCAGTTCCACACCAAATCTACCCTATCCTTCCCTTAAAATGTTGTAACAAAAGTACCTATTGCTCTAGATTTTGCAGGAAATCATGGAACACTCTGTAATAATGTTAGGTGGATGCCTGGTGCCCTCGTTGCTGCTGCAAGTTGATCTCCTTGAGGTCAGAAATGAGGTGCCCAGCCATGTGATCCAAGTTGGGTGCCTCATTTTTGACCTCACTCCTTTTTTTAATCTTTTCCAGCTACTATTTGACTGTAGCTCCCAGCATTCCTGGCTACTGGCTATGTCAACTAGGGCTGAAGGGAAATGCTATTCAACCACAACTGTGGGGTGGGGGATGGTTTCACACTTTAGCCACCCGGATTTAACCAATATTTTGTTAATATTTTAATTAATATTTTAATTGCTTTTTAGTGGGAAACAGCAATGATAACATTGATTTTTTAAAAAATTGAATTATAACATAGTGCACAGCACAAAAGTCATAGAGAACATGAGCTGAACTGTGATTAAATCCACTATCTGGATCACTATTGCCGATGTGAAAACCATGCCTCTTTTAAGAATCATGGAAGAGGAGCATTAGGGGCAATTTGAAAAGAACTAGTGTTTTTACAGTAAGCAAGAAGTTGGGGGGCAGTATTGAAAAAACACTGGAGAATTAAAAAAGGATAATAACATTGTTCGCCCCCACCCTATCTGCCGGTATAATGTGAGTGAAGGAAGCATCGGGGTCAGTGGCAGAGGCAGCTCCACTGCAGACTTGTTGCCACACTTTTGTTTTTGCTTTGTCCCCATTAATGGCATGCCATTTGAAACTTGCTGCTTCAAAGATGGGGGGTAGGGGGTGGCAGTAGGGGAAAGTTTCAGGGTCACTGATAGTGTTTTCTTTCTCAGCAGACTATTCTGCTTTTAGCAGTGCTGTCACGTTACTGATTTTTGTAGCCTAACAGATAATAATTATACCCCAGCTAACTAACGAGAAGATGATTTTTTAAATGTTTGGCACCTTTTGTTCTTAAAAGCATTTATTTTAAAGTCCCACTGATGCAGAAGAACTCATAAACTATGCAATCAGGAAAATTATACAGTGCAATTCTTGGTGAACTGTACCCAGGCTTGTAGCTATGGAATGGGGCAAAATGAGGACATTGCCTGCCCAAATAAGAATTCTGCCCCCCCCCCCCCAATTTCCTTCAGTTCTTGAATATCTAGCATTCCAGAGATTGAACAAAAAACTGGAAGGCATATATTTACAATAAAAGAATAGAAGGAGACATGTGCTGTGCAATGGTTCTTCCTTCTGATACTCAGAAGGTCCACTTCTATAGTGAGCATGGACTGCAACCCCAGAAATTTCTGAGACTTGCCCCTGGAAAAGGCCAATTAAGGCCAAAATACATTGCATTTTTTAAGAAATAGAAGTTTTGACAGCACATATGACTTTGGGCCTTTACAGACTGCCAGAAATAATGCAGCTTGAGTCCACTTTAGTTGCCCTGGCTCAGTGCTAGGGAATCATGGGAACAGTCGTTTTTTTCTGAGATATTGAGCCTTCTCTGTCAGAGAGCTCTGGTGCCACAATAAACTACAGTTCCCATGATTCCCTAGCACTGAGCCAGGGCAGTTAAAGTGGACTCAAACTGCATTACTTCAGGATACAAGATTTCTGGCAGTCTGTAAAGGCCTCCTTTCATTCTTCCATTCCAGAGAGTGAGACATTGAAAATCATTTACGTCAAGAACTCTTCTATTTGCTGTGTTTGTATCATCTTGGAAACTTATAAGCTTATTGCACGGCACTTAAGGAATGGAACGCAAGGGAACAGAACGGAGTAAAAATGCATTTTACTGCATGAGAGAACGCCACCGATGCCGCCAGGAATCTGTGATCTGTTCCCCAGCTGTTCCTGGCAGCCGATTTTTGAAGGACAATTTTGAACAGTCCTTCAAAAATCAGCTGCCAGGAATGGCTGGGGAACGGATCGGGGACTCCTGGCAGCATCGGTGGCGTTCTCCTGTGAAGTAAAATGTATTTTTGCTTCGTTCCGTTCCCTTGCCTTCTGTTCGATTCCCATTCTGCAAGTGCCGTGCAATAAGCTTATCTGCCTGCCCTTTCTTTTTGGATGCCTAAACTATGGCCAAAATTCTCTATTAGCTATATAATTACATAACCACCTTAATGGGTAGCTGTATCAGTCTGGAATATCAGTACAAAAAAGGATCTTGTAGCACCTTCGAAATTTTGAGTAAAAGGCATTGTAGCACAAGCTTTTGTAGACTTGCTCTGCTTCCTCATGCATCTAAAGAAGTAAACCAAGAGCCTTATCACAAACAAACAAACCTGAAAAAAACAGAGAAAGAGACTGCCCCCCTTACTCATTTACTGAGCAGCTGCTGTGAGGGAGAGACTTTCACAGTCTATTGGTATCCCCTAATGCAGTGAATACGTAAGGATTATGTATATGAACCAGTCACAAATGCATAACTCTAGATTATGCATTTGTAACTGCGCCTTAGTAAATTCTAGACTATAGGCCTAAGCAGACTGCCAGAAATAGTGCACATTAAATTGAGGCACTGCCCTGGCTCAGTGCTAGGGAATCATGAGAACTGTATTTTTTTTCTGGGACATTGAGCCTTCTCTGTCAGAGAGCTCTGGTGCCACAATAAATTACAGTTCCCATGATTCCCTAGCACTGAGCCAGGGCAGTGCCTCAATTTAATGTGCACTATTTCTGGCAGTCTGCTTAGGCTCTTAGGGGGGAAGCAGACGAGAGCTTCCCAGACGCCGCCAGACGGAGCGCCGCTAGACCGCAGCCTCCGCACCGCGGCACTCCTGCAGCGTCCCTAAAAGGAGCTCCAAATTGGCGCTCCTTTTAGAAGTCAGGGAAAGTGCGCCCTAAACGCGTAGGGCGCACTTTCCCTGACTTTTCCGCCGCAGCGCGTGCGGTCGCTGCAGCGGGAGGTTGTCCCCGGAGCGCCGGCCGTGCAGAGGGCCGGCGGCTCCGAGGATGACCTCGGGAAGAGGAAGGGGCGCCGCGCGCGCGGCTGCCCCTCCTCTTCCCTGCCTCGGAGACGGCTCAATAAGCCGTCTGCTGAGGCCCTATATTTTTCAATGGTCAACTGAAGTTTGAAGGTACTGCAATGCTAGAAATCTGGGAACTGAGGGAAAGATATCATTTGGAGAGGCAGAATTCTTCTTTTGGAGTGGGTGAGAATGATCTCAGTTTGTACCCTCCCCTGTAGGTACACCCCTGATCAATGTCGTTTAATTCTTAAAACATGTAGAGTTGGCCCTTGGTATCTGCTGGGGATCTGTTCTGGACCCCTGCGGATAACAAAATCCGCATATGCTCAAGTTCAATTGTCCCCATTAGCAGAGCATGCATGCAGCCGTGCTGCCATTAGGGAAAAAATGGAACTTCAATGGCAGCATGTGCACATGGCCATACCGCCATTAGGGACAGCCCCATTGTGTGCGCACAGCCAAATGCCAATAGGCACAACAGGGGCTGTCCCTAATGGTGGCATGACTGCATGCATGTGCCACTATTGGGGACAACGCGGGCTTGCTGTCCACATATGCTTGAATCTGCGGATGGCAAGTCCACAGATACTAAGGGCCAACTGTATTTAAAGGACCCATTTATTTGACTTATTTTAAAGGAAGAAACTCATGAACTACAGGTGCATCTACACTGCAGAAATAAGTGTTGTGGCTCCATCCTATGGAATCCTGGCACTTGTAGTTTTACAAGGTTTTTAGCCTTCCCTGCTCAAGAGTGCTGGTGCCTAACAAAACTACAAATTCTAGGATTCTGTAGGATGGAGACATGGCAGTTAAAGTGGTGTCAAGCTACATTATTTCTACAGTGTAGATGTACCCTATGTCATCAGCAGAATCATACAGTGCAACTTGTGCTGGACTGCAGCACTTCACTCCAACTCGTGGAGATCACATATTTTTCTTGTCCCTGATAGCTGTGTTTTCTATAGGAAAGAAGGTTTTTCTATGGGAGCAGCTTCAAGCTACCCCCCCCCCCACCGCCCATCCCATATAGG
The DNA here is from genome assembly GCA_026167975.1 of Phrynosoma blainvillii. Taxonomy (NCBI): domain Eukaryota; kingdom Metazoa; phylum Chordata; class Lepidosauria; order Squamata; family Phrynosomatidae; genus Phrynosoma; species Phrynosoma blainvillii. The sequence goes on from JANUYF010000001.1 coordinate 177,283,692, forward strand.
TAATGTGAAACCGCACAGTCCAGCAAGCACTACATCACCATTGGCTGAGGATGTAGTCTTTTTCTTGGCAGGATAAAGCCACTGCCTTGTAGGCTTACCTTCTAACTTGGGAGGTGCATGGTATGAGACCAAGCAAGCCTACTTGAAAGCACTGTTTGTCTTTGTTTATACAAGCCTTTCACTACCATAGCAGTTGTTGCTAATAATGCCTGTGGTATTTGTTCACATAAAGACTTGACAAAAAGCAGTTGCCATTTCTATCAGGGTCTAAAAGTGCAAGTTAAATCATTTGCAGAGACTGTCAATGGGGAATGTGGTAATATATCCCATGGGCCCCAGGGAGCCTGACAGAACAACAGAGGAACCAAAGTCTATATAGCTAATCCAGGGTACAATTCTATGCATGCTAATTTGGACATAGGCCCTGTTACATTCATTGGGGCTTACATCTGCATAGAGTGTGAGCGCATTATGAACTGATCTTGGAAAAGCTAGTGTGTTGTGTTTTGTTTTGTCTTTGTAGGGTGGGTTTGGGTTTTTTTGGACTATTGCTCCTAGAATTGCATCAGTCAACTCGATGTGTTGTTGGCTGAGGGATTCTGGGAGCTACAGTCCAAAAAAAAAAAAGCTAACTTCTCCAATATCTGATCATGAGACTCCTTCTCTTGTTTGTACAGTGTAATCCAACCTGGAATGACACTAACTTTTAAACAGGATGGATTCTAAAGCCCTCTGCTGTTCCAAGCAAGGTCACACTGCTGAGGTTTGATGTTGGTCGGCCATAAATGAAACAGCTGTTGCTGATGCCTTGGTGAAAAGCCGCAGATGCCTGGCATGGGCCAGAGGAGGTAATATGCCCTTATGACAATGACAGAGGCCCAGCAGGGTTGGTGTGTGACTCACTTGAGAAGATACCCTTTTGAAATATTAGTTTATCTTAGTGAAGAACGAGAGAGACGCAGAGAGGTGTATATGAGAGGTGGACAAAGCAGAGCCATGAGGCCCCAAGCTGTCTCAGAGACCTTTGATTCTTCTAGACCCCCTAGAGTATTTATTCTATTTATTTCATTTCATAGATTACCATTTCTCAAGCCAAAAAATGGTGAATGGCTTTTCCCAGAAGCCTCCATGAGTGCTAAGACACTTTTTTAAAGTGTCACATAAAAATATACCCATTTTCAAAACCAGATGCACCTTGTACCAGACACATGTTGTGCATTGTGTAAGGATATAAACTCTTCCTGGTACCTTTGCTTTATCTTGGCATGGTTACAAATGTGAACTCAGGGGGGAGAGATTGGCAAACAAAGGTACTTATTGGACTGTAACTCAAAGGATAGTTTATTCTTTCATGTCATTCATCACATTACAAGGAACTTCAACTTTATATTCCCCAAAAGAATGACTTTCCAACATCTACCCAGGGATGTTTTGTTTGTCAAATTAATCTTCATTGATGGCATTCATAATTATTCCACAGTCAGACATAAGGAAACCGCCATCACATGCTATGTATTCATTAGTAAAATACAGGCTGATAGCCAGAACATATGCTTCTTGGGGAAAAATGTTTAATGAGGGGGCAACAAAAAGGAAAGAGAAATGTGAGCAATGGAAATGAGCCAGGCTGTCCAAATGTATTAAAGGCTTAGATTGCCACTGGGATCCTTTGTGGGTTTTATGCCATGACCCTCTGTATAGCAGGATACACCGGGTTGCCTTGCTGGTTCTGTAGTGCAAAACAATAATTTTGGAGAACACCAAGGTGTTTGCATGTGGTTACCTGTAAAAATCCCCATCTCCATCAGAGTGAGCAACCATAGTAAAGGAAACAGAAGTAAAATGGTCATCAGTGACAAAGGGTACATCTGCATTGTAGAAATAAAGCTGTTTGACACCACTTTAAGTGTTGTAGCTCCATCACATGGAATCCTGGGATTTATAGTTTTACAAGGTCTTTAGCCTTCTCTGCCAAAGAATGTGGGTGCCTCAAAAAACTACAGGATTCTGTGGATTGGAGCCATGGCAGTTGAGGTGGTGTCAGACTGCATTGTTTCTACAAAGTCAGAGATCATAAAGGTCAAACATTGGAATCCCAAGGCACAAAATTCATGCGATGGCAGATTTAAGAGACCAAGCTATGACAGCAAGGAGCCTCTATACCAGGGGTAGGCAACCTTTCCCCTTTAAGGGCCGAGGGACTTCAGCTCCCAGAATCCCAGGAGCTATTGGCCAACATGGGACTATTGGCCAACATGGCTGAGGCTTCTGGGAGCGGAAGTCCCTTGGCCCTTAAAGGGGAAAGGTTGCCTACCCCTGCTCTATACAATTTGATGGGGAGCTTTGGACTCCAAAACCTTCTTGTTGATAGTTTTTGAAATCAGCACAGTCTTCTCTGTATTTTGTTATTGTTTTAATCAGTTCATGTTGTAAATACTTTGGGGAAATCCAGTTAAACCTTTCTGGTGATGGAATGGCTTTCATAGGTTCTCTCCTTCCCCTGCCTACAATCCCTCAAAATTTATTATGGGTGGTTGGGGAACCTGCTGGAGCAAATTTGGAGGGCAGTAGGCATGGGAAGATACGATATGTTTCTGTACCAATTTTTGCATCTTCAGAAGGGCATATAAAGTGGTTTCCTATCCTAACCATAGATTTCAACATGATAAAAACTGAACACAAAATAGCATTTGCACTTTCAGTCTAGCTTTACCTATAGCAATGGGTTGATCTAGACCAGAAGGTGATAGATTGGTGATAAAATCTTTCAACTTCTTTTTTAAAAAGTTTGAAACTACTTGGATGTTTGGATGGAGTGGCCATGTTGGCAAATTATTGGATTAAGGTTATTGGATTATGCCCATGGCACTGACAGAAAGGGATTCAACCCCTTCCCCTCAACATTATTTTCCCCCATTTATCACCCTCAAAGCTGCTATTTGCTCTTCTGAGTTAAAAATGGCTGTACTCAGACCAGGGATCGAATCCCTGCTCAGTCATGGAAACCCACAGGGTGACCTTGGGCAAGTTACACTGTCTTTGCCTCAGAGGGAGGAAAAGGCAAACCCCCTCTGAAGAAATCTTGCCAATAAAACCCTGTGATAGCTTCTCCTTAGGGTTGCCATAAACTGGAAATGACTTGAGGGCATACAGCAACAATAACTCACATTTGAGAAAACACCAAGGAAGGGGAAGAGTTAAAATGTTTGGCAGCCCCAACTATGCAAGCCCTTCCTCCAGGCTTTTAAAAAGGAAAAAAATGATAAGGAAAACTAATGTCTTATCTATTTTGGGGCTAACCACTACCTGGGTAGCATAATATAAACCAGGGGTAGGCAACCTTTTTGAGCCGCGGGCCGGGTTGCTGTCCCTCAGACAATTGGGGGCCCGAAGCACCATAAATAAATAAATAAACAAACAAACAAACAATATATATATATATATATATATATATATATATATATATATGCATGCACACTCTCTCAGCCCCAGAAAAGCCATGGCAAAACCCCTGTGGAGATTTTGCCAAGAAAACCCCAAGAACAAGTAATAACAACAATAATCAATATCATCATGGCGGGGGGCGGCAGCGGTGGCAGGACTGGCCTGGGGCCTGTCCAAAGGCCTTGGGGGGCCGCATCCGGCCCCCGGGCCTTAGGTTGCCTACCCCTGATATAAACCATCAAGACCCCCTCCTTCTGTAATTGTCTCTGAGATCTCATCTCTCTTTTCATTTTGTTTCTCTCTGGAAGAATGACATTGACAGTTCAGCACTGAATGTCAATTCTCATTTGGACAGCAATCACTGAATCCCACACTTCCATTTTTTAAAATGCTGGTTATGTTCTGTAAAGTGCTGCAGGTTTGACTATTTTGGGGTTATAATTATTCCCTCCACTTCCCATGGCCAATTTCATATGAAAATACCATGAAATCAAAGAAACGTTAAGGCGCGTACTTAAAGCAGCTCATGCTGCCTGCTAATGTGTGATATTTTTGGTCCAGTACGGAGAATTTAAAGCATTGTGAGAAAAACAGTGCCAAACCCTTTGGCTGTTTTACCTAAGTGAGAACTGCAGGAACAGGTTTAAATTCTTTATAAAAATGGATATATTCCTGGTAGGTGAATATATAAGTTATGAAAAGATATAAATATATAACTGGTTATTCAAGTGATAGGTATGAAAAATGGTTTCAGTGCTTCTGTATGCAATGGTAGCCCACATTGGGTTGGATCCAGACCTGGGCATTTCTAGTACAAACTAGGTGAAGCCAGTGGAAATTCAATTAGTCATGAACAAATTATGTCCTATTGATCTCAACTGTCTATCCTGACTAAGGATATTATCACACATTATTATTATTATTATTTTGTCACACAGCTTTTGGCCCAAAACCCACCATCTGAGTGCATCCCCGCTCCAATGTGAGTCCCTTAACTTGCTTAGGCAGCCGTTTTTCAAAAGTTGGAAAGTTTGGAAATTAAGCTTCAATTAGACTTCAATTCCAGAGGGGTAAGACCCTTTTTAAAGGTGTGCAATAATCTCCTAAGGGTGTATCCATTCTGCAGAAATAAAGCAGTTTGACACCACTTAACGGCCATAACTCTATCCTACAGAATCTTGGGATCTGTAGTTTGGTGAGACCTACATTATTCTCCCATCCCTGATTTGTACTAGGTTGTGAGACTTTGGGCCTTTGCAGACTGCCAGAAATAGTGCAAATTGAGTCCACTTTAAGGGTTAGGGTTAGTGCTAGGGAATCATGGGAATTGTGGGGGTTTTTCTGAGATATTGAGCCTTCTCGGTCAGAGAGCTCTGGTGCCACAATAAAATACAGTTCCCATGATTCCCTAACCCTTAAAGTGGACTCAATTTGCACTATTTCTTAGCAGTCTGCAAAGGCAATTTGTTTTTAATTTTTCACAAGAGAAGTTGGATACACGTATTCATTTATATTTTTGCATTCTTAAAAAAAATATGCACTTTTCCTGCATATTTGAATGTATACATTCTATACACATTTCCCCATTGACTAAAACGTACTTGTGTGCAGTTTCCAATCCTGAACATTTACAACTAATCATATTTTTCAGATCATTTGTTCCATATTTTTTTAAATGCCCCACAAGCTTTGTAAATGTGCACATGTTTGAAGCGAAGTGTGCTTCATCTCATAATAATGGTTTGAAATGGATGCTTTCTTCAAGTATCTCAAGTTGAACTAAATCTAAATTCATTTCCATCCCTCCTAGGGTCACCAGGTCAGGGTTGTCCCAGACCCTGAGATTTTGAGGCCCAAATCAGAGACCTAGGGAAAGCCCCTAGTGATGCCTTCAAGAATTGTACAGAAGGTAGCAATCACAATTGCTCATAGCCTGTCATTCAAATATACAAGCACATACAAAGAGAATGTATGTTTCTATTTGAAAATACAGACAGAAATCTTAACTAAAGAGGCTGTTTCCAGATCAAGGTGAAATGAGGGGATTATTACCTATTTTGGGAGATGGCATAAGAAGCACTTAGCCTATATTCCTTGCTTCTAACCAGAAGGTAGATGCAAAATGGAACAGAGGGTGAGCCCTAGCGCCACCAAAAACTGGGAAGGAAAGAGGAAGCTAACTAAAGAAATATGTAGACTCCTTGCAGAGTCTTTGCAAGCTTAAGCAACCAATCAGTCATAGCAAGCTGGTTTTCCACAAAGTGAATTGAAGATTTGCACACAGCCCTTTCTTCTTGATCTCTTAACATGCACCTACTTAAATTGGAGGATTTGTATTCTGGTCTTTTGCCTGGAGGTGACCAATGAAAACTGGAGACTCAGGTCCAGACCCTGACATCTGGCAACCCTAAACCCTAATGGAGCACTTTGTGGAACTGTGTGTCTTGGATGATTATATCCACTGCTTCCTCTGTAATTGATCAAAAGAACATTGGCACACATATTTAGGAGGCATCACTAAATGTTCTTCTGTGTCTTGGCTCCCTCACTCATTCACTCACTCATTCATTTAGAGTTGATACTTCCAAATGCAAGGCAAGTAGCACCAAAGGGAAACCAGCCAAGCTCCTATGGAAAACTTGCCTTCAGAGAATATATTATTTTTATCTCTTGTCTGCAGGTTGGTTATAATTTCCTGATAACTGTTTCATGTTAATTACCTTGGTTCCTGGGAAGCACTCTAATTAAACTGGGCGAGGCCTTGGGATTTGTACACTTCAGAAGAATTCAGAAGGCCCACTCTAGAATGCAATTTTTAAAACTTGCAAGTGGAAATTAAGAGAGAAAGATTTTACACATTCTAAAATAATACTAAGCCAAGAGGGTAGCACAGAACATGTTTATGTAGATACAAAGAGGGATGAGCAAATGTGGCTTTGTAGTTGGAGTATAATTCCCATAATCCCTCAGAGGGGCTATGTTGGATAAGCCTGATGGGAGTTATATGCCCCAAGCACCATAACCTTCAACTCTACACAGATGAAAACCATATCACATGATCAGTGTGTGGTCGAGATGCCAAAAGAAAACACAAACTAGAAAGGGCTGCACCAGCTTGCTTTTGCCTGAACCTACTGGGAAGGGCAAGCATCTCTGCTTTCGTCTCTTCTCCCTCTCCTGAGTTAACTGAGTGGAAACTACTTCTGTACTTGAAAACAGAGGCATAATCAGGACTGTCTCTGCAAAATCAGGGCAGTTGGAAAGTATGAAACAACTAGAGCAGGGGGAGGCAACCTTTTTGAGCCATGGGCCAGGTTGCTGTGCTTCAGACAATTGGGGGCCTGAAGCACCATAAATAAATAAATAAATAAATAAATAAATAAATAAATAAATTTTTAAAAATTTAATTTTTTAAAAACAATTTAAAAATATATGCATGCACACTCTCTCAGCCCCAGAAAAGCCATGGCAAAACCCCTGTGAAGATTTTGCCAACAAAACCCCAAGAACAAGTAATAATAACAATAATCAATATCATCATGGCGGGGGGCAGGGGGCGGCGGCGGACGGCGGCGGCAGGACCGGCCTGGGGCCAGTCCAAAGGCCTCGGGGGGCCACATCTGGCCCCCGGGCCTTAGGTTGCCTACACCTGAACTAGAGGGTCAATTATCCATCTTTAGTCTATGGTGAACCTGGATTGCAGATATGTAGATTGAACATAAAGTCTATTCAAGATAACCATCACTAAAGCACATTTCATGTTGGCTACCAAAAACCGGTCTAGATCTGGGTACACTGATGGACCCTCTGTCAGTTTCCTTTGTTCCACAATCACGCTGTTTAAAGTTCTTTCCAGCCTATCTATGAAGAAATTTGTGAATTTTGTTATGCTTGTATCAAAAATTAATTGGAAGATGTTCTCAGTCATGAGCACTAGGCAAATTCACTATGTGTATACTTTTCCCAACATAGGATCTTGCTGTACCTGTTGTGGCACTAAGAATGAGAAGTATGCCTGCAATAAGACATCTTAAGTTATTTCTGCCAAAGAGAGTCCCAAAAGGTATTTGCATACTCTCCCACATTTCACATATAAAAACTGGGACACATGTGGCCAAGCAATGCCAGAATGTGGTCACCACAGCAAAAAATGTTAATGAGGAAGAAAAGACAAGCTAGAAGGCACTGCAGCAGTTTGCTTCGGCCTGAGCCTACTGGGAAGAGCAAGATTTCACTCTCTTTTCCACCACCCCTCCCCACTCAGTTAATTGACTGTAAACTACCTTTGAATACAGTTTGCAGCAACTTAAGCTGAAGAGAAAAGGGGAAAATGGGAGGAGGAGGGAGAAACTGGGATATTTTAAAAGCAGTTGATGTAGTGGAATCATAAAAGATTAATTGGGACTGTCCCTGTCCAATCAGGACAGTTGGAGGATATCATTATTATATTATACCACTTTTATCCCAGATTGGAATGCAATGTGGTTTACCACAATTAAAAAAACACTGTTAAAAATATACAAAACACAAAAGTTAAAAATCAAACAAACACTCAGGGAAAAAATTAAAACCCTAGGGTTAAAATATATATTAAAACACACACACGCCAGCACAACTAGTTACAATATCCAGCACATTGTGTAAGATGGGCATTATGTCATTACTCATCAAATACCTGTTGAAATAGCAAAGCTGTTCATTGTCTGCAAAAAGAAAGTACTGTAAGGAGGGTGCCAACCTAACTTCTCTGGAAGGAAGTTCAAAATCCTGGAGGGCAGCCACTAAGAAGGCCCTCTCCCTTGTTTTCCACCAGATGTACTTGTGAGGGTGATTGTCCTGTTTATCTCTTCTGAGGACAGCACCGCAGGGTAGTAAGTGAAGGCGTAGTCAAGAGTCTGTCTCAAAAGTCACAAAACAAGAATCCAGTACTTAACAGCAAAGGGAGAAACCGAAGCATAGTCATAAGGCAGTTCCATAGGTCAGAAAACAGGAGTCCAATAGCAAGGAACAGGATACACAGCAACTAGGGAGGCTACAAGACTGATTGTCAGCTGCAGGGAATCATATCAGCTGGAGCCTTTTTAAAAGGCTCAATGTTCCTCAGCTGATCATTTTAAAAATGATCTTTTTAAAAGACTCAATGTTCCTCAGCTGATGAAAATGAGTCTTTTTAAAAGACTCAATGTTCCTCAGCTGATCATGATTAGCTCTCCTTTTGGCTTCTAGCCTAGATGAATGCCTCAAGGATTCCTTGGCTTGTCTTCATTCCACAGGTCCTAGTACCAGCAGCATAGTGTCTTTCTGCCTCTGCGGGTAACCCCAGATCTGTCTCCTCCTCAGAATCTGCCTCTAAAGCAAAGTCAGACCCAGGACAAGTCCATGACTGTGGTAGGAGAGAGAGAAGGGCCTCCTCAGCAGATCTTATGGCATGGGAGTAGGGGAAATACAGTTCTTCAAATAACCTGGACTGGAGCTGTGTAGGGCTTTAAAGGTCATAACCAGTACTTTGAATTGTGCCTGAAAATGGACCTGCAGCCAGTGGAGCTGATGCAACAAGGGCACAGAATATGTACTTGGACATCTCACAGGGATGGAAATAAATTCCTTATGTTTTGTTGTCCTTTGCTTCATCACTCTCCTGTAGCAGCCAGCTCACCTGCTCCCATTGGCAGAATTAAATTCATCTGGAAGAAGGAATGCACAAGAGATAAAGTAAGCCTTTCAGCCTGCAGGGAGCAACTGGCTAAACCCAGTGTAACAGGCTTCTTGCCATCTCCTGGCCTGGTGCTGTCACCTAGCATCCTTGGGTACCTACCAGGGCCCACTGGTAACAGTGCTGGCAATGCCTACCTAGATGCACAGCCTCCCTCATCTAGGAGGCTTTTGTGTTTGTGAAGAAAGGGTGAGGGAAAATTCCCCTGGGGTGGTTGGTTTTTGAAGCTTCCTCTCACACTGTAACATCCAAAGCTTTCCTCAGGAAATCCTGTAACATCCCTCAGGAGCATAAAGAAAATTTAATCCTGATGTTCCAATATTTTTACAGAGGTCTAATATGCACTGCAGAAATAAAGCAGTTTGACACTGCTTTAACTGTAATGGCTCAGTGCTATGGGATCTTGGGGCTTGTGGTTTGTTGTGGCACCAGAGCTCTCTGATAGAGAACATCTCACTAAATATTACACAAAACTACAAATTCCAGAATTCCATAGCATTGAGCCATGGCAGTTAAAGTGGTGTCAAACTGGATTATTTCTGCACTGCAGATTAGACCTAAGTGAAGGCAACTGTAAAGAAACCAATAGCATGGTTGTGCTCAGAAGCAAAAGTTACAGAGTAATTTTGGCCAATCTCTCTCTCTCCCTCTCTCTCTCTCTCTCTCTCTCTCTCTCTCTCCATTTCCTTCCTTCCTTCCTTCCTTCCTTCCTTCCTTCCTTCCTTCCTTCCATTTCTCCCTCTCACAGTTATTGTGAGGAAGTGGAAGAAGCCACACAGGCTCCTCTGAATTCCTTGGAGAAAGGGTGGGATAGAAATGTAATAAATGGATGGTTAGAAGAGATGTCTGCCAGAAAGATGCAGATTACATCACACTGAGAAGAGATGAGAGGGTAGAAATGCAGATTTTGTTTTAGCATTTGTGTGTGTTTGTGTGCACTTTATACAACCATATCACTATATAAATATCTTTGTAAACAGCTGGCATTTCTAGACAAAATTATATGTTTAATGGTCTGACTAAGATGCAGCCACATTTTAAGAAATGTAAACCATATGTCTCATGCTTGTTGTTGCTGTTATTTGATTTATGGGATTATATATAGGACCATGGCATAATTAATTATTTGGTGCAGAGCATCTCACAAGTGACTGTAATTATCTAGCAGTTTCTGCCTTAGTTTTTTCTTTTATAGTTATTATCAAAGTGCAGTGGGGAGTCTTCTGTATGACAAAAATGATGGGTCCGTGGGCACAGAGTGACTTGTGGGTATTTGAGTTTGTTTTGGTTTTGGGTACCCTGATGTGTTGGTGTCAGAGTTTGCAGTGAAAAAGGGAGAATGGAAAAGTATAAAAACAGGAGGAGGAGGAGGCAGTAATGGTGGTGGTGGTGGTGGTGGTGGTGGTGGTAGTTTAAGTATTTGAACTACAAAGTGATTTGTATCATGTGCCCTAAAGCTAGAGTACTAGACTTGCATGATCCAGGTTCCAGTCCCTACTGAGCCAGGAAATTAATTGAGTGACCTTGGGCTCATCTCTCCCTCAGCCTGATCTAGCTCATAGAGTTGTTGTGAGGATAAAATGGGTGGAAGAAAAGACATATGTCCCATCCTGAGCTGATTGGAGAAAAGGGGAGATATAAATGTTAACTAATAAAACAGTAATGCAGAAAACCATAGCTATCAGGTGTGCAGAAGCCAGCTCAGATACTCCTGTAGGACTGAGGTTCATGCACATAAATCAGTGTTCCACAGGGGTTTTGTTGTTGTTGTTGTTGTTGTTGTCAACCACCCTCGAGTTGATCTCAACCCTTGGTGACCCTGTGGATGAGACATCTCCAAGACTCCCTCTCCTTCACTGCACTGCTTAGTTCTTGTAAATTCACACCCATGTCCTTAGTAGAGTCCAGCCATCTAGCATGCAACCTTCTCTTTCTGATTACCGCCATCTTTCCTAGCATCATTGTCTTTTCCAGTGGTTCATGCCTTCTTATGATGTGTCCAAAGTATGACAGCTTCAGTTTAATCATCTTGGCTTCAAGGGAGATTTCCTGCTTGATCTGTCCTTGGACCCATTTGTTTGTCTTTTTGGTTGTCCACAGAATCCTCAGCACTCTTCTCCAGCACCACATCTCAAATGAATTGATTTTCTTCCTATCATCTTTCTTAACTGTCCAGCTCTCACATCCATACATGGTAATAGGAAATACGATGACTTGTATGATTCTAACTTTTGTGCTCAGTTGTATATCTTTGCTCTTTGGGAACTTTTCTAGTTCTTTCATAGCCCCCTTCCCATTCTTAGCCATAGCATGCACATTTCTATACCACTTATCAGTGAACTCAGCACTCTAAGCTGTAAGCTAATTTGCTCCCAACAGCTCATGTTACTGACCTACGAAAGGATGGAAGGTTGAGTCAACCTTGGAATGCCTGGGATCAAACACACAATCTTGTGGCTGTAGTACCAGCATTTAACCACTCTGTCACCAGGGCTCCCTAATTCTTAGGGCCTTTACAGACTGCCAGAAATATTGAGGCCACTTTAACTGTCCTGGCTCAGTGCTAGGGAATCATGGAAATTGTATTTTTTTCTGAGACACTGAGCCTTCTCTGTCAGAGAGCTCTAGTGCCACAATAAACTACAGTTCCCATGATTACTTAGCACAGAGCCAGGGCAGTTAAAGTGGCCTCAATTTGCACTATTCCTGGCAGTCTGTAAAGGCCCGTAGGGCCTCTGCAGACGGGCGGCCATGGGCCGCCCCAAGAAGCCACAGATTGGGGGCAAGGCTGCCGCATGCCTCAGCCCTGATCCACTCTTTTTCTGGCCCTGGAAGGAGCGCTAAAATAGCGCTCCTTCCGCAAGCCGTGAAAGGCACCACAAGAGGTGTGACGCGCCTCTTTGGCATCTCTTCTGGTTCAGCGTGTCTGGACGCTGAGCCGGAAGGACATCATCGGAGCGCCTGTTATGTGCAACGATGGGCGCTCCAATGATGTCCTCAGGAAGGGGTTGGGGTGCCCAGCGTCCAGCTGCCCCTCCCCTTCATGAGATTGGAGATGGCGCTTTGCGCCGTCTGCAAAGGGGGTTAGTCTTCTAATTCTTAGTCTTCTTATGATTTGACTGCAGTCCCTGTTCTGGTCAATGTTTGATCCCAGGTATGAGAACTCTTCTACTATTTCTATCTCCTCATTGTCTAAGTTGAATTTGTGTAGATTCTCCATGGTCATTATTTTTGTTTTCTTTATGTTCAACAGTAAGCCTGCTTTTGCATTTTCTTCCTTGATCTTCCTTAGTAGTTGTCCTAGGTCTGTGATGTTTTCTGCTAGTCGTATGGTGTCATCTGCATATCTTAGATTTTCACTTTCACATCAGATACCCAGGACCTGTGCACAGGTTAGTTCCTGGGTACACATTTGCTTATACCAGGAGTGGGAATAGTGTAGCCCATGGGCTATGTGCAGCCCCCAAGCACCCAAATTTGTTGTCCCCCAAACTCCTCCTCCCTATTCAATACAAATTTAAAGCAATTTTCACCTGCCATGACAAACTGCCCCAACCCACATGCAAATAGAGTGGTTTGCTTTCATTCATGTGCCAGAACCTCCAACATCCCCAATATGATGACTGGAAGTGACATGACATGCAGCCTGGAAGGGGGGGGAGATGGCAATTGGCCCCCATCTCCTGCCCCCTCCAGTGCCCCTCCCTGCCTTTTAGAACAGGAGCCAACTCTTTAGCTGTTAAAGTCAGCTGGAGGCCAGAACGTGCTTAGAGTCTCCTTAGTAGGGAAGTAAATGTACACCACTATTCTGCTTTGGTCAGACCTCACTGGAATACTGGATTCATTTCTGAGCACCACAATTCAAGAAGGATGTTGACAAACTGGAGCATGTCTAGAGGAGACAACCAAAATGGTGAAAGGTCTGGAAACCATGCTATGAGGAATGGCTTAGGGAGCTGGGAATGTTTAGCCTATCAAAGAGAAGGTTAAGAGGTGATATGATAACCATGTTAAAATATTTGATGGAATGTCATATTGGGGATGGAGCAAGCTTGTTTTCTGCACCTCCAGAGACTAGAACACAGAGGTGGATGCCTTGACCAGTGGTCTAGTTGGAACAAAGCTGGCAGTCAAAGGATCAAGATCTTTTAATTAACAGGAATAATTATATTTATCTGCCATTCCCCCTCAAACCTACCTCCCTGTCCTCTCACAGTAGCTCGCAGCAGGGTGTGTGCTGGATTTTCCCAACAGCAATGAATAGCCTAAGAGCTATTGCTGTTGTAAGGCAAACTGTTTGAAGATGGCTTGATACTGAAGAGGTATGTAAGATCCATCAGCTTTACAAAAGACCTACTGTTGTTGGAAATGAAATGAAGGAAATGAAAACTGCTAAAAATTGGTTTCATGGTATCTTTCAGCACAGCTTCTTGTACTTTGGGGTTCTTTTTCTCAATGTGGGAATAGCAATGATCACAATGAGTATCTGGAGTTGACAATTTTGGACTGCCCTTCCCTAGGCACTTCACAAACATCCCTTGATTATCATCCCTCAAAAAGCACCGCTGACTAAGCTATATTTGAGTTGATATTTTGAGAGGAGCTGTCAGTCATGAGGCACCTGCCTTAGTTCTCTGAGTTCAGGTGTCATGAAAGTGTAGCAAATTGTTGCTTATTTGCTTTATTGTCATCACTGTTTTACTGACAGGAAAAGATTCCTGTAAATTTTTCCACCTCAGATGCCTTTGTGTCGTCTCATTTTGTTATTTTGTGTTAAGAAGGGAAACCTAGTCAGATCAGAAGTCTGGCTTGTACTCTGAGATGTCAGGAGCTAGACTAGTCTGATCATCCTGCTCTGTTGCAGAGCCTAACACTGCGCTGGTGGCATGTGTGTCTCCATCTACAACCATTATTGTTGGACCACAACTCCCATCACTCTTTGCTAGGATGGCTAGGACAGATGAGAGATGCAGTCTTGCAATTTATGGAAGGTGAAGCATTCTCTCATCCCTGAACCTAAAAGATTGTTAGCTTTGACCACAATGGTTACCTGTGTTTGAAGTCTTAAATGGAGATCCTCATTTTCTTGATGGGTGAGCAATGTTGTTAAGCTCAGGCACAGTGACTTTCTCTCCCATAAGTGCGATGGGATTGTGTTTGGTTTTTTTGGGTCATCACTCCCTTCCATTATTCTTGTGATGCACAGATATGTATGTACAAACTATCATTTACTATTGCAAATGAAAACAAGAATGTAGTTTGCTATATGGCTAACATGGCTACCCCGGACATGTTTGTCATCATAGTTAACAGAACTCAGATTCAAGCATAACATAGGACCTGAAACAGTAGCCTAAATTCTCTTTTAGTTCTGACTAAAGTAGACCATAGGGCCTAAATACCCTAAAGGCATCAAATCCCATCTGATCTTAGAAGCTACGCAAGATCTGCCCAGATTAGTACTTAGACGGGAGACCAAGTACTAATTAACACCAGATGCTAGAGGAAGGAACTGGCAAAACCATCTTTGAGTATTTGTTGCCTAAGAAAATCCTATGAAATTCATGGAGTCATCATAGGTCAACAGGTGATTTGAAGGCACACACACACACAAAGCTGCCCCATGCAATCAATTTGATTTATTTACATGTTGACTCACCATTCCACAATTGATCAAATGGGTTTACTCTAGCTGGGACTACCCAGGTGGATACCACCCGATAGGTTATATGCAGACTGCTTTTAACTATTAACTTATTTCTCACCCACCCCACACCAACAGATCTTGGAGAAGGCTGTTATAAATTTCATTATAAATATAATACATTAACTACTCAAAATAAAACCATAAATGCATGACAGTAAATCATTACCAGTTTAAAACCAGCAACAATAATCCAAGCAAATTAATCCAAACTAAACTGCTTTTCAGAGTACCAGCCAGTGGGCCATGTTACTTTCCAACATACATAATTTCATATCTACAGCTCCTAAACAATGAGTTATAAGTAGGGACTGGGGCATGGATCTCACCATTGGCGACATTTTGGTCATGACAGGTTATCTCTGCACATAGTAAGATAGTCTCTCAAGGAGTCTGCAATGCCTATGAAATGAGATATCACCTCCTCTGGCTGAGAGCTTAGCTGCCTGGATCAATGCACAGTCTAACATGTTTTTGGGCCAGTTTTGTATCCAGTGTCTGACATCTCAGTCCAAAATCTCAGCCAGAAATTCTATTACAATTGCTAAATCCTTCTGTGGTATATCAGATTCCCCAGCATCTCGTGATGGTACAGAGCATATCCCAACCTTGAACATAAATGGAAGATATGTTAGGATATGGATGGGATATACAGTCAAAGGTGAAATGTAAAGATGTGTGTGTGTCTGTAATTTTCCACTTGAACAGCTTCTGGGCAAAGTAAAATAATATTTAGAGAAACAAAGTGAATCAACACCAGGTGGCCAATACAGACATCAACATGTACTTTCCCAGAGGTAGAACTAATGGACACAGACTTTGTTATGGTTAACAAGAGATATCCAAAAAGGTAAACACCGTTAGCTTGGGAAAGATAGTCACGTGGTGGATGATGGACAGCAAGAGGCTGGGTTAGTAGACATCATACAGACATTATCCAATTAAAATAAGGTTAACACCTAGAAGGTGGAGTATGGGAAGGGCCTAGAAAATCCTTTGTCTAGAATTGTTTATTGTTCATGATGTGAGCGTGTGTGGCTGAAAGCAGTGCTTTTAACTGCAACAAGTTGGATCTTGGGTTTTGGATTGTTGAAGATGTAATCTTGTATGGCTGAACTGGACAAGTTCATCACAATGGATTTTACTTAGTTATCTTATTTTTACTTTTTATATGCATTAATAAAACTATGCTTTTGGACTTTGCAATGTTTCTTCTTGACTGAGGAAGACAGGATGCCTGAAGAAGGGAAGCTGTTTGCCAGTTGATGGCAAATCTACACAGTGGCTGTGGATCACAGCAGCCAGCTTGTCCTGAAGATTCTGCTGGGTGCCAAAGGGCATTACTACAACACTCATCATCCACACACTAACAAGGGTTATGGGCCCAGTCTATGGCTTGTTTGCCAGTTATGGCTGTGTCTGCCAGGTGTGGCTAGTCTGGCTGAAGAGGCTTGTTTTGCCAGTCTGTGGCTAGTCTGCCAGCTAAGACTGTTTTTGCCTGAAGAAGGGCTTGTCTACCAGATGAGGCTTGTCTGCCAAAGGACAAAGAGGCCAGATGTCCAGACGGAAAGGGGCCAGGAGTCCAGATGGCAAGTCTGCAAGGTGGCCAAGAGGCAAGTTTGCCTATCCACGACTTCAGCTGTGCCAGGACAAGGAAACCATGCTTCAGCGGTTGCTGGGAAAAGCAGAGGTGGCTTCAAATCTTCTTCAGATGTAAGTAACAAAGTTTACTGCTAAGCTGTTTTGCCTGATGGCAGAGTGCAGAACTCTTTAAAGACAGTTGTCTGAGGACTCCACTCTTTAAACAGTAAGATGCAGAGAAAAACAAAGCCTGGGAATGCTGAGAATACTACGGGCTCAATGCAGTGAAAGTTTTTGTTCAAGCTGCAAACAACTCTGGGGGGTTGCAGACTGCCAGAAATAGTGTGAATTCAGTCCACTTTTAGGGTTAGGGTTAGAGTTAGGGAACCATGGGAACTGTATTTTATTGTGGCATCAGAGCTCTCTGACAGAGAAGGCTCAATGTCTCAGAAAAATAACAGTTCCCATGATTCCCTAGCACTAACCCTAACCCTAAAAGTGGACTGAATTCACACTATTTCTGGCAGTCTGCAACCCCCCTCTGTTAAGGGCCATTTTGTTTAAAATGGATGCAGCTGGGTTGAATGGACTTGAGTCACAAATACATGTTGCAATGCATGCAGTTTTAAAATGCAACAGGATTGCTGGATGCAGGCGGTTGCCTAAGCCAAGAGAACTCATTCTGTTACCCCTCTCTGAGTTACAGTTAAGTATTGGGAGAGGATGCATCTTCAGCCAAAGGTTTTGGGAACTGAAGAAAAATTCATGATTTCTGCACAGCTTTGTCATAAATGCTGTGGTCAAAGGACTTTACAGTTCTTGGAGAAAAATACAAAAATCCCTGGTGAGGGTGAAATTTTTACACAGTGGCCAATGCTGTGTGGGGCTGCAGCAGGTTTTGCTGGATGCCAAAAAGGTTCTAAAGGCTAGAACGTGATGAGCCAAGCGGTTTGCTTGAAGAAAAGCCAGAAATGTAGGCTTGGGGATACCTAAGCAAGCTTCTGAGATTTCAAGGAAATGCCTGGGAGAGTACCTGAAGTCAAGGAAATGCGTCTTGAAAAGGCAGCTGATGCACGGGAGAAAACCGATGCTTTTACTGCGACAGAGCAGAAGATTTTAAAAATGACAACACAAGGAAGTTTGCAACAATCAACAATTAACAACCCAGAGACTGTGGGGAAAACAGAGGAACTACAAGCTGTTCTACAGAGCTGAGACAGTGTGACTCACACAGGTGGTGAAAAAAACCTGAGGACAAAATAAAGTCTATATATTCTGGGACAACCAGACATAAATATTGCAGTTTTGCTGAAAAATAAGAAATCCTCCAATCTTAAAGATGTTTATCTAGCTGATGGAGGGGTAAGAGATGGTAAAAGAAATTGTAAAAATGTCTACATGCCAAGTTTTGGTGAGAAAACTTTGAAAATGTTTAATGTGTACCTGATTTACAAAACTGTTTAGTTGGTGTGTCAGGGGATATACACTGCGTTTTGTGGGAGACAAATGTAAAATCACCCCGGATGGGGAGGTGTGTACAAAAGCTATAAAAGGGGAAAATATATATTTTATACAAAGTGAAACAAATGCTAAATGTGCAGGTGTAGAAAATGAATCATTACATTCTGGTTATGCACATCAATAATATAGAATCCTAGGGAACATAGGATTTGGTAGCTTGTTTAAGCTGGTGGGATATAGGTCCTGAATTTTGAAAAAATGTCTTATTATACAAATGATTTAAGAGATGTTTGGTTTGCCACAGAGTAAAAAGTCAAGGTTTTTCCTGTGACAGAACCAGAACAAGAGAATTGCTAAAAATGACTTGTTAAAGTTGGTTTAAGCTGTTAAACAAAAAAGAAACAGTTAAAGATTTAACCTTGGTGGTGGGGAAAAGTTTAATGTCCAGGTATAACAATTGTAAAAAAACCAAAAAACATTCAAGTTTTGATTGGGAGTTCCTGCATGGCAGGGGGTTGGACTAGATGGCCCTTATGGTCTCTTCCAACTTTATGATTTTAAGTTAAAAAGATACATTCAAACAAAGAGATTTTACTGAAAATGAGACAGTTTAAAGATCCATGTGTCAGAAAATGGAGGGGCACACAACACACAGCAAACACACAAAAGACAGACAAACATTAATCCTCTGAAAGTGAGGGAAACACTTTAGATCAGACAATACAGACAAGATTATCAACAAATAGAATGACAATAAAACAAAGGACACACAAGTCCAGACACACAAAGGATGATAAAAAAAGTGTAAAAACAACAAACAAATTCATTATATAAAAAACAAGAGTTTATACAAAAGTGGCTGGTGAGCCGGGGAGTGTCAAAGAGTTTCAGAGAGTTTCAGAAATTTTAAAAGTTTCAAAAGTTTTTTCCTGTTGAAAAAAAAGTGAGAATGATACACTGCAGTGCAACAAAAAATTTTAAGTGTTTAATTGACAAAGGTGTTTAAAATGTGGTTGATAGACCTAAAAAAAATCACAAGGTGATTGGATATAAAATAGAAGGTGCCTGATGACAAATAGAGTTACAAAGCTAGGTTAATAGCAAAAGGATTTGTTCAGCAAAGGTTTGAGAACATTGATAAAAACATTGAGTTTAAGGCTGAAAGCTTGTGACTAAGATGGACTTTAAACAACAAATAGGGGCCAGTAGGTGTAACATTTTATTTTTGAGATTGCTTGTTTAAATGCTGATATGTGTGTTAACACAAAAAGAGATGACAGTTTTTGGTTGTTTAGATTCAAGAGATTTAGGAAAAGAAAAAATTGTCTAGAGAGATTTTGTATCAAAAGTTTTGATTTTTGAGATCTTATTTTTGAGGTTACTGGACTGCTGATGAAATATGTTTAATAAGTCAACATAGAAAGATAAAGAAAGTATGGTTTGCAGAGTGCAAAGAATAGTGACAGGTTTAAAGTCAGAAGGTTTTGTTTAAAGTAAAGTTACAAAGAGTTTTAAATATTCAGATACATGAAAAAGCTTTGTAAAAGGTTTGATGTTTGTGGTTGATAATAATAGATTACAATTTTGTTTGTTATAGGTGTTTTAGAAAAGAAAGTGTTTTAAAATAATAGATTAGACAACAGTAGAATATTTGATAAGTTTTTTAAGGAGAAAGGGGCTTGTGATTTAAAATAATCATATTGAGGTTAGAATGTTTTATAGATAGTTCATTTGCTTTAAAGTTATATGATAGATAGTCAGTTTAAAGATTATTAATTAAAGATAGAAAAAACTCAATAGTTTGGTGGATTAAAAATAAGGATATATAGTTTTAAGTGTTGATAGAGCTTTAAGTGCTGATAGAACAAAATATATAACATTAAATGAGATAAAACGGATTGAACAGTTGTTATAAGATTTAAATTGTCAATTGCCAGTTGTGATATATTGAGATTCACAGACATACATTTTCATGACAAAAACAAAATGTTAAGGTACAGATCAAAATGGATTGGAGTTTCATGACAAAATGCTAGAAAGAGCTATTTAAAAATGAAATTGTGTGCCTAAGAGTTTAAGGCCAAAACACAACACTATAGATAGGTTAATATTGTGCTAAGATGGTTTCAATAACAACAACAACAAAAATAGTGGTCTCACACATCTATACATTTCAGGAGGGGATTGTTAGGATATGGATGGGATATACAGTCAAAGGTGAAATGTAAAGATGTGTGTGTGTCTGTAATTTTCCACTTGAACAGCTTCTGGGCAAAGTAAAATAATATTTAGAGAAACAAAGTGAATCAACACCAGGTGGCCAACACAGACATCAACATGTACTTTCCCAGAGGTAGAACTAATGGACACAGACTTTGTTATGGTTAACAAGAGATATCCAAAAAGGTAAAAATCGTTAGCTTGGGAAAGATAGTCATGTGGTGGATGATGGACAGCAAGAGGCTGGGTTAGTAGACATCATACAGACATTATCCAATTAAAATAAGGTTAACACCTAGAAGGTGGAGTATGGGAAGGGCCTAGAAAATCCTTTGTCTAGAATTGTTTATTGTTCGTGATGTGAGCGTGTGTGGCTGAAAGCAGTGCTTTTAACTGCAACAAGTTGGATCTTGGGTTTTGGATTGTTGAAGATGTAATCTTGTATGGCTGAACTGGACAAGTTCATCACAATGGATTTTACTTAGTTATCTTATTTTTACTTTTTATATGCATTAATAAAACTATGCTTTTGGACTTTGCAATGTGTCTTCTTGACTGAGGAAGACAGGATGCCTGAAGAAGGGAAGCTGTTTGCCAGTTGATGGCAAATGTACACAGTGGCTGTGGATCACAGCAGCCAGCTTGTCCTGAAGATTCTGCTGGGTGCCAAAGGGCAGCACTACAACACTCATCATCCACACACTAACAAGATAATCAAGAGAGTAGGAAGTGGACAATTCTGAGCCCAGGGCAGAGTTAACATGCTATGAAATACCTATGCATAAAGTTTCAATCCTGAGCAAACCTCCTGCATTGGTCTAGGGACTTACTTAAGAACAGACATGACAGGATTTTTCTGTAAGCTTCCTATCGTGTCTGTCATAGAATGTCCTTAACCTACATGAGGCACACTTGTACAAACTACACCTTGAAGCGGTAACATTTGTCTTTCTTCAGACATATTTCAGATGACACAAGCCTGAGAATCAGAAAGTTGAAAAGGACAAGGCAGCCAGTCAAGTTCTTCTCCCAAGGGCAAGACTGACTATCCATCAATGAACTAACAGACTCTCATGCACGCACAGCAGCTCAGTTTCTGTTATAGCTAGTGGACTCGTTCCCACTTACATTTAAACTGGTTTATGATTCGCCTTCGCTCCGTGTCGGTGAATCGATTCCAAAAGGTCCGTCGTTCCCACTATGAAAGTGGATCTTTTCATTATTCCCTTGTAATCACTTCTTTTTTGGCATGATTGTTATTCCCACTATTTTGCGCCACTTCAAAATGCATGTCAATCATGTGCACGTCATCAGTGATGCAAGCAGCAACACAGTGAGGGACAGGGCCATTCCAGGCACCAAGTGGGGTGATTTTAGCAACTAATCCTTCCTCTGCCCCTCATCAACCCAGGCTGCTCAAGCACACCATTTCCCCTTTGAGCAGCCTGGCTTGGGAACTATATATATATATATATATATATATATATATATATATAATTGACAGGATATGTGATCCATTGGTTTTGCAACTACTTACCTTGCTGAGCTACAGTCCACCCATAATTACAAGTAGCTTCAAATACAATGGATCACATAGTCTGTCACATAGGTCAGACCACAAGCACATAGGTCACACCACAAGCACAAAGGCAATGCTGGGGGGGGGAATGGCTCATTTCCCAAAAAATGAGGAGAGATGGTAAACACCCCTCTGCCATTAGTCCCTCCCCTCCAGAATGAGCCGATTCAGATCCATCGTTCCCACTTGTTGAACACACTTCGGAATCAATTCTTTTTAAAAGAACTGCCAAAAAACTAGTGTCAGGAAACAGCTTTTTTTGTGTGTTTGCCTCACTTCATCACAATTGAAACTGAGCTCAATAGGATCGGAACTGGTTTCAAGTGGGAACGATGGTCATATAACCCAATCAGCAATTTGCTTTAAATCATAGTGGGAATGAGGCCTAGGATAACCAGATCTCAGAGTCTGGCCTTGAGTCTCAGAGCCTAGCCCTGTTCGTCTCTTGTCAGGGTGAAGGGGAGAAATCTCAGAGCAAGAGCACTGTCATAAAAAGTGTGTGGATATATATTTTCCTCAGATAACATGGTCTTTTAAAAAAAATTAGAATGGTATATTCTGTGTAATGTATTCTGTGTAACATGCCATTGTATTTCCCATTTGTGAAAGCTGGACAGTGAAGAAAGTTGATAGGAAGAAAATCAACTCATTTGAACTGTGGTGCTAGAGAAGAGTTCTATGGATACCATGGGTACTGCTCAAAAGACAAACAAATGGGCCCTAAAGCAAATCAAGCCTGAATTGTCCCTGGAAGCCATGATTACTAGATTGAGGCTATTGTTCTTTGGACATATAATGAGAAGATGTAACTCATTAGAAAAGACAGCAATGATTGGTAAAGTAGAGGGCATCAGGAAGAGAGAAAGAATACATTCCAGATGCATAGACTCAATCAAGGAAGCTATGGCTCTGAATCTGCAGTACCTCAGTAGGGCTCTCATTCATGGATCATGGTCAAAGTCAAATTGATGGCACTTAAAAACAGTGCAGAGGGCATTTCAGCAAGCATTGATTGTTCCCTGGTTGCATGACAAGCAAAACCTACTGAAATTGCCTTTTCTACACTGAATTAAAGGGACAGGGGCCCT
This sequence comes from Phrynosoma blainvillii, assembly GCA_026167975.1. Taxonomy (NCBI): domain Eukaryota; kingdom Metazoa; phylum Chordata; class Lepidosauria; order Squamata; family Phrynosomatidae; genus Phrynosoma; species Phrynosoma blainvillii. Next base: position 177,306,482 of record JANUYF010000001.1, read on the forward strand.
CTCTAGTTTTCAATCCAGTGTCCCTTGGAGGCATTCCATTGCCTTAGAGCAATGATGAAAACTGTACTGCCAACAGGCTGCCTATTCGGCCCCTGTGCACCATTACCAGACATCTATCTATCAGCCTAAAAAATAGCTAATCATGCCCTGAGAATCTTTCAGGGGATGTAACTGGCAATGAAAGGCTATAGAATGCCCTTAAAGACATGGGAGTGCCAACACATCTGATAGTCCTAATGAGGAATCTGTACTCAGGACAAGAGGCTACTGTCAGGACAGAACACAGAGAAAAAGAATGGTTCCCAATTGGCAAAGGAGTCAGACAAGGCTGCATCCCATCACCCTACCTATTCAACATATATGCAGAACATGTTGTAAGGAAAGCAGGCTTGGGCATGGAAGAGTGAGGAGTGAAAATAGGAGGAAGGAATATCAACAATCTGAAATATGCAGATGACACCATAGTACTAGCAGAAAACCTCACAGACCTGGAACAACTACTAAGGAAGATCAAAGAAGAAAGTGCAAAGGCAGGCTTAATGGGATCAAACATTGATTGGAACGGGGACTGCAGCCAGGAAATCAGGAAAAGATTAAGAATGTGGAGGGCAGCTATGAAAGAACTAGAAAAGATCCTAAAATGCAAAGACATACAACTGAGCACAAAAGTTAGAATCATACAAGCCATCGTATTCCCTATTACCCTGTATGGATGTGAGAGCTGGACAGTCAAGAAAGAAGATAGGAGGAAAATCAACACATTTGAGATGTGGTTGTGGAGAAGAGTGCTGAGGATCCCATGGACAGCCAAAGGGACAAACAAATGTGTTCTAGAGCAGATCAAGCCAGAGATATCCCTAGAAGCCAAGATGACAAGACTTAGACTGTTGTACTTTGGACACATCATGAGAAGGCATGAATCATTGGAAAAGACAATAATGTTAGGAAAGGTGGAGGGAAGTAGAAAGAGAGAAAGGCCACATGCTAGATGGATGGACTTTATTAAAGAGACCACAAATATGAGTTTCCAGGAGCTGGGCAGAGCAGTAGAGGACAGGGGGCTGGACATGGGTCATCCATGGACATCCAGTACATGATTGGGTTTTTCCCCCCTTTTGTGCCTTGCTCCAAAGTAGGTTGCAAGCATGTTAGGGTGGAGCAGATGATGGGTTCATTTAACTGCTGCCTCTAAGGACTCTTCTTCATGAGCCCTGTTCTCACAGCAGTCACACTACTAAAATAAAATAGGAACATACCATTCTGAAGGCAGGCATCTTCACACCACCATTCACACCACTGGTACTATTGCCACCATCATGATCTCTTTCTGACTGTCCCTTAACCCTGCCCCCCTGCATTATGCCCTATCCAGTATACCTTTAGGATTTAAAAAAATCCCACTTTTTATGCAATTCCAGAATTCTCTTACCAAGACTGGAGTTAAAAGGAAGAAAGAAAAAAAAAAGGTATTAAAGGTAATCTGAAATAACAAGGGTGAGGGAACACTGACACCACATGATTCACAATTGTACAACTGCCCTGTTTTGCACCTGGAGACTTGCATGCTTGCCAGGTCATTGATAGGTTTGCCCTGTCAATGAAAAGGGATTGGCCAGGGACAGCATAGCTATGGACTGGACGCATCATTGTGTGATGACTATGGACAATGCTGCTTCTTTCCTGGTGTAATTGCAATTTCAAAGCCACCTGTAGTAATGTCCTAAGCTGTGTATTTGTGTTGTGGTGGCGCAGTGGTTAAATGCCTGTACTGTATCCACTCACTCATAAACCACAAGGTTGCGAGTTCAATACCAGCCAGGGCTAAGGCTCGACTCAGGCCTGCATCCTTCTGAGGTCGCTAAAATGAGTACCCAGCTTGTTGGGGGGCAATCAGCTCACAGTTGTAAACCACTTAGATATCCCATAGCGTGATATGAAGCGGTATATAAATGAAGCTGCTTTGCTTTGCTTTGTTGTTCCTTTGACTGGTCACTGAAAGAAAACAAGCTTTGTGGGTTAGCAAAACAGGCTTATTAACATTACAAAAGAAACAATTAAAACCCATGGTAAATTATTATGAGGCTTTTATGTACCCTGCATGAAATAACTTGGAAAACATAGTAAATAGAAAGAAGGTGAGTTGTATAGCAGGAATAAATAAAAAAATAAATTCTACAGCTCAGCCATGGCTGGCACTCTTATTAAGTAGAATGAGTTGGCTGCCTCAGCTGGCAGATGCTGGTGAGAATGGGGCAGCAGGTATTAGCTGGAGAACAAATTGGCAGGTACTGTGCAGTTTTACCTGCAACCCCTAAACTAAGCTTATACTGCAAACATTTTTCTTTTAGTCTCAAAGGTGCTACAATATCCCTTTGCTATCCTTAGGCATGGTAGAGGAGGAAGACTCAGCTATGCCTACGGTTTCCAGTTCAGGATCATCCCTGGCCCTGAGGTTCCAGGCCAACATCTGAGACCCTGTGATATGTTATTAAATACACTGTATGCATTATATGTATATGCATTAAACGCATATACAGTAGCACCTCCCAATTTGTGAGGATCCTTTCAGCCCCCCCCCCCCCGTGAAAATGAGGGCTAGCAAATATTCAAGCTCCATTGAAAATAATGGCATGCATGCACCCCATTTTGTCCACCTCTGTTTGCCACCCATAAACGGGCGAGGGATGCAGACTCCAAGTCTGTGCAAATGGAGGGGCGACTGTATGCATATGCATTAAATACTTCCCACAATTGTTCACACCATCATTCATACATGCACACACACACACACACACACACACACACAGAGCAAGAGAGAGAGGTTATTTTCTTTCCTGTTTGGAAACATCTTAGCTTAAGGGGTTTGTCACATTGAGTAAAATGATAGGATGATTCCTTCTGATTTACCTGGGGAGATGGAATAAAAAACACTAAACCTAAACAACTTGCTTCCAGCCAGAAGGTAGATATAAAGCAGAAGAGAGGGTGAGCCTTGGCACTACTAAGATCTAGAAGGGAAGGAGGAAACCAACTAATTAAATATGTGTCATCGCCCCCCCCCCCTTGCAGAGTCTTTGCAAGCTGCAGCAGCCCATTGTAAGCCTCAGAAATTGTAGCAAGCTGGTTCTCTTTTAGGTGCATTGGAGATCTGCACACAGTTCTTTCCTCTTGCCTGCTTAGCATGAGTCAAGTAAAACTAGAGAATTTGCACTCTGATCTCTTGCCTGGAGTTGACCCATGAAAACTGGAGACTCAGGGCCAGGTCCTGAGATCTGGCAACCCTAGCTATGTTACTAGTTGGCTTCTGTATGTAAAATGGCAGAGACACTGTTTTATCTTTTGCCTCAGGCAGCAAAATGTTGTGAGCCAGCCCTGAACTGAACTGCTGCTGTATGTCTCTTGGACCAAACATTGGGACCCACTGATGTCCTCATTGGATGGGAGCCCTAATCTTGGTTGGAGAATTTGTTGTTGTTGTTGTGTGCCTTCAAGTAGTTTATGACTCATGGTAACCCTAAGGTGACTCCATCATGTGGTTTTCTTGGCAAGATTTGTTCAGAGAAGGTTTGCTTTTGCCTCCCTCTGAGGCTGAGAGCATGTGATTTGCTCAAAGTGACTCAGTGGGTTTACATGAATGAACAAGGATTTGAATCCTAGGTCCAAAACACACTGCAAAAATAATCCAGTTTGAGACCGCTTTAATTGCCCTGGCTCAATACTAGGGAATTCTGGAAAATGTAGTTTTGTGAGACATTGAGCCTTCTCTGTCAGAGAGCTCTGGTGCCACAATAAACTACAGTTCCCAGGATTCCCTAGCACTGAGCCAGGGCAATTAAAGTGGTCTCAAACTGGATTGTTTCTGCAGTGTGGTTTGGACCCTAGTCTCCAGAATCATAGTCCAAATCTTAAACCACTACATAAGTTATAGGTAGATAACTCTTTTACCAGTCTTTGTATTGTGGTACATGTAGAGATGTGGTGCAAGAGAAGTTACAAGGGACAGTAAAGACTGAATTCAGGTTGATATAGGAAATTTAGATTGTAAATGTAATCAGAAGTGTAATTTGTCTCTGCAATTGTCTCTGAACTTTTTCCTTCAAACAGAGGACGTTATCACACGGGGAGTCGTGGGGAGAAAGTGGAAATAAACGGGCACGAGCGGAAGTCTTTAATTTACGGGATTTGTCTCGTTCCGCCTCGTCTGATAACTAAATTCGAATTTAAAAGGGGGTTAATTCGAACGAAAACCTGATCTTTTCATTTTCGGGATTTTTGAGGATTTGAAAAGATCAGTTTTTTGTTCGAATTAACCCCCTTTTAAATTCAAATTTAGTTATCAGACGAGGCGGAACGGAACAAATCCCGTAAATTAAAGTCTTCCGCTCGTCCCGTTTATTTCCACTTTCTCTCCGCAACTCCCCATGTGATAACGCCCAGAGAGGCACATACATTGGACCTGGCTTGGCGTAGGTTACTCTTCTTCAATTTGGCACCTGACCAATGTGTTGGACTCCACTCAGTTTGGCTGGGAATGATGGGTGTTACAATTCAGTACATATGGAGGAGCTCATATTTTAGAAGGCAAGTATAGGCACAAGCAATAGAATTAATAATATAAACTGTTCTGAGTGTATTTTAATGGTTTTATAGTATTGTATTTTAACTGTGGGTTTATATGTTTCCTATTGTGTGGTTTTTTTTTAATTTTAACATATTGTATCCTGCCTTGAGCCTTGAGGGGAAGTGGGAAAGAAATAAAATGTATTATCATTAGTACTACTAGTAGTGGTGGTATTAAAATTGATTTTCCAAGGCCCCAAAACAGTTTCCATTTACATTACCTCTTTTTCACATTGTCTAGCATCCTTTCTTCTCCAGAAATACAGTCATTTAGAACATTATCTCTGCTGCTTCTTGTATTTCTAAGAGTATGTTTCCCCCCCAGTATTCGAAATGAAGAGGCTGCATAAAGAAAAGTGCTCTGAATGTCTCTGGAGGCGCATTGCCTGTCTCTGTTCCCCTGCCAGTACAAGTGATGCTCTTCCTGCATTTCACCAGAAGAGGGCAGAGTTTGGAAAGCACTTGACGTCACCCTGGAATTCCTATTGTGCTTAAAGACAGCAAGGGAAAACAAGCACAACTTTCTCCTTGGCATACTACTTAGCCCTTGCTTGAAGGAACCAGTGAAGAACCACAGAAACTCTTCATACCAGAAGAAAACAGACTTTTTTTCCTCCCCTGTGAAGCCAAGACACTGCAACGGCTGCTTGTGGGACATTGCTTTTCTCTTTCTCTCAGAACTGGCTGTGAGTTCAGTTTCTTCTTCATGTACAAGGCATTAATTGTACAGGGTTCTCTGATGGCAGATCAATGCCACTTCAGAAAAAAAGGAAAGCCTGAAACACTCTCAAACACTGGGTGAGTTGTCTTAAGAGTTTCTTCTTCTTCTTCTTCTTCATGTTGTCCAAATCTGTTGGAACAAGAGCTGTTTTCCAAACAACTCTGCTCTCATAGGGAAGCAGCCAGAGGACTTGTCACTGCAGCTTGTTGCATATTTTGCAAGGTGTCGCAGCCTGCAGCTTTGTTTCTGTAACCTTTTCTAGCCCTGTTCAAAATCAGTGCTGTTCAGATTTTATTCACACACATCTGGCTGTCTCTGATTTCTTGTAAAGCTACTTCAGTACAGATTTGTGGGTGGAGGAGGCTTAGGAGACTAGGCTGAAATAAAAATTGAAATGGAAGATGACATTAGTTTTCCAGAGCTGGACAGTGATGGGTCTGAAAGCAGTGAAGAAATTGAAATTATTGTCAATGTTGGTGGAGTGAGGCAGGTTTTGTACGGAGACCATTTAAACCAGTACCCAGGCACCAGGCTGGCAAAGCTTTTGAATTGCTTACCAGGGGGATACGATACTATTTTCTCACTTTGCGATGACTATGATCCTGGAAAAAGAGAGTTTTATTTTGATAGAGACCCAGATGCTTTTAAATGCATTATTGATCTCTACTATTTTGGAGAGGTGCACATGAAGAAAGGAATATGCCCCATCTGCTTCAAGAATGAAATGGAGTTCTGGAAAGTGGACTTGAAATACCTGGATGATTGCTGCAAAATTCTGCTCAGTGAAAAGAAGGAAGAACTTGAAGAAATTGCCCAAAGGGTCCAGTTGATCTTAGATGATTTGGGTTTGGACTCTTCTGAAAGCAGCTGGAAAAGGTGCAAAAAATATATTTGGAAATTCCTGGAGAAGCCAGAATCTTCCTATCCAGCTAGAGTGGTAGCTGTCATATCTTTTCTGCTCATTCTCCTCTCCTCAGTGGTGATGTGTGTGGGGACTATCCCAGAAATGCAGGTGTTGGACGATGAGAAGAAACCCATGGAGCACCCAGCTCTGGATAAGATTGAGACAGCTTGCATAGTCTGGTTTACCCTCGAATATGTCCTTAGACTCGTCTCTTCATCTAACAAGTTGCGCTTTGCTCTCTCTTTCTTGAACATAATTGACATTTTTGCCATCCTTCCATTCTACATCAGCCTGGTACTGACCCACTTGGGGACCAAATTGATGGAGTTAACCAATGTGCAGCAAGCTGTCCAGGCATTGCGGATCATGAGGATCGCCAGGATTTTCAAACTGGCACGCCACTCGTCTGGTCTGCAGACTCTGACCTATGCTCTTAAGAGGAGTTTCAAGGAACTGGGGCTTCTGCTGATGTACTTGGCTGTGGGGATCTTTGTGTTTTCTGCCCTTGGTTACACAGTGGAGCAAAGTCACCCTGACACACTCTTTAAGAGCATCCCTCATTCCTTTTGGTGGGCAATCATAACCATGACCACAGTGGGTTATGGGGACATCTACCCAAAGACAACGCTAGGAAAGCTCAATGCTGCCATCAGTTTCCTGTGTGGGGTCATTGCCATTGCACTGCCCATCCATCCTATCATTAATAATTTTGTTAGATATTATAACAAGCAGAGGGTTTTAGAGACAGCGGCCAAACATGAACTGGAACTGATGGAGCTATATGCTGGTGAAAGGAAGAGTGGAAGTCCTAAAGACGAGTTAGGATGTCACTGGGGGGAAGAAAAGGACGATTCTCGGTGGAGCAGCCGACTCAAATTTTCCTACAGTGACACCTTCATTCACCTCCTCTTAGATGAACACTGCCACCCAAACAGGCTTCAAAGCTGTAAGTAGGCTGTGTGTTTCCATTCAGCAAGTAGACAATCTCACAGTGAAACAAGCAAAGGAACTTCTTTGATCAGCTTCTCTTTCACACCCACACACCTACCCACAGCCCTCAGCAATTCCATCTCAGTTTAGTAAACCCTTGTTTTAAAAAAAACAACCCAAAGTAAAACACAACAAACCTTATGGCCAGATAGAATGCACCCAATTTCTTTGTAATCATTTCAGTGGGCAAAACAACAGTGGCAATCGTGATTGGTAAATGTATCATGTTTTGGATGTGAAGCCTTATAACGTAATTATAATGATGTATAATAATAAATAAAGAACAGCACAAAAGCATATGGTATGCATTTTGTCAGATTTCTTCCAGTTGGCAGATGCTGTTTGAAAGTAAATTGAATGGTCCTTCCTAGTTCAGGTGCATTTCTAGCAGAATGCTACGCGAGATATTTACTGGTGATTTCCACTTAAAACATCAATAAACAATTGTATAGAGGGCAGTTTTCCCCCTACAGCCTCCACAGTCGACTACATGGGTACGTCAGTGGCGCACCAAAACTGATATCACATCACTTTCTGTTTGCATTTAGACAAGTTTACGGCCTTTCTAATAGTTTTTTAGACCTTTTGTGGGGAATGTTTGGTTGGGGCAGGAAGTGGTGGATACAAACCACTGTGTTTGTGAATGTTTGGGACGATTTAGAGGCAAAAAAAAAAAAAAAAAACATTGAAAATTGTCCAAAATAAGAATTAAAAATATTTTTTGTAGGTCTGGGGACTTTGTGCCATGTGTGCCAGGGGGCTGCAAAAATGGGAGTCATGGGTGATATGTGACCCCCAGGCTGTATTTTCCCCGCTTCTGACTTAAAGGGATGATGCTCTGAGAGATAAACCAAAAGTAAATATGTGCTTGGGCTGGAATGTTTGGAGAGATCCTTTTCTCATAGAGAAAAATATTGATTGTTCCATATTGCTATGAAAGATAAAGGATAGAGAGGCAAAACAGAAATACAGTGGCAACTTTTCTGATAGGCCGATTACATACAGCTGAAAGAATCAGGCTTTTAAAAAATCCTCCCTCCAACCTTTTTAATTATAGAGAACCTAACAGTTCCTGAGCTGGAACCAAAACCTGTTGGCTTAGTGTTTTTACAACATTTTTTTGTTCATTTATGTATTGCTTGCAAGATTTCAGAGGCCACTACATTGCTGTATTCTGGTAATGGTGGAAAAATTGTGTTCACTTTAGCAGCACAGTGGTTTGATTCCTCAATAAGAGGAACAAAATCTTGTGTGTCTATGCTCAGGACTTCATGGCTCAGATATTTCATACACCTCTTCAGTGAAAATGGATTGTTGTTAACCCTTTTAGATGTGAATGCAGACAGAGTATTCGGTGTCCTGATAGCAACTGAGATAGGGAATTACAAACCACTTTGCCATAATTTAAAGTGTGATGTTATTATTTTTATACTAAGCATAATATATATACAGTTTTATAGTAATTCTACTGAAGCTGGAGTGTATCTGAATATGGGAGGTGGGATTGGGATATTGGATTGTTTTAATTGTACTATTTTAACTGTTGTAAGCCGCCCCGATTGCGTTGCAGAGGGGCGGGTTAGAAATAAAACCTATTATTATTATTATTATTATTATTAAGTAGCACCATTCACTTTTACAAGTATCAGTGAGTCATGGTGAGAGCACCAAAACAGTTTTGTTCTTTCAGAGAAACTAGCTAAGCATTCTGACAGCTGAAGCACACTTTATTTTCTGAAGGTAAATGGGAAAGAAATGTCATTCTTAATTATACCCCAAACCAATTTTTACTGTCTATATTTCTATTCCACTTTTCCTAAAATAATCTCAGGGTGGTATATATATTTCCTCAGAACAACCACCTCGTGAGGTAGCCTTGGCTGAGGAAGAGTGACTGGCCCAAAGTTGCCCAGCAAACTTCATGCCTGCATGGGGATTTGGATCTGGGTTTCCTTAGATCTAGTATAACAATTTCTTCATTATACCATGTTGTGGGGAAAGGGGGAGGACACTGCTTTAACTGCAATGACTTAATCCTTGGATTTGTAGTCTGTGGTGGCACCAAAGCTCTCTGACAGAGAAGGCTAAAAATCTTGCAAAACTACTAATCCCAGAATTCCATACCATTGAGCCATGGCAGTTAAAGCAGTCTGACACTGGATTATTTCTGCAGTGTGGATGCAGCCAAGAAAAAGGATAATCAGTTTGGCTTGCAGCATTCCCTCCTACTGCACAAGTCAGTGGATGGAGGCTTCACACCATCTCCTGTCATGTTTTATTCTGGCCAAGTTCCCTCCGCTCAGTTATCTTTTGAAAGGAATGGCTGTCAAAAAGCTTGAGTTATTATCATTTCTTTTTGAGGAATGTTATGCCTCTGAGCCATGTGTCTTCCTTATCTGCTTCCGATTAGTAATTTACACATCCCTTTGAGACTATGCCTAACTGAGGAAATAATAATTATTAATAAAATGAGTCATCACCATGATAAACATAATGTTAAATAAGAAGCAATGTATGAAAGACTGTAGCAGGAAGTATCTGATAATTTTATTTACCACTTCCATCTTGAGGCTTTGAGGGTGTTCCCCCCCCCCGCCTTTATTATAATTTGTAAATAGTAGTTTTCTGTAGCTGGGTTGGTCATATCTAATTTTCCCCAAATGTGGCAATCATGTACAGTATGTTCTAGTGGTTAGAGGACTGGACTAGGAACAGAGGGCCTTGGCAGACTGCCAGAAATAGTGCAAATTGAATCCACTTTAAATTGAGGCACTGCCCTGGCTCAGTGCTAGGGAATCATGGAAACTGTAATTTATTGTGGCACTAGAACTCGACAGAGAAGGCTCAATGTCTCAGAAAAAAATACAGTTCTCATGATTCCCTAGCACTGATCCAGGTCAGTGCCTCAATTTAAAGTGGACTCAATTTGCACTATTTCTGGCAGTCTGCAAAGGCCCAGAGACAAGGAGTCCATTCACTCCAGCAACTATAGCATTATTTTTTTAAAGTTTTATTGGGAAATTAAAAACAACAATAAAACAAACAAACATTACAAACAAAACATTCATTACGACCCATACATATATACATACATACAAAAAAAAAAACAAGTAAGCTTACTTTGCATAGTCACAAAAACATAGAGGTACTTCCCGGTTATAATGCTTTGGCTGCCATGGTTCCAGCCTATGAAATCCTGGGATTTGTAATTAAGGAAGGGACATTTAGAATATTCTTCCAGAGAGCTCCTCTCCAATCTCTAAACAAAGAAAGTGATATCGAAGTGTTATAATTTGTAGCATAAAATTATATGCTGTTCACTAAACTGGAGGCTCTCAAACTGATCCTCAGACCACTGGTGGTCTCTGGGCTCCAACCAGTGGGTTTCCCCATCAATGAAAAGGGACAGGTCAGGGACAGAGCAGATACAGGTCGGAGGCATAGGGCCTTTTCAGACTGCTAGAAATAGTGCAAATTGAGTCCACTTTAACTGCCCTGGCTCAGTGCTAGGGAATCATGGGAATTGTGTTTTTTTCTGAGACATTGAGCCTTCTCTGTCAGAGAGATCTGGTGGCACAATAAACTACAGTTCTCATGATTCCCTAGCACTGAGTCAGGGCAATTAAAGTGAACTAATTTTGCACTATTTCTGGCAGTCTGCAAAGGCCCATAGTTGTGTGATAAGTATCATCAAAGCTGCTTTTTTCCCTGGTGTAATCACAGTTTAATCTCCTTAAGCTATCTGATGTGGGGACTGGCAGGGTGTTTTTCTCAGCATGCCAGAGACTGGCACCATTTTTGTGCATACTGGCTACAACTCTTTCTTTCTTTCCTGGAAACTTGCTGTGGACCAGCACCAGTCCACAGACTGTGACTTCGAGTAGCACTGATTTACCATACATTTTGTTGCTGTTATGGCAGTTCATTTTCATTGAGATTGCCTTTCTTTCTTTTGCTCTTTTTATTTAAGTAGTTCTTTGCTACAGCCTAAGTGGCAGTGGCTGTAGAATGCAGGAAGAAGAAAATGAAGCTGGAATGTTTTGCCTAGATATTTAGCTTATTATGGGGAGGCTTTTTAAAAAAATCATATGGAGATGCATTCAGTTATGTTAGCCCCATACTTACACACCATAGTGGCACAACCCAGAGCAAAGTTTAGCATCTCAGTGAGAACACAGCCAAAAAGGAGTTTGAAAAAGGATGCAGAGCACGGATGACACTGAATTAATAGATTTTAACTCTTCTCTCATTGACAGCTCCATTATTTGCTTTCGTGGGACAAAATATATTAATTTTCCAAAGGACTACCAAATCAATTTATGGAGGTGGATGGAAACCTGAGTCAAGGGCTTATGTGCATTATAAATTCATTCAGACCAATGCCACAGATGCACAGTACATCATTTTCAGAGCTTGGAAAACTAACTTTTTTGTATTATAACTGATTATTTCAGTGATGAGCCTACTGTGGAAACATCTCCACTCCTTTTTGTGTTCATGTGTAACCATCTCCCTGGATCAAATTCAGGAAAAAATGGAGGATTAGGTCTAGAAACAAAAACATTTCATATTTTTGAGAGCATTTTTCAAATGAGAATATTTTAAAAATGCAGTAGTGGACTCAGGCCCCATTGACTAAAATGTCTTTATGAGCATTTCAGAAGTGTGTGCAGTGTAGGGCATTGAACATTTTTAAATGTGTGCACATTGAAGATGTTTTTCTTTTGTGGGATACATCACAACTTCAAAAATAAAGTAATTGCCAAATGCAAGTTGTGTCTAGTTTTGTGACGGGTAATGTCCATAGTCACCAACAAATCACATACAGCAATGTTAAGTAAGCAAGCTTCTCATCAGTTAAAACACAAGCTATTTTATTAGCAGTTCAATTTATATGGATATATTCTGATGAAAGAGGAAAGCTGATTGCTGTTGTCATCCAAGATGCTGAATCAAACTGATGAACCACTAATCATACAAAGACAAAGCAAGCCAGCAATGCAAAAGAAAGGGCACTTTTGGATTAGGAATTAAAAAGGAGAAAGTGATCTGAAAACCACAGCTCAAAGTACAACACTTTGTTCAGTTTTTGATTCCCCTGAAAATTTCAAACATATAAAAATTATGCAGTCCAGTAAAATTTTGTTCCCAACAGACACAGACACACACCCTTTCAAAATCAATAACATTTCCTATTTTCTGATGGAAGGTCCTTCCTAGCAAAACCAGCCAAAAGGCATTATAAAACAATTCCCTCTTTCCCTCCTTAATGAATTCTCTGAATGAATTCTCTAAGGTAAGGGGAGGAGGCCAGTTGCAGCACTGGATGCTGCCCCTAAAATTCTGTGAATGAGGCAGGGTGTTTCTACATTTAAAAACTGGTCTGGGAGAACCCTCAAATCAGTTCTGATTTAGGCTAGGTCTTAGTGAACTTGGCACTCTCTAAGTCTAAGCGATTTACAATCTGTAAGCCAGTTGCCCCCAATAAACTGGGTACTCATTTTACCAACCTACGAAAGGATGGAAGGCTGAGTCAACCTTGGGATTGAACTCACAACTTTGTGGCTGCAGTACGTGCATTTAACCACTGCACCACCAGGGCTCCTTACAAGGGTGCAGATATCATGAAGATGGTCCCCATCTAATTTGGGGGTTTGGCCCTGTATCATCTAAACAGGATGCAGCAAGCCCGGGGGGAATGTGGGGTAAATTGTCCATGTAGACAAGCCTTCACTCTGTAACTATTGCCAGTGGGGTCTGGGGACTCCCACCTCAGTTAGGGCAGGGAATCTGCTCTAAGTTTCAGTCTGAAATTTAAAGGAGTTGTCCCAGGGGTTGAACCAGATCCCTCAAAATAGGTTCAGCATGTTGGATAGCCTTTTTAAAGTTCTGACTAAAATCCAGAGTGGATTCACCACCCCACTGACATTGGCCCTATATGCCTCTACCACTTGTTGTGAAGGTAGAAAATGGAATGACTCTCAGGAAAATCGTTCTCAGGTTTATTTTTAAGAATATTCTTTAGAGGGTCAAAACAAATGAAACATTTCTGGGAGTATTTCCAGAAAGAATGCTCTCAGCATTGATAATGAATACCTGTTGTGTTTTCTCCCCTCAACAGGTACGTGTGTCCATGTGTCTGTGTATCTGTGTGTCAAAGAATAAAGATGGAAGCAACAGCAGGAAGAACAAGGTTACAAATAGATGCAAATGTCTAGATCCCCATAAAATCCTGCAAATATATCAAGTTGATGCCATGATAAAAGTCTGCTCTGGAATTTGGCCTTAAAGCAGCAGAGCTGGTTCTCGCCATATTTTGTGAAAGGTTACTGCAACAGTTTAGAAAATGTATTTATTTATATTTACTTATTAATATAAAAATGAGAGACAGCATCATGTCATGGTTTGAGTGTTGGACTATGACTCTGGAGACCTGGGTTCGAATGTCTCCTGGGCCATGGAAACCCACTGGGTGAGCTTAGGCAAGTCACGTTCTCTCAGCTGCAAAGGAAGTAAAGGAAGACCATGGTAGACCCCCTCTTAGCAAACCTTGCTATGAAAACCCCATAATAGGTTCACCTTAGTGTTGCAATAAGTTGGAAACAACCTGAAGGCATGTCACCACCACAACCCTTCTGCAGAGCTTGGAAAGGTTACTTTTTTGGAATTTCTAGCTGGGTTTTTCTGGGAACTGTTGTAGAAAAGGTTACATTTCCAAGCTCTGCCCTATTAAATGTCTTTTTTCAACATTGTTGAACATTGATTTCACATATTTCCTATATGTAGCTAATTTGAACTAAATCTGTCCATGGAGCGGCCATGGACTTTCACAGGTTTGCTATTTATTTTATTTTTTGGTAAAGTATTTGAATTCAGTAAAGTGAAGAATATATATTTTTAGAGAAAGAAATATACAGCTATATGTGGTACTTAATTTCTTTTTGAAGGTGGCCAGATGCAGAAGACAAGATTCTATCACAGCTGAAGAACCTGCTAGGACTGAAATTTAAGACTCTCTTAACCTTAAATGAGACAACATAAGAAAACACTTTAAAATCTGCTTCCTACAATCCATTAATGTATGGTGAGAAAGAGATGAGATTGAGTTCACTGTTCCTCACTCACTACAGTGCACTATCCATGTTGGAGGATTGAAGTTACAAGTAACAACACTACCTATAATGCATTGCTTTGGGTGTAGGGAGAGAGGAAATGAAAAATATACTTCTTGAGTGTTCGGAAACCAAGTCAAAGAGACTCTTGGATTGATGAGAATCTTTGCAGTTTTGGGATCTATTCTGTACAAAATGTGTTTCTCTAGTGTTGATGAAGCCAGACAAAGAGAAACCTAGACTAACAAGAATCATTGCAGTTTGGGACATATTCTGCATGAAATTTGCACATTCTTTTAAATACAGAAAACAGGTGCATGAAACAAAAAGACTGTCAGTTGTTCAGTTCTGTAGAGGCTTAAATACCCTAAAGACACCAGATCCCGTTTGATCTTGGAAGTAAAGTCAGCTCTGGTTAGTACTTGGATGAAAGACTGCTGACAAATACCAGATGCTGTACACTGCATTGAAAGAAATGAAAAGAAACCTCCGATTGTTCCTTGCCCAAGACAACCCTATGAAACTCATTGGGTTGCCATAAGTTGAAAGGCAGCTTGAAGGCATCTATAACACACATGTTCAGTATTGCAGTTATGGATTTGTATCCTAGTTACAGATTCAGAACTGCTCTGTATTAAATAAGACTACATAGTCTTACTATAAAATTATGTAAATGCTTCCCTAGTCTAGCTTAACAGCCAGCAGCTGAATTAAGCAATTAGGTTTGTTTAGCTCAGGGGTAGGCAACCTTTTTGAGCCGGGGGCCGGGTTGCTGTCCCTCAGACAATGGGGGGGGGGGGCGAAGCACCATAAATAAACAAACAAATAAATAAATAAATATATTTTTTAAAAAAATATGCATGCACATTCTCTCAGCCCCAGAAAAGCCATGGCAAAACTCCTGTGGAGATTTTGCCAAGAAAACCCCAAGAACAAGTAATAACAACAATAATCAATATCATCATGGCGGGCGGCGGGGGCAGTGGGGGGCGGCGGCTGTGGCGGCGGGACCGGTCTGGGGCCGGTCCAAAGGCCTCAGGGGGCCGCATCCAGCCCTCGGGCCTTAGGTTGCCTACCCCTGGTTTAGCTAGTGATCAAGGTACAAAAAAGAGGATCCAAACTCATTTACACCAACAAGAATCAGAGGTATGGCCCCTGTTGCAAATCCTTGCAGCCTTACAACACGGGGGTTGTGTGGGGTTTCAGGCCAAGGGCACATTTTGCATATGTAGCTGAGGAAGAATATCGGTAGGTGAACATTTTCTGTGCAGAAAATGCTGTTTTCTGTGCAAAAAATTATATTATTATTATTTTATATAGAATAAGTCCCCAGCTGTGTCATTTTCTACACAGAATACTTTCCTGCACAGAAAATACTATTTCTTGCATGGAAAATCCTGTTCTATTCAAAAACAAACAAAACAAAAACAAAAACCAGATGCAAATTTTGAGAGATGTTATTGTGAACTGTGACCAGCCTTCAAAATCTGTACAGTTTCCAAAAATTTTTTCACAACAGGAAAAAATAGGCAAAATTAATTATCCCTTTCTTTGAGAACAAAATCACCCAATAATTAAATCCTTATTTGGGAGATAACAAGAGTAAAAAACAGTGGTCTTTACTGGGGGGTGGAGTGGGAAATAGTGGAGAAAGTAATTAGTAATGCAGTGAGTTACTCTGAAAAGTGTTTGACTTGGCTGGAATCCTGCCAGTGAATTAAGCTACCATGATTATGCCAGTATAAGTGGTGCCAGTACAAAGTAAAAAGGCCATGGGTGCAGTAGCTGTGAAGGAAGGAAGGCACTAGAGAAAAAAGCCTCACAGAACCCACAGATTTTGTCTGCCTTCTCTTGCCACCATTGTGTTATCCTGCAAAAAGTATAGCCGCTGGCATAGTGCCCTAGCAGGATTTTGACTATTAACAATGACAGCATACCAGGAAAAACAGAGGATTTATAGCAAGTTGTATAATCCAAGTCCTGATCCATATGCACCTGCTCTTGTGTACAGAGCAGGGCTGGCCCAAGATATTTTGCTGCCTCAGGGAAAAGAAAAGATGGTTTCCCTCTGCCTACTTCAGATATAGAAATTAGGCACACTGGCATCTGAAGTTTAAGGGTGAGTATAAGGTAGCATTCTCTATGACATATAAGGCACCAAATTAGTTAGAGTGGGGCAAGACAGTTTGTATGTAATACATAACTCTGATTGCATCCATACTGTGGCAATAATCCCATTTGACACCACTTTAATTGCCATAACTCAATGCTATGGAATTCTGGAAACTGTAGTTTTGTGATACATTTAACCTTCTCTGTCAGAGAGCTCTGGTGCCACAACTACAATTCTAAGAGCTCCATAGCACTGAGCCATAGTAGTTAAAGTGCTGTCAAACTGGAATATTTCTGCAGTGTGGATGTAGCCTCCAACAGAGGGTAACGGTGGAGGCATTCAGAGACTGTTTCTGCTACCCTCCAGAATTTGCTATTACAATTAGGCCTCCCCCTCCCTGACAGTAGGGCTGGCCATGATACAGAAATCTGTGCTTGTGTATGTTGCAAATGTATAGGTCTATGAATACAAGATGGCCAGAGAGTGGGATCAGTGGATTTAAGTCTTGTCTCCTTCCCATTGTCACATAATCACTGGCCATAGGTCTAGGGTTCTCTTAGAAAACTACAAGCTTTCAGTGCAATGGAAACAGCTTCTCTGCCTAGAAAAATATAATGGAAAGTAACCAATTGTTCAAAGGAATTCAACATTACACGCAGGGAAAGCATTATGAATATATCCCATGTACGTAAGGGGGAGGAGTACAATCTGTCTTGATGTTTCATTGAAGGTCATTCATTACCAAATTCATTCCCACTGTGAGTTGAGTGTGCACTTCATCTAGACCCTTTGATTTGTCTTCTTTCACTAAAAGAAAAACTGATGCCTTACATTGTACTCGAAGCAATCAGTGTGACATTTTTATGGTGATGGATTAAAACGTGAGATAAGTTCAGAATTTATGGGCCAGGGGAAAAAATGGTGCTAAGTCATGGAGGAACAGTCCAACCATACTAAGATGGATAAATGGAAAAGGAAAGAGAA
The DNA here is from genome assembly GCA_026167975.1 of Phrynosoma blainvillii. Lineage (NCBI taxonomy): Eukaryota > Metazoa > Chordata > Lepidosauria > Squamata > Phrynosomatidae > Phrynosoma > Phrynosoma blainvillii. The sequence goes on from JANUYF010000001.1 coordinate 177,323,926, forward strand.
GAACCTATGGTGCAAATCCTGTGTACATTTGCTTAGAAGTCCATCTAAGAAAGTGAGTATCCAGTAGGATTATAGCTCTGTTGACCAATCCAACACACATCTTCATTAACTTCAATAAGGTAAAGGTGGATAGTCAGCATGGGAAACCTATGGCCCACAAGTCTAATGTGGCACATGAAGGTCCCATCCCAGGTCCTGCTCCTTCTTCCCACTGCTAGAAAATACTGTATATGTGGCACACCACCCCAATTGGAACAAGAGTTGGCATTCAACATATCAGCATGCTTAGTCCCTTTCTCTATCCAGAGAAGAGTACAGAGCTCTGTGACTCTCTCCCCATGGACAATGAGGGTGTGTGTGTGTGTGTGTGTGTGTGTGTGTGTTATGTGTACATTCTGGACATCCAGTCCCTAAAAACTACTGGGATCAGGACCTTGCATACATAAAAATGTCCACACCCCCAAATGTTTTTAGACAATAAGTAATGTTTTGATTGTCTCTTATTCTGAACTAGCAAATTCCCCTCAAATGCTGAAAAACTGGCCAGCAGTAGTGACAAAACATCATTTTCTGTCACTCAAATGGCACAGGGCTGCATCTCTCCAGAGCTCCAGAGGAGCCAAGGCCGGCCAGGGCAGCCCTCCAGGCTCCAGGGCTTGGCCATACCTGTCCTTGTGAGCCAAAGCATGTGACCTTGAGCTCATTTATATCCTGTAAGGTTAAGAATTGACTTCAATGTGTCTCACATCATACATACGCATAGCAAGAGCCCAATCCTTTCCAGATTACCCAAGCATTTTCTGGGTAGCAGATAACTGCAGGTTCAGAGATGTCTGCCCTTCCCTTCCCTCACCTGTATACCTTCAAGGACATGTCAGTGAGCCTCATGGCTGTGCAAGTTACATTGACCCATCCTATCCATGGTGAGATTTGCCCTTCATCATTCATGCAGTGATGAACATGAGGAAGAAGCTATATGTTCACACTGATGAATACAGACCTCTTCCTTTCATTAGGCCAATTTTTCCTCCTTGCATAGAGTAGTTGTGTGTGTGTGTGTGTGTGTGTGTGTGTGTTAGTACACCCACAAAGCCCTTTCTGACACACATGGAATGTGCAGATGTGAGCACATGTTCCCCTTAGCCCAGGAGAGCTGCTCTGCCAGACACTCTGGACACCCACAGAAAATAGACACTGCTTGTATAGGCACAGTTAAACAACTGCAGCCAACCCATCTGGCTGAATTTGGTGCTTCCTGTGATGGTAGAATTCAAAGACATAGCCATGTTAGTATGGCTGTGTATGCAAAGGTATCTTTGAAGCTAATTGAAAAGTCCCAGATTCTTTTGTATTGGGTTAAAATAAATCAACCTGGTGAGCTAGTATAAAATGTCTCTGCTTGTACTAGGAGCTGGCAGAAAATGTTCTGGGATAAACAAATGTTGATAAAATGTGTTGATGATGAATATACAGCTTACAGTCCATGAAGTCAAGTCATCAAGACATCCAGATCTTCAAGCAAGCTTTCTTTTATTGCAAAATCAGCATGAGCAAAAACAAATAATAATAATAATAATAATAATAATAATAATAATAATAATACCATCTTCACTTTAGCCAGAAGGCTAAACAGGAACAAAGCCTAACTGCTACATGATTCAAAATTGGTTAGTTGCAGCATCAGGAAAATATTTTTAATTAGTCCATTACAGCTTAAAGGTTAAAAGACAAGTGACAAACTTTTCAGGATCACAACGTTCAGCCCCCAATTCTCCACCCATTTGGGTGTAGCCCTTTCAGACTGATTGGTTGAAGTTACATGACGTGTGTTAGCCCAACCTTTAATTACCATATTAAATCATGTGACTGCAGTTCCCATAACATTCCCATGTTTATGAATCCTTTATGTAAACAAAGCTCTTTCTCACAGAAATGTAGCTCGTTAACTGCTTGTTTTGGCTAAAACACACCTGGGCTGATAATTGTGAAACTGGCCTCAGAAAACAACTTTTCTCAACAAGGAAAAATACAGACACACATCTTTACATTTCAACATTTTAACATTGACTATATGTCCCATCACATTCTAACAACAAAATATATATGGATCTCCAAAATAAAATTGGAAAGAACAGGAAAAAATCTGGGAATTTCTGGTCTTTTTAATCAGTCTGGATATAGTTTGTTTCAAAGGTATTAAAGTATCTTTTTGCACACTTGAAGCCAAGTCACCTAAGGCCAAGCCATGTGTTAACTGCCCCATCTTGTGGGCTTATAGGGAAAGCCAGTAATACTTGATGGAGTCCGATCAAGAGATATGAAGCCCAGCTAAGTAGTCAAGGTCATGTCACATAGGGGGTTGCATACTGCCAGAAATAGTGTAAATTGAGTCCACTTTTAGGGTTAGGGTTAGTGCTAGGGAATCATGGGAATTGTTTTTTTTTCTAAGACATTGAGCCTTCTCTGTCAGAGAGCTCTGGTGCCACAATAAAATACAGTTCCCATGATTCCCTAACCCTAACCCTAACCCTAAAAGTGGACTCAATTTGCACTATTTCTGGCAGTCTGCAACCCCTCTAATTACAACAAGTAAATATGTTGCAACAAAAGTTTCATTTCCATGCTAACACCTGAGAAAGAGCAATTCTCTTGAGAGACTGATGTCAACCCCCTGGAAAATGGCCTTTTGAGGACTTTGCCCATTAGTCATTTATATGGGGAAAAGAAACTCTTTCTAGGGAAAAACAACAACAAAACCTACTGCAGTGGAGGCACAGTGTGCAGCTTAAAAATGAATTAATTGCCCTAGATGCCATTCTTTTGAGCCCTTCTATACCTTTTTATACCCTCAGAAAAGAAAACACAGATCATGATGATCCTACAAAATGTGTTCAACTTGTCTGTCTGTCTGTCTGTCTGTCTGTCTGTCTGTCTGCCTCCAACCAGGAACAGTGGCAAGCTTCCAGGAAGAACATAGTCAACCTCTAAGTCTTCAGGCTGTCCACTTTCTCTGAACTACTCAGCACAGGGAAGGGGGTGGCATAGCTCTTGGCATGTGGACAACAGATTGGGTCAAATCAAATTGGTTATCTACATGGCAAAAGAACCTGAGGTCACTCTGGGGTTTTGGGGAAACTTTGTTTAGATCAGACCAAAAACAGCAGTATCTCCCTGGATGTAGTCATATTTCATGAGGACTGCCAGCATCAGCTTCAGGGTGAGTTTGGCATTTTTCTTTGGTGTAGGCAATCCCTATGTATCTCTGTAAATATACCTGAGGCCTAGATATTGTATATACTCTATCATTGTGTCTGACGAAATGTATTGCAGTGCACAAAAGTGCTGATAATAGAAAGGTTAGCCTTACTCCTGTGCTAAAATCTCTCCACTGGCTGCCCATTAGTTTTCGGGCACAGTACAAGGTGTTGGTTATGACCATTAAAGCCCTACATGGCTTGGATCCAACCTATCTCCGGGACCGCCTCCTTCCGTATGGTCCACCCCGTGCACTCCGGTACTCTGGGAGAAATTTATTACAGCCAATAAAAACTAGGCTGTCGGTGACCTCCCAGAGGACCTTTTCTGCTACCGCTCCCAGATTATGGAATGGCCTGCCGGATGAGATCCGTCTTATTACCACCTTAGACAGCTTTAAGAAGGCTGTTAAGATGGACCTCTTCTGGCAGGCCTTTCCTTTATAACTATCCCGACCCAAAGAGTCAGATAACTTTCTCCCCTTGCTGCTGCTGCTGACTATGTAGTATTGTTAAGATGCTGGTTTTATATGTTGTCTTATCTATATTTTAAATTGTTCTTTTTTAATAATTTTTTAAGGGGCGGGGGTTGAAATTGGATGTATTTATTGATGTTTTTATTGTTGTAAGCCGCCCCGATTGCTCTGCAGAGGGGCGGGATAGAAATAAATGTTGTTGTTGTTATTATTATTATTATTATTATTAAAGGTGCCACAAGACTCTTCCACCCATCTTTTTATGCAGAAACAGACTTAGGGGCTATGCAGACAGGCTTGGCTATCCCTCTGTAACAAGGAGTAGGTCTCCTTCCCTCCCACCTCCTGAAAATTGGATTATGGAAAAGAGCATGGACATTGGTTACACATATAGATTTCCTGAAATTGTCTAATGTACTGTTCCATAGCAACTGGTTTTCACTTACCTTGGTATTTCCACCCACCTTCCTATTGTCCAAGGCCTGAGTCATACATTGATTTTTGAGAGTGTGTAGTCACTTTATTACTTCACATTCATGAAGGGAGGCAAGTTGTATGTGAGGAAAAACACACACACACAGAGAGAGAGAGAGAGAGAGCGACAAAGAGGAAATGACATTTTCATAATGCAGATATGAAGCTGTGCTGCTGAAGACACTGGATCCAAACTTTGGCTGAAGTGAAACAATAGAGTTTTTAATAAGGCTGAAGACAGTACAATATATTTACCTACAGCATAAACTCTAATTTCTTTTGTTCTTCTGTCACTTATGGTCAATCAGGTTTGGAGGCTTTTGAGACAATACAAAAACTTGCATCACTCTCTAAAAGCAGAGACAACAGTCAACCTAATGTTTAATAATCCATCCTTTATCTACTAGAGGAGATGCTTCCATGCAATGGGATTATAAACCCATTCACAGCACACAAATATAGTACTGTCATTTCACTTTAACTGCCATGGTTCCACCCAATGCTATCCTGTTTGCCTTATAGGAAGGATCTTTTAGAATTGTTTCCAAAAGAACTCTAGTGCCTCTTCAAACTACTAACCATGGGATTCCATAGCATGCAGCCATAGCAGTTAAAGGGGAATCATGGTCCTATAACTGTCCTGATTATGCAGGGACAATCCCCGTTAATTCTGTATCATCCCACTATTTCAGCTGCTTTTAAAATGTCTTGGGACTATCGTTCCCAGAGCACCACTTTGGTACCACAACAAACTACAGTTCCCAGAATGCCATAGCATTAAGCCATGGCCATTAAAGCGGTGTCAAACCAGATTATTTCTGCAGTGTGGATGCAGCCATAGGTTTGTTGCAAGTGATGGCAATTAATAACAACAGTGTATCTGTGTGGTCTTAAGAAGTAGGACTAGATGTTGTTGTTGTTGTTGTTGTGTGCTTTCAAGTCATTTCTGACTAATGGTGACCCTAATGTGAGCCTATCATAGGGTTTTCTTGGTTTACCATTGCTTTCTGCTGAGGCTGAGAGCATGTGACTTGCCCAATGTCATCCAGTGGGCTTCATGGCCAAGTGGGGAATCAAATCCTGGTCTCCAGAGTCATAGTCCAACACTCAAACCACTACACCATGCTGACTCCCTATGACTAGATTACAGTATACATAATGTTGGCTGAGATGTAACTGATAGCCCAGTGAAGGTGCATTGTGGATATTATCACTACAGATGTTTTAACTGCCATTTCTCTGTAACTTTAAAGTGAGTTTTATCTAAGATCTGGCAGAAGGGCTCTGCTCATGGATGTTGTTGTTGTTGTGTGCCTTCAAGTCATTCCTGACTTATGGCAACCCTAAGGCAAACCTACCATGGGGGTTTCTTGGCAAGATTTGTTCAGAGGAGGTTTCCATCACCCAATTTGCAGGGAGTTCTCCTTCCCATTTGGTAGGGAACCTGGATGCATTGCATAGCATTTTCAGGGGACAAGGCAGTGGCTGTTGTGGTGAGATGTGGACCGAGAAGTCCCCTTTCTCCACCCTTATTTACGTTCCTAACTCTGGATCCAGTCCTATATAGAGAGCATCGCTAAAGCCACATAAATTTTCCCATCTTCCCACCTACATTTCTTAATTGCAAACAATAATGATATTTAACACGTTTTCTTGTCTTTTTTCCCATGCCTTTAAAAAAATCTCCTCTCTGTTGTCAACAATTGTTAATACTATTGTCTTTGAAGCTTAAAAAGTTACATCAAAGTGTTGATTCTGTCTTTGCTTTGTACACAGAAACAGAGTCCTTCAGGATAAGGTCTACTGATTCAGTGGGGAGCATAGGAGGAATCGGAGAGATTCTAGTTGTGGGTTTTGTCCACTGCATCCTATCCATTGCCATCCTCTGAGGCTGAAAAAGTGTGACTTGTCCAACAGTGATGTTTTATGCTCAAGGAGGGAAATGAACTCTGATTTCCAGAGTTGATTCCAATGCTCAAACCGTACACCACTGCACCACACTCTAAGGCAGAATCTACACAAGCTAAATAATGTGTCCTTACATCTATCCCAGTCCTGTTGGAACAGAAGATATTCTTCTCCTTCTGATGTGAGAACAGTTCTTTTCACTGTCTGAGGGGTTTAAGGTGATTTAAAAAAACAACTCTATTTTACTCTGCTGTTTTTGGGAAGCACTGGGTTTTCTATACTCAGGAAGATACATTGTTTTTCAATGTGTGGACCTCCAAATTGGGATTGCAGTAGAATCGGGGATGAGGGGGGTCAGTCTGGTGGATGGTCACCTAGGTTGCTTGATGTTTCTGCCATAGAAGGGTAGTGCCCTTGTTTATACTAGCAGCCAGAAAAGGTAGTGCTGCCTTTGGTGTGTGGGGAGGGAGAGATTTGGTGTTTGTATGCATGCATTCATAGGTTGACATCACTTTGAATGAAGGGAAAATAAATGCTATTTGATAAGCAAATATACACATGTAGTGCAGGAATCCAAAAACAACAACAACAACAAACCAACTCCTGCAATGGTGTGGCCAGACATAAACTGACACAGCAAACTCGTGCACACAGTTAAAAAAAACACCAAAAACCTTGTACTGCTGTGGCTACATAATGGGATGTGTGGCTTTCCAAACTGATTTCACTTTGGATTAAAACAAATGTGTGTGGCAGTAAAGGGATCTGGGACACAGATACTACCACAGTGGAGCAGGTATACAGCCCTTGTGTTGATTCAGCTTGAGACATTTGGATTCTCTATTATATCAGAGCTTTTCCAAGTCACAGTCTCTCAGCCTCAGCGGAAGGCAATGGCAAACCTCCTCTGAATAAATGTTGCCAAGAAAATCCCATTATAGGGTTGCCATAGGTCGGAAACAACTTGAAGGCATACATCAGCAGCAGCAGCAGCAGCAACAACAACAACAATTAAGCCAGGGGTAGGCAACCTGTCCCCTTTAAGGGCCGAGGGACTTCAGCTCCCAGAAGCCTCAGCCATGTTGGCCAATAGTCCCATGTTGGCCAATAGCTCCTGGGATACTGGGAGTTGAAGTCCCTCGGCCCTTAAAGGGGAAAGGTTGCCTACCCCTGAATTAAGCCATATACAATTTCAAATCATTGGCAGGCTATTTTCTCATTCATTAGCAAAGCAAAATAACCTTGTTCCTCTCAGTTCCTGTACCACAATCCTCCTTATTTTTTCTGCCTACTTTCCCAAGGAAAGGTACTCCCATCTCTCTGGACGTTTTCACACGGGGATTTAAACGGAGGCAAACCTACCTCCGTCCGGCCCCACTCCGGCTCCAGAACCTAAAAGTTCAGACGACGTCGCAGCAAGCCCCTCCTCATCCTGCGCCATCCCTGCCTCACTCCGGGGTCTTGCTTGTCGTGTTCAAATGGCGTAATCCCTGTGCCATCCCTGCGCCCTCCTGGCTTTAGCCCCATATTTCTAATTCCTTTTCTAAAAAGGAATTAGAGGGGCTGCTGCCGGAGGCAATCAGGAGCCCTTCCGGCGGCTGCTGTTTTCGCCGCCGGAGCGGCTCTTGATTGCTTCCAGGGGGCTTCCAGGCTGCTTTAGAGCCGCCTGTGTGAAAACGCCCTCTGTTACTTCAGCACAAAGCAATGTTATCAACTACCGCTTGCAATAAACATCCCACTACATATCCCATCACATTTCTTCAGTATGCCAACACCCATTAATCCCAGCTACATTCCACAAATTATATCAACACTAAACCTATGGCAGGCAAGATGCACAATGCAGCTCCTGACAGGGAATGATGTGTCCTATTGACATACCGGTATATTGTTTCTTTTTTGGAGATGAGGCTAGACATCTCTTCCCTGCTACTGCTGTTGTTTATCCTTGTTTGCAAAGCGTGCTAGCCCTAAATAACTCTGATGCCTGAAGGCCCTATAAGACTTTGCACTCTCTTCAGCTGGGCTTTTGGAGGAGAGCTGACTTTGATAGCTCAGGCTCCTGAGGATAACACAGCAGGTGGCATTTTTAACAAGGCATTTATGATCTCTTTACAGGGAGTTAGCTGGCTCTTTCATCTTGGGTCTTTTCATACTGTAACTGCCTGCTCAGTTTATCATGGTGGCTTAATTTCTGTGAATGTGATATAGCACCGAGCAGTCTCATTTTCTGGCTGCAGTTTATCCCAGAGCTTAGAGACTAGCCATTTGCCATAACAGGGGAAACTTTAAGAAGAGGAAAGAATGGACTGGGACTTAACTCTTTGAGATTTTTAATTCCAACAAAGGTCAGACTCTTGCATTTGGACAATTGGCAAGTTTTACCTATATAGCAAACAAATTTATATAGTAATATTTAAGTACAGAGACTTATTGAGGAATTCAGTGTTGTCTGCCTAAGAAAGGGGCAGATAGTTTTGCCGACAAAAGAGACAATATGGATCTCAAAAAAAAGTTACTTTTATCTTGCTAATGCAATTATAATTTTATTACCTTTGTCTCTGGTCCCTACATGGCAAAGAAGGGGAGTAGCCTTAGCTTGCCTTGAGATCCTTCCAGAACAACTGAACTATATCAGAAACAACTACATCAGAAACAAGTGACTTGTGACATCATCACTCTTCTTCTCCTGTTTGATTTTAAACATCTTTTGTTTCATGAAGAAGTCAGTGGAGCTTCAAAAGCTTGCATGATGTATTTTGTGCACGTTGGTTGGCCAATAAAGATATCACTCTTTTGTGGCTTGATTTTGTTGTATTTTATTGCATGACCAACATGGCTGCCCCTGAATATGTTTCAAACTATTTGTTGTTAGCTGAAGAGGGAATGTTCAAGAGGCTCTTTGAACTGAAGCATATCTATTCTCAGGAAGATACGTTTTGAAAAGTGCCTGGAAGCACCCTTCAGGGAGTAAGACATCAAAGAGCAAAGGCAAATGTGATATTGAGAACAAAAGTCATAGCCTTTATAACTTGGGATCTACCAGAAGTTCTTGCTTTACATTGGTAGCCAAGGAACCAATGGCCATGCCAAAGCAACAAGCCAAAGTCTGAACCATGAGAGTGTGGAGACTGGCTGGGGTGTTGGTACCCACACATTGTCTGACTGTGTACCACCACCACCACCAAATGCATCCACCACAACAGCACTAAAAGTTAACCGCTTCCTCTCCATCTTTTTTTTTTTTTTTTTACTAAAATGCCAGCTGCAAACAATGCACATAGTTTCCCAGCAAGGTTAGTGAGTGCCCCAGGAGCCTCACTAAAGTCCTAATAGGTAGTAAACAAGGCAAGTGGTTTTTCTCTGCACTTTGCTTCATCTGCAATATCCAATAAAACTTTAAAAATTGACCCATGCCCCACATTCAAACTAATGTTGGGAACATCTAGTAAGCATCAACATTAAAATACAGCAAAAGCAATGGTATTATCTCTTGTCATTCAAACAAAGTAAAACCTGAATAGTGGTAGTGTTGTTATTCCTAATGTATTCTTTCTAGGTTCTGCATGTCATTCACTGGAGGATGCCTCCTACCCACCTGTTTGGAGACAGCACTTTACTTCTCTCTTTGCAGAAGCCAACCCAATTCTCTTTATGGCAGTGGAATGGACTGGTGCTTGTTGGTGAACAATTTGTTCCAGTTCTGATTCTATTCCAATGCCAGTAGAGGTCTATCCTAGACCAAGGTAGGCTAGTTTTGGCCCCATGGCTACACATGGCCCTCTCAAGGATGTTTTTGTGGTAGTTAATACCTCCACAATCCCCAGACTGACCTTGTCCTAGCCAAAAACATGTGAAACCTCCAGCTGCAATAATTTACCTTTGAAATCGGTTGAAAGGTACTATTTAATTTCAAACCTCACCACTGCCAATAAACCATTTTTAGAAGCAGAAGTGGACTTCTGATCACTTGGGAGTCTTTATTTTTTTTAATAGTTCATTTGGCCCCCAAAGGGTCTTGGGACATAAAAGTAGCCTCCAGACCTGCTGCAGTCACCTAACCTTGTCCTAGATCACAGAATCTCTGGTGTGTTGCAGTTGCTTCTTGGGACTTGCAGGAGAAACCCTCTGAAAATGTAAGAGGGGCTATGAAGTAGGGGTGGGGGATGTCTGGTGCACCACATTTTGCTAACTGCAGTTCCCACTGTGAAGCCTACGACTTCACATACAGTTCCCATTGTTCCTCACCACTGGCTAGGGCTGTGAGTTTCTATCAGAAAACACCTGGAGGGACACAGACTTCTTATCCTTCTTATTCAGCTTGGGAGAATAGGACTTCATTGTGCTTTTCCAGACTCATTTGCATTTATGCTATGTTAGCCACTTACTTTTATTATTAAATAATGCTTTTCATTATTTGATTTAATTTTGTAATTTAAGAAATGGCACTGGACAGGCTATGGAGCTAGCACGAATATTAAAATATAAAGCTAAATAGCAAATAGTGCTCAGCTTTCATTGATGCAGTTATTTCACTTCAAGTCACTTGAGCAAAATTACCTTGAAATCCTCTTTTGTGTAGTGGTTTTAACTTTTACTAACTTTGGGCCTAATCAGACTGCCAGAAATAGTGCACATTAAATTGAGGCACTGCCCTGGCTCAGTGCTAGGGAATCATGGGAACTGTAATTTATTATGGCACCAGAGCTCTCTGACAGAGAAGGCTCAATGTCCCAGAAAAAAATACAATTCCCATGATTCCCTAGCACTGAGCCAGGGCAGTGCCTCAATTTAATGTGCACTATTTCTGGCAGTCTGCTTAGGCCTTTTATTTTACTTTTACATCAATGCCAGGATGACTCAACTCAAAGCACAGAAGGAGCAGCTGACTGGATCAAGGGCTCAAGCTACGGCCCACTTTAAAGTGGATGAATACATTAGATGTGTTTTGAGTTCTGTGGTCTTCCTTAATCCATGAATGACTCATACTTTAACCTTAATTTTATCACTGTAAGGGCCATTTCATACTTTGTTCTACAGGCTTCATTGTAGTGTTTACCATAGCTGATGCTCAAAATCTGAACATCACAGAAGCTTAGGGACCATGCCAGGGAACTACAACCGGCAGCAATGACTGCCACATGAAGTGATGAAACAGATATGCATCTGCTTCAGGAGTTACAAATGGGTCTTTCCTGCCATAAAATATGTGATGGGTTAGACAGTAGTAAAACAATGATTGCTGAGGCATGGTGATTTCAGCCACAAATGGTGAAATAACACTGGGGAGAAGGCAGGCATGATTCAAGCCTGTTCATGGCCATTCCTGTAAGAAGAGTCTGGCTGTAAGAACAAAGAGGGAGTAGTATAGGAACCAGAGGGGTAAATGTGTTTATTATTTGTAATGAATGAGAATCAAGCCTATTACAAGAGAATCTATAATATAATACTAGATGAGAATATATTACAGAACAGACCGAAGACAGAAAATGACAGAACCCCTTTAGTGGTTACACACAGCTGTCACCTGAGACCACTAAGACGTATCATCAGTGAATTACAGCAGTCCCTCCACATTTGCTGGGGTTAGGGGTGAAGGACCCCTGTGAATGTGGGAAAACCACAAATAAAAAAAAAAATTCTTTTTACCTAAGAAAACAACTCTCTAGGAATCTCCAAGTCCTCCAGTGCAACTCTGTGGTCAACATCTGCCAATACAGTTGGCCTTCCACAGAGAAGCCTAGGAAAGCCTTCTCTCTAGAAACTTCTAGCTTCTCCTGCACAGCTCTTTGATCAACTTCCAGCAGAATTGTGTTGAAGGACTTAAGAGATTCCTAGAGAGAACATACTAATCAAAACTGCAAATAATCAAATCCACAAATGTCAAAGCTTCAAATGTGGAGGGCAAACGGTACAACCTATTCCTAACAATCGGAACAGATGATCAGACAGGATCTAGTGCCTTTAGGATATTTAGGGCCTAAGCAGACTGCCAGAAATAGTGCACATTAAATTGAGGCACTGCCCTGGCTCAGTGCTAGGGAATCATGGGAACTGTAATTTATTGTGGCACCAGAGCTCTCTGACAGAGAAGGCTCAATGTCCCAGAAAAAAATACAATTCCCATGACTCCCTAGCACTGAGCCAGGGCAGTGCCTCAATTTAATGTGCACTATTTCTGGCAGTCTGCTTAGGCCCTTAGGCACTCTGTCACTATCTCATTAATATTTGTAGATCACCTACAGAAGGGTCTCCAATGATGGTCTTGTTTGCTAGGAAGTTCCAGAATAAGACAAAGGACGTATTCACACAGGCGGCTCTAAAGCCGCCTGGAAGCCCCCTGGAAGCCATCAGGAGTCTTTCCGGCGGCGAAAACAGCAGCCGCCGGAATGACTCCTGATTGCCTCCGGCAGAAGCGCCTGTAATTCCTTTTTAAAAAAGGAATTAAAAAGATGGGGCTAAAGCCGGCTAGCGGCAGGGATGGCGCAGGGATTGCGCAAGATGGGGCGGGGCTTGCTGCGACGTAGTTTGAACACGTCGAGCAAGACCCCGGAGTGAGGTAGGGATGGCGCAGGGATGGCGAAGGATGAGGAGGGGCTTGCTGCGACGTTGTGTGAACTTTTCCTGCACAGAGCCGGAGTGGGGCCAGATGGAGGTAGGAATGACTCCCTTTTTTGCCCCGTGTGAAAACGTCCATAGCCTATCCTGCTTCAGTTGTCAAGCTTTCAGAAACAGCCAGGAGCCAGATTGTTTAGCTGGTTGTGAGAGGAGAATTCCAGCTTCCACTTCCCCAGAGAAGCAATATAAAATGACAGTGTTTGACATTAAATGGAAGACATTGCCCTAAAACTGTCTCCACATCAAAAGGTGCAGAACTAACTGATCTCAAAAGCCTTATGCTCTTTCACTAGATTTCTATATTTACCTTCACAAACATACCTGTAATACCTGCAGAATCTGGCTTATTTTTATTCTGAATGTGGGCAACTCTTAGGCATCCTGAGCTGCAGGTGCAACATCTGTGTGGCATTTCAGGAGCACCAGGTGAATATTTGCAACTGGGTGGCTTCTCTTTCACGAGGCAGTTGACTTGGTGCCTGCTTATCTCATGGCCTGTCTCTGACTACACTGCTCTGCTTCAGAGCACAGCATGCCTGCTTGAGGTTGTTGTTTTTTAAAAAAAATCCAGCTCCAAGCTCCAAGACTAATTTACAATGTTTTTAATTACTCCTTTTCACTCCTCCCAGCTGGCAGACCACTCTGCGCCTCAGTGCTTATGTTTGACATTTGTGTTCCTGGAGACTTGCGAGCAAAGCTACACAAGGCTGCTTTATTCCAGCATCTCCGCAGGTCATAAATCAGGTCTACTAATCATTAGTTACTTCCCCCCTGCTCCCACACCCACAACTTTCAACTGCTGCCAGCTATTAGTATGTCTTTCTTTCAGTGTTGCTTGTTCTTATTCTGCCAAGTTCTACATTCCTTCTCTGAAAAGTACAGAGCTGGCCTTTACAGGCATGCCAGCCTTGCTTAACTTTGTACGTTTAGAGAGATGTGAGGAATTGCCTCAATACCCTAAAGGTATCAGATCCTGCTTGATCTTGATCTTGATCTGGTTAGTATTTGGATAGGAGACCACCAAGAAATACCAGGTTTAAAAGGAAGGAACTGGTAAAACCACCTTGGAAGATTCCTTGCTTAAAGTTCTCCTGGAGCTTTGGGAGGGGGTTTCTCCTCAAAGTTTAGGCTTTCAGCTTGTAAGAGGTTTTATTTTAAAAACAAAACAACCCTGAAAATGCCCCAAGAAAACCTTTTTTAAAAAAAATTCTAGCATTTGTTTATTTATTTTACCCTTTAGGCTTAAAGGTTAAAATCCTCTCAGGTGCATCCACACTGTAAAAATAATGCAGTTTGACACAACTACCAGCTTGGTAGATGAAGGGAATGCTGTGGATATAGTATATCTTGATTTCAGTAAGGCCTTTGACAAGGTTCCCCATGACATTCTTGCAAACAAGCTGGTAAAATGTGGGTTAGACAAAGTAACTGTTACATGGATTTGTAACTGGTTAACTGGCCAAACCCAAAGGGTGCTCAACAATGGCTCCTTTTCAATCTGGAAAGAAGTGACCAGTGGGGTGCCACAGGGCTCTGTCCTGGGCCCAGTGCTATTCAATATCTTTATTAATGACTTGGATGATGGTATTGGGGGCATAGTTATCAAATTTGCAGATGACACCAAATTAGGAGGAGTAGCTAATACCCCAGAGGACAGGATCAAAATTCAAAATGGCTTGAACAGACTAGAAAGCTGGGCCAAAGCTAACAAAATGAAATTCAACATGGAGAAATGTAAGGTACTGCACTTAGGGTGGAAAAACGAAAAACACAGATATACGATGGGGGACACCTGGCTGAATGAGACTACGTGTGAAAGGGATCTAGGAGTCCAGGTAGAGCACAAGTTGAACATGAGTCAACAGTGTGATGCAGCAGCTAAAAAGGCCAATGCAATTTTAGGCTGCATCAGTAGAAGTATAGTGTCCTAGATCAAGAGAAGTAATAGTGCCACTCTATTCTGCTTTGGTCAGGCCTCACCTGGAATACTGTGTCCATTTCTGGGCACCACAATTCAAAAAAGATGTGGAGAAACTGGAGCGTGTCCAAAGGAGGGCAACTAAAATGGTGAAAGGTCTGGAAACCAAGCCCTATGAGGAATGACTTAGGGAGCTGGGGATGTTTAGCCTGGAGAAGAGAAGGTTAAGAGGTGATATGATAGCCTTGTTTAAATATTTGAAGGGATGTCATATTGAGGAGGGAACAAGCTTGTTTTCTGCTGTTCCAGAGACTAGGACCCGGAACAATGGATGCAAGCTCCAGGAAAAGAGATTCCACCTCAACATTAGGAGGAACTTCCTGACAGTGAGGGCTGTTCGACAGTGGAACACACTCCCTCGGGTGTAGTGGAGTCTCCTTCCTTGGAGCTCTTTAAGCAGAGGCTGGATGGCCATCTGTCCGGGATGCTTTGATTGGGAGTTCCTGCATGGCAGGGAGTTGGACTGGATGGCCCTTGTGGTCTCTTCCAACTCTATGATTCTATAATTCTATGATTCTATGCTGTAACTCCATCCAATAGAATCCTGGGATTTGTAGCCTTACAAGGTTTTTAGTCTCCTCTGCCAAAGCATACTGGTGCCTCACAAAATTATAAATCCCAGGATTCTGTAGGATGGAGCCATGGTGTCAAACTGCATTATTTATACAGTGTGGATGCACCATCAATAATTTTACTTTTTAAAATGGAATCTATACCTCACTGAAACAAAGAAGGAATGAGCAATACAGCAAGAAATGAAGAACGTGACAATGGTTTTGCAAAACTGTTGTGTACAGAGGTACTGGACACCTCTTTATACAATATCGGAAAAAGTAGCTAAATGTAGCAGAGTCCCATATTGACACTAGAATAAACACAAAGAAGATCCAGGCATTAATGTTAATAAGTAAAACTGCTTGCAGTTACATAATGAATTCCTTTTAAAAAAAAACTTGCTTTAAACTTTTGGCATTTTGACTGTGGGTGATGTATACAAGCTGCAAAGGTGTCTCTCCTGTGACAAATGCATTCATCAATTGGACAGAGAAGTCTTAACTGTTGAGCTGCTTGGTTCCTTCCTCCTCCAGAGCTATTTACAGATGTATAATTCAAAACTCAAGACTACATTTCTTGGTGTGGAATAGTTGACATCTGAACAAACATTTTTGGCTGCTAGAATCCATATTTATGATCCCTCCACAGCATGCACAGAAATTGAAAGCAAAATGAATAGTAGGCAGCATCTCAAATAATTCATAAGGAGGAGACTACAGAGAACGCACTGATTCCCTTCTGTCCTCATGTGAAATACATGAGAAGAAAAACTCTTAACTAAGACTGTCATACTGACAGAGTCACTGCTAACCAGACAGCAAGACAAGATTTTAAAAGTTCTTCATGTTAACTGAAATATAAGGCTTGTCAGTCATCAGCTAAATTCAACACACTGAAAGGAAGGGGGGGGGGGGGGGGAATGATGATTTATTTATTTTTTCCTGGAAGCATGGTCAGTGCTGCTATTAGGTAGCATGAAGCATCCTCCTCAGACGGGTTGTTGGGAAGACAAGGAACAAAGGTAAAATATTGGGGAACAGAATTGTGTCCCTTGTGCCCCCTCAGCTAGTCTGCTGCCCACAAACAGTGTGAAACACACAGCAGCCAGTTTTGTCAGCATCTTTACATGGAATGGGAAGGAGGCATTATTTTCTCTTTTGTTTCAACTAACAAACTGTCTTGACTTGACAGGGCAACCAAAATAAGAGTATTGTTCCCCAATTAAGAATTCTGACCCCCAAAAGAAGTTTCTGTTCACTTCTCAAATTCCTAGTTTCAGATTACTGATACAGAATTGATCACATGATTCACATCTAGAACTTTCCTACTTTTTGTGTTCACATTTCTTTGGTCATTTTGCCTTCCCCTCTTTTTTTATGCTTAAAATGTATTTCTAAATGGTCAACCAGGATTTAAATTACTGCAATGATAGAAATTTGGGGACTAAAGGGAGATTTCATGGTGAGGGCAGAATTCATATTTGGGGAATTTGTCGTTGCTGTGTGCCTGCAAGTCATTTCTGACTTATGGTGGCCCTAAGAAGGATGGAGTTTTCTTGGCAAGATTTGTTCAGAGGGGAGTTTATCATTACCTTCCCCTGAGGCTGAGAGCATGCTACTTGCCCAAGATCACCCAGTGGGTTTCCATGGCCAAATGGGAATCAAACCCTGGTCTCCAGAGTTGCAGTCTAACCATGGTACCACAATGGACAACCTCATATTCCCCTCTCCCTATAGCTACATCCCTGACTTGGCCTTAGCTAACACTGGTGAATATTAAATTCAGGGACATAGAGGTGAAACAGATGCGCATGAAGGAGTGGCCTCTGACCACTCCACCCACGATTGAGCCCTGATCAGCCTGGAATTACAATGACTGGATGGCCTACTCTTAAAGCATGCCACCGCTGCGGTCCAAATAGGCCACCAGCAAGAAGTGGCTTTTCACCACTCCTTTTGCTGGTGGCCTTGGGCTGCCTTAAGGAGCCTCAGAGAGGCTTCCGGGCACATTGGAGGCATGCATCATCTACACACCATGCCCCCAAAGGGCAGAAGCTGCACTTTTTGGCCCGTCTGTTTTGGGCCCTAGTCTGGAATATCAGTCAAAAGGGATCTTTTGACACCCTTGAGACTAACTGGATCAGATAAATCTGATGAGGTAGACCAGGGGTAGGCAACCTTTCCCCTATAAGGGCCGAGGGACTTCAGCTCCCAGAATCCCAGGAGCTATTGGCCAATATGGGACTATTGGCCAACATGGCTGAGGCTTCTGGGAGCTGAAGTCCCTCGGCCCTTAAAGGGGAAAGGTTGCCTACCCCTGAGGTAGACCAAGTCTACAAAAGCTTCTGCCACAACTTTTTTGGTACAGTTAATCTCAAAGGTGCTACAAGATCCCTTTGCATAGTGATGGTTGTTATTGTGACTGGTTCAGATTAATATCCTCCCCCCCCCCCCCATGCACATGGCATACATGTCTTTGCAGCATTTAGTATGGCTGAAACGCATTGAGCTTTTTAAACACTGAATAAACTCTGAATAAGCAGTTGACCATCTTAGAGCACTTGGATCTTGTCTCGTCTCTGTTTGCAGCATTTTACAGCCCAACTTCAAAGGATCTGAGAATGAAAATTCTTACTAACAGTTTTGTGGGGGAATTTAAGAAGTAAATCCTTTCCCAGCATGAAAAAATGGGGGGGGGGGAACCTTCACATTGAACTTTCCATTTGTTTTCATGAAGATGTTAATGAAAGACAGACCCCTCTGGTAGGTGGGGGTGAGGTGTCCACTTTTACTACAATATGTGCTGCTGAGTCTAAGTACTGCATCTGACAGCTTTCATGGAGAAAATGTCAGCAAGAAAGAAGAACTCATTTTGATCTCCACAATTAAACTCGGAGACAGCTTTCTAAATGTTTTGATGTTTGGAAATTCATTTGCTTCTGTTCTTGGCTGAAAAAATGCCTTGTTGGCACACATTAGAATGACAAAACAACAATATTGGTCCGACTGGCAGGTTGGTTCTTGATGAGCAATCCATATTGCATCTGTTTGTCAGTCACATCATGCTGATCCTGAATATGTATGGCCATTTTTTTTTAAAAAAGGGCCTTTGTATGTTTATTTAATAACCAGATTCTCTTTTTAAGAAGGGCCTCATTAACATGTTAAATATGTTTTTAACCAACAAGATTCCAAAGGGGTTCACACGCTTAACTGGAAGAAATATCTAAACAGTATTCATAACAGTAAGAAATAGGAGAAGGAAATCACTGAATATCCAACTGTACAATGTCTACTCATCTGATTGAGTTCAAAGGACCTTATTTCCATTTCCAGGTATAGGATCTGGATATTACAGGTCACTAGTTTTATTACAGGTTAATGTTTTGTGGACAAAGGCCCACTTTTTTAGATGTGTGGAATGTATCCAGTGTGACACTTGGATGAAACCCATTTAATGTTTATCCAGAAATAACATTACCCATTCATTATCCTGTTTATTTATTTGCACTTCTTAATTTCTCCCAAATTATTGCATCCTATTTTCTTGGTATCTTTAAAAGAAAGGGTCTTCATTCAGAGGCTTCATGTCTACCAAACTGAGGGTCTCTGCAGACGGTGCAAAGTGCCATCTTGGAGCCAGGGAAGGGGAAGGGCAGCCAGATGCCGGACGCCCCAACCCCTTCCCAAGCACATCATTGGAGCGCCTGCCATTGCACACAGCGAGCGCTCCAATGATGTCCTTCTGGTGCATGGGCTGAGCCAGGAGCACGAAAGAGGTGCGCACAAGGGTGTATTGGGGCCTCTGCATGTGTTAGCAGTGGCCCCAATACTCTGCTTCTCGGGGTGGCCCACGGCCGCCCGTCTGCTCTCCCCCTTTATCACTGGAGTTTCATGCAGCCTCAATGCCACTATTTTCCAACAGGCATTAAAACCTGCCCATTCTATGTTCCTTTTCCTTGACAAATATTTTAGGCGTCTGTTGTTTAATTCTGTAATATGAACTTGACCTTGGGGGAATTTTTAATATTAGCTCAAATAGTTAGCAGGAGGCAAACCCAGCATTTACGGAGGTGGTAAGGAATTAGATGCATAAAGGCAAGGTTTTTATGAATTAATTTTTATTAAGGGATCAAGCATACAAAAACATACGTTCACTCACACATTCACACAAGATCTCAGGAATAAAGCAAGTTACCATTAGATAGACAAAGGCTTTCTAATGGTGATAATTACCTGTCTGGAGTGCTCCAGATGAATGGATGGGAAGGTGGACTCAACCAAGAGAAAGGATGGGGACATGGACTGAGCCGGAGCTGAATCAGAATTCAAAATGACGTCATGTCACCAGGAATCCTAACCAGACACACTTAACCAGAATTTTGGTAGACTATTTATAGGCTGAAAATAGTCCCAGGTGAAGATTGATAGCTGTATATCAAAGGGCCAAACATCTAAGGGTTTCCTTGAGATAGTTTCCAGCAGAGGGTAGTGGAGCTTATCTATCTTGCAGCCAAAGCTCATCTGGGTTGTAAATTTCCTGACTTCCCTGTCTCTTGAGGTCTGAATCTTTCTGTTTTGCAACTCTTAAAACTAGGTGTTTGATCTGTAAATTAAGGCTGAAGTCTACGTGACCACCTGGTTCCAATGGTGTATGTGAGTGTCTCACTTTTGGGTTAACAGCAGAATAGAGGTTTCTGTTTTGGGTTCATATTAGAACTATGCACACAGAGAGGGGAATAGAAAAATGCTCCATTTCTGATAACAGTTTGGTCCTGATCTCATCTGATTTCATGATGTTGTCTTAAACTGGATTCTGCCACTTATTGCTTTAGTTCTGTTGAGATAGATTTTAAATTTTTTATTGCTGGTTTTCTGCTCTTTTTTGGGTTGTTTTCAATGATTTATGAAGCATTAGTTTTAAGAAATATTATGATTTTATATTTATATAATGTCAGTTGACATATGAAGGCTTGGTCATAAAAGGCAACTTATACTTTATGGCTGGAATTCATTAAAGCAGTTATGAATGCGTAACCCAGAGTTATGCATTCATGACTGTTTCATTTGCACAACTGATTTAAGTATGTAGGGACTGTGAAAATCCCCCAATCCTCATATACCAAAAAGCAGCCTTGGCTGTTTTCCTGCTGATTGGGAAACAGCTGGCTAATGTTCCCACCCACCCACCTTTTCATGTAAGAGATCTCTGGTGCAAGAGGAAATTGCGACAAAGCATCCAGCTTCTGCCTGTCACAATAGAGATCACTCATGGGAAGGGGCAGAAAGCCCAGTCAGCTGCTTACTAACCAAAACGGGAAACAGACACCCGTTGTTCACAGTGGCTGCTGTCTGCTAAATGGGGATTGGAGAGCTGATCTGGGAGAAACCATGTAGCTACATAACTAAGCTGATTACACAGTTACGTAGCTAATAGAGAATCCCAGCCATCATAAATAAATATTATCTGAAATGTTCCTGCAGTTTTTTGTTTCATCACCTGTTCTTGTTTCAAGAACAAGAATAATGAGGTTTTATTTTACAAGATTCATATACTATGTGTATATGGTCTTACTATGTGTTTTTAGTGGCTCTGTAAGTCTAGAATTAAATAAGCGGGCCACTGACTTCGCATGTAATAAAGAATGGAAGAAGGACAGGGTGAAAGTCTATGATATAAAACAGGAATAGGCAACCTTTTTGAGCCAGGGGCCAGGTTGCTGTCCCTCAGACAATTGGGGGGCCGAAGCCCCAAAAATAAATAAATAAATAAATATTTATTTTTTTTAAAAAAAATTAAAATTAAAATTTAAAAATAT
This sequence comes from Phrynosoma blainvillii, assembly GCA_026167975.1. Taxonomy (NCBI): domain Eukaryota; kingdom Metazoa; phylum Chordata; class Lepidosauria; order Squamata; family Phrynosomatidae; genus Phrynosoma; species Phrynosoma blainvillii. The sequence goes on from JANUYF010000001.1 coordinate 177,345,007, forward strand.
GCATGCACAGTCTCTCAGCCCCAGAAAAGCCATGGCAAACCCCCTGTGGAGATTTTGCCAAGAAAACTCCAAGAACAAGTAATAACAACAATAATTAATATCATCATGGCGGGCAACGGCGGGCGATGGCGGGGGGCAGTGGCGGCAGCAGGACCGGCCTGGGGCTGGTCTAAAGGCCTCGGGGGGCGCATTCTGCGATGGGAAAGGTTGTGCAAGACTCCGGGCGCCATTTTGGAATCCAAAATGGCACCCCGGAGGACCCCCGCACCTGCAAAAGGTGGCGGTGGCGGCAGCATGGTGGCGGTGGCGGCAGGACTAGGCAGGGGCCAATCTGAAGGCCTCCACAGGCTGTACCCGGCCCGCGGGCCGTAGGTTGATGACCCCTGATGTATATTGATCGCTTCCAATCTGTTGGCCATCGTTTTGTTTTCCATATCTGTTGACATATGTTGGTTAGCACTAGAGTTGACTCTGCCATTGTGGATTGCAACAGTTCTATTGGTATATCATCTGGTTCCTGGAGTCTTGTTTTTTGCCATTTCTTTTATTGACGATTCCACCTCAGTTTTTAGAATTTGGAGTTCATCTTCATATGGCTCTTCACTCTATGTGTCCATTATTATTATTATTATTATTATTATTATTATTATTAATAAAATGGAGGGTAGTTTTTTAAAAAAGTGAGCACCATGTTCTTTTGTGAGTGATCAATAATAATAATAATAATAATAATAATAAGTTTTATTTATAGCCCGCCTCTCTGCATTGCAATCGAGGCGGGTTACAGCATTTAAAATATGACAAGTTAAAACATACCCAGCACCCACAATCTCCCTCCCACCCCTTAAAACAGAATTAAATCGACAAAGGTTAAAACAAGGCAATGCATTAAATTAAAATACTATAATATAATAAAACCAAGAGATCAATTGTGCCGGCTCGGAGAAAAAGAATTAACTCATCTCGTTGCTGCAGATGTTATTCTGGGAAGGCCTGTCGGAAGAGATCCGTCTTTACCGCTTTGACAGATTGAAACTCTTAGTGATCTCCACATTGCAGCAGTTCCTCTTTCACTTGTAGAAATATGACAGCTGATAACTCAACTTTCACTTTTGGTTTTGGCAAAAGTATTCATTCAGTGCTACAAAGCAAAGTCTTTCTAAGGTAAATAATCCATAAAAAGCTGGTCTGTCAGCATTTTCAAATATAAGCTAAGGACGTTTTCACACTTGGGGTCTCAAAGCCGCCTGGAGCCATTCCAGAATGGATCCTGCAGCTTCAGACCTGTGAAAGCAGCATTATTCCGGAATGGCTCCGGCAGCGGCAACTTAATCCTTTTTGAAAAAGGAATTAGAAAGACCGGGGATGATGCCGCCCAGCGCCGGGGATGGCGCTGGATGGGGCGGGGCGGGGCGGGGCGGGGCTTGCTGCGACGTAAGTGTGAACACTCGGAGCAAGGACCCGGACTGATGCCGGCTAGCGCCGGGGATGGCACTGGATGGGGCGGGGCTTGCTGCAACGTCATGTGAAAACTTTGCAAAGGAGCCAGACTGGGGCCGGACGGAGGTAGGATAGCGTCTGCCTTAAGCCCCGTGTGAAAACGCCCTAAGATCCTGCACCATAGGCATGTAGCATAAAAGTTCTGCATGATGTCTCCTGATTTTTTGGATTTGTTTGCCCCAGAGTTATGCTGGAATCCTGTTGGTGACACACACAGGCATAATTGAACATTATACTTGTGTATGTATAGGCTGAGTATTCCTTTTCTGAAATTCCAAAATCAAAAATCTCAAATTGTCTACATCATTGAGATAGTGACACCTTTGCTTTCTGATGGTTCAATGTACACAATATTATTAACATATTGTTTGTAAAATTATTCTCAAGCTGTGTGTATAAGGTGTAGTAGAAACATAAATGAATTTCATGTTTAGATTTGGGCATATCTCATTATGTATATGCAAATATTCCAAAATCCAAAAAAACCCCCCCTGAAATCCAAAACTCTTCTGGGTCCAAGCATTTGGGATAAGGGATACTCAACTTATACTTTTTTTTAGACCTAGTGGAAGGAGCTATCCAAAAGTAGCTCTTTCTGCATTGCATCCCAGTGCATAACAACAACTGACCACTAATAAGCCACAGGAGTATACCTTTACCCATTCTGGATGCTCTTGAGTACCAAGGAAGGAAGAAGCAGCCATAGGCTGGGGGCAGCTGGAACAATCCCAAATATCCTCCTACAGCCAATCAATGGCCAGGGAGACACAACTAGCAGCCTCCCCCCCCCACTCCCCCTGCCATTGTTGCCTTCCTGGGGAAGCAGGCAGGAGTGAGTCCAACATCATCATAATAACATCCATTGTCATAACATCATAATACCATTCGATTTCCTTCTTCCATCATTTCCTTATCCTTCCATTCTACTTCCTCCCTTTCACCCTACCTCTTTAGTCCCACTATCTTCCATCTTAGATGTTTATTCTCACCTTCTCACATACCCCAGTGACTGGATCTATCTTTGTAACTATCTAGTGACAGCTCATTGAACTTGCAACACTCTATTGATTCAATGGGCACACTGTAGACTAATGGGTGAATTTAAACTAGGAGCAAAGGATAAACCTCTATATTATTATTATTATTATTATTATTATTATTTAATACCCCACCCCTCTGAGAGCAATTGGGGCGGCTTACATCATAAAAAAGCATCACATGACAATTTAAGAACAATTCCCCCCTCCCCCCCTTAAAAAGTTATTAAACCAATTACAATTAAAACAAATTATAAAGGAGGTAAATTCCTCCATAAAATCACATACAAACCATAACAAAGAAAAAAGTGCAGGCAAGAGTAAGTATACTGGCTCATGAAAGACCTAGTCATAGAGGTCATAGAAGGTCATAGAAGGCCATAGAAGGGGGGAGGATCTTCAAAAGGGACTGGAGCCATAAGCCGGTAGTTATTCCGGGAAGGCCTGCCGGAAGAGATCCGTCTTGACAGCCTTCTTGAAGCTAAAGCTTGTTGGATAACAAAATCTCGAGGGCCACACCATAGATTTTTTTTTTTTACACCCAGATGCCTTCCAACTCCCCTAAAAAGCATGAGGGAATGATTTCATCATGATGCTTTTGACTCTTCCTGGGCCATTTTTGGCCCCATAGGAAATGACCTAGAAGTTGATCTGGAAGAAGAGAAAAGAGAGGCTTCTCTTGTGTTTAAAACAGCATAGGGGACAAAACCTTTGGAAAGTTGCCCTCCTTCTCACATCCGTTTAGCAGCTTTTGGGGCCTCAGCTTTTTAAAGAATAATATTTTTTTAAAAAAATTGGAGGGCCCTAGGAGCCTTAAACAATTTAGGCCACCAAGCCCATAAAGATGACAAAGAACAGTCATTATGGGACAGAAATTTCAGAATTGCATTTAAAAAAAAAAAAGTACAGCTATATTCTATGATGGATCAGGACAATGGGTTATTTCAAAAGAAATAGGTTTTTATTTTACAAGATTCTGAAACATGAGTGCTGTCAACATAGCCTGGACTGTAGCTTTGCTACATCTGCTGTGAAACTCTCAGGTCCAGTGTGCAGTTGGTTTGGTGTATGTCAAGGACCTAGAAATGCCCAGCTCTATTTTTAACAAAAGCATTACATTTGTTTGCCAACAAATTGCACATTTCATTTAATGATAGACTATTAGTTTCTTACAACATTTCTGTAGCTGCAGTATAAAATGAGGATGGAATGCTGTTGGTGATATACAGTCAGGTCTTCATATCCACAGAGTCTTTAACCACAGATTCAAGCATCTATGGCTTGGAAATATTTTTAAAAATATAAATTGCAAAAAGCAAACCTTAATTTTGCCATTTTATATAAGGGACACCATTTTATTATACCACTGTATATAATGGGACTTGAGCATCCACAGATTTTGATATCCATGGGGGGGGATGTCCTTGAATTAACCCCCACTGTATGCTGCCGTAACAAGAACTAGTATGTTGCATCATCACATAGGCTTTTTTGTTCTTGTTGCAGAAGGAGGTATTCAGTACAGCTACACCTTGCCCACCTTTGGCCACAGTCTTCCCCCACCCTACAACATGGATTTTATATGGATTTCTTTCATATACTTGAATAATGGTGAAAGTTTGCCAGTAATGGATGTACTTTGCAGCCTTGTACATGCTAAAAGCTACACTAAATGGGTGATTTAAGTGGTTGGTTAAATTCAGTCCCTTCAGGGTTCCAGCCTGTTTGCATGAAATGCTATGCAGAGCAGCACAAGGCTCTCCTATATGCAAAGCCTCCCCCCCCCAAAAAATGTTGTTGGATTGTATTGACAAAAGGATTCAGTTTGAATTTCTCCCTAATCAGAAGCAAAGGACATACCTCTGGGGCAATATTGCATTAAGTGCGAATAGCCAGAAATACACCTCTTTTGAAGAGCTCAGAGGTCACCTGGATGTATATAGAAAAAAGTAATCTAATAGGCATCCTAGCTCTGGATTGTTTGGGGCATTGTATGTTAACAACAGTACCTTCACTAGGGCCAACTAAACCACCACAAACTGGTGAACAGAACTTGGAAAGCTTGCTCGCAACTGTGTGATATGCATATTGACTCTGTCATACTAGTGTTGCTTTGGATTATTCCAAGAGTATGTTTATAAGCTGTCCAATGTCAGCTCATTGAGCTTGCAATCCATCTGAAACACCTCTGGAAGTGAATCTCTTTGAATACAAAGGGATTTACTGCTGAGTAAACTTGGAAGGGAGAACGCTTCAGACAATGCAAATAAAGCTGGCTCTGAGCTGTTAAATATCTTGATATCATCCATGATTGTTCTTTGGCAGACCAAACTTTCCTATTGCTTCCTTGTTTTCAAACACAGTAGGGAGTCTCTCTACAGCTTCTGAGGCTCACAGATAATTATAGTGTATCCACCTAAGAGAGAACAGGCTGACATGCTAAACAACAGTAACTTAGCATGTATCAGAAGCTACTGCACTTTGATCTCAGTGTCATCTTGTTTACAAAGGTTAAAAAAAGAAAATTTTATCCAATTAAAGAATGGCTGCTTTCTTCTGGCCAACAAAAGAGGAAATTTATTCAGGATAAAGGAAGTCTCCAAGCATCACAGCTCTTGAAAGATTCTTGCTCTCTGAGCCAGCATTTCAAAACCTTATTTTAGGCCCATTAACAATGACCATAATCTTCTATGCGCTATGGTGCTACGTAACCATGGTAGTTATATAGCAATGTAAGGAATCCTGGCCCAACTAGTCTGTTCCTCTGTCACTCAAGAAACAGCTGGCTGATGATCCCACCCCCACCTGTTATCAATCTCTCTTGCAACAGGCAGAAACAGGGGCCACAATCCTCCCTTGCAATGCAGATCACTCACATGGAGTGGGGCTGAAACTGTCAACCAACTCTTCCTGATCAACAGCAGTAGACCCAGATTTGGTCTTATATTTCCATGGCAATTGTCTTAGTTGTCTAACAAGCATGGTTCAACATACATATTTTTACAGTGGTAGAAAAGGCAGAGCAGGCTCTGAGGTATCACTCAATGCTTTGTTATTATTATCTTTTAAGAACACAACACAAAGGGGGCATCACATCATTGAAGGATGGTAGAACAGAACATCCATACATGTACAGCTACCTCTTCCCTCATTCAATCTTCATTCAATGCATGCAGGTCAGGGAGTGGATCCTAGGAAGCAGACATGGGGCTAGACCAGCAATGCTTTGTGCTAGGTTTTTTACATTAGAATAAATAATAAATGAGAGTGCTGAGACAGATAGGAGTGGAAACAACAGAGGCAGAGAACTTTGGCCCTCCAAACCAAAAGTTATCCATTTAGAAAAGAAAACACAATCTGAGCAAATTTATAGAATTCTATATAAATTCTAAACACTTGTATGTCTACCTGAATCTCTCACCACTTTAATCCTTTTTTATCTTAATTTGCATTGAAAAATTCATTTTTGTTACTGGCATTCTGTAGTACAGTATTTTACAAGGACTGGCTCCAAGACAGACAGTGATATTCTGATGAATTATAGCAGGATATGGGGGATCTGAAGTGATACTTACAAATTCATTTTTCTACATGCTGCAAAAAATAATCTAGCCTATGTAGCAAAGCAGGTGATCAATTTACCATCTGTGATCTCTACAGAAGAGTGGAGCTATTTATGGATAAAAATTAATTGACACACTGTGACTTCCTCATTACAGGAAAATTCTTTCAGAATGATATACCGGTGATTAAAAAAACCTTGTAATATTACCTAAAATGAAAGGTAGAAACTCTGGATCTCTGTTGGAAGTGTGGGACAGAGAGTCTTTGAACACAAAGGATCTGCTCTGTGGTCAGAATATATGAAAAACTATTAATGCTATCCTTGTAGAAGAAAAATGTAATTGAATCCTAAGTTGTTTGTGCTATTGTATTAAAGGGAAAAGTAATTAAAGAAAGTAATGTAATTTTACAGTTTTGTGGCAGCCAGGACATTGGGCCAGCAACCTGGTGCCCACAACTTGCTTTTGACTACACATCCCATTAGCCCCAGCCACCATAACAGTGGTAAGAATTGGAGTCCAAAACATCTCATACCTTTTGCTAGAATTTGGAAGATTTCTGAAATATCACAGTTAATTAAATGCTAAATTAAGTGATGGACCAAGCTATCTTCATGCAATTGATTCTTGGACATTCTGATGAAGTGGACTGAAGTTGACAAAAGCTTATATTAGAATACACTAGCTAATCTCAAAGTAATTACTGGATCCTTTTATGGCTTTTAAAGCTGAAAACAGACTGGCATGGCTATCTCTTTAAATACTTGGGCATACTCTGAGTATGATGAGGTTTGTAGTAGCCATTTTGGTGAGTTTCAGGGGAAATATAATACTCTCTTGAAAATGTGACAGAGGACAACTGGTACGCTTTTCCCATCATAATTAAATATAGTTTGTATAATTAAAATATAATATGTGCTATTATAATGCTTTTGGGAGAGTGTCTTTTTCAAAATTGTTACTTTTCTACTTTGTGCCCAGGAACTGTGGTTCTTGACCTTTAGTCCTTCAGACATGTATGGTAGTGAAGCATTTACGTATATGTGAAATATGTATGACTGGTTATTTAAAATATAAACATTATTATGTTGGTGTTTTTTAAAGGACACTGTTCCACACATGTATAGCCATTGCATGGAAGGAATAACAAGACTTGTAATTTTTGCCTTATCCCAAATTTCTACAAGTATTTTAGCTTTGTCCCAGTCTGTTCACTATACAAAGTGTTAGGAGGAAACAATTTTCATGATCTTGTTAGCCAGCATAATTCTGAGAATATTGGTAGCCATTAGCAGTAGCCCAGGGTAAGGGCCAGACACAGCAGTGTAGATTTCCTTGGTGATGGAGACAGCTTTTTCTGCCATCCACTAATGCTATGCTCTGCCCCCAAAAGTGCCTTACAGTGACCTAATAGTAATAGACCTTTATGGCAGTGTAGATCACCAACAGGATGCTGGTCTAGGTTTGTAAACCTCCCACACAAGTAGGAGCCCAGAGCTGATGGCTGTATAGCTGTACACAAAGGCCCCTTCCCTTGCTGATGTTCCACCTAGGACACTTTCACACTGCACAATTCTAACACTATGGTCACTTCTTAACAGCCTTGGCAACTGTCTATGGAATTCCTGGATCTGGAGTTTAGGAAAGTATATTTAGAATTGTCAGCCAGAGAGTGCTTTGATTACTAAATTGGGGCTGTCATACTTCAGCCACATCATGAGAAGGTACAATTCAATAGAAAAGACAATGATGATGGGGAAGATAGAGGGCAGTAGAAAGAGAGGAAGACTGCATGCTAGATGGATAGACTCAATCAGGGATGTCACAGTCCTGAGCCTACAGAGCAAACAGGTAGAAGATAAGGAGCTTGGAGATGTTTCATTCACAGGGTTGCCATGAGTATAAGGCAGCTAATAACAACAACAAGGATTCCACAGTGTGTAGCTATGGCAGTTAAAGTAAAATCATAGTGCTATAACTGTGTAGTGTGAAAGGGCACTCAGCAAACAAAGAGGTAGGACTGAGAGGAGCATGGAGTTTGGAAATGGGTCTAGCAGGTACAGACCCACTCTTCTTTCTAATCAATGGTTCTGAGCTTTTAAAAAGTTATTTTGGGGATTATAAAAACCACTTGATAACTTTGGGCAAATCACACTTTCATTGTCTCAGGGAAAGACAATAGCACACTGCCTCTGAACAAATATTGCCAGGAAAAACCCCTTATGAGGTGATCTTAGAGTTGCCATAGGTCAGAAATGACTTGAAGACACACAACAGCATTCCCTGAATCCCCTAGCACAGGGGTAGGCAACCTTTTTGAACCGGGGGCCGGGTGCTGTCCTTCAGACAATTGGGGGGGGCCTAAGCAAAAAATAAAATAAAATAAAATAAAATAAAATAAAATAAAAATAATAAAAATAAAAATTAAAAAAATTGAAACAAATTTTAAAAAAATATGCATGCACACTCTCTCAGCCCCAGAAAAGCCATGGCAAAACCCCTGTGGAGATTTTGCCAAGAAAACCCCAAGAACAAGTAATAACAACGATAATCATTATCATCATGGAAACGACTGGAAGGCAGGCCCACAAACAAGCAGGGATGCATGCACACTGTCTCAGCCCCAGAAAAGCCATGATGGCAAAAACCCTGTGGAGATTTTGCCAAGAAAAAGCCAAAAACAAGTAATAACAACAATAATCAATATCATCATGGTGGGCGGCGGTGGCAGCAGGACCGGCCTGGGGCCGGTCCAAAGGCCTCGGGGGGCCGCAACTGGCCCCCGGGCCATAGGTTGCCTACCCCTGCCCTAGCCCATGGTAGCAATGCTATTTGCAGAATTGTTGGATATTGTGTTACTTTTCTAAGCTTTGCTCTGATTAAATGCATGACACAGACTCCATAGATCAAGCCTTATGACTTTATTTCAGCTAATCTTTGAACTTAATTCACCCAACATGAGCCCCATGAACATGTGAAAACACACCATAGTTTCAAAAGTGACATAAATTCACAAGCTTTGTTACTCCAGGACTATAACTTGTATAACAAGGCCATGAGACATGACCAATATCCTTTAAACCACTTGACTTTAATCACATAAACTCAAAGGTAGAATTAGCAGCAAATGGTTTTTGAGAGGTGGGAAAGTATGTTTTACAGTAGTTTTCTATCCTGGACCCTGATTTTCTAGAGGTTTATTTCCAGCCTTCCAGACTTGAAAAAATTGCTAAAAATGTCAGCAGTTCACACATTTCAGCTGTGGTCCTGCTGCTGCCAAAAGGAATGTAACACATTTCTTTTTTTAAAGGGGGTTGTTTGCTGGAATGCAGGATGGAAGTAAACAGTCTGATTATCATGATTCCAGTCCAGCTTCATATCAAATGTATTTCATTGCAGAACCAGACAAATGACAACTTGAGCTCCAGGAATACATGCTTAAAGCAGCAAGTATATGCAAAGGAAGTGAAGATGCAGAAAACATCTGACCTCTGTTTGGTAATGGTGCCCTGCTGAGAAGTCCATGAAGGGACTTCGGAGTGGACTTCTCTTTAAGTCTGATGGTCTGAAAATATCTCCTAGGTATAGGAGATTCAGAGGGGGCTTGATGGAGCTAAGATCTTGCTTTCTTAAGGCAGAAACACTGGACAATATATCCAGATTGGAGATCCAAGAGAAGCAGAGGAAACTGGAGAGCAAGCCACAGCGACACTTATAACCAACATGAGAGATTTACACAAGGGCACCACCAATTTTATTAATTGTAAGTTTGAAAAATAGAAGAAACATCTTATATCGGATTTCTTTTGGTTTTTCTTGAAAATAACTTTCACAGCTTAACTCTATATTATTGGATCTAGAATATAAGAGACTTAAGCTTGCTTTTCTAATGTGACAAATATAAAGCTAAAAGACACTAACTCTCTTCGGATGGATTTTGGATTGATTTTAAAAAATCCCCATATTGATTCAAATTTAAAATTGGGACTTGAAACTGGATCAGTATTGAAGAAGATACCAAAGCAAATTAAAAGACTATAATTCAAATTTTGGGGATCAATACAGGTTTTAAATTAATTTTTGCCAGCTTGCTATTTCAGTTTTGTCCTCTCTGCTTTTTTTCCTTTTTCTTGCTAGTAAATATGTGGACTTTGACAAAGAAATGAATTAACTAAAACTAAAGCAGGGAAAGGGGTTAAAACAACAGACTGAACAATAACAATAACTTACCAGAGAACCGCCCATGAACCCCTGACCTTGAAAACATGCAAAGAGTTTGAGTATGCCTGTGCAGAGTGTTGGAGGAGAAAGGAGGGGAGGAGGGGACAATGAGGACAGGAGGAGGAGATGCCAGCAAAGGAAGGAAAAACAGAGGAGATAGAGAGGAGGAAAACATTGCGAGATCAGAAGGCTGTGCTTACTGAGAGGTGGGGTAGAAGAAATTGAAATAGTCAGATTGTTTTGCTTTAACTCACAGGCGGCAAAACAAAGAAATTTACCTCATGATGTAATTATCTACTTCATGAGGAAGCAAACATAGGATTTACTGGTGAACTATCATGATATTATTCCATTTGTATATGAGGGACATGATTTGAAAATATTCAAGGATGTCCCAACTAGAATTCTTGGAAAGAGGAAGGACTATACAGGATTAACTTCTCAATTACTAAAAGATGGTATTTCATACCATTGGGAATTACTGAGAGGCTTGACATTTTGGTTCGACAAGAAAAGAATAAAGATTAATTCTGCTGAAGAAGCCAGAAATTTCTGGAAACATTATATAAAAACCAAAAATACAAAGTCAATTGAGAATATGGAAGAAGGAGAAAGGGGAATGGATGAAGAAAGGAATAGACCAGGGGTCGGTAACCTACGGCCCGTGGGCCAGTTCCAGCCTGGGGCCCCACGCTTACTGCCCCCCGCTGACCCCTGCCGCCGCCGCCTGCCACTGCGCATGTGCAAACGCGTACTGCGCATGTGCAAATGCATCGCGGTGCCATTTTGGAAAACAAAATGGCAGCGCAATGCACGCGGTGGCACCTGCGGCAGCGGGCACAACGTGCGCAGCAGTCGCAGTGGCAGCATGGGCAGCAGCGGCAGCAGCGGCAGCGGCTGCAGCAGCGCACATGGCAGCGGCGGCTGCACCTGCAGCAGCGCGTGCAGCAGTAGCAGCGGTGGCTGCAGCAGCGTGCATAGCAGTGGCGGGGGTCACGCACGCACGCATGAGTGCGTGCACCGCCATTCTGCCAGAAGGGACTGGCCCCCATCTGAAAAAGGTTGCCTAGCCCTGGAATAGACCATCTAACAAAAAGAAAACAGATGCTGGTGAAATGTCAGAAAGAAACTCTTCTAGAACATGGCCACACAGCCCAAAAAACCCACAAAAAACTACAAAAAGAAAACAACCAATAAACAAAATGAAGATGGCGAGGAAAGAACAGAAATAGAAGATCAGCTATGAGATTTAGACTCACTACAAGAGGATCAACCCAAGAAGAAATTTTAGAAGAAGTAGAATCAAGAAGATAATAATACATTTATTTTATTTATAGCCCGCCTCTCCCTGCGGATTGAGGCTGGTTTCAACAAATAAGAATAACAATATAATACAATATACAATTAAAAACCAGATTTCTAAATAATCCCCTACCCCAACACATCATAAAAAAGAAGCAAACTAAAAACAATAATATAAAATGAATAGCAATATAAAATACTAATTAAAAGTGGAAGAAGTAACAAATTAGCTAAAATTAGAGGTAGTTGGAGGCGAGACATCTATCTTTCTTGGGGTGGAAGAAGAGAAGAAACAGGGGAGAGAAAGAAGAAGAAGATATAGAAGAACAATAATCAGTTAGAGTAGAACGTATACATATATATTCATATATATAAGGCAAATACATATTGGGGATGCATGATTTATTAAAATTGAATGTACAAGGAATGAATACCCCTCAAAAAATTGTTTTTTTCATTACTTAAAAAAAATAAAACATGATGCATTGTGTCTGCAAGAAACTAGAATAAAACTAAAAATAGTAGACATTTAAGATGTGCAAGATTAAGTCAGGAATACATTTCCACATCTAAATTAAAAAAGAGGGGTAATATATGTTAATACGAAATACGAAGCAAAAGAGTTATTAAAGGATGAAGGAAGACATTTTTGTTGTAGTGGAAATGAATGAAAATGGACAGAAGATACTATTAGTAGGGCTATATGGACCGTTGAATAATAAAGGAAAATTTTATAAAAATTTATGGTTGAAGTTGAAATCTCTAGAATTTGACACAATAATTATGATGAGGGATTTGAATGGCATTATCAACCCTAAATTAGACAGAAAATCAGGGGAAGGGGATTAAAGAAAGCCAAGGGAAATTACCAAAATAATTTTTTGAATTGGTTCCTATGATGGTGTTAAAAGATGTGTGGAGAGCCAAATACAATGATGTGAAAAATTATCCTTTTTTTCAAATAGGCACAAATCCTGGTCTAGGCTAGATATGTTTCGGGTTTCTTCAACACTATGTACAAAGATTGACAAATTAACTATACTTCCTAAAATATGGTCAGATCATAATCCCATTACGTTATGTTTAATAAGGGGATCAAATAATACAATTGGCATTTGAGTGATTTAATATTGAAAGATGAAAGAAATATGGTAGATATCAGAGAAAGTATAAAAAGATTCAAAAGAAACTTAAACAATGAAGTTCCCATGCAGAATACGAGGTTTGTTCATTCAAAAAGCAGTTGAAATAAAAAAAAGAAAAAGATGGAAAAATTGGATAAATTAAATAAAGAACTAAAAGATCGAGAAGAGGTATTAAAAATAAACCCAAACAATTCAAAAGTGCAACAAGAAATTAAATATATACAAAAACAAATTTCTACCTTCACAGTAGAAGAAATAGAGGGGGGGGGAATGAAATTTACCAAACAAAATTTTTTCGAATTGGCAAATAAAGCTGGAAAATTACTAGCATACAAATTAAAGAAAGAAAAAGAAAAAAGGACTATTAGAAGAATCAAGGAAGGAGAAACGTTATTGGTGAATCAAAAACAAATAAAACAGATTTTTTTCAATTATTGTACAGAGTTGTTTAAGAAACTAAAAATTAAAAAAGAGAAAATAACAAAATATTTAGAAAAACAAAACATTAAGTTAACTGAAGAACAAAGAAAAGAACTAAATAATTTGTTTATGATGGAAGAGGTGTCAGAACCAATCAGAAAAAGTAAACCTGGAAAATCTCCTGGGCTGGATGACTTTGTTAATGAGTATTATAAAACATTTGATAAACAATTACTGCTACCACTACAAATAACGAGGAATGAAATTTTGAAGGGTAATATACCTCAAACATGAACTCAGGCAAATATAGCTTTAATTCTAAAAGAAAATAAGGATTTGACAGATGTTAAAATTATAGACCTATTTCATTATTTAATTCGGACTACAAATTATTAGCAATTATTGGCAGAGAGAATTCTAACTAATTGCATAAATGAGGATCAAAGTGGCTTTCTCTCAAACAGAATGATTAAAGATAATATTAGGAACATACTAAATTTAATAGAATTTCATGGGGGGAAAAACATAGATAAAAAATTGGCCTTGATTTTTATTGATACGGAGAAAGCTTTTGACAACATTAATTGGGAGTTCATGTTTGAAGTATTGAAAAAAATGGAGATAGTGGACAACTTTATAAAATGGATTGAAATTATAAAAATCAAGAAGTGAATAATAATATAATTTTAATATAATTTATTTATATTTCCCGCCTCTCCCTACAGATCGAGGCGGGAGTACAAAGATAAAATGTACAAAATGTACAGTAATACAATCAATAAAAAAGAAAAACATAACAATAAAACTACAACAGTAATAAAAAGAACAATAATAAACAATAAACTCAACAGTAAAAACAATAAAATAACAGCAATAATTAAAACAATAATAAAATTACAATACAAGTCTATGCCGTGAGTGATATAATCTTTTTCACCTGGGAGGTCCTTATAAGATGGTCATGTCTAATATGTTCAGATAGGGAGGTCAAGTGGATAGGCCCGCCAGACGAGCTCCATCTTAAGTGCCTTCTTAAAGGCCTCTAGTGTGGAAATAAGACGAATCTCCTCCGGCAGGCCATTCCATAACTTGGGGGCCGCAGCCATGAATGATCTTTGGGAAGTAGATACTAGTTTAGTTTTACAGTAATTTAGTAAATTCTTCCCTGATGTTCTGAGGGTGCGGGACAGATTGTGTGGGGAGAGGCATTCCTTCAAATAACTCGGACCCAAGCCATGTAGGGTTTTAAAGGTGATGACCAACACTTTGTATTGCACCTGGAAGCTAATCGGCAGCCAGTGAAGAGCTTTTAATACTGGTGTAATATTATAATAAACAGAGACAAAATAAAGCCATGTAAAATGCTTATTACATGGAGTTAGGTAGGGTTGCCCCCTGTCCCGTTGCTTTTTCTGATAACATTGGAAATATTAATAAACAATATCAGAGAAGATAGTACAATTGAAGGAATTAGAGTGAAAAACATGACATACAAATTGAAAGCATATGTGGATGACTTGGTGCTGACCATGGCAAATCCAATGGAAAATACTAATCAATTATTAAAGACATTAAAGTACTAAAGCACTTGTGAAGTAGCTGGTTGCTGCATAAACAAAAGCAAAATGACTATGTTAGCTATGAATTTATTGAATAAAGAAGTAAAAGATTTGATGGAAAAAATAGTGAAATATTTAGGAATTACTTTGTCTACCAAAAATTCGGATTTATTTAAAAATAATTATGATAAAACTTGGCAGAATAAAAGACCTACAAAGATGGGATAAATTAAACATATCTTGGTTAGGGAGAATAACAACAATTAAAATGTCATTATTACCAAAAATGATATTCTTGTTTCAGAATATACTAATTATAACAAACGATACACCTTTTGTAAATTGGCACAAGGATATATCAATGTTTACATATAAGGGTAAAAAACCAAGAGTTAAGATAAAATCACTGTATGATTTCGTAGAAAGAGGAGGCTTAGCCCTCACAAACCTGAAATTGTATGTTTATGTATGTGCCCTGAATTGGTTAATGGATTGAATTACATTAGAAAAAAAGAGAACATTAAATTTGGAAAGTGCAGATACAAGATTTGGCTATCACGGTTACATGTTTTATGAAAAATTAAAAACAGACAAAGAGTTTAATAACCACTATATAAGAAAAACACTTTTACGTATTGGGTTAAAATATAAACTGCAATGGTGCAATAAAGTACCACTATGAATCTCAACAAATGAGGCACTATTTAGAAGAGAAAAAAATCACAAGCAAAGATGGGTCTTCTATGCTGGTATTACTAAAGGTAATGTCAAGGTAAAAGAGAAATGAAAATGCGAGAACTACTCAAGAGGGTTTTAATTGTAATTGGTTTACATACCGGCAACTAAAAGAGAGAATCCTGATGGACATGAAATTAGATGGAATAGGAGTAGCTGATCAAGAATTAGAGGGAAAAAATCATAAAAGAGGGCCCTCCCAGACAAATTTCAAAGTTATATAAATTGATAATTAAATACGAACTGGAAGATGAGACAGTGGAGGAATTCATGGTAAAATGAGCTAAAGATTTAAACCAAAATATCAACTTAGATCAATGGGGAAAAATTGGAGGAAAAGAATCAAATACACTTTAAATTATAATATAAAAGAAAATATGTATAAGAGCCAATATAAGGGGTCTCTAACCCTCATAAGCTTTTGAAAATGACAAAAAAAAAAAGCAATAGGAAATGTGGTAAAGAAGTAGGCACATAATACCACTGTTGGTGGAAATGCAATAAAGCTAAGACATATTGGAAACTGATTCATGATCAAAAAAAGAAAATACTTAAATTTGATGGTCACACAGACGCTAACAAGTATGAAATTGAAAGCAAGTATGGGAAAGTCCTATTCTATATTATTGTGGCTGCCAGAACACTATATGCAAAATATTAGAAAAGGTTAGAAATACCGAAAATAGAAGAATGGAAGTTAAATTTATACAATTATTTTGAAATGGATAAACTGACATGTTTAGTTAAAAGGAAATTTATGGGAAATTTTTTATGAAGATTGGAAACCATGGTTTAAATATATCCATGAAGAAGAAAAAGAACATACGAGTATTGCTTTAGAATAAAAATTAATAGATTTTAATAACACATTAGGCTATAGAAATAAAAATAATTATGGAAACAAACTAAGAATATAGTAAAGATAGTTTGAATTACATGAATAAAGTCTGAAATATTGGTGAACATAAAATCAAATATAGAATACATCATATGTAGCAATGGAAAGTACTTGTGTGTAATAACAAAGAAGATAGGATAACCTAGAAGTTCAGGAAGTATAGAAAATGTAAGTATTTTTTGTTGTTATTGTCTTATTAGGTTGTGTAGGATGGATCAATTTAAGTCTAATATATTGTTTATGTGTATTGGTGCTTTTGTTTTACTTGTTTGTAGTTTAGTTTTTGCTTTTGTTTTATTTTTAACTAATAAAATATTTTTTTAAAAAAATGCAGAAAACATCCTTACACTATATAATAGTTTCCTTACTGTAGATTGTACTGGATGGCATAGAAGTCTCATTAAGGGACAGATTTAACATGTTTTCAGGGGATCTGCCAACATCCTCAAAGTTACTGATCCAAAGCTTTGAATATTCTCCACCCCCAAAAAATCCAAAATCTTTTTTTCCTCCCATACCTCACTGTCATACTTTCCAATCACCTCAATTTGGAATGGAAAGTCATAGAATCATAGAATCATAGAGTTGGAAGAGACCACAAGGGCCATCCAGTCTAACCACCGGCTATGCAGGAACTCACAATCAAAGCATCCCCAACAAATGGCCATCCAGCCTCTGTTTAAAGATCTCCAAAGAAGGAGACTCCACCACAATCTGAGGGAGTATGTTCCACTGTCAAACTCTTACTGTCAGGAAATTCCTCCTAATGTTGAGATGGAATCTCTTTTCCTGGAGCTTGCATCCATTGCTTCAGGTCCTAGTCTCTGGAGCAGCAGAAAACAAGCTAGCTCCCTCCTCAATATGACATCCCTTCAAATATTTAAACAGGGCTATCATATTACCTCTTAACCATTTCTTCTCCAGACTAATCATACCCAGTTCCCTAAGTAATTCTTCATAGGGCTAGGATAAACTATTCCGGGGTATTTTTCTTTCCATCCTGAAGGATTTCCATTATCATATGTGAGAATAACCAATGCAAAATAATCTTCATAGCCAGCCTGATCTCTTCCTACCTACCTGTAGTCCCTCCCACCTTCTCTTGGCAAACTGCTATTTTCAAGCCCTTCTTTCTTTGTGCAAGGACATGTCAGAGTGTTTCCAGTTGTATGCATTTTTGTTTCTTTGATCTTCTGCTCATCTGCTCTATATTCCTTTCTAACTCTTCTTAAAAAATGATAGTTACCTGCCTTCATTTTCCAGAGATCCATATTCTTTTTCTTCCATTGCCATGTGAGGAGTTTTGTTATTGGTGTTGTTTGCCATTGCCCGTTACATTAAATAACAATGGCTGATTCACAGAGCATACAGAGAGGAGGGAGGGAATCTCTTGGAAACATGATAAGACAATTGATTTGATAGAAGGAAAACATGATGAGACAATTGCTTAGTAGGGGGAAGAGAAGGTTCAAATGCAGCTCTGTAAAAATCACCACAATATAGATATTTTTTTGGGTGGGGAATAGCTGTGGAAATGAGAGCCAAAGGTCATGATAGAACTGTGGAGGAATACCGAATGAAAAGTAAATCTTTACGGAAGAAATATAAGGAGAAGAGTGACCATATGTCCTGCAGGAAAGAGACCGAAAAATCTAAGAGGAGATGATTGACAGAATCTACTTCATAGTAGCTAGGGTTTCACACTTCAGGACTGAACAATCTGAGGTTTACAGTTGCATTCTAAAGCTGTGTAACAGCAGAGGGATCTGCCCCATTATTAACTACAGGATATCTGATTTATTGGACCCATCCCCTTCTAATTTTTTTTGCCTTGTTTTGAGGTGGTTGTGGGACTGCAGCTTCTATCATCCCTTCCCACTGGCTAGGCTGGGTAGAGATTGTGGGGTTTGCAATCCGACAATGTCAGGAAGGCCATGCATTATCTACACTTCCTCAGAGACATACTTTAAATTGTATATAACCATACAAATGATTCCTTTTGCTTCCTTTTTTCCTTCTGCTCTTATCATTAAATACATTCTTGTCAGCAAATATTTTTGACTTTCATTACCATGTTTATTCAGTTACAGGGGATGCATGATTGCTTTTGAAAAATGCAGATCTTGCTACTTCACTAACATCATCATCATTATTATTATTATTATTATTATTATTTATATCCCACCCCTCTGCAAATGCAATCGGGGCGGCTTACATCAATAAAACACCAAAATATGCAATCTCAAAACCCACCCACCCCTTAAATAATTATTATTATTATTATTATTATTATTATTATTAATATACCGCCCAATGGTTAAAACAGCAACAAACAATAAAACAATAAACAGATAAAATAAGTCTCAATGGCAGAGCGGTCATCAGTCTCCCATACCAAGAGTTCTTATTGATCCCTACGCCGCTGCTGCTGAGGGCTGCCCAGGTGTAGGTGTTAATGGGCTTTGGAGTCCTCCTCAGCCTGGACACTGTCTCCTCCGCTGCCTTGGTGCCTGGAGAGGTGTTCCTGCGGGGTTTTATCCCAGCGTCCTCCAGGCTCCACTGCTGCTGAGGGCTGCCCAGGTGTAGATGTTAATGGGCTTTGGAGTCCTCCTCAGCCTGGACACTGTCTCCTCCGCTGCCTTGGTATAATATAATATAGAACCTGTTTTTTTTAAAAAAGCAGATGATAGTCAGCTATGAGACCATTCTGAAAAAGATCAAGTGTTATTCATAGTTAGCTGAGCACATCCATTCCACGCTGTAGTTTTGAGTACTTCTAGGTAGACAGAATCTGGAATCTTTTTATTTAATATTCTAGCTTTTTTACATGTATATCAAGGCAATTACAATGCAAGAAATTGCATTAGACTGGATAGAGCCAGCATGGTGTAGTTAGCGTTAGACTAGATAGAGCCAGCATGGTGTAGTTTGAGTATTGGACTATCACTCTGAAGACTAGGGTTTGAATCCCAGCTTGGCCATGTAAATCCACAGGCTAACTTTGGGCAGGCCACATGCTCTCAACCTCAGGGGAAGGCAATGGCAAGACTTCTCTGAACAAATGTTGCCAAGAAAACCCTTAAGGTTGCCATACATCATAAAGGACTTGAAGGCACACAACAACAACAAATTTGGGGAGGGGGGAGCTTTTACCACTTACTGGGGCCCAATGGTCCAGAAGGCAGCATGGAGCCTATGCTGAACATGTTTTTGACTTTCCCCATTGACATCCATAGATAAAATAAATGCATTTCAAAGAAAAGAATAACAACACATAACATTCTATACTACAAAATGCTAAAGATTTTTCACCAGTCCACCCTGGGAGCAAGAGAGATCAGAAATGGGGTCCAACTGAGAAAGTGGAAGCCATGCATGAGCAAAGAGACCCAATAGCACTAGGAAGTGGGAGGAAGCAAACAAGAGAGGCAGGAAGACAGGTGGTGTCAGAAGAAGCCACAGGTAAAAGTCTAGGATTATTTTTTAAATTATTTGTTAACCTTGTAATCAATTTTTTAGCTTGTCTTTTTAAAATATTGTAACCTGTTTTGAATCCCACGGTGGAGAAAGGTGGGATATAAATCCTAGAAATAAATAAACATGAAAAACAAAATAGAACTCCAAAGATGGAAGCATCAGTTGGAAATAGGGACTTGGGGCCCATTCACACAACACAATTATATCACTGTCATTCCACTTTAGCTGCCATGGTTCTGTCCTATGGAATCCTGGGGTTGTCAGTTTAGGGAGGGACAATTGGAATTATTAGCCAGAGGGCTCCAATACCTCACTAGACTACAAGCCCCAGGATTAACCATTAACCATGGCAATTAAAATGGAATGATAGTAGTATATAGTGCAATGTAAATGAGCCTCTGGAAGCATTCAGCTGACTGTGTCTTCGACCACTTCCCTAGAAAAGGAGGAACAGTAGCAGCAGTATGGTCTCTGCTTCCACAGCCCAGGTGAGCAGTTTTCCCAATATTTTACCAACTCCTCTGCTACTGAGTATACCTCCAGGACACCTCCTGGGTAGCTCTGGGTTGATCACCAAGGTCCATGTGACGTTGGAGGGCAATGGTGTCAATCACAGGAAATCCCACCTCTGTCCCTCTCAGTCATAATATTCATTGGGACTATACTAGATTCTGTGTTTGATTCATTTTTCCCCTACTGGATGACAGATACCGGGTTCTTCAAAGGGCTACTCTTCACTGTACGTGCATCAGAGAATTGCCTATTAGGGACAGTCAGCACAAAAATCAGATAACCTTCACAAGTCATTCTGTAACACAATACCAAACAGCTTGGTTCTAAGAACAAAATGCTGTGTGGGTGGTTTCCCCCCAGCTATCCAGATACAAGAAAGAGCAGGATAGCTTAGCTCCAGAAAAGTGATGGCCAACTAAGTGGCTCAAAGGTTACAGATGATTTTATATAATCCTTACTCTTCTCCCTTTTCCATCTTTCTAGCAGCCCCTGCTGTATTGACAGAAGTCTCCCCCTCCATTACTTGTCCTGGATCAATGATGGCAGTTCAGTTCTGTTTCCTCTGTATGGAGTGAAAAGACAGATCTGACAACCAGCCCTTGCTATAGAGAAACTGACTTGTTGTGTCTCCTCTGTACATGAAGGAATAGCCTTCAAACAAGAGTCTCAGTTTTTTCCTATACACTGCACAATGAGGTATCTATTATCTCCTTCTGCAATATTTCCCCCCACTTGCTCAACAGTAGCTCAAAGGAATTTGGAGCTAGCTCTGCCCCCAAGCCCAATGACCACTGACTTACTGCAAAAGTATGCCTGAATGCTATGATCTGGCTGTTTCACCTTCCCATCATCACACCCTGCGATTGTCAGATAAGAACTCGGCCATATTCTGCATCCAGTAAATATTGCAGAATGTGTGAATGACCAGTCGATGGTGCCAAGGTAAGGCCCCACTTGCTAATGTTACATTGCCCTCACAGTTCTCTCTGCAGCCTGAGAAAGCTGCCTCTCTGTAATGTTAGGGTCACCCTTGAATACACTACAGAAATTTTTGCTCACAGTTCTCATTTTGGAATAAATATTTTTTAAAAAAATATGCTTCCAGGCATACAGTTTTATTTCAGCACATGGTATTAGTATTTGCAAATCACATTCTCTTTGGATGAATACAATAAATTGATTTGACTGCCTTGGAGGATTTCACTAAAGCAAAAATAAACAAAGATTGCCTTCTCAAATGTCACATCATTTTCCAAATATGCTCAAGTCCCATTTATATCCAGAGATAGTGTTCCCAGTACACAATTTATTTTAATGAATAAAGAATTCATGCTGCACTTTTCTAATATGCTTTATGTAATAAACAAATAAAAATGCATATCTAATTTTTCATCTCTAAAATGGACTAACAAAAATGGCTATGCTTGTAATAATTTATTCTGTCCATGTTTCTCCGTGTCTTGAAAGGGTGTGTACTGCATGATATATGAGACAGCAGCTAATATATGAAGTAGAGGTTTTCATTAATACAGCAGTCAACACCCCTCCTTCCCTTGCAAAGTGTCAAAAGAGTAAGGTTCTTTGCCATTTTGAAAATAAAAATAATATTTATATGGCTTAGGTCCAGACTATTTCAACCACTGTATCTCCCATTATGAGCCCATTAGAGCTCCAAAATCTTCAGAAGAGGCCCTTCTCTCTGTCCTGCCATCTTCTCAGGCTTGTTGGGTGGGAACAAGGGAGAATGCTTCTGGGTGGCTGCTCCCAGACTTTGGAACTCCCTCCTTAGAGAAGGCCAGGATAGGTCCATCCCTGATCTTCTTCCACTGTCAAACTGTTAAATGTTCTTATATCCCCAGGCCTTCAGAAACTGACTGGGATGACGTGCTGTTTTATTTTGCAATTTATATAGTGTTTTAATGAATTTTAATGGTTTTAATACTATGAATGGTGTGACTGTCCTTTAAGTAACTTTTATATTTATACTTTTTATTTATGTTTCTGTATAGTTTTTAATCTGTATTGTTTCTAATGGTTTGTAAGATGCCTTGAGTCCCATTACATACATACATAAACATGTAATTCTTGTTTTTGTTCAATATTACTATGATATAGACAATATTACTACTGCATCTGAACTTTATGCCTACCACTAAAACTCCTGCTCACATTCTCTATCTTCACCTTGCTGGCCTTCTTTCTTGATAAGGCTCCTTTCTACAGACCATTCACCCCAAATCCAGTGCTTAAAGTGAGGTGGTTGGAATGCTGCTGCAGTATTCTTTTCCATACTTGTGACTATTCTGCTTCTTTTCAGGTGAGTTTGGCCTAAACTCACCCTACTTAAATAAATAACCTTTTATTTGTATCCCACTTTTCTACTATAATACTTCTTTTTTTCTCCCACTTAGGGCACTTTCCAGATCCACATCCTGCCAATATGGCATGCTTGCCATTTCCCTGTGGGTCAATCCAAGGCTGTGCCAACAGTGTCTAGACTCCTGGATTTCTCTTGGTAAGTAATATTGTGCTAACTGGGGGTTATGCCATCATAAGCATTTTCCCATATGCTGCACAATGAGGTATCCAGTACCTTTGTATGCAATATTTCCTCCCAGCTGCACAAAAGAAGCTCAAAGGCACCTAGTTCTACCCATACCCCAATGGCCGTTCATTGGGTGCTGGGGTGTGATTGGGTGCTATAATCCAGTGGTGTCACTAGGGGGTACGGACTGCACCAGGTAACACCCTAAGGGGGGTTGCAGACTGCCAGAAATAGTGCAAATTGAGTCCAGTTTTAGGGTTAGGGTTAGTGCTAGGGAATCATGGGAACTGTATTTTATTGTGGCACCAGAGCTCTCTGACAGAGAAGGCTCAATGTCTCAGAAAAAAATACAGTTCCCATGATTCCCTAGCACTAACCCTAAAAGTGGACTCAATTTGCACTATTTCTGGCAGTCTGCAACCCCCCTAAGAGGAGGTGACACCACTTCTGCTCAAATACCTTGGAAGGAACATTGTAGCATTTGCCTGTAGCTCTTTAAAATGCTTTAAGAGATGTTGGGAATGAGGTGAACCTCAATGGGAGAAGAAAGGAAGGCCTCCAGAATTTTTTAAGATTAAAATTTCAAAATTCAACCTTGCCATGGATACACCTTTGGATTTGATGCCTCAGTTGGTTGCCATCTGACCCAGACTGGCTTGACCTGGAGAACTCTAAATGCTCAACTAGAAGCTCTGGTAAGGCAGCTTTACAAACCTACTGAACTCCTTGCCCAGCTTAATGCAGACACAGGACAGCTTCACCTTTCCTTCATTACACTCTGCCATTGTCAAATAAGAACTTGGCCATATTCTGCATCCAGCAAATGATGCAGAATGTGTGATCCAGACCTAACAATGCCTCTGATAAAGTAGTAAGGATCAGATACATAGCACTGCTTCAGGATGTTCAAAGCACTTCACATAGGGCCGATACAGACGGCCCATTTGGGGCAGCTCTGGGCCACCCCTGGGAGTGGAAGATCAGGGCCACGGAAAACACACACCGTGGCCCTGATCCTCCTTTTTGCCACCCCCCAAAGAGCAGCAAAATGCCACTCCTTTTGGGGGCAGCAAAAGGCCACCCTTACAGCTGCCGCCATGGCTCTTTTGTGCCCTTTTGGCACAGTGTGTGTGCATGCTGTGCCAAGAGGGTGCCCTGAAGCTGCATGCCATGCGGATGGGCGGGCGGCATCAGGGAGGAGTCAGGGCAGCCGGTGTGCAGTTGCCCTGCCCCAACTCCACCCGCAAGCCGGTCCTTTAGGCCGGTCTGCATCAGCCCATAATTATCTCAGCAAACCTTACGACAAGAGTGGGAAACATCTGATGGATGTGTGGAAGAGATGCATTGGATTCTCTGAGCCTGACAGTTCCTGGTGCTTTCTATGAATTTTGACAGGATTATTTCACCAAATCCTAGGCTTTCTCCCCCATTCTTCCTTTGCCAGGCCTAACACAAATTATAAAAGTTGATCCAATCATTCTGACCCTGATATAAAGGGGGGGGGGAGAGAAGAAATCCTGGGGTGGGTTTTGTGTAGACAAAAATAAATGTTTTATCGCCTCAATGAGACACTGCTAAATTGTCATTCAAAGGAGTGTCATTATGATATCAGTTATCGCTTTTCAAACTGAAGTCACCAAATTTATTCTGATTTGAAAACACAAGGCTTCTGTAGAAAGTTTTTGAGAGATCAAAATCATGCAGAATACATGACTATATCAAGTAGTAACAATGACAAGTTTATTTCAGTTCCAGGTTGTAACACAACAAAATGTGGAAAGTTCCAAAGGTCATGCACAAGGCACTTTATATTGGACAGAACTTGTCATTAATGTTATCCTTTTGGACTCCAGATCTCAGAATCCCACAGCCAGAATTGCCAATGGGGGTAAATCTGACAGCTACAGTCCAAAAAGGCAGCCCTGCACCTGTCTTCTCCAGTAGGTTACACGTATCTACCAACCTTCCTGTGCTACATTCACATGGTCTCCTTTCCACTATTCCAATACCTTATGCTTTCACTGAACCATCTCCATTTCTGCTTGTACTGATTATTCATTCTCTGTATCACTGATTGTCATAAGACCCATCCCTTCTCCCATTTTTCCTTCCTGGATCTTCATCCATTCGCCATGGGATGAAAGCCAATGTGTCTGCAAAAGATCTACTTTGGACATGACTTTTCTGATATGAAATAAATTGCCAGGCCTTTCAGAGCAGGATGCTATAAACAAAGCTGCACATTTGAGTCCCCCCCCCCTTTATTGTTAAATGGACTCTAGAAACATCCATAAAACAAATGATATAATAGTAGGTTAAGTGGGATATTATTTAATCAGATTCATATTTCTCAGTGAGATAATTTTGGCAGTCTGTAAACATAGCAAATTAACCATCTGCAAAAAGCTTCCTGGCATTGTTTAGGTACTTCGCTCTCCTTCTGCTGCTGGATAAAACAAAATTAACCAAGAAATTAAGCAATCAAGTCATTTATGTTGATTGGAAGGGCTACAAATGCCACCTTTATTACTGGAGTTATAGGAACTGCAAGTGATTCTGACAGCTTCCACAGACAGACCAGAGGATCACTATAATTTTAAACTCGGTTCACATTATTAGCTATACAGAGGGTCTGGCTTTCTTTTTACATGCACAAAACCATGTTTGCTTCGAAAAGTTAGTCTTATGATATACAGCTCCCAGAATATTCCATGATGGCTGGTGGATTTTGCAAGCTATAGTAGTATTTCCAAAGCCTTCCAGGTAAATTTGAAAAATAAAAACATACAAAATCAGATTTAACTAAGGGGGGTTGCAGACTGCCAGAAATAGTGCAAATTGAGTCCACTTTAAGGGTTAGGGTTAGTGCTAGGGAATCATGGGAATTGTTTTTTTTCTGAGACATTGAGTCTTCTCTGTCAGAGAGCTCTGGTGCCACAATAAAATACAGTTTCCATGATTCCCTAGCACTAACCCTAACCCTAAAAGTGGACTCAATTTGCACTATTTCTGGCAGTCTGCAACCCCTCTAAGTCAGCACCAAAAGCTGAAAACTTGTGATGAACCCTCACACACACATGCAGTGAAAAAATAAAGAAGGCACACTCTCAGAGCATATACAGAGCATAGAGCATATACAGCTATTCTTTAAACCAGGGGAGGAGGACATGCTGTTGAACTGCACTACCCAGCAGCCTGAGCCAGCATGGCCAATGACAAGCAGCATCTGGAGAATCAATAGCATTCCTCAATCTTCCTCTAAACATCCAAAATTAGGATTTAGGCTTCTAGGAATCAGGGTTTTATTGGGCTGGGCTGCAACCTAGAACAAGGCAGGAGCTGGGAACAAAGTATTCAGAATCTGAAAGAGCAAAGCAGAAAGCAGGATGGCCAAGATTAGTCAGGACCTGCACAAGAGCTTTATACTCCTTCCTGTTCAGGTGAAGCCAATGCCCAGCTTGGGTGGTGGAGCCAAGCAGATGTGAGGTCCTTCCCTAGATAGTGCACATTAAATTGAGGCGCTGCCCTGGCTCAATGCTAGGGAGTCATGGGAATTGTATTTTTTTCTGGGACATTGAGCCTTCTCTGTCAGAGAGCTCTAGTGCCACAATAAATTACAGTTCCCATGATTCCCTAGCACTGAGCCAGGTCAGTGCCTCAATTTAATATGCACTATTTCTGGCAGTCTGCATAGGCCCTAAACTAAATGCTGCATTACATATATACTGCAATGTGCAAATTAAAATCACCTACAGCGTGTGGTGTAGTGGTTTGAGCGTTGGACCAGGGTTTCCAGCCATGGAAACCAACTGAGTGACCTTGGGCAAGGCATAGTCTCTTTAACTCTTTAACTCAGAAGAAGGCAAAGGCAAATCCCCTCTGAACAAATCTCGTCAAGAAAATCCATGATAGGTTTGACTTAGGGTTGCACTATTGACTTGAACAAGGCACACAACCACAGGAACAGGTAAACAAGTCCATTAAACTTTGGTCTGTTCTTTCTCTCATTTTTTAAAACTCAGCAATGAAGTTGGGGAAGGAATTTTTCTCTTCCCTCTTCCTCTGATTTCAGACTTTGAGGAGATTATCACATGCAGTTTTAAAACTGCGATTTCACTGGGAGGGAAGTGGCATTGGCAATGCTGATTGCACAGTACCACTTCCCTCACTTTATAGTTGCCCCATCCCTGACCTATCCCTTTTCATTCATGGGGGAAACCCATGAATGATCTGCCAATCACACAATGCCCTGGGTGCTAAAAGCCATTCCCAGGGTATTTGCGAGATTGGCAGTCATGTGGTGTCACAGTCCTCTCCTTCCCCCCTTTCCCCCCTCCTCCTCACTATTTATTTATTTATCTGTTTTTTGCATGATGCCAGAGCTCTGAAGTAGCAGCTCTGGTTGCACAAATGAAGGAAGTGTGGTGGTGGATGCTATAAAATTGGAATATTCCCATTTTATTTTTGATTGCATGACTGCAGCAGGAAAGAGGCAAGCAAGGGGCTGGTGTGTTAATCTCTTTAGCAATGCCACAATGTAAAACTGTAGGTAAAGATTAAGAAAAACAGACTAGGCATCCAAGGAAAAGGGAATGGAAAAGTGCCCAAATGCAAATATAGCAAAATGTTTAGAGTTCTGGTTGTGAACCATTTTCAATGACTCACTCTCTGGAATGCTAGAAATTTGGGGACTGAAAGAAAATTTTGTGAGGGGCAGAAGTCTTATTTGGGGAGCAATGGCCTCATTTTGTCCCCTCCCATAGTTACATTGCTAGCATGCATGATTGTGATTTGGATTGTTAGCAAGGCATCCTGTGACACTGGAACAGGACTAAAGTCCAATCTCTCCTCAATTTATGTTCAAAATTCACCCTCATGAATGTAGGTTGATCTACTGTGTGTGAGAGTGCAAAATGCCATATGTGATTATTGCACACATCTGCTTGGCATATATGAGCATGCATACATCTGTAATACACTGTGTATTGTATTCCACTGTGTATTGTAAGGTCACATGGATGGTGAGCCCTAACACTTTTAATGGCGCACACGCCCATGGTGCACACACAGCACAACATGCAGGAGCACACCACCATAGAAAACAACAGGATTTGAGGTCCCATGTTTTTCCCTTTACGCAGGGGGGTTGGGAACAGATCCCCCACATATACGAAGGGCGCATTGTATTCCTTGGCATATGCATATGTCTGGAATATACTGCCACTTGCATCTTTTCAAGCTGTACACGCTTGCAAGCATAAGTGCATTTATACACCAATGCATAATATCCCCTACTTATTGTATAGATTAGGACTGGGAAATCTGTGTCTTTCCAGATGTTGGTGGACTGCAACTTCCATCAGTCCTAATTTGATCATAAGTGATTATGAAAGTTGTAGCACAACAACATCTGAATGACCACATCTTCTGTATCACCATTGTAGGGGAAATGGCCTGTGTGAAATAGCCTAACACAGGGGTAGGCAACCTTTCCCGTTTAAGGGCCGAGGGACTTCAGCTCCCAGAAGCCTCAGCCATGTTGGCCAATAGTCCCATGTTGGCCAATAGCTCCTGGGATTCTGGGAGCTGAAGTCCCTCGGTCCTTAAAGGGGAAAGGTTGCCTACCCCTGGCCTAACATCTGGCTGCTAGAAATGTTATTCAAATGGAGGCACACTTTCCCTTTAGCATTAGATTTCTGTTCCAATAATACAAAATGTTACAAAGCTTTACATTAGGCTAATAGTGTCCAAAACAATAGAGTAAGCATCAAAGGGGGCGAGATCTGTTATAAGGCTGGCAATATTGCAGGAAAATGGCACAGAACAAGGCAGGGCATTGAAATGAGATTTCTTGGATAGAGATCTAAAATGACTTGACATCGTCCCTTTTATGGAATGTATTTGGTTCGCTGCTCTCCTCCTGAATGCCTGTGGCCAAGCCACGTAAGGTAAAACATTAAGCAGGATGCAAGGAAACTGCATAACGAGAGCCACAAAAGAGCCTTGTGTGAGGCATTTCATGGGGGTAAACGTCAAAAACTAGTTCATGTCTCAAAGTGATATGCTAGCCATAGTGGTTGAGAATGTTTTATCTGATTTCTTCGAAGGGCATTTGTTCAATATGGGGATACTGGGGAGGGCAAGGAGAATCCAGCTGGAGACTAAACATATCTGGAAGGCCACAAATTATCCAAACTCAGATTAGAACTGTACAAGACCTTATTTTGACTTTTGCTTCTTTTTACCCTAATTTGATCATAAGGGGTGATGAAAGTTGCAGTCCAACAACATCTGAATGACCACATCTTCTGTATTACCATTGTAGGGGAAATGGCCTGTGTGAAGTAGCCCTAATGTTTGGCTGCTAGAAATGTTATTGAAAGGGAGGTTGTATCTGCTCTGCAAAAATAATGCAGGTTGACATCATTTTAACTTCCATGGCTCAATGCTATGGAATTCTGAAAACAGTAGCTTGTTGTGGCACCAGAGCTCTCTGATGGAGAGAGCTAAATATCTCACAAAACTACAATTCTCAGAATTCCATAGCATTGAGCCATGGCAGTTAAAGTGATGTCAACCTGCATTATTTCTGCAGAGTGGATGTAGCCTCCAAGAGAGGAAACAGAAGTACATTTGTGATAACCCCACACAGGCATTTTCTCCTCCGTTAATTATTTGCACTAATTGGCTTGTTTCTCTCACTACTGAGGCCTCATTCCCACTATGATTTGAAGCAATTTGCTGATCAATATATGGCCCTTATCACATGGGGTCTGAAGCAGAGCTAATCCAAAGGGCATCCACAGCTAATACATATTTTTCCCCCGTGTTTACACACAACGCTGCCCCAGAACACGGAGCTAAGAAAAAGCGAAGAAAAACAGAAGTAGGAATAAATTCGGTTCCATAGCGAAACGAAGGGAATATCGCCCTTTTGGCCATTTCACAATTAATACCAAGGCTCCCTTCTCTCCCGTCACAAAAAGCCGGGAGGAAAGGCAGCCATGGGAACCGGGGAGGAGGAGGAGGGCTGGAGGACTGGAGAAGGGAAGGCAGCCCATGGAGAGAGAGAGATCGCCTCCCTCTTCCCTCTTCCTCTCCTCCTCTTCTTTCCAATCCGGTTTGCCTCTTGCCAAGGCAATCCCTTCCCCTCGCTGGGATTTTCGCCCTGCCCACCAATTCGCAATGAATGCGAAGGCTCCCTAGGTACTTCCTCTACAAACCGAATGTCAAAATCTCCCTACTCCTTACGGATTAGCTCCGTATTCTGCCGAGTTCTGGGGCAGCGTCGTGTGTAAACACGGGGAACAATACGGATTAGCTCCGTGTTCTGGGGCAGCGTCGTGTGTAAACACGGGGGAACAATACGGATTAGCTCCGTGTTCTGGGGCAGCGTCGTGTATAAACACGGGGGAATAATATGTATTAGCTGTGGATGCCCTTCGGATTAGCTCTGCTTCAGACCCCATGTGATAAGGGCCTTATAGAATGAAGGACATTCAGGGAAACTTTGTGCTTTGGTTTGGAAATTTCCTCCATCTTCAGCAGCACTAAGAAGCATGTACTTCTATTACTTTGGTCATGCCCTATTTACTCACCTGAATGTCCTCCATTCTGAGCATCACTTAGAAAATGGAGGACATTCAGGGGAGTGTTGGGCTTTGGTTTGGAAAAGTCCTCCATTTTGAGCAGGACTAAGAGGCATGCATTGACATTCCTAGCAGTGTTTTGGGCTTTGATTTGGGGACATTCTCCATATATATATATTTTCCTGGAAGGTCCTCCATTTTGGGAGGTGCCTGGTCCTCCTAGCCCTCCCTTCCCTCTTCTCTCTCCTTCCTTGTGTCACCGATGACATGTAGATGTGCATCATATAATTGACTTTTTTTTAAAAAAGACTGGGATGGAGCACCAAGTGGGAATGAAAATCATGTCCAAAAAACCCCCACAAATGCATAGAATAAGGAAATAATTAGCTTTCATAGTAGGAACTATACATCATCCTGAATCAATTCAGTGACCCATTGTCAATGCAACTCACAAACTGGATTAAATGCAAGTGGGAATGAGCCCTCCGTGTGTCTTCAAAAGAGTGAAACAGCACTGGAGCTCCAACACAGGCTGAGATCCTGTGTTGAGAGCTCTGTTTTAAAAGCCTGATTGAATAAAAAGGTTTTAGCCTGCTGATGGAAGGACAACAAAGAGGGGCCATTATGTCTTTCCTAGGAAGGGAGTTCCAGAGTCTGGGACAGTCACAGAGAAGGCCCTTTCTTGTGTCCTCATCAACTGTGCTTGTGATGGTGGTGGGACTGAGAGATGGGCTCTCAGAGCCTGCGCCAGCTCATATAGGGAAATACGGCAGTCTGCAAAGGCCCATGGTCTCCCAAATAGCCTGGACCTGAGCCATATAGGTCACAACCACCACTTGCCCGGAAACAAACTGGCTTTTTTAGCAGGGGCATTGTGTGCTCTCTGTAACCTGTGTCAGTTAAGAGCCTGGCTGCAGCTCCTTGGACCAGGTGCAGTTTCTGAATAATCTTCAAAGGCAAGCCCCAAGTAAAGTGTGTTACAGTAATGAGTAATCCAAAAGGGGTGTAACTAGACTGGGCCCTTGCCATTCTTGGACTTGCCATCTGTGGATCTGAGCATCTGTGGATGGCAAGCCCTATTGTAATCATAGGCGGCCATGCATGCAGCCGCACTAGTAGCCACACACACATCATTGCACCATTGGAGACAATGGGACTTGAGGTCTCACTTTTTTTCTTATCCATGGGGAGGGGGAGTTCAGAATGGATCCCATGTGGATATGAAGGATTTACTGTAATGCATGTCCAACCATGGCCAAATCCAGAATCTCAAGGAATGGGTGCAGCTGGCACTCAAGCTTTAGGTATGCAAAAGCACTCCTGGTCACTGCAGAAACCTTGGCCTCCAGATGCAAAGCTGAGTACAGGAGTACCCCTAAACTGTGAGCATTCATCTTCAGGGGGAGTGCAAGATGAACACAGGCTGGATCTAGGCCCTGATCTAAATTTTGACTAACCTATCTAACACAGGCTGGATCTCCACTCCCTGATCTAAATTTTGACTGACCAGGAGCACCACTGTCTTGTCTGTATTAAGTTTCAATTTGTTTGTTCTCATCCAGTCCATTACTGATGACAGACACTGGTTTAGGACCAGGACAGCCTCCTTGGATTAGGGTGGGAAGGAGTAATAGAGTTGGGTGTCATCCGTATATTGATGGCATTGCATCCCAAAACTCTGGACAACCTCTCCCAACAGTTTCATGTATATGTTGAATAGGAGACAACACAGAACAGAGACAACACAGAACAAGGATCCCACAGGCCAATGGCCAGGGGGTTGAGCAGGAATCCCCCATCACCACCTTCTGAGTTCACCCCTCCAGGAAAGAACAGAGCCACTGTAATACAGTAACTCCAAGTCCTTTCCCAGAGAGGTGGCCCAGAATGATACCATGGTCAATGGTATTGAAAGCTGCTGAGAGGTTCAGCAGAACTAACAGGGACATAGTCCAGTGCAGTGAAAATGCTGCCGCAGTGTATTCTATTCCCACTACGTGGCTGTTTTGTAGTAATTTGATTTGAAGTGATGTTATTTTAATTGTTGGTTTTAATCTGTGCTTAGTTTAATGCTTTTTTTAAGGGGAGATGGGAGAAGGTAGGGGTTGCTGGGGTTTGGGGGGTCTTATTCTGTATTTTGTATTTTATCTGTTGTAAGCCACCCCGATTATTTTAATAGATGGGCAGGGTAGAAATAAAATTATTATTATTATTATTATTATTATTATTATTATTATTATTCCCTGAGAAGTTTATACACCAAAGTGACCAAGGCTATCTCTGTTTTATAGCCAGGCCTGAAACCAGATTGAAATGGATTTAGATAATCAGTTTCATCCAGAAATCCCTGGAGCTGGGAAGCCACCACACATTCTAACATTTTGCCGAACAATTGTATGTTGGACACTGGCCGATAATTGTTCATTATAGCAGGATTCAGGGATGGCTTTTTCAACAAAGGTCTCACAACTGCCTTCTTTAGGTAAAATGGAACTCTGTCTTGTGGTAGGGAAGCACTGACTACCCCTTCACCCATGCAGCCTGTCTGGCCTGTTTAATAAGGCAAGAAGGACAAGCTTCTAAGACTCATGTGGTGGCTTTCACCTCTCCAAGGATCCTGTCCACATCACAAATTGTAATGGAAAAGTATCCATTAACACTGGACAAACAGGCTCCAAGGTTACATCCACTGGTACTGTATCAGCTACAGCATCCAAGTCGGTGTGGATCTGAGCAACTTTATTGGCAAAGTGCCGTGCAAATTCTTCACAGCAGACTGCCGAGTGGTCTGCATTCTCTATTTGAATGTATGTGTGCAAAAGACCCTGACCACTCAAAATATCTCTATTGGACTGCTCCATGCAGATTCAATGCTGGCAACAAAAATTAATTTCCTTGCTCCTTGCACTGCCACAGAGGACCTTCAAATAGACTCTAGCCCATGCTTGGTCAGATTCACTTCAAATCTTCTACCAACATTGCTTTAGTCTCTGTCTCACTCCATCACTGCCAACTCCCTGGAGAACCAGGGGGCAGCTTTAGCTCCATTCTGTAAGAGGAGATGCTTAAGAGCAATTGTGTTCACTGTCCTGGCCATTTCCCTATTCCAGAGATCAGCCAGTGCTTCAACAGAATCACCTCCCAAGGTGACAGGAAACTCCACAAAAGTCATCTGGAATCTATCTGGATCTATCCTCCTCCTGGAGCAGATCATCCTAATCAGTCCCTCACCCCCACAGAAGTCCCAGTGAATCTAAACCTGCCAGATAATGATGTGCTCATGATAACGGAGCTTTGGAAAGTTCCTCCACACCAAGATCATGATTACCCCACACAGTACAGAAAACAAGGTCCAGAGTGTGCCCAGTAGCATAAGTAGGGCCAGATACCACTTGAGACAACCCATGAAGTCCTGAACAACTCCTGAAAGGCCAGTATCAGCATGGATATTGAAGTTCCCCAACACTAGCAGCCATGGGGACTCCACCACCAACCTGAAACCACCTTGGCTAGCTCAGAAAGGGAGACTGTGAGCAGTGGGGTGGTTGGTACCCTATTCTATCCCAGCTATCCACCTTTAAATAAACACACTCAAAACCAGTAAACTGTGTAAGGAGGCATCTGGTCAAGGGATGAAATCACAATAGACCACTGTAACTCTGCCTTCCCAACCCCAGGTCTCATCTGCTGCTGCACAGAGAATCCTGGTAGGGCAAGCAGAGAGGTTACCTCCCCCCCAACCTCATCCAACCAGGTCTCTGTAATACATGCCAGGTTAGCTAGTTCATCCAGGATCAGGTCCTGAATTGCAGCGGTTTGACCATTCGCTGACCTAGCCTTCAGCAGCACCATTTTCAACCCGGTGTGTGTGTCTGTCCATGCTATTTGAGCTGAGGCATGAAACACCAATAGGATGCTAGCCACCATTCCTTACAATAACAAATTGTGTCCAGTGGAAGGAGGGGCAACATTGTTCAGTCTTGAGGAAAGCACTGTTACCTTCAGGATTTCAGCTCAATTCTGAGTGAGACAGAAAGGCTTGTTAACAAAAGTGCAAACAAGTTAGCTTTCATGGTAATGTTTCCATGCTGTTCTGAGTAGAATGATGCTATCATTGGATTTGCCTCATTTTGTTCTTCAGAAGGTCAGTACCTCTTAACCTTGCCCTGGTGACTTCTCAACATATCAGGTGATTGATACAGGACCATGGGAACTAATTATGATGGTAACATTTCACTTCCAGGATCAGAGGGGTTATTCAGATGTTGTTGGTGGTTTTCTTTTCTATGTGAATAATCTCACTCACACATTCCAGGTTTGTTATTCACACTATGGAACTGCATCTATGTGCATCTCTGCAAGGTTGGGTGCTCACACATGCAAGCATTCAAATAAAGATGGAGTCAATGATGTGAATGTATTTGAAACACATTCAGGGCATGCTGTCTCTGTTTATCCTGGGTGTATTCACATCGGTTATTCACTGTCGATGATGCAAATCTTTTTTAAAAGAACTCGGAGGGGAAAAAACTGTTATCCATTATTCCAGGTTAAATGGATTTTTGGCAGCCCCCCAAAAAACAGTTAATAATAATTAAAAAGATTCAATCTAGATTATTTTCACCATCTCAATAACCCCAGAGATAGCCTTCCTCTGAATATCACTAGAAGAGGGCTGGGCTGGGCCATTACCTCATGCCCCGAGTCCCAAAAGCATCTCAGTAGCCCCCAAGA
The DNA here is from genome assembly GCA_026167975.1 of Phrynosoma blainvillii. Lineage (NCBI taxonomy): Eukaryota > Metazoa > Chordata > Lepidosauria > Squamata > Phrynosomatidae > Phrynosoma > Phrynosoma blainvillii. The sequence goes on from JANUYF010000001.1 coordinate 177,380,245, forward strand.
GAAACAAAATACTGGACTGGACAGGACTTTAGTCCAGTCCTGCAGTATTTTTTCTTATTTATTTTAGCCAGAATAGTGGGGAGGGGCACAGGTGTGGTCACATGCTATACCTTGAGTGGCAGGGTACAGCAAATACTGTTTATACTTTTGGTTGCCTGTGAAGAGATGCAGAGACAAGGCAATGCTTACTTTCCTGCCTCTCCCTCTCCAATTTTGAAAGAAAAATAGTTCTTGCATCTGTTTTTTATATTGCCCATTTTATACTTGGGTCTGCAGCCAACCAAAGCGCTAAAGGATCCCTATCTTTCCAGAGAGCAAAAGAGAGCAGGGTGGGCAAGACAAGCATGCAACATTTATAACAAATAAGAGTTTGTCATTTATACCAAATAAAGTATTTAGAGTAGAGAAATAGGACATGGAGCTAATTGCATTTCATTTGAAAGCTAACCCCCATGAACATGCTACCCTTTTTTTCTTTTTGCTTGGAGCAGTTGTTTCATGGCAACTATTTGGAATAAAATTTGTCTTCCATAGGTTGAAAGGCTAGTGGAAGTCCAAAATTAATATGTCAGAAGCAGAAACATGAGACTAGCAGCTTTCCCAAATTATCTTAAAGTGTATTCTTTTTTTAAATGGAAACAGAAATTCCTTTTCTTTGAACTATAACATGCTGGCTATTTACATTCTGAAACTGGTAAAATCTGTCTCTTTCCACCCATCAAAGACTGAAGGTTGTTTTGCAGAGACTTGACTGCAGTTTAAAAGCAGAACTGCTATTCTTGGTCTATACCCTCATCTTACCTTTGCATCTGAACAAATAGGTTTTGTATAGAAGCTTTACAAAACAAGACTTGTGTAGTGTTGATAGAAGCAGTCCAACAACAAAAGAGAATGCTTGGAAACAATGTCGGTGAGGGATGCTGCTGGGTGGCATAAAAACTGGACATTCTAGGCTCATAGATTGTAGGTTTGTCACTTGCTGTAGAGAGGGTGTGTATGTTCTTAAGAGTTTTATGACAGCCAGAAAGGCAATTTCCCCATCCTTTCCTCTCTATGCCACAAAAAGGATTGTGTCGAACCTCTGAATACCTTTTGTGCATGTGCAGAATATAACATTTTGTTTGTCTATGTGATGAGACATCTCCCTCGAGGAAAGCATGAGGGATGTAGTTTTTGTTGTGTCCCTTCAAGTTGTTTCCAACCTACAGGGCCCTAACACAAACCAATCATGGGGGTTTCTTGGCAAGTTTCTTGCCACTGACAGAAAAAAGTCGATAAGATCCCAATAGCACTGGTATAGCGCTAGACCTCAGGCATAGTTAGTTACTCCCATGGTAGTTCCAGAATTGCGCAGTCACATGTTTCCTCCTTTCCGCCATTCCTCCCTCCCCTTCACTATTCGAGAAAAGCCCTGCGGGGGGGTTAACTTTGATTTCTCCCATTTTTTGTTTTTGAACTGCATTCACATAACTGCAATTGTATTTAACAAAGCAACCCACCCACCTCCCAAAAAACCCCACACAAGTGCAAGGCATACTGGGCACAGCATAGGATAAGTAGGCCAGGGTTGAGGACGCAGATGGAAGAGATTGTGAGAGGCCAGCAACAGCCCAGTTGCGCTAATGGTCCTTCATTATGTGTGATAGGGAGTGCTCCCAAACCAGTTTGTATGCACTTCTGTTCATTGATGCAATTGTGGTGAGAACAGAGGTGTGTGATAAACTTCAGTTTAAACTTCATGGTCCAAAACACACTGCAGAAATAATCCAGTTTGAGACTGCTTTACCTGCCCTGGCTCAGTGCTAGGGAATCCTGGAAACTGTAGTTTGTCATGGCACTAGAACTCTCTGACAGAGAAGGCTAAATGTCTCACAAAACAACAGTTCCTAGGATTCTTTAGCACTGAACCAGGGCAGTTAAAGCAATCTCAAATTGGATTATTTCTGCAGTGTATTTTGGACTTCAGTAGTCAATGTAGAATATTGGTGATTATTCTTAAGAGTGTGTAGCTGCTGAGTTGAGAATTATCTGGGGACATGTGAATTTCTCTCACGCAAACTATTTTTCTCCTATTATCAGTCAAAAACATGAGCAAACATGATTACACTCATTTGTTCAGTATAATCAAAAAGCATGCTCTAGGTGACCCCCATCATATTTTTGCTTCATTACCTCAAATATATCATCCCAGATCCCAATGCCCACTTGAGGGGAAACATTCAAATTAATTGACATAATGGGGAAAGAGGGGGGCGACATTAGTCTGCAATTTAAAATCTATATGTAATGACAATTGAAAAAGTAATAAACATCTTTTGTATGCCAAATTGACTATGGCAAACCTTTGTGCTATGCACATTTCCTATTTAGTTTTGGCTCTCCAAACTTTTTGAACTGAATTAAATTAGGTCTTCTAGATGAGCACAGATTATTGCATAAAGATATAAATTGGCTTACCTGAGCTGGCTTAAAATTAGAAGCAGGCGGCATCCTGATATTATCACATGCATTTAGCTGCCAAAATCACTGCCTGAGTGCAGCCTGGGTCCATCACCACTCGAAGGGGCACTCCTCATGCCTCTTTTCAAAGCTGGAAGTTTTCTGGCTTGAAAAATTGGCCGCTGGAGCACCCCTCTGAGTGGCGAGAGACCCAGGCTGAACCCAGGCAGCGATTTTGGCAGCTAAATGCATCTGATAATATCAAGATGTTGCCTGCTTCTAATTTTAAGTTGGCTCAGGTAAGCCAGTTTATATCCTTATGCGATAATCTTCATAGTTTACAATGTTTGCAGTCTAAGGTTTTAGTCCTTAAAGTAAATAGTTTAAGGGCCAGGAAGGACTGTCACCTCAATAGGCCAAGAATCTAGAGAAGCAGATCATAAATCAAAAAGTAATTTTCTCCCTTCATTAAAAGAGTTGTTTTCTCACTGTGAAAAGCAAAACCACACTGTGTGTTTGGGCTGTATATACTGCTGTGTTATTGTTCAAAGGCAGTCAACCACAAAACATAAATCAATTGAAATATTCAGAACACCAATAAAGAGTTTTATGAGGTTTTTGCTTCTGGCGTGGCCAGCACCTCATATGTTCATGTTAGAATTTGATGGAACATATAGTCAATGTTAAAATGTTGAAATGTAAAGATGTGTGTCTGTATTTTTCCTTGCTGAGAAAAGTTGTTTTCTGAGGCCAGATTCACAATTATCAGCCCAGGTGTGCTTTAGCCCAAACAAGCTACAGTTCTGTGAGAAAGTGCTTTGTTTACAATAAGAGGTTTCATAAACATGGGAATGTTATGGGAACTGCAGTCACATGATTTAATATGGTAATTGAAGGTTGGGCTAACACACGTCATGTAACTTCAACCAATCAGTCTGAAAGGGCTACACCCAAAGGGGTGGAGAATTGGGGGCTGAGAGTTATGATTCAGAAAAGTCTCACACTTGTCTTTTAACTTTAAGCTGTAATGGACTAATTGAGACATATTTTTGCTGATGCTGAAGCTTAACTAACTTTAACCATGTAGCAGATAAGTTTTGTTCCTGTTTAGCCATTCTGGCTAAAGTGAAGATGTTATTATTATTATTTGTTTTTTGCTCATGCTGATTTTGCAATAAAAGAAAGCTTGCTTAAAGATCTGGATGTCTTGGTGACTTGACTTCATGGACTGTAAGCTGTATATTCATTCATCAACACATTTTATCAACAGTTCAGGGATGAGCCCAACTTCCAGGATCCTGCATTATATTAAATGATTCTATATTTACTAAATGGAAACAAGATTTAACAAAATATATATGGGCAGGGAGGAAAGCCAGGATAAAATGGAATTCAATAATTGACACTAGAGAGAATGGTGGTTTATCAATGCCAGATTTGAAAATAATAATAATAATAATAATAATAATAATAATAATAATAATAATAAATTTTATTTTTATACCGCCCATTGGTAGTCCAATCCGGGTGGTTTACAGCATAAAAATTAGCATGCAACATAAAACAACATTTTCCCTCCCTCCCCCTTAAAACGTTATTAAGCCACATTATAATTAAAACCATTTAGCAATATAAAAACAAAAATCAAAATTAAAACAATACAATCATAACAACCCCTGTGACTTTCTTCCAAGAAAACAGGGGTTCTAGAGGTTCTGCTGAAGGGGGGGGGGAACCTGAGGCTGGGATATTTAGTCCAGAAAGGCTTGCCGGAAGAGATCCATCTTGACAGCCTTTTTGAAGCTGTCCAAAGATGTTAACTGACAGATCTCATCCAGTAGGCCATTCCAGAGCCTGGGGGCGACAATAGAGAAAGCCCTCTGGGAGGTAGCCGAGAGCCTTGATTTTTGAGGCTCCAGCAAGTTCCTCCCAGAGGACCGGAGTGCGCGGGGAGGATTATATGGGAGGAGGCGGTCTCTGATATAACTTGGACCCAAGCCATTTAGGGCTTTAAAGGTAATAACCAACACCTTGTACTGGGCCTGGAAACCAATAGGCAGCCAGTGGAGGGACCTCAAAACCGGAGTCATGTGGTCCCTCCTAGATGTTCCAGATACAAGCCTGCCTGCCATATTTTGAACCAACTGTAGTTTCCGAACCAAGCACAAGGGTAGCCCCATGTAGAGCGCATTACAGAAGTCTAGGCGTGAGGTTTCCAGCGCGTTCACAACTGTCTCAAGATCCCTTACTTCCAGAAAAGGGCGCAGCTGGCGTATCAGCCGAAGCTGATAACAGGCGCTCCTGACTGTCGCATTTACCTGATTTGTCATCAGGAGCAACGAGTCAAGGAGCACCCCCAGACTGCGAACACAGTCCCTGGAGGAGAGTGTGACCCCATCCAGGACTTGAGGTTGCAACCCAATTCTTGGTTTCGGGGCTGATACCATGAGCACCTCCGTCTTGTCTGGATTCAGTTTCAATCTGTTTTTCCTCATCCAGCCCATTACGGCCCGAAGACATTCATTGAAAGAAGAGATGCCATTGGAATTTGAGGCCGACGAATGAGACATAGAGAAATAGATTTAGGTGTCATCAGCGTACTGATAACACCCAGCACCATAATTCTGTATAATCTCACCCAGCAGCTTCATATAGATGTTAAATAACATCGGGGACAAGATAGCTCCCTGAGGGACCCCACAAGTGAGCTCCCTCTTACTGGAGCAACTGTCCCCGAGCAGCACCCTCTGGGAACTGCCCGAGAGGAAGGACCGGAACCACTGCAGTGCAGTGCCCCCGATACCTAACCTCCTCAGATGGTCCAAGAGGATGCTGTGGTCTATCGTGTCAAAAGCCGCTGAGAGGTCTAGGAGCACCAACAAGGTCACACTACCCCTGTCGATGCTCAGACGCAGATCGTCGGTCAAGGCAACCATGGCAGTCTCAACCCCAAAGCCTGTCCTAAAGCCGGTTTGAAATGGGTCTAGATAATCAGTTTCATCCAAGACAGCTTGGAGCTGAAGAGCAACTGCCCTCTCGATCACCTTGCTCAAAAATGGCAACAGAGAAACAGGCCTGTAGTTACTCATATCCAGAGGGTCCAGGGAAGGTTTTTTCAGAAGTGGCCTAACAGCTGCTTCCTTTAAGCAAGATGGAACATGTCCTTCCCTGAAGGATGCATTGATGATATCCATGAGGAATCTCCTTAATGCATCCCCCCCCGATGGCCAGCCATGCTGGGCAAGGGTCGAGAGGGCAGGTTGTTTTCCTCACCTTACCAAGCAACTTGTCCACGTCCTCGGTACTCACAGATTGGAGCTGATCCAGTATAACTTCATCAGCGGAGTCGCTGGACACCTCACCTATAGGCTCTGTTTCAATAGTGGCATCTAAGTTGGCTCTTATCTGAGAAATTTTATCTGCAAAGAAGTTGTTAAACGCGTCACAGAAGGTCGTTGTCGGGTCAAGTAAGGGATTTGGTGCAGGGGACACCTGTGTCATCTCCCTCACCACCCTAAACAGCTCTGCTGGACGAGACTCTGCAGACGCAATACGTGCAGAGAAGGCTCTCTTCGCTGCACGTATTGCCTCCCGATAGGAACAAAGAAAGTTCCTATGGCGAGTTCTGTCAGATAGGAGTCGAGTCTTCTGCCACCTGCATTCTAGTCGTTGTCCAAACCACTTCAATAATAATAATAATAATAATAATAATAATAATAATAATAATAATTTTTATTTATAACCCGCCCCTCTGCACTTCATTCTCTTAAGCTCTGGTGTGAACCATGGCCTTTGATTTGAAGCGGGATGGCAAGGACGCTTGGGAGCGATCGTGTCGATAGCCCTGGTAAGATCGGTGTTCCAGGTGTTAACCAGAGCGTCGACAGGGTCACCGGCATTCCCAACCATTAAACCCTCTAAGGCTCTCTGGAATCCGATAGGCTCCATTAGCCTTCGAGGATGGACCATTCTAATAGGTCCACCACCCCCGGTGGGGCAGAGATTGGCTCTCAGTTCCATCTTGACCAGGAAATGATTCATTCATGACAATGCGGAGGTGCTAATAACCTCCGCCCACGGATATTCCTGTTCTGTACTGAAGACCGCATCGAGTGTATGACCTGCACAATGTGTGGGCCCGTTGACCAGTTGGGATAGGCCCATGTTTGTCATGGTCTCCACGAACTCCCGAGCTGCGCCTGTTAAATTGGTCTCGAGCGGAATGTTGAAGTCCCCCAAAACTAAAAGTCTGGGAGACTCCAACAGCACCTCTGAGACCAACTGTGTCAGCTCGGTCAGGGAGTCTGCTAGACAACGGGGTGGACAGTAGACTAGCAAAATCCCCAAACTATCCCTGGTCTTCAGGCTAAGGTACATACAATTGAAGTGGACTGTGTTCCGGACAGGTATCCTGGTCAAGGTCAGGTGATTTTTATAAACTAGAGCCACTCTGCCCCCCCGCCTACTTCCCCTCACCTGCTCACTGACAGAGTACCCCGCTGGGGGGGCTTGCACCCAGGTGACTGCGCTATCCTCCCCCAGCCAGGTCTCTGTAAAGCAAGCCAGGCCGGCATCCTCATCCAGAAGGAGGTCATGGATGATATGAGTCTTGTTTTTAACTGACCTGGCGTTGCAGAGGAGCAGAGTGAGGTTCTGTGGAAGGGTTGGTCTGCTCTCCAAGCCATTCTGAGAAACAGAAGGAACCGAAGGCGGGATAGCTTTCAAACAGCAATCCCGTCTTCTTTTGTAACATTTGTTCCTTCTATTCCAACCATACCTCCCATTCCCCAGCACGACTCCAATAGCCGCCCCCGCCACATTCCCAGCCTTACAGCTGATGTTGCTGCTGCGCTACCGGGGGTTGCCTCTTAAAGGCACCAGGAGATGGAGGGCAGTCCCAAGGCTCCTTGGAGTCTTGTCCCCAGCCCTACAGCTGGTGTTACTGCTGCGCTGCCGGGGGTCACCTCATAAAGGCACCAGGAGCTGGAGGGCGGTCCCAAGGCTCCTTGGAGTCTTCTCCCCAGCCCTACAGCTGGTGTTACTGCTGCGGTGCCGGGGGTCACCTTTTAAAGGCACCAAAAGATGGAGGGTGGTCCCAAGGCTCCTTGGAGTCTTCTCCCCAGCCCTACAGCTGGTGTTACTGCTGCGGTGCCGGGGGTCACCTTTTAAAGGCACCAAAAGATGGAGGGTGGTCCCAAGGCTCCTTGGAGTCTTCTCCCCAGCCCTACAGCTGATGTTGCTGCTGCGCTGCTGAGAGTCACCTCTTAAAGGCACCAGGAGATGGAGGGCCATCCCAAGGCTCCTTGGAGTCTTCTCCCCAGCCCTACAGCTGATGTTGCTGCTGCGCTGGCGGGGGTCGCCTCTTAAAGGCACCAGGAGATGGAGGGCCATCCCAAGGCTCCTTGGAGTCTTCTCCCCAGCCCTACAGCGTACTATCATGTGTGCTGTCTAGTGTGGGTATGAGAATGGATATATCTAAGGAATGAAAATTTATTAGACCTAGAAGGCTTTAATATAGCATTTGGATGGCATGCATTTCTTTGGTATGGGAAATTGAAGCAGAATAAACAATTTAACGACCATGTCATTAGAAGGGCACTATTGAGAATATGGGAAATATATAAAAAGAAAATCTATAGAAAAATCCCAGACTGGGTCTCTTCACAAGAGGCTTTTTTGAGGAGGGGAAAATCATCAAATAAAGACTGGTTAAAATATAAAGATATATTGAAAAGAGATAATGGAATATTAAAAATGAAGAGTCGGGAAGAATTGGGGCAAGAAGGGATAGAATTAAGTTGGTTTCCTTATAGTCAATTAAGAGAGAGATTTTTGATAGATACTAAACAAAGGGGCATAACAAATTTGAAAACGGAATTGGATGAAATTATAAACGGGGGAGACAAAAGGATAATATCAAAGCTATATAAATTATGTTTAAAACTACAATTGGAAGCAACTGAAACAATTAAAACAAATATGGTGGAATGGACAAAAATGTTATGCATAATATAGCACTTGAAAATTGGGAAAGGGTGTGGGGAAAAGATTTGAAATTCACAGTGTGTATAGATATCAAAGAAAACTTTATTAAAAGGTTGTATAGGTGGTATTTGTCCCCCACAAGATTGGCTAAAATATATAAAAAGCAAGAAAATCTGTGTTGGAGATGTCAGCAACAACTAGGCACCTTCTATCGTATATGGTGGACATGCCCCCAATTAAATAATATTGGATTTACATACATAGAATCATTCAAAAGATACATCAAATTAGGATTGAATTAAGATCAGAGACATGCTTATTAAAAATTGTAGATGATGTGAATGATGTGAAAAAATTGAAACAACTACTATATTTAGTTACCACAGCAAGGATAGTAATTGCAGAGGTGGAAAGAAAATAAAACCCCAAAAATTGATGAATGGCTGATCAAAACTCTTGAAGTTATAGAAATGGATAATTTGACAAAACCACTGAAAGAGGAAGAAACTAGGGAAGGGAATTAGGATGGGAACCCTTTATTAAATACTGTAAAGAACGATGGGTGGATAATGGATAACATAGAAACACCAACTATATTTGAGGGGAAAGAAAGTAAGTAATGAAGAAATATTAGAATTCACTGTCTAGCAAGGTAATATCTGGTTTCAAGAAAATAAGGAAATATAAGTAATCTACAATAATATATTGATTAATAATGGAATAACTATTTGGAGAAATGTATAAAGATGATTACGCATTCTTCAAAAAATGTAATAGAATAAGAAATAGAGAGATAGGGGAAAGAAATTATGTTGGGAAAGAGGAAGAAATTAAAAAGGCTGTATAAATGTATTTGAGATTAGAGGATATATATTAAGGGGTGGAATGGGGTAGGGGAGGGAAAGGTGAAGCTAAAATGTAAGCCTTACAAGTATGTATTTGTAATTTAAATATAGCTTTTTTTAATAAAAAAAAATTAAAACAAGAAAGAACTGCAACAGAAGAAATAACCTTCATATTCATGGTTTTCTTGAGTTGGCAAATGAAACACTAAGGACCCTGAAGAAAGAAATTCTCAAATGGCTACAAAGTATTGTTCCTCAAATTACCTTGGAAGAACAGGAAATGGAATCTCTACACAGAGCAACAACTTTAAAAAGAGGCCTGGTTCCCAGAGATGTAATCTTGACAGTAACAAGCTTTTATAAGAAAGTCCTTTTAATGAAAGAAATCAGGAAGCTCTCAAGATCACTGAAATATAGGGATACCACAACTGAAATTTATAATGATCTTTGCCCAGGAGTCAAACCATGCATTGCAGTACTGCAAAAGAATGGAATAAGATACAGTTGTGGTTACCTTATTTTCCTGAAATTTCAGTACAAAGGGAAGCAGCATGAGATCTATTCCCTGGAACAAGGAATGGATCTGTTGAAGCAATTAAATCTGGAGCAGCAAGAAGAAAACTTTAGCAAGGGTGCAACTGGTGAAGCTAAGGAACCATAGATGATAAGGAAAAAGACAATAAAAATAAATAAACACTAAACAATCAGGAGGAGAAAAATTGATCACACACTGGGAAAGGTGGCTTTTTCTATGCCCCGCCCCCCGGGCTAGTAAAAGCCATGAGCAAGGCTGGATACTTTGGGGAAGGTGGGAGGTAGAAATGTATATGTAGGCAGGGGGAGAGGAAAGGGGAGGGGGAGGGGAGGGGGAGGGATGGAAAGGATGGGTGTAGGGCAGGGGTAGGCAACCTTTCCCCTTTAAGGGCCGAGGGACTTCAGCTCCCAGAAACCCAGGAGCTATTGGCCAACATGGGACTATTGGCCAACATGGCTGAGGCTTCTGGGAGCTGAAGTCCCTTGGCCCTTAAAGGGGAAAGGTTGCCTACCCCTGGTGTAGGGGTATCACACTGAAGAGCCAATTTAGAAGATTTAGAAAAGTAATGTGGTTAATAAAATAATGATAGCAATGTTAAACATAAAAGGACTGGGGTCTGTAATCAAAAGAAAGAGGATATAATCATTGTTGAAGTAAGAGAAATCAGGTTTTTTTCTACAGAAAGCACAGCAACACAAGGGACAAATAAACTTAAACTGAATTAGGTTGCTACTTATGAAAAAGGATATGGTACTTCAAAAGCAAGACGGGTAGCAACCATAATATCTAAAAGATGTGGTTTTAATGTGATAAAAGTTAAGAAAAATGAAAAAGGAAGATTTATACTTATGCAAGGAACAATGGGGAAGAAAAGTATTAGTTGGTCAATGTGTATGCTCCAAATGAAAAACAAAAAGAATTTTATGAAAAAGTATTTAAAGAAATGGAGGATATGCAGGGAGATTATACAATTATGGCAACAGATTTGAATATGGTTATGGATAAGTGAAAAGATAAATCAGACCAAACAACAAGGGATAGACTCAATAATATTACATCTCTGAATAAGATTATGAATATTAATGAATTAAAAGAAATATGGAGATTGATTAAAAGGGATGAAAAGAAATACAGTTATTATTCTTCAGTTCTAAAAAAATACTCCCAAATAGATTTTATTTTTGTATTAAAAATATTGTTCCAAAGGTATTAAATACAGAAATAAAAGGGATAAAAGTTACAGACCATGCTTTAATAAATATGGATTTTGTACTTAAAAAGGGTTATAGAGAAGCAAAAAGATTGAGGTTGAACACCAGAATACTTAATTATAAAGATATAGTGAGTAAGATTGAGAAAGAATGGCAAAATATATGGGATATCAATAATAGAGAGGTTTCTCAAGCTATGTTATGGGATACTTTGAAAGTGGTTGCAAAAGGGATTTGTATTAGGGAAACATGTAATGTAAAGAGATGACAGGGAGAGAGAAAAATAAAATTAGAAATGGAAATTTAAAAATTAGAGAATAAATACATAAAAGATATGAGTAAAAATAATTATATAGAATTACAAGCAAAAAGAAATGAATTAGAGAAAATAGAAATAGATGAGGTCCAGAGAAATTTGATCTATTTGCAGAGGGAGTTCTTTGAATATAGCAATAAGAATCCTAAAATGTTGGCAAGATCAGCACAATAAAAAGAAAGAGAGGAATATGTTTGGTGTAATAAAAGATAAAACAGTGAAGATATGTATAATATGAAAGGAAAAGATAAAGATATTTGAAAAATATTACAAAGAATTATATTCATCAGGGAATAAGTCAGAGGAAAAAATGAGAAATATATTTAGAAACATTGGAAAATAAAAATAGATGAGGAGGATAAAGAAATAATGGAACAACTAGTTTCAAAAAAAAGAAATAGAAGTGGTAGATAAATTAAAAGGAGGGAACTCACCAGGAATGGATGGGTCGGGAACCAGAATATTATAAAACATTTAAAAAGATTTGAATATCTATATTGGAAGTATTATATAACAAAATTCTAAATGGAGAAAGGACCCCACTGTTATGGGATCAGTCATGCGATAGAAAACCAGACAAAGATTTGACAGACCCAGGATCATATAGACCCATATCCCTTATAAATCAAGATGCTAAAATAACAGCAATAATGGTAAAAAGAATGAATAAGTTTATACATAAGAATCTTCAAAAAGATCAATGTGGGGTTATGCAAGGAAGACAACTGTCAAATTTAATAGGAAGAGTATTAAATAAAATAAACATAATTGGGGGAAATAAACAAAAAGAAGGAATAATAGCATTAGACATTTAGAAAACTTTTAATTGTGTGGAATGTCCAACATTAAAAATAATGTTAAAGAAATTGGGTATCAGGTGGAAATTCAGGGGATTGATAAACAGCAGTGGTAATGGTAAATGATGGACTGACAGAACAAATTCAAATTTCTATAGGTACAAGAAAAGGCTTCCCTCTCTCCCTGATCTTATTTGCAATGATTAGTGAAATTTTGACAAATGTTATTAGGAAGGATGAAAATCTGGAAGGAATTCGGATTAGAGCAGGGACCGGCAACCTACGGCCTGGGGGCTGGTTAAGGCCCTGGGCCCTGGACTTACTGGCCCAGGCCGTAGGCTGCCACTGCCACTGCCGCCGCATGCCGCCGCCACCACGCGCCACCATCGGGGCGTGTTTTCAGCTGCGTTTGCTGCGGCCGCCATTTTGGAAGTCAAAATGGTGGTCGCGACATGTTTGCTGATGATACCCTATTAACAATTAAAGATACATTAAAATGGATAAATAAGCATTTGGGGAAAATGTCAGGGTTACAGGTAAACTGGAATAAATCGGAGTTAACGCTGTTTAATTATACTAAAACAGAAGAACAGGATTTCCTAAAGGATAAAACAATAGATATTAAATTAAAAGAGACAATCAGATATTTATGAATAAATATTACAAAAATTTACAAAAATTGGAGGAACAAAACTATAATAAATTAAGAATAGAAATTAAAAGGAAATTAGAAGATTATAACAATGTTAAATTATTGTTGTTTGGCAGAATTGCACTAGTAAAAATGAAAATTTTACCTATGATAATTTTTTTGTTTAGGATGTTATCAATACAAATATCAGAAGCAGAAATGGAAAATTGGCATGTATTAGTGAATAATTTTTGTAATTGGAATAAAAAAGTAAGTATTAATAAATTACAGTTGCCCCTTTGTTTTTGCAGGGGATCCGTTCCAGACACCACCCCCCAGCAGAAATGGAAACTTGTCAATATTCAAGCCTCATTGGCTTGAATGGTAGTGCGTGCCCATAAGCGAGCATGGGCACACACCATGAACACACACACCATTATGTGCCCCTCGGTTTCCCATTCACGGGTGGAAACAATGGAAATAGATGAAAAAACATGGAAAACATATTTTTAGGGACTTACCATGAAAGAAATGAAAGAAATAGAAAACTCCTTTCTAAAGAAAATATTAGAGATTTGGGGAAAAACATAAAGAAAAATTAATGCCTACTATCTCACCATTAACCCCAATAGTAATGTTGGAAAAATTTCCAATAAATTTAAGGGAGGAATTAGGGAAAGAGTTAATGAAACAAGAAGTATATAGGATAAAAGATTGGATGAAGATAATTAAGGATAAAGGAAAAGTAAAGGAGAAAATGCAACGTTCAAAAATAACCTGGTTTAATTGTAATCAATTGGAACAATGGACAAAAAAAAAATGAAATAGAAAAATTATAGAACTTAGAGAATATACTAAATATACTAAATCTGAATAATTAAGCAAAGAGATAGTATGGAAGAAAATGAAATTTTGAAAGGTATTACAAGTGAAATATATAAACTGTTATCAAAACATAATGAGAAAGAGGAATATCTTAGGACAATATGGGAGGATGAATGGGGGAAAATTGGAATCAATGTCATTTTAAAAATGTATCTATATGGATAAAGGAGAATTATTATAAATTAATTTGGAGATGGTATTTAACACCAGTAAAGTTAAACCATATAAATCAGGGGTAGGCAACCTTTCCCCTTTAAGGGCCAAGAGACTTCAACTCCCAGAATCCCAGGAGCTATTGGCCAACATGGGACTATTGGCCAACATGGCTGAGGCTTCTGGGAGCTGAAGTCCCTTGGCCCTTAAAGGGGAAAGGTTGCCTACCCCTGATATAGATTATTCAAAGATATGCTGGAGGGGTTGTCAAGAAAGTGGTACTTGTATTCATATCTGGTGGGGTTGTAGATCTGTAGAGAAAATTTGGCAATTAGTATTTAAAGAGATAAAAGAGATATCAGAAATTGAGTTAGAAACATGCCCAAAGATTGCATTATTGTCCATATATGATAAGATCAACAAACCCAGGCTATGAAGGACTTAATTACAAATTTACTGACAGCAGCAAGACTAATTATAGCAAATAAATAAATAAATAAATAAATGGAAAGTTCAGGGAGATATGTGAATACAAGAATGGTATAAAGAAGTATGGCAAATGGCAATTAATGATGAGTTAACATGTGAAATTAAGGTTAAAAAAGGAATAATGAAGAGGAATGGCTTTGAAGCAATATGGAAGATATTTGTACAAAAGATTCTAGTCAAAGAGGAAGATGGTTTACCTCCACAGAAAGAGTTACAATTTTAGAGGATAGAATAACATGAAGATATTAGGCTCTGGGGATAGGGAACGCTTGATTATAAAGATAAATTAATTAGTGATATACTAATAGTATTACACTTTAGTGAAATTATTAATAGTATATGTTGAAAAGAAGATAGTAATAAGAATGAAGATATTAATAACAATTTCATATGTTTTTTCTAATTATTGGATTAGTTAACATTAAATGATTTAATATGAATAAGATTTAGATAAGATAATTAAATTGATAATTAATGTGACTTATTGCATATTGTATGTGGAATTCTATGTATAAGATATTTTAAATATACTTTAAGTATGTTTTATTATTAATTATATATATATATATATATATATATATATATATATATATGCGCATATTATTTCTACAGTGTAGATGCACCCTATGTAATCTTCTGGAAATCTGTGTAAATGCCACCCCTGTCCATCTTAAGAGCCAGTAGCTGGATTTGGTGAAGAAGGTCTGTTTAGCTTCCAATTGCACAGAAAGGCTATTTCTGGCCTCCTCCTATCAGCAAGCGAGGATGTGACAATCAGAAACAGGACTCCTGTTGCAAATCCTGGAACAAATTTTGAACAATTTGGTGTTACTTCTTCCACTAGCCACAATTCCTGGAAGTGCAAAACCACCTCTGGCTCTCTCCCTGAACTGTTCACTGTTATAAGAGACCAGAGATGATGATCCTAACCTGTATGTGATAACTGCAGAATGGTGGGTTGCTGCTGTTGTTGCTGCTGTTGGTGCTGCTGCTGTTTTCAAATAAGCCAGGCCTTTCTTTGGTTGTGAAAATCAGTAGACATTTATGCATCAAAAAGTTTACTTTAGGCTCTTTGAAGTGTGGGACACAATTCTTACCCTTCTGTTAGACTGTTTTGCTTAAGCAGAGCTGTCTAAATAGTAATTTACATTTCAGAAGATAAGATTGTCAGCTCTTTTGACTTGTAAATAGAAAACAGGAGGTTTCAAAAGAACTGGAGCTGGCATCAAACTTTATTAAAGCTGTCTGTGGGGGACATTTTCCCTTCTCATGTGCTTTGGTTAGATAAGCTCCATTTGAATATAAATCACCTATACATCAAGCAAATATTTGAAAGGCATTTGTTCTGCTCTATCTATTTTTCTACAATATTCAGTGCCTACAATTACACACCAATAAGCCCTGCCAAAAAAAATGAAGGTTACAACTTAGGCAATGAGAATAAAGGAACTGTTGTTATGGTGACTCATGGGAGTTTTCTTGGCAAGATTTGTTAAGAGAGGGTTTGCCCTTGCCTTTCTCTGAAGCTGAGAGAGTGTAACCTGTTGAAAGTTACACAATGAGTTTCCATGGCTGAGTGGGAATTTGTCAGGGATGGCTAAGGGCTTCCATGACAATTAGTTGGTACATTTGCCCAGGTTTTAGTACAAAGTTTAAAGAAGCTGTCTAAGGTGCTGAATCTATTTTGGGTATAGAGTTCAGTATCTTGGATAGCTCTGTTAAAGAACAGAGGAAAATACAGAGCAGATTCATTCCCCCACTGATATGGAATCAACCAGCTAACTTTGCTTTAGATCTTCTTGGATTGCAGCTCCTATTAGCCTCAGCCACCATAGCCAATGCTGAGGCATGATAGGAATTGCAGTTCAAAAACATCTGAAGGGACACAGAATCCCCCAGACACCGCTCAACTACTGGGGTTTGCCTACTCATATCCAAGGTGCCTTCATACATCTAGGGAACATACAGCAGCCTTGTACTGGTGTTGGAGGCTACTCCATCTTCTTGTGGGAGGGCACAAACACAGATGGAGTGCACCTGGATGCACCCAGCAGCCAAGTTGGTGAGGAAAGGATCTTTGACCAGGAACCTCCTGCCCCAGCTTTTGTTGCACTGTCTGGGAGGATGAAGCCACAGCCTCCACCAACACAACCCACCACCACAACAACCAAAGTACACTAGCAGGATTTTAGCCTTTGTATTCAGTATGGAATGTGCTTATTTGAGATGCTGTGCTGGAGAAGAGTGCTGAGGAGATTGTGGTAAGCCAAGAAGACAAACAAATGGATCCTTGAACAGATCAAGCCCAAACTCTCCTTGGAAATCAGGATAACTAAACTGAGGCTGTCGTATTTTGGACACATCATGAGAAGGGAGGACTCATTGGAAAATATAATAATGCTAGGAAAAGCAGAGGGCAGTAAAAAGAGAGGAAGACTGTGTGTCAAATGGCTGGACTCCATCAGGGAGGTCACAGACCTGAACCTCCAGGACCTGAGCAGAGAGGTTGAGAATACGGTGTCTTGGAGATATCTCATCCACCGGATCGCCATGAGTCAAAGTCAGCTTGAGATCAGTTAACAACAACAACAGTTCAGTATGGAAAGGACTTGACATTTAAAAAATCTGAGTGTGAGAGAAACCAGCATGATGGCATTAATCAATTAGGGTCCTGAACTTTGAAAGCTTAGATATAGAAAGCCTGGATTTGAATCTTGTGTATTCAACCATGCCAGTGCAAAATAGGTTTTCCCCATATTTTCTTTTGAGAGCCTCCTCTTCATTAAAACTATAGGAAAACTATACAACATGGTCCTCTTTAAACTGGCTTTTATCTACTGAACCTGGCTGGTGCAAATGAGGAAAAATTCATTTTAGTTCCTTTTTGTTAACAACATTTCCAAATTCCAAACAAGTTAACATTTCCAAATCACATACTTAGGATGGAAAGAGCTTGAATAAAAAAAAATGGCGACAGAGTAAATCAAATGGCGGCAGAGTAAAAACAGTATATTTTCCCATTCCTATTCTCTTCTATTTTGTCCATGCTCCATGATGCTAAGCTGCATTTCTCTCTTTTGTCATATTCAGGTGAATATGTAAAGATGCTGAATTTGAGTCAAAGATCAGTAGCAGACAGGATAAGTCCCCTTGCCTCAGTGCATGAAGCTCAATCCAGAATTGATAAGAGATATGAGATTCACAGTGTGGCTATTAATAAATCTGATCTTATCTTTGGATGCCACCATGCTCTAGCTGTGACTTATGCTGGAAGGAGAAAGCTTGCCCATGTCATCCATATTCTGGTAACATTTCATTTGAAATTGTAAAATGTTTTGTATGTGTATTTCAAAATTGTTCAGAAATACTAGGGGTTATAAACTACTGCATCCACATCACTAACTGGAAACCAAATGTTCAGGATCTTGCCCAGCTATGTTTCTAAGTGCAATTCAAAGTGCTAGTTTTGATCTTTAAAGTCCTATGTGGCTAAGGACCAACATCCCTCAAGGACCACTTGCTCCCACATGTTTGGATCCCCTGATATTTTTCATTTGGTCCCCCTCTTTTTTAAGATGAGATGGGAGATGACCTGAGATCAGACCTCTTTGGTGCTTGTGCTTCTTCTGGTGGGAAGTATGTTGGAATTTACTCTTGTAGCATTTGGTGCTATTTCATTACCTCTGCTTTACTTCTATCTTCCTTGCTCAGGATTATTTTGTTGTTTAGTGTTATTGTGCATTTTATATTTGTTCTTATTGAAAACATGGAAGAACAGGGTAAAATATGTTTGGTGAATATGGAAAATAAAAAGCACAAAATAAAAAGCTATTCTGTCTCAACCGGAGAGAGCAATTATTTTTTCTTTATTATGGTTGGCTTAGTAATTATGTCAACAGTGCAGACATAATTGGATAGAGAGAACAAGTGAATTTTAAAAGTTAAAAGTTTCTTTTTTCAAAACCAATGCCACAGAGGTCTATAAAGTTAAATATGGTATGCTTTCAGGCAATGTTTGACAATTCAGGCTATGATCTTTGACTCTAAGTGGCTTGGGGCATGGAAAGCTCTCTGAAACCATGGGTCTGCCTTTGATCAGCTTTTAAATCAAGGACTTCCTGGAAGCCCTCTGTAGTCTACTTTCAAACCCATGGGAGAAAGACAGAATATAAATATAGGCTGGAATCCTATTGAGTAGTTACAAATGTGTAACCAAAAGTTATGCATTCATGACTGCTTCATATTCATGTTCCCCACTTGTCCTCTTGTTTAGGGGATACATGAAAGACCACCAATGTTCACTTACCAGTCAGCAATCTGCTTTCAATGGGGGTCTGTTCCCTTATTGATCAGGAAGCATCCTTACGACTTTCTCTCACACATCCCTCATGTGAGAGCAATCTCTGCTGTGAGGGGGATTGTGACAGAGACCATGTTTCTGCCTGTCACAATGGAGAAATGGAGGTCAACCTGGGATTCACTATGTTGCTATGCCATTACTGTGGTTATGTAGCAACATAGTAAATAGAAGATAATTTATAATATGATTTATAAATGTGCAATGCAAAAAAATGCCTTCCATCAGTGGGTTTCCAGATGATGAGCTACTAATATTCAGCTAGTTAGAGCTATACGTCTTTGAAGTGATTTTACTGGTTTATCTATGTTAGTGAGAAAAAGAACACAAATACATGTCCTTTTTTTTTAGTTTGCATAATCTTTGTAGCATGAACCAATTATTCCCCTGACATTCTCTTTTTGACTTCAAGGCATATCTCCAAGCCATCATTTTCACATAAATAGAAAGAAACACAACTAAAAATAGCTTTTCTTAAATATTTTATCAAGCATCTGGTCTTGCCAGCTAACACCTGTTTTCAAAACCCTAATACACCCCTTTTCTACTGTATGCATTTCTCTGTAGTTGTTAAGGAAAGAAGACTCACAGGGGTTGCAGACTGCCAGAAATAGTGCAAATTGAGTCCACTTTTAGGGTTAGGGTTAGGGAATCATGGGAAGTGTATTTTATTGTGGCACCAGAGCTCTCTGACAGAGAAGGCTCAATGTCTCAGAAAAAAATACAATTCCCATGATCCCCTAGCACTAACCCTAACCCTCAAAGTGGACTCAATTTGCACTATTTCTGGCAGTCTGCAACCCCCCTAAGTGTTGATGCAGACCTAAAGGACCAGTCTGGGGCTGGAGTTGGGGTGAGGTGACCGCACGGCAGCTGGCCCAACTCCGCCCTGATGGTGCCGTCACTCTGCGTGCCCGACTGCACAGTGCATGCCGTCAGGGCACCCTGTTTTGCTGTGCCAAAGGGGCACAAAAGAGCCGCAGCAGTGGCACTAAGGGTGGTTTTTTTGCCACCCAAAAAGGAGTGGCATCTGCCAGCTCTTTTTGGAGTGGCAAAAAAGAGGATCAGGGCTGTGTCATGTGGTTGCTGCAGCCCCGATCCAGCACTCCCAGGGGCAGCACAGAGCCGTCCTTTAGGGGACGTCTGCATCGGCCCTAAAAGGGATTGAAAGGAACAAAGCCAACGTGTCAAGAAGTCCAGGCTACTTCACACTTCTGCTATTCTTTGGGCCAGAGTGAGAGATAGGTGAATCAGCAAGCTGCAATATAAAAGAGAACATAAGAGAAAAGAAAAGGGATGTGTGAACTCATGTGGATATCTGTCAAGGGCCAACACCTGCATCATGGGTCAACATGATGAGATCCAAACACCAGCAGGGGCTCACTGATAGGGTCTTTTTAGATCTGCTGCTTCTCTTTTTTATTGCACCTGTTTATCACTCTGGCCCAAAGAACAGCAGAAGTGGAAAGGAGGCACAGCAGATGACACCACATTCTGCCTGGCAAGTAGTCAAGTGATAGCCATGGTGATAACTAGCAGCAGCAGAAATTGGTGGCAAGTAGGGTTCCCAGATCTCAGGGCCTGGATCTTCTTCTCTAGTTCTAAGGATGAAAATGCTGTCTTGAAAAATGTATGTGTGGTATGTATATATATTTTCCTCATTTGCTATGCTTTGTGTTCTGTTTATGAATAGTATAAATTGTGCAATGTGGTTGATGCTTAATGTACCATGTTTAATGACATCACCAAGGGCCATCTCTTGCAACATTACTAAGGCCAGCTCTCATGACATTGCAAAGGCTTGTCCTTAAGTCTCAGGTTTTGTTCCAGAATTTGGCCTGGAATAGTCCAATCTGCCAATCCTAGCAGCAAAGGTGGTAAGAAGGTAGACTCTCTGAAGGAAGAAGGTCCATTTGAGGAGATCCATCATAGGACTCTGAAGAGAAGCTAGAAGCTGGAAATGGAGCAAGGCCTGAAAAACAATCCAAATGTGAAAGCAAACCAGATAAAAGGACTTGAGCAGAGCCAACTTTCCCATTTGGCAGAGGGAGGCACCACACATACACTCCCACACAGGACAGTGATGCACCAACAGTGAAGAGCTGCAGTGGAGGGCAGAGGGTCCTTCTGCCCTAAATGCCTGGCTTGAGCACTCTCCAAAGGCATAGCTGGCCTTTCTGAGACAGATATTGGGACAATTTGCTGGAAAGCAGCACCAGATCATTTTTGTGCCCCCCTCTGATCTTCAAAGAGGGCAAGTCTTGCTAGGGAAGGAGGGAAGGGAGGCTAGGGTAGGGTAGGGTAGTCTTTGAAGCAGAAATTGTAAGGTGGAAGGGAAGGACATGAGTGAGGATGATGGAAGAAGGAGTGACACACCTCTACCTGTGTTAGATGGGAGACTAGTAGAGTTGCCTGGGTGGGAGAACAGGCCAGAGTATAGAACTGAAGAGCAACTGGGAACAAACCTAGAGACAAAACAAAGAGCAAGAACAGAAATGCAAGATACACTAATGGATGGACCTTGTTGCCCAGGTAAGATTCTTGTGGAAAATCTTTGTATTCCTTCTTGTTCAAGAGGTCCTACTGGCCAACCTGGGAGTCATTTTGGAAGGTTCTTCTCTGAGGTGCTGTAGTTGTGGCTTCCACTAGGAGGAGAGTGACTCAGCTGCATCTCTGTGTGGACAAAGAATGGTGAGAAATTTTTAGGAAATAGCCTTTTGCCAACATATTCTCTATTGAATTATCCTATTGTTATACACAAGTATTAGAATGACTGAGTTTAGTTATACTGCATCACTCCAAAACGTTAACTTTTATTTTAAATGACTAGCAGGCAGTAACTAAAATACTGATGGATTATTTCTTACAGCTGTCCAGCCTCCTCCTGCCCTTGATAATTATGTGAACATCTGCTTATTATTAATGTGGAAAAGAATGGAGAGATGATGCAGCTGTAACTCAAGCGAAAGACATAATCAGATAGAAATGTATATAACTGATGCTTGACACCAATTTATATAATCAAAATATGTTTCAAAAGGTGGGATACAGATTGTTTCAAAGGCACTCTTCTTGTTGCTGTCACATTACAAGTGAATAGGGGGAATACACTATGCTGTAGCCAAGTGTGTCACTCTGCTAGTCCAAGGTTGGAGGGCCATTCAGCTTCTCTTAACTGCTTGTAAGATTCACTATTGCTATTCCCATGGATCAACAGAGATGTTCTGGTCACTTCCAGTCACCTCTACAGTGATTTTTGGCTATTTCAGGTTGTGGATGAGAAAAAGAATTAAGGGAGAAATTATGTCTTGAGTAATTGGACCATTTTCCCCTCAGTGTATGACCTACAGACCACACACTTGCATTAGTACAAGGATTGTACCACTTCTGAAAGCCCTGCAAATGAAACCTACAATTTATGGGGGAAAGTTTTCTTCCTTATGCTAGAATTGAATTCTTTGCTTCTGAAGAAAGTGGTGCACAAGTGTTTTCACTTTCACTAGAGCTTCATTGTGGAAAGTATTTGCCATATTCACTGAATGACCATTTTCTGTTTTAAGGTTAGTCTTTCAGATTGCTACTTTAATACCAGCTATTTCTCAGAAGCAACATTCCAAGGTTTTTGGTCCACTCAACAGTTTTCCCATCATTTTCATTATTTTGAAACTATTTTCATCTGAAACAAAACTTGACACACAAAAATGCATATAAGCAGCTACTAATCTATTGAAAGTAGCGCTATCCAAAGCTTTGGCTATCCAAAGAAGAATACTAAATTAAAATTTAATGGTAAGAGTTTCTCCTTTGGAAACAGGAACTATTGCTATTAAGCACTCACTTGATGCCAGCCAGCCAGCTTATGCCTATTGCTATTAGGCATTCGTTTAATGCTGTTTTGGGATGTCACGAAAGGGCAGCATCTTGTTGCTCATTTAGTTTATATTTCCTGTATTTCTACTTCCAGGCAGGTGTGGTCAGTGGCTCC
This sequence comes from Phrynosoma blainvillii, assembly GCA_026167975.1. Lineage (NCBI taxonomy): Eukaryota > Metazoa > Chordata > Lepidosauria > Squamata > Phrynosomatidae > Phrynosoma > Phrynosoma blainvillii. The sequence continues at coordinate 177,402,873 of JANUYF010000001.1, forward strand.
ACTATTGAAGGGTGACGACTCCATTCTGTTTTATCAGCAGCCTGCTCCAGCACTCCCCAGCCAAATTCATACTATATTTAAACCGATTTGCAAATTGGATTAAACCAGCTTATATGTGCCTCGTTCACACAAGTTGATTTCAAATCCATTTGTGATCAAGGTGAATTGGCACAAGTCCTTCTGAACCAGTTCTTTTGAAGACAGATTTTTTAGACGTTCTTTTGAAAAGAACCAGTTTGCAACTGTACTGAACTAATGTGACCACATTTCTGATCACATTCAGGTCACCCAGGGAGGGAGGAACATTGGGCAGAGGGTGGGCAGAGGGGTGGTACTCATCCCACCACAGGTCTTGGCAAACCACTATTTTTTCGCCTCTCAGTGCTGCCATGGGGCTGTAAGGGGAGCATGGTGTGGCGTGTGTTTTTTAAAAAAGTTTTGACAGCTTCTGTGAACTGTCACATTTGCATGGGTTCATGGGAGGGAGTCATGAGTGCTGTGGTGGGAATTCTCCCCTTGCATGCATGGATCCATGGGTGTCATGAGGGATTCTCCCTTGGGAAGCGTGGATTCGTGGGTGCCATGGGGGATTCTCCCCTGGGATGTGTGGATCCGTGAGTGTCATGGAGGATTCTCCCCTGGGATGCGTGGATCTGCGGGTGTCATGGGGGAGTCTCCCCTGGGATGCATGGATCCATGGGTGTCATGGGGGATTGTCCCTTGGGATGCATGGATCTGTGGGTGTCATGGGGAATTCTCCCCTGGGATGCATGGATCCATGGGTGTCATGGGGGATTCTCCCCTGGCCTACATGGATCCATGGGTAGCAAGAGGATTCTCTCCTGGGATGCTTGGATCCATGGGTATGGGGAATTCTCCTCTGGGATGCATGGATCCATGGGTACCATGAGAGATTCTCCCCTAGGATGCATGGGTGTCATGGGGGATTCTCCCCTGGGATACATGGATCCATGGGTACCAGGGGGATTCTCCTCTGGGATGCATGGATCCATGGGTACCATGGGGAATTCTCCCCTGGGATGCATGGATCCATGGGTACCATTGGAGATTCTCCCCTGGGATGTATGGATCTGTGGGTGCCATGGGGGAAACAGCAGCAGCTGGTGCACACGGCCACATGTCCAAGCACATCATATGATTGACATTAAAAAAAAAACTGGGATGGATTGAACACATCCAAGATTGAGAATACATTTTGTTCCAGTGCAAAAGTAACCATGAATGTGAACTGTGTTAGATAGACACGGAGGCATTCAATCATGAGAAATGCAGTGTGAACTTCGTTTTGTTTCGAATCAATTCTGTGATCCCGAATCTGTTTGACTCAAAAACCGGGATAAATCCTAAGGTATAAACAAACCATTCAGGTACTATGAGAGTTATCCAGACCAGGAACCTATGTAGGGAATTGGATTCAGCACCTGTATAGCTCCTATAACACCTAGATGATCTGCTTACACTTGGGGTAACTTTGGAGCAATCTGCCATTAGACTGAGGTTACAGTTACTGTCCCATGATACCAGAATCAGTTGCTGTGCCTGCTTCCAGGTCTGTGCCTTTTACTCCTCTAATGCTATAATACATTGTCCAGCAAGGATACTATTCTTCTTGATGTCATGGAGAGTGAGTACATTTGATGTTCTCATTCACATATCAAAATTTCTAAAGGTAGATCTGTATTAATTCGTGCAAGAGAGATTAGAGGCCAAATTAGATGGGATGAAGTTGGAGATTTTTAAAAAACTGATGGAACCAAGAAAAGTAGCAAGGAAGAGGTAAACGAAGAGAATTAAATTGTGGTGTAGTGGTTTGAGCATTGAACTATGACTCTGGAGAACAGAGTTCGAATCCCAGTTCAGCTAAGTAAACCAATAGGTGATTGTGGGTAAGTCACACTCTCTCAGCCTTAGATGATGGTGAACCCACCCTCTGAAGAAATTTACCAAGAAAACCCCACGATAGGTTTGCCACAGAGCAGCCATAAATTACTTAAAGATGCACAACAGCAACAACAAGTTAAAGTTTACTAGTTCAAGAAGAGATTTAACTGAAAGTGATGTTTTAGAGCAAATACTGATAAGAAAAGCCATTATGAACATCTTGTGTTTCATGAAAGAAGGGTTGCTGGACCTAATATAATTTCTTAATCATAGAATAATCTTTGAAAATCATTCCATTAGGCAGCCCTCCCTTTTTAAAAAGTACTGATATTCTAGATCAGCTGCTTAGTTATGTATGCATAACTGAGGGCTTATACAGACTGCCAGAAATAATCCAGTTTGAGACCACTTTAACTGTCCTGGCTCAGTGCTAGGAAATCATGGGAATTGTAGTTTTTTCTGAGACATTGAGCCTTCTCTGTCAGAGAGCTCTGTTGCCACAACTAACTACTGTTCCCATGATTCCCTAGCACTGAGCCAGGGCAGTTAAAGTGGTCTCAAACTGGATTATTTCTGGCAGCCTGTACAAGCCCTGAGTCATTTTTCCCAAGCCCATCTTAACAGCCAGTAGCTGCAGCAGGCAAAGGAGGTCTGCCCAGCTTCTCAGTGGAGTGCAAGGAGCATGATATTTCCAGCCTCCTTTCACCAGCAAGCAAGTCTGCAACAATCAGAAGCAGGACTCAAGTCACAATTCCCTGTCAGAGTCTTGCTCAGTCAGCAGGTCAACAGATCTCTTTCACCTGATGTGGCTGCTGGCTGTTAAAGTGGGCTGTGGGGGCATTTATGATCATGATTGTGACAATGTAGAAGAGGGAGCAGTTACCGCTGTAGCATATTAATCCATAACTGTAATGTAGAATTGTAATGTAGGATGCAGTGGCTCAGTGGTTAAAATGCTGACTCTGGTGATTGCAATGTTGGTAGGTCAGCAGTTCAAGGTCCAAGTGCCACATAACGGAGTGAGCTCCTGTCACTAGTCCCAGCTTCTGCCAACCTAGCAGTTTGAAAGCATGTAAAAGTCCAAGTAGATAAATAGGTACCACTTTGGTGGGAAGGTAACAACATTCTGTGCAGTCATGCTGGCCACATGATCACAGAGTCATCTTTGACAATGCTGGCTTCCTTGGCTTAGTAATGAAGATGAGCATTGCCCCCTACATGACCTTGTCAAATGGGAAACCTTTACCTTTTAAATAGAATGCCAGCCACAGCCCACATTTTTAATTTCACAACTGATTCCAAGCTTAAACAGAATGTGCTTTTCTTGCATATGGAACATTTATTTGCATGTGAGACAATGTCACTTTAGTGTCTCTAGTTCTTTGAGCTCCAGAGTTTTTAACTGATTTTTCTGACAAGGAGAAATTTGAGCAAGTCAGAAGTGCATCAAGAGACCTGTAATTTAGATCCTGTTGTTCTCACTGATGATCAGCAGGGTAAATGTGTTAGCATGTAGTCTGTACAGGTTCCCAAAGCAGATTGTGGAATGTTGTTGGTGAAATATCTCACTGCACACATTTGCATATTGATCACTGCCTTTGTCAAATGAGCAGGCTCACTCTTTACTTCAGTCTTTTCACATTATAAAACTGGCAGTATAAGAACATTAGTGCACCACCCCCAAGAGATGCACTCTAATCCAAAAGCCTGTTTTTCAAATTTATTGATGCTGGCTTAAAGTCTACATCATGGTCAACAGTGTATAACTTTAGACATCTGTTGGGCCAACAAAATCCTGTTTGTAAATTGTGATGAGGTGTAACATGGCACCAACCAAAGAGCCCCAATATCCTTTGGATCCGATATGGCTCGGAGTGCATCAGTCACTTCTATATGTACTGTTGTACAGTGGGCACCATTAACATGGTAACATCATAGCATTCTCTTGGTGAATATAGATGTTGCACAACTGCTCAGTTCACTTTCCCAAACACATAAGGCCCCTTTCATTAGTGTAAGTTCCCAACAGAATGCTAGATCCTATCTTTTAATAAGCTATAAAATGATTTAGTTTATTTAGTTACTGAAAGCTTTTCTGATGGCTGAAACGTTTAGTAAATCAAAGGTTTAGAATTTTGTAACGTACATGTAATCCTAAGAAATATTCACCATATTTCCCACTTTCTTCCTGGCTGCCACCAATTCTTCCCAACTTCTTCCCATCCATGTGGCTTCTGGCTTGAATCTCAGTGAGGTGGTGAATCAATATCAGGTTTTAGACCAAGCTTTACAACAAGGAAGAGCAACTCCAAAGAGGGAGGAGTAAATGTTGGCTCCTTTACCACCATCCCCTGGCAATGCCATCATGTTTCAGTTCATTGGAAGTGATGTTGTGTCATTTCGAGTTGCCTTTGGGCTGCATTAGGGGTGGAGGGTTTTCTCTGGTAGAAGATTTAGGGTGGTCTGGTGACATGGGGGAAATAAACCTTTTGTTTTTGTGGTCATTTTTTAAAAGACTGGAGGTAAAACATTGTCTGAAATTGAATTTTTTTAATTTTAAAAAATAAAGTGTTGGAAGGCTTGGGGACGTTACTTCATGAGCTGCAAAAGTGGGACTCAAAGATCATATGCAGCTTATGGGCCATGTGAAGACACACCCAACTAAAGGTGGTGGCAAATATGGGTGTGCAACGTCAGTACCCTGGTGAGATCAAACTCTTTGACCCAAAAAGGCTCCAAAGCTAAATGTAAAGTCCAAAAAGGGGGAAATTTATTTTGAAGAACAAAAGAAAAGGGTTTCTCCTCCCCAGCTCTAACAGGCTTAAAATAAAAGGTACTTTACAGTTTAGGTTTCAGCAATCTTCAGGGTTGTCATCTCTCTGGGTTTGATCTTGGTTTGATTTCCTTCTCAATGAAGCTGGTGCAGGGTCTTTCAGCTTCTGGTGCTCTTGGCTTCTTTGTTGTTGATATTTACTAGAATTAACTGCTTCTGGTAACTAAATTAGCTAATGGTAAATAAACTGGCTAAATGGTAGATAAATTGGCTAAATGTGGTAACTAAATTGGCTAACTGGTGTAAGAAATGCCCTTTCCCTCTGTCTGTGACTGTTTGCCACCAAACAGATGAAGCCAAGCCTGCCTAAGAAAAAACTAAAAATCCCAAGCTGAAGCAGAGCTTGCTGGGAAGGGGCAAACCAAAAACTAGAAAAATGCAGGGGATTCCTACAGCTCCTCCCACAAACTAATACAGTGGAACATTCCTATGCTCAAACATATTAAGGACTGACTAAAAATGAAGGAAAATGCAGGGGAGAATTTAAACAGTCCAGGCTGGACATCACAGCCCATACTTTAATCCCTGATGCTGTAAAGGAGCTATCCTAGGTGTCAAGAACGGCTAGTCTTCACAGTACAGTTAACCAGTTTTCTGTAATCAAACAGTAAAACTTTTATTTCACAGTTAGGCATATGCAGACAGAACTACCATCATCCACAATCACAGGCACAAAATAAGCAATGTCTCACCCTATAGTTTCATGGGCTTTACCTTAATTTGGTCTATTAATTAGAACATACCAGCCTTGATCCTTATTTGCCTCATTTGCCCAGCCCTCCTCCTATACTTTTTTTTAAAAAAACTATTTCTTCACTTCTTTTCCCAGGAGATATCCCTAAGAAAACCCTCCCACAGAAATCTGTGCATTCTTGAGCCAGGCAATTATCTCTCCTTTGAACTACTAGTAGCTTATTGACATAACACCGTAACTCCTGTCATTCCCCATTATACAAATTATATGACTCTTAAACTATATATCCCTATAACATCCAAACACCTATAATACTACAACAGCCAATTTAATATCATAACAGTATCCATTTTAATGCAGACTCAAGTAGATTCTGACAAATTCTGTATTATATCTATTTTGGCAATAGGCTCAGCACCTTGGATAGCTCCATTAATGATCAGGTTAAAATCTGGGATTGATTGACATGGAAGCAACTAAGCACCACTAACAGAATTGCAAGATGAATGCTGCCATGTTGACTTATTGTTTGAAAGCCCTTTTAGGGTGGTATTAGTGGAATTAAAATCAGGACAATGAATTTAAAAAAAACAATTTCACTTGAATAGACTACACATCTGCCACTCATCCTTCCTATGTATGGACTGAAGAAACAGGCAAGTGTCATCTAAAGCTTTTGGATATCCATCCCACTTGGGGATTTGCAGCTCTAGCTTTTGTCAATGATTTCACATTTCTCCTTACCAAAAGTTTTTGAATGGCATGGGATTCAGCCATGGGAATGGCCATTATGAAATTCTGGCAATATAAGTGGTGCCCTTGATTGCTCTGTTCTGATATCATTGCATAGGGACCACACTCTTTTAACTGCTATTTTCATCTGCCTCTGGTCTTTATTGATGAAAGTATGTCCACCATCAGTGCTGACACTTTCAAACCCAAAGTACCTGTATCTTTAAAAAATTTGGTAGAGGGAAATAATGGGCTCCTTTCTTTTCCACTTCCCTTTTCTCTCATCCTACATCTCCAGTCCTATCTGCAAATGAGACATCCAAACTGTGCCACTGAAAATTGATCTCTCTCTCTTTGTATGCATGTGTAGCAACAAATTATCCCATTATATCACTATTATAAAAAAAAATACAGGTAGGTAACCTATGAAGTATGATGAGAATCCTACCCACTCTGGACCTTAGGAGCATTCTTTGGAGAGAGAGAAATCTAACCAACTTTTCAAACCTCCAAAATCTAACCAACCTTCTCTGGATTAGCAAAACTGGACTATATGTGGAACTGGTACACTTGGCATTGCAAAGCAGCTAATACAGTCATTCCACCTTAGCACTAAAACCAACATATAAACCTACCCTTACCCTGATTCAGAAATCTGATTGTCCACTCAGATGTAACCCATGGATCTCCCATTAGCATGTCAGCCCTCTGTATTCAAGACAGGTGCCAATTTATTTTCACAGCTATTCTAGTGAACTGAAAATTAAGATGTTCTGAGCAGGAGAACTGGACCCATGTCTTGGAGTTCCTGACACTGACATCAATCACTGAATCACATAAAGGCCCTCTTTATGAAGCTAACACTCTTCTAATTTTCAGCAGAGAGGAGGAAATGCCACAATATAGAGGGACCCCTCTCCCAATAATTGTGTGCAAAACACATATTTACTTTTAAGCTATATTAATGGCAACAAAATGATGGCTGTGATTCTGTATCACATATGTAGCTGCATAGCCAGCTATTTACATAACTAAATAGTGTCTCCCAGCCTGATCCCCCTCACTTACTGGGCAACAGTCACTGCAATTCCATGATATGACAGTAAGGCTAACAAGACTTGTCAAGCCTACTGACCATTACCCCTTCCTCTTGGTCCATATGCAAACCAATGATACTGTAAGGCATAGCTTTCAGAATATCAGAAGGCTTTGGGTAGGAAGCTGAAAGAGCTGGATGCACAAGTTGTTATCTCTTCTCCCAGTTGAAGGGCATAGTCCAGGAAGGGAGAGGAAAATATCAGATGTGAATAACTGGCTCTGTAGATGGTGCCATCAAGAACGATTTGGATTTTTGGGTTCCATGAGGGTGGACTTCTGGCAAGAGATGGGCTGCATCACACACCAGTTGGCAGAAACATTTTTGCCAATAGTCTCAAACATTTGATCAGGAGGGCTTTAAACTGAGTCATTTGGAAGGTATCTTGGGCAACAGGAGTACATCATGGGCTGCAGATAATAGTCAAAGTATTATAGAGAGAACAAGGCAAATGATGCAAGGGCCCAACAGTGGGAGGCAAAAACCCTCACATAGGCAGCAAGTGGGGAGGACCCATTCTCTTAGATGTCTCTACACTAATGCTCAGAGCATGGGAAATAAACAAGATGAACTTGAACTCCTAGCACAACAAAGCAAATACAATATAATAGGCATCACTGAAACCTGGTGGGATGAGTCTCATGATTGGAATGTAGGAATAGAAGGGTATAACCTTTTTAAGGCCAAACAGGAAAGGAGGAAGAATAGCATTATATGTCAGGGATGTTTACACCTGGGAAGAGATCCAGGAATTAAATCCTGGAAATCAGGTGGAGAGCATCTGGATAAAAATTAAAGGGGAAGGAAACAATAGGGATGTTATTGTGGGAGTCTACTATAGGCCCCCAAGTCAGACTGAGGAATTGGATGGTGCCTTTGTGGAACAGATGACCACACACTCAGAAAGGAGAGATGTAGTAGTGATGGGTGACTTCAACTATCCTGATATTTGCTGGAAGTCACACTCAGCCAATACTTCAAGGTCTAGCAAATTCCTTACTTGCCTCAAAGACAATTTCATTGTGCAAAAGGTGGAAAAGGCAATAAGGGGATCAGCTATTTTAGATCTGATCCTAACCAACAGAGATGACCTGGTCAATGGGGTGCAAGTGGTGGGAGTGATCATGTTCTCCTGGAGTTTCTTATACAAGGGAAAGGAGAATCTAGGCATAGTCAGACACTCATTCTAGACTTTAGGAGAGCTGATTTCAATAAACTTAGGGAAACACTGGAGTGATCCCGTGGTCAGGAATATTAAAGGAGAAGGGAATTCAGAGTGGATGGGAATTTCTCAAAAGGAAGATACTGAAGGCTCAATCTCAAACTGTTCCAATGAGAAGGGAAAATGAGAGGTGTCTCAAGAAACCGGGTTAGATGACTAAAGAACTTTCAACTGAACTAAGTTTTAAATGGGAGATGTATAAGAAATGGAAAAGGGGCAAAATCACTTAAGAGGAATTCAAACAAATAGCTAGCAAACGTAGGGATAAAGTCAGGAAAGCCAAAGCACAGAATGAGCTCATACTTGCTAGAGGGCTTAAGAACAATAAAAAGGGCTTTTGGGGGGTATGTCCATAGCAAAAGAAAGAAGGAAATGGTAGGGCCACTGCACAGAGAAGGTGGAGAAATTTTAACAGGAGACAGAGAAAAGGCAAAACTACTCAACACCTTCTTTGCCTCAGTCTTCTCGCAAAAGAAAAAGGGTGCTCAACCTGAGAAAAATGGAGCAGAGGATGCAATAGGGAAATGCAGCACAGAATATGTAAAGAGGAAGTACGGGAATACCTGGTTAACGTAAATGAATTTAAATCTCCAGGACCAGATGAACTACATCCAAGGATATTAAAAGAACTGGCACATGTAATCTCAGAGCCACTGGCAATAATCTTTGAGAACTCCTGGAGAACAGAAGAAGTCCCAGCAGACTGGAGGAGGGCAAACATTATCCCCATCTTCAAAAAGGGGAAAAAAGAGGATCCCAACAACTATTGCCCAGTTACTCAGGGCCTTTGCAGACTACTAGAAATAGTGCAAATTGAGTCCACTTGAACTGCCCTGACTCAGTGCTAGGGAATCATGGGAACTGTAGTTTATTGTGGCACCAGAGTTCTGACAGAGAAGGCTCAATGTCTCAGAAAAAAATACAATTCCCTTGATTCCCTAGCACTGAGCCAGGGCAGTTCAAGTGGACTCAATTTGCACTATTTCTGGCAGTCTGCAAAGGCCCTCAGACATCAATACCAGGAAAGATTCTAGAACAGTTCAATAACAGAGAGTCTGTGAACATTTAGAAGGGAATGCCATAATCATAAAAAGTCAACATGGGTTTCTCAAAAACAAATCACGGCAGACTAATCTGATCTCTTTTTTTGATAAAATTACCAGCTTGCTAGATGAAGGGAATGCAGTAGACATAACATAAAGTGATTTCAGTAAGACTTGTGACAAGGTCCCCCATGATATTTTTGCAAACAAGATAGCAAAATGTGGGCTAGACAATACAACTGTTAGGTGGATTAGTAATTGGTTGACTGACTGAACCCAAAGGGTGTTCAACAATGGCTCTTCTTAATCCTGGAGAGAAGTGACCAGTGGGGTGCCACAGGGTCCTGGGCCCAGTGCTATTCAACATCTTTATCAATGACTTGGAAGAAAGAATAGGAGGCATGCTTCCCAAATTTGCAGATGACACCAAATTAGGGAGCTGGGGATGTTTAGCCTGGAGAAGAGAAGGCTGAGAGGTGATATGATAGCCGTGTTTAAATATTTGAAGGGATGTCATATTGAGGAGGGAACAAGCTTGTTTTCTGCTGCTCCAGAGACTAGGACCCGAAACAATGGATCTAAGCTCCAGGAAAAGAGATTCCACCTCAACATTAGGGGGAACTTCCTGACAGTAAGGGCGGTTCAACAGTGGAACACACTCCCTCGGAGAGTAGTGGAGTCTCCTTCCTTGGAGGTCTTTAAGCAGAGGCTGGATGGCCATCTGTTGGGGATGCTTTGATTGGGAGTTCCTGCATGGCAGGGGATTGGACTGGATGGCCCTTGTGGTCTCTTCCAACTCTATGATTCTATGATTCTATGAGGAGGAATAGCTAATACCCCAGAAGACAGGATGAAAATTCAAAATCACCTTAATAGATTAGAAAGCTGTTAGCCAAAACTAACAAAATGAATTTCAACATGGAGAAATGTAAGGTACTGCACTTAGGGGGAAAAAATGAAATGCATAGATATAAGATGGAGGACATCTGGCTTAATGAGACTACATGTGAAAGGGATCTGAGAGTTCTAGTAGACCACAAGCTGAACATGAGTCAACACTGTGATGCCACAGCTAAAAAGGCCAATGCAATTTTGGGCTGCATTAATAGAAATATAGTATCTAGATCAAGGGAAGTAATAATGCCACTCTATTCTGCTGTGGTCAGATCCCAACTGGAATACTGTGTCCAGTTCGAGGATGCTTTGATTTTGAGTTCCTGCATGGCAGGGGGTTGGACTGGATGGCCCTTGTGGTCTCTTCCAACTCTATGATTCTATGAACTGACAGAGGTCTATCCCCATTGACCAGGAAGCACCCAACTGACATTTTAACTTCCTCCCACAAGTGATTTCCAGTGCAACAGCCACAAGCAAGGTCCCTATCACAATTTCCCTTTGCACCAGAGATCACTTGATGGAAACATCAATCAGCTGCTTCCCAATCAACAGGGGAGCAGATCCCTGTTGCTCACAGCAGCTACTGCTTGGTAAATAGGGATCAGAGTACGTTCACAGTCTGTATGTATTCCCTAAGCTAAAGAATACATGTAGATCATAAATATGAATCCATTATGAATGCATAACTCTGGGCTACTGAATTCCAGCCCAGAACTTTGTGCTTTCCCTGACTCTCTCTTTAACAACTGTGCAAGTGCCATTAGAAAATGAATTTTGTTCTGTTCGAAATAATGTCAGCATGCTCTTAGATATATATAAAAGCTGTCAAAAGGCGACCTCCTACCTGCTGCATACCTTGTAAGGCCACTATGGAGCAAGCTTGCACAGCAGTAAGAAACAAAATCATTTGAGTTCTTTCTGGTACCCTTTGTTATCTTCCTTTCCATATTTATGATTTTATTTTCTTTTATTCTGCTTTGTGGGAACACCACGCCACAGATGAGATAATAACTAATTAATCTTTGCAACATGCCTTTAAAACCTAGGATAAAAAATGTTATACATGCTTTTATTAGTATTTGGCACAACCTACAGTGTAGTTATTTCAAGCTCCTTAATTTGTGGTCTAATCTGAAATTTCTATGGGCAATTTGAAAGAGTATTCGAAGTAACTACAAGCCCTTTGTTATTATCCTCTGGTTTTTGGAAACAAAGAAACCAGAACAAAACAAGACGATTAAAACATTAACACTATAGCATTAAAGAAAAGCCAGCCATGGTACAGATAACATTGGTTTTGATAAAGGGGATTTGAAACAAAAAGAGATCAAGGACAGGTGTTAAATTGTTGTACCTGAAATCTGGTGGTGTTCAAGAAATTCTACTGATTCAAGGTACTATTAGTCCAATTATTCATTATTTCAAATAGAACTTCAGCAATATGACTGTAAACAGAATAGAAAAGGGATTTCTTCAGGGGGCTGAAGGTTCTATAATAGAGCTATTACTTTTCATACTCTATATGCTCATCTTGAATGTGTGTGTGCCTTTAAGTCACCTGTCAACTTATGGTGGCCGCATGAATTTCATAGGATTTTCTTAGGAAGGAATCTTCAGAGGTGGTTTTGCCAGTTTCTCCCTCGGAAACCTAGCCTACACAGCACCTAATATTCATTGACAGTCTCCCATCCAAGTACTAACCAGGCCTGACCCTCTTAGCTTCCAGGATCAGACAGGATTTGGTGCCTTTATATTCGAGTATTTAAGCCCTATTCCTCCAGATCAGCATGGTTGTGTTTGTTTTTTAATCTGTAAAACCTGTTTCACCATAATTATCAGCAGGAGAAAAGAAATTACCATTCTGGGCAGCAATGGTTGTGACCACAGGATTCAAAAGTGTTGTTCAGTTTTATTCTCTATATTTAATCCTTTCTAGCTGTATTAAACTGATGGAGCTAGGAATTTTCTTGTCCTTGACCAGAAAGGATGTCTTGACACTGGAAAAAAATTGTTGGCCATCACAAGATTTTTTTTTTATTCTGTGTGGAAGCAAAAATATCAGCATTCTTTCTCCCTATCCCCAGCCAATTTTATTCTTTGATATTTGTGGGGGTTGGAGGTAAAAATTGGACAAAATACCATACTATGTTTTGTGAGGAAATGTATTTTGCACTTTAAAAATGTTTTTTGCACCAACCAAATATTGTAAGTAAATAAATAAATCCACACATGTAATAAGAGTCATGATGGCAATGATAATAAACTTTATACACACAAAAACTCTTGCCATCATACTCAACATGGACAAAACTTTTTTATTTTTTCCTTCTTGCATTGAAAGTAAAGATTTAGGCAGGGCCTTTACAGACTGCCAGAAATAATGCAACCTGAGTGCACTTTAACTACCCTGGCTCAGTGCTATGGAATCATGGGAACTGTAGTTTATTGTGGTACCAGAGCTCTCTGATAGAGAAGGTTCAATGTCTCAGAAAAAACTACAATTCCCATGACTCCCTAGCACTGAGCCAGGGCAGTTAAAGTGGACTCAAGTTGCATTATTTCTAGCAGTCTGTAAAGGCCCTTACATTCCTTTGTGGTTGTTGTTCCTGTGCTTTCAGGCTGACTCAGGGCTCATTCCCACTTGCATTTAAATTGCTTTGCAAGTCGCATTGACAACAGGTCTCTGAATCGATTCAGGCTGATGTGTAGTTCCCACTATGGAAGCGTATTATTTCATTATTCCATGAATTTGTGTCTTTTTTTTGACACAATTGTTGTTCCCACTTGATTTGCGCTGCTGTCAATCAAATTGTGTCATCAGTGGGGGGGAGGTGTCCGTGGCATTCATGGGTGCCTCCGAGGGGGCAATGCTGCTCCTCTCCTCCTCCTTAGCTGGCAGCGGGAGCAGGTCTAGCGGTGACAAGAGCAGCAGCAGGAGACCTCGGCCCTCCTCTTCCTCCTCTGCTTTCACCATTGCTGCTGCCACCTAGCTGCTTTCAACAAGAGGAAGAACGAGGCATATCCAGAGAAGGGGGAGCCTTGTCCTCCTTGGTGGTGAGGACATCAGGTCACCTTGATTGTGGGGTTGGAGCCAAGTAAAAGGTTTGGGGCTCCATCCTCTCCACACACCTGTCGGTGCTTTCCCCCAATCTCATAACCATCATTTAAATGGAAAGACTGAGGAAATGACTCCAGAGCAGAGTGATCAGAGGTTGTCCTTCTTTCCCTAGGCACATCCTCCATTTGCGCCTTCTTTCCAGGAGGAATTACAAAGGGTCCTCCATTTGGAGCAGGACTAAGAAACATGAATAGACATTTATATATTAGTGCTTTTAGCACCGCAGCCCTTGCACTCACATTTAAGGCTGGTATTGCATGAAGTCACTGGAAGCCCAATGGCAAGGAATTTGGGCCACTGAGGAGCCACTGAAGGAGGGAAGGAGGGAGGAGAAAGGGAGAGGAGAGATGACAGAAAGAGAGAGAGAGAAAAAAAAAAGAGTGGGTTTCTTTTCCCAGCCAAACCTTTAACTCAAATGGAGGACCTGCCAGCAAAAATGAGGGACATCTCACACACACACACACACACACACACACACAAAGCTAAAAACACACATATAAATTCATGCTTCCTAGTCATGCTCAGAACGGACAACCCTAAAGCAACCCTATCACAGTTTTCTTGGCCTGTTCCTACAGAGGAGGGGTTGCCATTGCCGTCCTCTGAGGCTGAGAGAATGGGACTTGCCCAAGGTCACCCAGTGGGTTTCCATGGCTCAGTGTGGATTCAAACTCACTCCAGAGTCCTAGTCCAATGCTCAAGGCACCACACCAGCCTGGCTCTCTACTTGAGATGGCACTTACTTATGGGTAAGTGGCTATTAGGACTGCAGTGTTGGATTCTATAGGAATCCAGAACTCACAGAGAGGGTTTCCCTAGCTAAGTGAGGATTTGTACCCTAGGTCCTTTGCTGCCTGACCTCCTTGGGGGTTTGATGGGCATGGGTCAAGGGGTGCCTCTCCTTGCCACCACTGCTGCCATTCAAGCCAGGGCCAGCGACCTCCCAGCAGTCTTCTCCTCCCCAAGGGGCCAGCCTTGGTGGGGCTGCGCCAGACTTGGCTTTTCTGCAGGTAGAGAAGGGACCCCTGAAGAGACCCTGGAGGCCAGGGCCAGGGTGGATGGATGCCCTCATTGCAAAGGAGGACATGGCACTGCCAAATGGAGGACCTGCCAGCAAAAATGGGGGACATCACACACACACACACACACACAAGCTAAAAACACAGCATATAAATTAATGCCTCCTAGTCATGCTGAGAATGGAGGACATTTTGGAATTCCTCCTGAACGGAAGGTTGGAATGTAGGATGGGTCCTGGGAAAGGGGAGGGGGAAAACGGCGGATTTCCCAAAAACCAGGGGTGAGATGGGTTACCTCTGCCAGCCCTCTGCCATTAGTCCCTCCCCTCCAGTGCAATGCAATTCAGGTCTGTCATTCCCACTTACTGAACACACTTGCTAATTGATTCTTTTCAAAAGAACCACCAAAAACTAATCTTCAAAAAGAGTGGGTGTTTTGTTTGTTTTTTGCATTTGTCTCACTTCAAAGCAAGTCAGAATGATCACAGTCGTATCTGAAACCATTTCCAGTGTGAACGAGGCACATATAAAGTGATCAGGAAATTGCTTCAAATCATAGTGGGAATGAGGTCTCAGATGTATGACTCACCACAAGGTTTTCTAGACAAGATTTATTCAGGAGTTTTGTCATTGCCTTCCACTGCCATTACTGAAAGAGTGTGACTTCTCCAAAGTCCCCTGTTTCTGTGGCTGATTTGAACCCTGCTCTCTCAGAGTTTGGTCCAGCACTCCAACCCTTACACCAGTGGTCCCCAAAGTGGGTGGTAGTGCCCCCTGGGGGCATTGGAAAGGTCCAGGGAGTGCTGAAGGGGAAAAAGGGGTGACAGGAAATTGTGGGGATGGGGGTTGCAAGTATAATAATAATAATAATAATAATAATAATAATAATAATAAATTTTTATTTGTAGCCCGCCCCTCTGCTAGGCAATCGGGGCGGGGGACAGCAATAGTTAAAACAGAACAACGTTAAAACATTCCCTCTCCCCATAACCCCTACCTCCCCCCTCCCCATCCCCCTAAAATAGAATTAAACCAAAGAATAATTAAAATACAATATTAGTTAAATCAATAAATTAAAAACAAGATTTTCCGAGGAGACAGACAAATGGGGACCCCTTTAAGGGCCGACCGTTATTCCGGGAAGGCTTGCCGAAAGAGATCCGTCTTTACTGCTTTCTTGAAAGCAGCAAGAGTGGTTATCAGACGGATCTCATCCGGCAGGCCATTCCAAAGTCTGGGAGCGGTTGCGGAGAAGGCCCTCTGGGAGGTCTGGGACAGCCTAGTTTTTATTGGCTGTAACAGATTCCTCCCAGAGGACCTCAGGGTGCGGGGGGGGTCATATGGGGAGAGGCGGTCCCTAAGATAAGATGGGCCCAAGCCATGTAGGGCTTTAAAGGTCAAAACCAACACCTTGTACTGCGCCCGGAAACTAATTGGCAGCCAGTGGAGGGATTTAAGCACAGGTGTTATGTGCTCCCTCCTAGATGTTCCCGTAATTAGCCTGGCTGCCATATTCTGTACCAGTTGAAGTTTCCGGGTTAGGCACAAGGGTAGCCCCATGTAGAGTGTATTGCAGAAATCCAGACGTGAGGTTACCAGGGCGTGTACCACAGCTTCCAGATCCTTACTATCCAGATAAGGGCGCAGCTGGCGTATCAGCCGAAGCTGATAACAGGCGCTCCTGACCACCGCATTCACCTGACTAGTCATGTGAAGCGATGAGTCAAGGAGAACCCCCAGACTGCGAACACAGTCCTTTACGGAGAGTGTGACCCCGTCCAGGACTGGAGACTGTATTCCCAAATCTGGTTTCGGGCCCGTGACTGCAAGTACCTCCGTTTTGTCTGGATTCAACTTCAATCTGTTTTTCCTCATCCAACCCATTACCGCTCTAAGACAGTCATCAAGAGGAGAGGCGCCATCTGAAGTCTGAGTCGATGATCTGGTCATGGAGAGATATATCTGGGTGTCGTCAGCGTACTGAAGACACCGAGCTCCATGCCTCCGAATGATCTCACCAAGCGGTTTCATGTAAATATTGAATAGCATTGGGGACAGGATGGCACCCTGAGGGACGCCACAATTAAGCTCAATTTTGGATGAGCAACTGTCCCCAAGCCTCACCCTCTGAGATCTGTCCGAGAGGAAGGAACGGAACCACTGCAGAGCAGTGCCTCCAATTCCCAACTCTCTCAGGCGATCTAAGAGGATGGCATGGTCTATGGTGTCAAAGGCCGCTGAGAGATCCAAGAGCACCAACAAGGTCACACTACCCCTGTCGATACTCAGGCGGAGGTCATCGGTCAGAGCAACCATGGCAGTCTCCACTCCATATCCTGTCCTGAAGCCGGTTTGAAATGGGTCGAGATAATCGGTTTCATCCAAGACTGCTTGAAGTTGGGAGGCAACTGCCCTCTCGATCACCTTGCTCAAGAAAGGGAGCAAGGAGACTGGTCTATAGTTGTTTCTATCCAGGGGATCCAGGGAAGGCTTTTTCAGGAGTGGCTTAACCGCCGCCTCCTTTAAGCAAGATGGTACCTTGCCTTCCCTGAATGACGCGTTGATTGTGTCCCGGAGGAACACCCTCAACGCGTCCCCCCCCCCGGACGACCAGCCATGATGGACAAGGATCGAGGGGGCAGGTTGTCTTCCTCACACTTCCAAGCAGCTTGTCCACGTCATCGGTACTCACAGATTGTAATTGATCCAGTAAAGTGCCATCAACGGAGTTCCTGGATACCTCATCTACGGATTCTGCCAAAACAATGGCGTCCAAGTCGGCTCTTATCCGAGAGATTTTGTCTGCAAAGTGAATATTAAAGGCCTCACAGCAGGCTGTCGTTGGGTTAAGTAGGGGGTTTGGCGCAGGAAATACCTTCGTCAACTCCCCCACCACCCTAAACAGCTCTGCCGGGCGAGACTCTGCAGACGCAATGCGTGCAGAACAGAAAAATTTCTGCGCTGCACGCAAAGCCTCCCTATAGGAATCAAGATGTTTCCTAAGGCGAGTTCTGTCGGATAGGAGACGAGACTTCCGCCATTCGCACTCTAGTCGTTGTCCAACACGCTTCATCTTCCTAAGCTCCTCGGTATACCAGGGCTTACGATTCGAAGCGGGCTGGAAAGGACGCTTGGGAGCGATTGTGTCAATAGCCCTGGTGAGATCGATGTTCCAAGTGTCCACCAGGGCTTCAACAGAATCACCGGCGTTGCCAACCATTAAACCCTCTAAGGCTTTCTGGAAACCAATTGGTTCCATTAGCCTTCTAGGGCGGACCATTCTAATGGGTCCGCCACCCCCGAGGGGGTGAGTAATAGCCCTTAGTTCTGCCCTGATCAGAAAATGATCCGTCCATGACAGGGCGGAGATATTTTTGATCTCCGCCCACGGATGCTCCTGCTCCGTACTAAAGACCGCATCGAGTGTATGACCAGCACAATGTGTGGGCCCGTTGACCAATTGGGATAGGCCCATGTTAGTCATGGTATCCATGAACTCCTGAGCCGCGCCAGTTAGATCTTGCAAACTGGTTTCGAGTGGGATGTTGAAATCGCCCAGAACCAAAAGTCTGGGCGATTCCAACAGCAACTCAGAAACCAGGGCCGTCAGCTCGGTCAGGGAGTCTGTTAAGCAACGGGGTGGCCGGTACACCAACAGGATCCCCAAACTATCCCTAGTCTTCAGGCTAAGGTACATACACTCGATGTGCGTCGTTTTCCGGATAGGTTTCCTGATCAAGGTCAAAGTGTTCCTATAGACCAAGGCTATACCACCCCCCCGCCCACTTTCCCTCACCTGCTCAATAACTGAGTACCCAGCTGGGAGAGCCTGAGCCCAGGTCGCGGAGCTGGCATCCCCCAGCCAGGTCTCAGTGAAGCATGCCAGGTTGGCTGCCTCATCCAGCAAGAGATCGTGGATGATGTGTGTTTTGGTCTTAACCGACCTGGCATTGCAAAGGAGCAGATTGAGGGGCAGTGGAATGGCAGGCACGTCCCCCAAGTTATCCTGGGAAGCAGAGCCAACAGAAGGGGGGATAGATATCAAGCATCGATCCCTCCTTCTTTTGTAACATCTGTTGGCTCTGCTGCCGCCGTACCTCCCCCTCCCCCACACCACCTGAATACCCGCTCCCAGGCTATGGTCAGCTCCAGTCTGTAGAAGGGAAGGCGAACACCCAGCTGACTCCAGTCTTTAATATCCACAGCAGCTGCATGGAAACCCACGCAGCTATCAGTGAAAGGCAGTTTCTCAAGGCCATCTAATGGCTAGAGCAAGGCCAGCAGCAATTAAGATCAAGGACAAGCCCTGGTGGCAGGTCTGATGGTCCCGCCCTCCTCCTCCTCCACTCACAAGCCCAGGCCTGGAGGTCCAGGGAAGTTGGGGCCAAGCGGGGCCCAGATGACAAGTCCCTCTGCTGCTGGGGAGGGAAAGGAAGGCTCGCTGGGGCCTTTTTACCAGCCCTGATGGTCCCGCCCTCCTCCTCCTCCTCGCTCCACTCACAAGCCCAGGCCTGGAGGTCCAGGGAAGTTGGGGCCAAGCGGGGCCCAGATGACAAGTCCCTCTGCTGCTGGGGAGGGAAAGGAAGGCTCGCTGGGGCCTTTTTACCAGCCCTGATGGTCCCGCCCTCCTCCTCCTCCTCCTCCACTCACAAGCCCAGGCCTGGAGGTCCAGGGAAGTTGGGGCCAAGCGGGGCCCAGATGACAAGTCCCTCTGCTGCTGGGGAGGGAAAGGAAGGCTCGCTGGGGCCTTTTTACCGGCCCTGATGGTCCCGCCCTCCTCCTCCTCCTCGCTCCACTCACAAGCCCAGGCCTGGAGGTCCAGGGAAGTTGGGGCCAAGCGGGGCCCAGATGACAAGTCCCTCTGCTGCTGGGGAGGGTTGCCATTGCTGCTGAAAAACTGTGGAAGTTTCGGATTGAAAAGTAGCAGGTCTCAGATTCCTGAAGGCAGAAGTGAAACTTCAGGTGAAAAAATTCATCCAGATCCCACCATTGAGGCTCTGGGTGGTACTGTGCAGGGGTGCCAGACCCAGAGCCTAGAGCCCTAGAGGCAAGAAGGGAAAAGAGGCAAGCAGAGACTTGGAGGAGTGGGGAGGCTTTCTTGTATCCTGGTATGTGTGTGGCGATGCTGTATGCTTGGTGGAACTTTTTTTGCTTGGGACTGAAGCTGCCCTTCCCTCCAGCTCCCCCCTCACATAAATTTGTGTGAGAAAAAGGGGAGGATGTCAGGAAAATGACATGGATGTGACCACAAGGTGAAGCTGTAGGATAAAAAATGCAAGCAGCTCAGCTCCATGGGCAGGTGTGTGGGAGTTAGTAATTGAAAATATACACACCTGAGATGCCTGATGTAACAGGCATTGTTAACTGCCTATAAAAAGGAGATGGGAATTATGTTCTGTGTGTGTTTATTGTGGATGGTGGTTGGCAGAGCAGTTTGTTGGTTAGGAGAAAGATTTATGAGTATTAGAGATGGCTGTCCTATACTCTGTGTATATATTGTAAATATACTGCAAACAAAGATTAAAGCCCTCAAGTTGAGTGAAGGCTGGCCTTGCTGCTGTCTTTATTTGGAAGAAAGCCAGAGCTCAAGGTTGTGTGCTGCTGTGAAGGAATTATTCCTTCTCTGCCAGAAGTCCTTTTGCAGACAACTCTCTGGAATCCTTCTCCTGGCATCCTGTTGAAGTGGAACAACTCTGCATGTGGTCATGGTGGACACAGTGTGTTTTTCTATGCCCCAACAGAGGACCCTTTCTTAAGGTCCAGGGTCCCTCTTTCCTCTTAGGGACCATACAGACGTACAGGGGTAACTCCATGCCACCCCTGGGAGAGCTGGATCAGGGCCATGGAAACCACAGGCTGTGGCCCCGATCCAGCTCTTTGCTGCTCCAAAAAGAGCTGGCAAATATTGCTCCTTTTTGGAGCAGCCAAAAGCCGCCCTTACTGCCGCCACTGCAGCTCTTCTGAGCCCCTTTGATGCATTGTGTCTACATGCTGCACCAAGGGTGCACCCTTGTGGCGTGCACCATGTGGTGGGGTGTGCAGCATGACGACAGCATCAGGGCAGAGTCAGGGAGGAGTCAGAGCAGCTGGCGTGCGGTTTCCCCACTCCAACCCCCAGGCCTGCCCTTGTGGCCGGTCTGTACATGTCCTTAGTTGCATGCTAATAGGCTGGAGCTCCCCTTTCCTCCATTTCTCTCCCCATTAGAAATGTGTGTGTGTGAAAAAAGGTTGGGGGGGACATATGGGCTCTGGAAGACAAACAATGAAGTCCAGGTAATAAAATTTGCAAATAAGTCCATTAGCAACACAATGAGAAACCTTTCTCTCCTTAGTGAAAATATCAGCCCCCTCCTTTGACAGATAATATTGAATTTCTCAAGGAATCTGTTTTGTTGCATCTGAAAAAAATGCTGCTTAAATGACATCAAATGCAGTCCTACTTTTAAAAAAAGTTTGACTTTTGTTGGAAGTAAATACCTCAAAAAGTTAAGTCTCAGCCCTTTGCTCCCTCTTGTTTAGGATTCCCTGTTGTGTCTAAAATGCAATATCCTGAAATCTAGAAAGCATATCCATGAGTAGCTGTGTTGGCCACACTACAAACAATAACATCCAAATCCACTTGTTTGATTTTTAACACCTTTGCCCAAAGAAGAAGCCATAGTTGAGCTTCAAAAGTTTGCTTCATCTATTTTGTGCATTTTGGTTGGCAAATAAAGGTATCACTGTTTTGTGGATTTTAGATGTTATTATGCTTTGCTGTATGGGCTGGCCAGCAAGGTGACCTCTAGATATGATTCCTAGAGTAGGAGTCCCTCTAGTCTAATAGCTGTTTGGGAGATTTCCTCCCTCTCTTCCTCCCCCCCCCCAATAGAAAGGGGGGGAACCACCTTTGCTAAGTTCTCTTCCAAGTGGCTAGAATTCAGAGACTTAGGCTTGATTTGCATTACAGAAATAATGCAGTTCAACAGTGCATTAACTGTCATGGCTCAATTCTATGGAAATCTAGGATTTGCCATTGCCTTCCACTGTGGCTGGGAGAGTGTGACTAGCCCAGGATGACCCAGTGGGGTTACGTGGCAAGTAGGATTTCATTTACTTCATTTGCAAAATGCTGCTTCCCTTGCTTAGGATATTTTCTCTCTTCTCCCCTGCCCCAGTAGAACAGTGGACCTAATACCATGAAATAGGCATGGGAGGTGTTAGGATTGTCACCCAAAAGCAAAGGAGGAAGTAGCCTGAAAAAGTTTGGGGACCATTGCCTTACACCAACATTCAGCTAAAACAGAGTGGAAAGGGCTAGAGACTTATACAATGTAAGGTACACATAGGGCCGATACAGAAGGCCCGAAAAGGGCAGCACAGAGCTGCCCCTGGGAGTGGAGGATCAGGGCCACGGCAACCACACACCATGGCTCCGATCCTCCTTTTTGCCACCCCCAAAAGAGTGGCACAATGCCGTTCCTTTTGGGGGCAGTAAAAGGCCACCCTTAGAGCTGCTGCTGTGGCTCTTTTGCACCCTTTTGGTGCAGTGTGTGTGTACACTGCGTCAATAGGGCACCCTGATGCCGCATGGCATGCGGATGGGCGCGTGGTGTCAGGACAGCATTGGGGTGGAGTTGAGGCAACCAGCATGCGGCTACCCCTCCCCAACTCGACCCCCAGACCAGCCTTTGGTGCCGGTCTGCATCGGCCTTTACACACATGCATATTATTACTAAGAGGATACTGCCCATAGAGGGTAATAAGCAACTGCTATCTGACACAACTTCTGATTTGCTTTGATATTCCTTCACCTGGAAAGGAATAAACTGACCTCTTTCCAAATGGTTCACTGTGTTAATCAGTTGTTACCTGAAGTCCCAAAGAGCCCTTAAAACCATATTAGCATTGTCCCTACATAAAACTGGTGCTGATATTCATCAAGGGATTGAACAGTACTTTAAGCCAGGCTGGGGGCATGGCAACCGCACACTGGCTGCCCTGACTCTGCCCTCATGCTGGCTTTGTTACCGATAGTGCATTTTTCTGAATGTCGGTGTGTATGAATTCTACATAGCCCCAGATGGACTCTACAATAGACTCCATGGACCTTCTCCATGTGCCTCCATGGCATGGCAGAGAGGTCATGCCCAGATCACCTAGAAGGCTGGAAAATTCTCAAACCCCAGAGCCAGGCAGATAGTGTGGGAGTTGCAAATGGACTATCATCACCTCCATAAAAAGAGGGATGGGTGGTAATGGCTGAGATGTCTCACCTGATGAGCCGGGCAAACACCTTAATCCACTCCCAGTTCCCCTTGACTATTGACAGGCCAGATTACCACACCCAGACAATAAAAAAACCTTTGTCCAATGTGATGATAATAACAATAATAATAATAATAATAATAATAATAATAATAATAATAATTTTTATTTATATCCCACCCCTCTGCCATGCAATCGGGGCGGCGTACAACCTTCAAACATCAAAACAAAATCAATTCAAATCCCATCCCTTATTCCCACCCCCAAAAACAAATCAAACAAAACAAATTAAAAGACAATTAAAATTAGCTTAATTCACAATGAACATCTATACAATAGACAAAGGTATTCTAAATACACAAAAAAATAGAGATAGTCTCCCGCTGAGCATCAGGGCCACACCCTCAAGAGTCTTAAAGGGCTAAGGCTGGGGCTCTGCTGCTACATCATCCGATCCCGTCCCTGCCTCCGCTCCCATGAGGCCAGATGTTTCGAGGGAGGAGGGGGCAGGGGAGGAGGCTCACCGCCCAGCTCCCGAGTCTCTTCCCAGGTCTCTGCAGTAGCCGGTGGTCTGGGCTTGCAGAGACTTTGAAGGCTCCCATGAGACCAGGTGTTCCGAGGGAGGAGGGGGTGGGGGAGGAGGCTCACCGCCCAGCTGCCGAGTCTCTTCCCAGGTCTCTGCAGTCAAAGAATCTTCCCAGGTCTCTGTTAGCCAAAGAATCTGAGCTATAGCCAAACAATCAAACTCCTTTGTCCAAGTTTTTAGCGAAACAATCAAGCACCTCACCAGGGATTAAATTTTCCTTTAAAAACCCCTCAATTTCTCCCCTCAGTGTTGCTAGTCTGAGTGTAGGGGGACCTCACGTCACTCTGTTCTCTGATCTGGTTACCGACACCTCCGTCCAACCCATGCTTTCAGGACAGTTGTGTCTCATACCCCTTCACCCAGTTGGACTCCGGAAGAGGCTCTGTCGATAGTAAGTATCGCTATAGCTCTGCCTCGGCACCTAACCCCTGGTTTCCTAAAGCCTTGCATGAGTGTATGTGTGTGTACTTTGCTGTGTGATTTGTCCAATAAATAACCCCTTAATTTGAGGATACTGCCTCTGCATCAATTCTTAAGATCCCCCATCTCTCGGTATACACATGGGAGACGGTCTCGCAGGGTCCTTGTAACTGACCCCCTCTCGATTTGAGCTAAATAAAATTCCCCTTAATAGAATTTTGGCTACAGCTTCATGCCACATGCTCCACCACATGGTAGAAAGTGTCAGGGTGCTCCCTTGGTGCAGCGTCCACACACATTGTGCCAAAGGAGTGCAGAAAAGCCACCGCCATGGCAGCAAGGGCAGCTTTTTGCCGCTCTAAAAAGGAGCAGCATTTTGCTAGCTCTTTTTAGAGTGGCAAAGCACCGGACTGGGGCCACAGCATGCAGTTACTGCAGCCCCAATTCGGCAAGGAGAGGGGTGGCTTGCCACCACCCCTTGGGGCAGTCTGTTCAGCCCCCAAGTTAGTTAGCAGTAGCAATAAAATTGGGACCAGGCTACAGCTGACACTCAGTTTACTTGATACTTCTTCCTAACTCTTGTTTGCTGTTGTTATTCCAGACTGGAATCACAAAAGGCTGTAAACTAAAAAGAGCAACTGGTCTGTAGTTATTCTCCAATGGAAAAAGATCTAAACTATAAACATCTTTTGCTTTGTAAACATAATGCAGGGTCTGAGGCAAGGCAAATTTTAGGAGAAGGGTATGAAAAAAAGCTATAAGGATTAATTCCCTTTAACCAGCTTCATTTGACTTTAGTTCATAGCCTTTCTGGCTGCATTCTGGTAGAAGAAAGGTATAAAGACAAGCTACAAACAACTGCATGTGATAAGCAGTTTGGTTGTTAACTAAAAGGATTAGGATTCCAAATAGGGTTGCCATAATTCTCTTCCACAAAACCAGGACAAAATGTAGGACATTCAAAAACTAGAGGACATGACCAACTAAAAGCCAAAAATATTAATATAAATTAGTATAAATTCATGCTTCTCAGTCATGCTCAAAATGGAGATTTTGACATTCTTCCCGGACAGAAGGTTGAAATTTAGCTCCTCCTCTGTGGCCAATGTGACATATTATCAACAACCCATCCACCACCACCACCCAAAAAAAACCCCCAGGTTTGTCATAGATTGGAAATGACTTGAAGGTACACAACACACCACTATATTATCAGCATCATTCTCTCAAGTAGCCATTCCACGCAGCTGAATGCTTACCAGTTTGGAAACAAAATGGGACTACAAAAACAAGGCAATTTTGTCTACATAACTTGGGGGCTCCCTTGTTTGTCAATCAAAATAACGTCTTGCACCTCAAGTCCTCAAACAACACAGGAACCAGAAAATGTTATTTTAGTCAAAAACATCTGATGGACCAAAGGTTCCTAACCCTTGCTTTAAAATTAGTGGACTGGGTCATTCCAACTAGGCTTACCCTAAATTTCACCTCAGGGATCTAGTGCTTCAAGGCACTACAGTTGCCTTGTGGGAGTTCCTAATAGAGAGGATAATGTTGGCTTACTTGATTTATTTATTTTCCCCGTGTGAGCTCAGAGTGGCTAATGTATCTGTCCTCTTACCTTTCCTGAGTACTATAGTATGTGGAGAGCAAAAAGCCTTAGCCAGCCGGATGAATAAATGTGGCTGGGGAGGCTCTGTCATATTCCCCACTTTTTTGTAGTTGTTGTTGTGTTCCTTCAAGTCATTCCTGACTTATGGTGACCCTAAGACGAACCTATCACAGGGTTTTCTTGGCAAGATTCTCCACTACTGTCTTACAAAAGAGAGGATACACTACATCACTTTGTTGGTGGTACAGCGTATCCTTGGTCTAACTCAGTGTTTCCCAAACTTTGATCCTCCAGGTGTTTAGGACTTTAGCTTCCAGAAGCCCTGGCCAGCATTCAGGAATTCTAGAAACTAAAGTCCAAAACATCTGGAGGACCAAAGTTTGGGAAACACTAACTCAGATTATCAAATGTCTCTCAAGTTGGAAGCAATACAGAAGCACAAAATAAGGAAGTTGCAGGTGGGCTTACATATACAGAATAAATAAGGTACTGAAAGCACACAGCCAAGCTGCAAACAGAGAGGAGACAAGCTCCATGTGCTTTAAGGCAATCAACTGTTTATTCAGTGTTTAAAAAGCTCAATGCGTTCGGGCCACACTAGGCCTTCTTCAGGGACTGAAAACAAATATAAATACATTTAAAATAAATATTTTAAAAGATAGGACAACAGTAATCAAATTATGATACAAAATTATTCTTATAAATCTTATCAAAGTTATACATACCCTTTGAGAGAAATCACTGAAGTTGTGAACACTCTCCAAATTACAGGACCATAAGGATAAAGGGACCAGACAGTGTAACATTTCTGTATATATACATATTCCAGATGACCTTGGAAAGGTATAACCAATGATCTGTCTTGGGACAGGACACAGGGACAAATGATGCAATCTCTCTTGATATTTGCTCACTCTATTCATGTCTTTATATAATTATATTACATTCATACCCATACATGTGTTCTGATGTATAATTTCTTTGTTATATTCAAATTAAAGATTATAGGTCCACATCCTCATTTAAACCTATAGGCACCAAGGATTTCAGTTTTAGAATCCATTCTATCTCTTTTTTCTTTAAAATATGTTCTTTATTATTATAAATTCTTTTTATAATCCAGAATTGGAGATCAGCTGTAGAATGTTGCATTGCTACGAAATGACCGACTAAGGGCCTCTGCAGATGGGTCCTTTGCGGTGTTCTCGAGGCAGGGATGGGGAGGAGCAGCTGCACACCGGCCGCCACAACCCCTCCCCAAGGACGTCCTGATGCTATGCACCATTACACATGGTGCGCAGTGTCAGAACGTCCCCCCAGCACAGCGTCTTGATGTGCTGTGCCGGAAGGGGCGCAGAAGAGCTGCGCAGCAGTTCTTTGGGCGGCCTTTTTGCCGGTTCTGAAAGGAGTGGTATTTTGCTGCTCTTTCCTGGGCCAGCAAAAGGGAGGATTGGGGCTGAGGTGTGGGGCAGCCTCGGCCCCAATCCTCCACTTCCCAGGGCAGCCTAGGGCTGCCCGTCTGCATCCCCCCTAAGGGAGCTACACCACCAGTCTGTGGTGAGTTTCACAGAAAGAAAGAACAGTAGCCAACAGCCACAAATATGGTGCTGGTTCCTGGTGTGTTGGAAAAGTAAAATTGCCACTTTCCTGCACTAGATAGCTTGAGAAGTACAGTTGTAGACTAGAGTTTTCTTACTTTCTATGAAGCCTCTTCTCCAAGGAGTTTCAGTATCTATACAAGCAGGAGTATAGTTATGGGGAGGACAACACATTGCTCCTGAATTAAGAATTCTGTCCCCCAAATCCAAGTTCCTTTCAGTCCCCAAATTTTTGGCAGTGCAGAGAGTGAGAGTGTGGTGTAGTGGTTTGTGTGCTGGACTAGGACTTTAGAAACCTGGGCTCAATTCCCTGCTAGGCCATGGAAACGTATTGGGTGACTTTAAATACTCTCTCAGCCTCCTCAGCAGAAGGTCATGGCAAACCTCCTCTAAATAAATCTTGCCAAGAACACCACATCATAGGGTCGTTTTAGGGTTGCCATAAGTCAGAAATTATTTAAGATAGACAACAATGAATAACAACAACTGAGTACTGTACTTTTAAGTACAATGGAGGGGCAGCATGGTGTAGCAGTCTGAGTTTTGGACTAGGACACTGGGAAACCAGGGTTCAAATCCCAGCTGATCCAATGTCAGATCCAGCCTGGCAGAGGATTCAGGGGAGGACTGAGTCTGAGATGGAGCTTCAGCATCAGCCTGGCCCTAGCTCTGCCCTGAGAGCTCCAGCAGAGGCTGTGACTCTAGTACTGTGGGCATGGAGGAGGAGAAGGCAAACCCCCTCTGATGAAACTTGCCAAGAAAACTCATGATAGGGTTGCCATAAGTCAGAAAGGACTTGAAGGCACACAACAACATCAATGACAACACCACAAAACCCCCATCAGTCCCACCCCCTCCCCTCCCTCCCTGAGCTTCCCCTGCTGGCCTTCTGCCTGCTGGAGGAGCAGTGTCCCTTGGTACCTGGAAGCGAGTGGCGGCCTCCTCCTTGTGACCTGGCTCTGCCTGGCCCGGGTGAATCCAGAGGGAGGCCTTGCAGTACCTATGCCAGATCTCCTTGGCCAAGAACCCATGCCTGGTAGAAGTTGGAGGCCCCCAGGAAAACCCGGCACTCCTCCAACAAACCCATTGCCTACCACTTTTCCCACCATCAGACACTCCCCCACATGTTTGCTTGCTTTATGACTGTTCTGGCAGATGCTGTCACAAAACAACACACTCCTCTCAAGAGGAGAAAGGCAGTCTCTCTCTTTAGCACCTCAGGAATAGGAAAAAAGTGAACACACACACCCCACCCCAATACTGTAGTAGTTCCGGTTGCTGTGTGTGCCTTCAAGTCGTTTTCTCAAACCTATCCTATGGTTTTCTTGGCAAGTTACTGACTCAGCTGCCTTGGAAACCTTGGAACCAGGACATGCAGCTTCAACCAGCCAGGACATTTTTACAAGCTTTAAAACTGGAACGTTCCCAGGTTTTCAGGGCAAATGGCAACCCTATGTGATAAGTATCAACAAAGGCACTAGCAATAACATTTACATTTCTATACCGCTTCATACTGAACTAAGCAGTCTATTTGATTACTATAATTGTGGTTGAAAAGTTGTGTGTGATAATTGCCTAGATCTAGACTTGGAAGAGCAGCTATAAAGGAACTAGACAAGATCCTGAAGTGTCAAGATATATAACTGAAAACTAAAGTTAGGATTATCCATACTATCATATCTTCCATTTCTATTTATGGTTGTGAAAACTGGACAGTGAGAAAGGCTGATAGGAAGAAAATCAACTTGTTTGAAATGTGATGCTAGAGAGGAGTTCTGCAGATACTATGGACTGCTAAAAAGACAAATACATGGGACATAGAACAAATAAAATTTGACCTCTCCCTAGAAACCAAGATAACTAGACTGACTGTGAACATATTATGAGAAGACATGACTCATTAGAAAAGACAATAATATTTGATAAGGTAGAAGGCAGTAGAAAAAGAGGAAAACTGCATTCCAGATGGATAGACTCAATCAAGGAAGCCACAGCCCTGACTCTGCAGGACTTGAACAGGGCTATTGAGGGCAGGGTGACTTGGAGGTCTCACATGGAGTCGCCATAAGTCAAAGCAGATTTGATGGCAGTTAACAAATACTTTGGACCACCATAAAGATGTCAAGATATTACCCAGAACAGCCTTTTCCAAAGTAGGGCCCCCTCCAAATATGTTTGACCATAATTCTTACTAGTCCAGTCTAGCTGCCTTAAATCATTTTGGTCAGGTGTTGGAAGCAAACTGTTTTCTTTTTCAGTAAATATGTTGGAATTTATTCTACCTCAGTGACTAAGCAGGGTGAAGAGTTTCCAAAAGTCTAATATGTCTTTCAGCATACTTCCTATGCCCAAGAATTTATTGCCCTTTTAAGATAAGAGGAGCCATTTATTTGCAAGAGGTGGGGGGGACACTACTGTTAACCTGTCAATGTCTGGGAAGAAGTGCACAAGAAATTACAATATGTTAGTAAAGAATGGAGATTTCTGAATCTTATCATGAACTCACAAATGCTTAGCTGCGTGACTGGCGTTTGCCAAGCTTCCCTTCAAAATGTCACCCTTGTGAAGAATGAAAGAAAGGGGATATTCAAATTAAGCCCTTAAAATGCCCACAACAATTTTCTTGATGCTTGCTTTTGTTACTCTGAATCAGTAACAAAATTACGAGCGCTAAGCTGCAAAGAATTATTTCACACCATGTGCAGGTGCAAACTTGGGTTTTCCATTAGGTATATACTGAGCTTGGGAGCTCTTCCATCAGGATGTATCTCTACACTTGTGCTCTATTCACCTTTTGCATTTATACATGGTTGTTATTGATGTTGTGTGCCTTCAAGTTGTTTTTCACTTAAGGTGACCTTAAAGTGAATCTATCATGGGGTTTTCTTGGCAAGATTTGTTCGGAGGGAGTTGGCCATCAAGAGAGTGTGAATTGCCCAGTGGGTTTTCATGCCCAAATGGGGATTCACACCCTAATCTCTTTGATTCTTAATTCACCATTCAAACCACTACACCACACTGGCTGTTTATTATACATGGGCCTTTAAATAAATGTGTGAAGTAGCCCAAAGGACATCACTCCCGAACAGAAAACATTGACATTCTTGTACCATTGACTTTTTCCAGCCTTGAAATACTTTTAAAATTTTAGGGTGCTACCAGATTAGAGACCTGTTTTATGATTAGTTAGAAACAGAATAAAAATTGTGGTCTTTTTCACTAGAAAATATGATAATGCTAGGGAAGATAGAAGGCAACAGAAAGAGAGGAAGATCACATGCCAGATGGATAGACTCAAACAGGGAGGTCACAGGCCTGAACCTGCAGGATCTACGCAGAGCAGTGGAGGAGAGGGGGTCTTGGAGATATCTCATCCATGGGGTCACAATGGGTTGGAGCCAACTGAAGGGCTAACAACAAAATCAAAAATATTTTGAATTACACAATACCATCGCTCTGTCCCATGTCAACCATTTTTCCATAATATTTACCCATAGCTGAGTCCAATTCAACAAAAGACCCTGGCAACTTCAAATAAATGTTTATTGTTCATGAGTTATTGACTTAACTGATCCTTATTGATCCTCACTGGAGAAGTGAGTGATTCTCTTTGAACAGTTACTTTATGAATTGTCTCATGTCTGTTTTTCTCCCTTTATCGAGGCAAGTCAAGTTAATAATTTCCCCTCATTTTTAAAATAATGGTGAAGTAGTTCTATAAATAATTTTCTTTGAGCACCATGCAGGGTGCCAATTTCTCTTTTATTGAGTTTTAAAGCATTTGTGCCCCTTTCTTGTGCTGTGCCAGAGGTACCTATGTGTTTCACAGCAGAATGAGTCTTTGCAATTATTTGAAATGTTAAAATTCATTTTTAAGTTCTTACAGCTATTCTTCATTCTGATTTATTTATTCATTCGTCTATTAAATAACAGCTTAGAACAAAAATTGGTAGACTGGGTTGGTGGCTGCTTCAGATTAAAGCAGACCACAGAAGCTCTTACATGGAAGACAAAACTCCCCATCCAAATACCTTTACATTCCCTTGTTTTCATTGATTTCTTAAGGGCAGATGTGCAAAACCTGTGCCCCACTGGATACTGTTGTTGGATTACAACAACCATCATCCCTGA
Organism: Phrynosoma blainvillii; assembly: GCA_026167975.1. NCBI lineage: Eukaryota > Metazoa > Chordata > Lepidosauria > Squamata > Phrynosomatidae > Phrynosoma > Phrynosoma blainvillii. The sequence goes on from JANUYF010000001.1 coordinate 177,434,023, forward strand.
TCATCAGCTGTGTTGGCTGGGGCTGATTAGAGGTGGAGTCCAGCAGCACTTGGAGGGCCATATTGATGGACACCTGCAAGTACAACCACAAAACTTTGCACTCTTGGAAAATGTAGATTAGTAGATTTCATGTAAGAAAAACACTAATTAAGCATGCTAGTCAATTTGGAGGAATGCATACAAATATGCACGCAATTTTAAAAATGTAAGCCCATATATATTTTGGTGAGGGGAAACAAACACAGAAAATGTTGGATCTTGTTTCAGTTTTCAAAAAATGGCAGCCCCCCATATCTGGGCATGGACCAGGCATGGGGGTGAGAAAAGAAGGATGCTCATGGATTTAAATTTACAGGCATGTGCAACCCTGACATAAAAGACTCACATGCCTGGAAAGCAGATCCTCAGAGAGGACTGTGGGCCTACAGAGGGCCTTCAAAGTGGAGACAATTAGCTTTGTTGTTGTGTGCCTTCAAAGCATTTCTGACTAGCTAGAGTCAACCAATTGTTACCCTTTTTGTCTTGCCTACACAGTCTGACTAAGGGCTCGTTCTCACTTATATTTAACCCAGTTTGCTATTCGCTTTTGCTCTGGGTCGGTGAATCAATTCCAGTTGATGCATCGTTCCACTATGGAAGTGGGTCTTTGCTTCTTTTTTGGCACAATTGTCATTCCCACTAGTTTGTGCCCCTTCAAAATCCCTATCAATCATCTACGCATCATTGGTGATGCAATGGCAACACATTCAAGAAAACACAGGAGCCCCCAAGATGGCTCAACATGGGTGCCATGGCCAGAAATCTCCCTGGGTGTCATATGGAGGACTCTTTCCTGGGATGCATGCAGCCATGGGTGTCATATGGAGGACTCTCCCCAGGGATGCATGCAATTTTTTTTAAATGATAGTATATGCATGTCATTGTTTTTGCAATTATTTGTCCTGCTGAGCCAATCGTTCTGCTCGTCTGGCTCGCTGCCTGCAAGTAATTGCAAGTAATTGTAAAGACAATGGAGCATATATACTGTCAATTATATATATATATATACATATATATATATATGTATATATATATATATATATATATATATATATATATATATATCCCATAGGTCATACCACAAAGCACAAAGGCAGCACTGAGAGGGGGGAAATGGTGGAATTCCCCAAAGATTAGTGAGGGATGTGCCAACCCTCTGCTACAGTAATCCCTTCCCTTCAGTTTGATGCAACTCAGGTCCATTGTTCCCACTTGCTGAACATTCTTTCTAATCACTTCTTTTCAAAAGGGCTGGCAAAAAACTAGTGTCTGAAAAGAGCAATTTTTTTGCATTTGTCTTGCATCAAAGCGAGTCCGAACGATCACAGTCGCATCTGAAACCGTTTCAAATGGGGACAAGGCACGTTTAAAGCAGTCAACAAATTGATGTAAAGCTCTAAGGACGTTATCACACGTGGGCCACAATTCGAAAATAAAGTGGAAATTACAAATTCCGAAAATAAACCAAAAATAAACCTTGATTCCGCAAATGGCTTTCACACGTAATTACCTTAATTGCACATTTAAGCTAAGCCCCCACTGAAACCGCATTTAAGGTTCACACACAAGTGAGAAAATCCCGTACATGTACTAGAAATGATCTTCTAGCACATGCGCACTATGCTTGCCGCAGCTGTCACTAGCCGTGGCTTTCACCCCTTCCCCAGGTCATCCATGGAGCAGCTGACCCTCCGCATGGCCGGCACTCCGAGGAGAACTTCCTCGCACATGCTGCGGCGGAAGAGTCGCCAAAGGTGCGCCACAGCCTTTTGCGGTGCACCTTTGACGACTTGTGAAAGGCGCACCAATTTAGCGTTCCTTTCAGGGGCAGCGAAGCTGCGCTGTGGTGCCGAGGTGTGGGGAATACCTCGGCCCCGCAGCGCAGCTTCCCGGGGTGGCCCACATCCGCCCGTCCTTCAAGCCACCGAAGGTGCGCCGCAAAAGGCTGTGGTGCACCTTCACTGACTCCACCGCCGCAGTGTGTGCAAATGCTGCAGCGGGAGGTCCTCCTCGGAGCACCAGAGTGCCGGCCGTGCAGAGGGCCGGCTGCTCCGAGGACAACCTGGGGAAGGGGAAGGGGTTGGAGCGCCGATCATGCAGCTGCCCCTCCCCTTCCCTGCCCCCAAGACGGCTCAATTAGCTGTCTGCTGAGGGGGAAGGAGACCCCGCGGAACCATGGGAAAATGCGGGGAAATGCTTCCAAATGTGCATTTGGCTATCACATTACGGTAAATGCGAATTTACCTTAATTGTGCATTTGCATTTCCTCCAAACAACTGAATTTCAAAAGATCTTGGATAACACCAGTTTCTGTCCACTTTCTGTCCACTTTCTGTGCGACGTCGTGTGAAAACACGGGGCACTAATCCAGTTTCTGTTTGGGTTTTGTGTGGATTAACCAGCAGATTTGCCCCCGTGTGATAATGTCCTAAGACTTACCTAGACGGAGATGCTCAGAATGACATCATATCCTCCCACTCTTAAGCTGTTTGTACCAAATGAATCTGAGTGGTAGTTAACACTTTGTTACCAAAAGAAAGGTGGGGGGGGCAGGAGGTCCCCAACAAGTATCTCAGTGTTACTTTAAATGTTGTGGAAATTAGCTTTGCAAGGGGCTGTGTAACTTTTAGAACTGTTGGCACCTTGTACCTGTAACAACTGAGGAGGACTTCAGATTTGGGTGAATTATGGTTTTATTTTTTTTAAATGCAGTGTGCAATCAATTTGCACAGACACAGCATTCAAACCTAACCAAATTTGAAATATGGTAACTGGATAGCTGGGTTTAAGGAGGATTATATTTACCTGTCTGAAGAGTAGATCACAGAAAGTGGGAGTGGCTCAGACAGATCTGAGATTGACACAATATATATGGAATGCAGCCTGGGTCAACTGTATGCAAACTGTGTATGCAGAGGCTAGGTTTTTAAGACCAATATTTAAAACTAGCCTCTGGGATTGTGCTGCCTCATGAAGTAAGAAAGGTTTGATGTCCTTTCCCAGGAATTGACAATGGGATTCTAGACTGGTTCATGGCTTTAATTTTAGGGTAATAAAAACAGTGATTGGATGAGAACAACGCCAGGGTAGATGGAGAGGGAAATGTGGCAGGAGGTGGACAGAAAGAGTTGTCTTACCACTTCAGTGCAATCAGACCCCCTTTGTTTATTGGTGAAAGAGAAAATACAGGGGACTTGGAGGAAGGATGGAGCAATTAGTACACCCATTTAGCCTTGATTATATCATTACCTGGATTGTCCACATGCCACCTCCTCCTTTTCTCCTGGGAGCTTCATCTAGTGTTCCAAAAGTTCATGGGACCTCTTAAGAACATACTGGCTCCAGATACGAAATATGGAAAATATGGAGACCCCAAATACAGTGCAGGGTATGCAGAGTGTGCCAACAACTCCCCTTCTGATCCAAATGATGTTTTGCTAATTTGCTGGCAGATTTTCTGAATTTTTGTTCCTTAAGAAAACTACCTTTTAAAATTATTGACTCTAAAAATTTACTTTCTGGATCATTGGTTTTTTGTTTTTGTTTTGCCTACAGGACATTTCTAATTTATGGTGAACCTATCATTGGTTTTTTTGTTTGGGTTTTTTTTGGGGGGGGGGAATTTGTTGAAAGGAGGTTTGCCTTAGTCTTTGTCGGAGGCTGACAAAGTGTGGCTTGCCCAAGGTCACCACTGGTTTTCCATAGCTGAGCAGGGATTCAGACCACTGAGTGGCACTTTCTGGGTAGTTTTCAGTAAATATGATTCATAAGAGTGGACTTCAGTTTGTTTGCAGGCATCTTTGCTGGTGATGAGGACTGTGATATTAAATGAAGATGTGTCCCATTTCCTCATGCTCCCTCCCCAATTTTGCATTTGTTTTCAATTGTTTTTCTGGTTTGCAGTCCTCACAATCTCCTTCTGCCTCCTCCATGTTCATTTTCAATTCTTATTTTTTTTTAAAAAAAAAAAGCCTCTTTGTAAAAAGAGCACTAATTGGACAAGCTGCAGTGGTGGTTTGTTGTTGTTATTGGCCTTTTCAACATATGGTGAGACTTGTTCAGAGGAGGTTTGCCATTGCCTTCTATGGAGATGAAACAGTAACTTGCCCAAGGACATCCAGTGGGTTTCTTGGGACGAAAGTGGAAATAAACCGAACGAGTGGAAGACTTTAATTTATGGGATTTGTCCCGTTCCGCCTCGTCTGATAACTAAGGGCCTTTGCAGACTGCTAGAAATAGTGCAAATTGAGTCCACTTTAAAATGAGGCACTGCCCTGGCTCAGTGCTAGGGAATCATGGGAATTGTATTTTTTTCTGAGACATTGAGCCTTCTCTGTCAGAGAGCTCTGCTGCCACAATAAATTACAGTTCCCATAATTCCCTAGCACTGAGCCAGGGCAGTGTCTCAATTTAAAGTGGACTCAATTTGCACTATTTCTGGCAGTCTGCAAAGGCCCACAATTCGAATTTAAAAGGGGGTTAATTCGCACGAAAACCTGATCTTTTCATTTTCGGGATTTTTGAGGAAATGAAAAGATCACGTTTTTGTTCGAATTAACCCCCTTTTAAATTCGAATTTAGTTATCAGACGAGGCAGAACAGGACAAATCCCGTAAATTAAAGTCTTCCGCTCGTCCGGTTTATTTCCACTTTCTCCCCACAACTCCCCATGTGATAACGTCCTTGAACAAGTGGGGATTCAAACTCTGGTTTCCAGAGTTATATTTCAATGTTTGAACCACTACACCATGCTGGCCCACTGGTGTTGATGTGCATTTGTTTCTTTTGGCTCCCTGGAAATTCAGCCTATCCCTTCCTTCACTGTTGTCTACTCATAGGACGTTATCACACGGGGAGCTCCGAACAGAAGCCGGCTTTAAAGTGAAAGTGCTACCGCAAAAGCGGAAGCAATTAATTAGCCAGCTTTCCCCGTGTGAAAACCTCCTGCGCATTTAAAAGGAGGTTACTCCGAACGGAAAATAGGCAGAAACTGCTTCTTTTTATTTTCGGAAGATCCCCAAAAATAAAAAGAAGCAGTTTCTGACTACTTTCTGTTCAGATTAACCTGCTTTTAAATGCGACATCGTCTGAAAGTATACCCGCTTTTGCGGGTTATTTTCAGTTTAAACCCCCGTTTCCTCACAGGATTTCCCCCGTGTGATAACGTCCTCACAACTACTTTGGCGTTTCTCCTTCATTTCCAACTTTTCTTCTTCTTCTTGCATTTTCTCATCTTTAAAGACCTCACTACAGGAAACAGGAGACCATGAAGATTATGAAACCATAACTAAAAAGAAGGTGAAAATAGAGATGGGATGAGGGAACAGGATGCACATATGTTACACCCATGTCGGTGAGCAAAGTTGTCCACTAATGACCTGAAGTTCGCTGCTTATAGGTGAGAGTTTTTTTTAAAAAAGTCAAGAGGAAAATGTGGCAGTGCTTAGAAAGGGAAGTGAGAAAATGTGCCCACAGAGGATGCTGTGGTACAAATTGCTTAAAACAAACCTTTCCAGAAAAGCCCTCATTCCCTTTCACACTACAAAATTAGAGCACTACAATTCCATTTTAACTGCCATGGCTACATCCTGTGCAATCCTGGGTTGGTTTTTTTTGTTTTTGTCTTTGTTTTTTTAAACTCTGGTGGAGCCCCAGAGGAACTCTGTGGCTGAGGTTGCTAAATACTCTTCCCTAAATTGCAAACCCTGGAATTCTTTAGTGTGGTGCAGTTAGCTGAATTATACTGTCTACAAGTGCCGGGCTAGTGTTCAAAAGGAGTGGGCAACTGTGGCAGTGCTGAGGGCTAATTCCAAGAAAACTTCCAGAAGCCACATGGACTGTCAAAAATACCAAAAAAACAAACAAACAAACAAACAAAAAACACCCTACCTTAACCCAAACCAGATTTCAGTGGAAGTTCACCCTTGTTTTTGAAAAATGTGAATTTTTGATATTAAAAAATGTAGACTGAGGAAGGGTTGCAACCTACTAAAAATGTGACTTACCTCTCCTGGAGACTTCCAATTCATCTAGTTTTATGGACCAAGACAAGCCAGTTGGAGGAGTCTGAAGGGCCACAAAAACAGTCTTGAGACCACATGCAGCCCCAGGACTGCAGATTGCCAACTCTTAGGTTCTCTGCTGTTTGGAAGCAAGAGGTAGCAGCAGTGAAGCAGTTGTGATTCTTGGGTGTATGGAGATTTTTTAGTTTTGGGCATAGGCTGAAGTGCTTCACCATTGTTACCCCATATCTAAGTCCTGATAGTTCCCACATTAAGCCTGGATAGGGAAGGCTGCCTGCAGTTTTCTGCATCACCATTTATCTTTCCTTCCCTCCTTCCTTTCCTCCATGGCATATTAACATTGAGCAAAGTGCCTTAGTGGACTACAGAAATACAATCAGTGTTTCTCTTAGGTTGCGTCTACACTGCAGAATTAATGCAGTTTGACACTGCTTTAACATGGCTCAATGCTATGGAATTCTGGGATTTGTAGTTTTGTGTTAGCCTTCTCTGTGAGAGAGCTGTGGTGCCACAACAAACTACAAATCCCAGGATTCTGCAGGATGGAGCTATGGCAGTTAAAGTGGTGTCAAATTTCTTTAGTTTTGCAGTGTGACAGTTTTTTTTCTTTCAGTAGTCATCTTCAAAGACTTTGGAAAGCTAGCCATTTTGACATAAAAGCCTTTTTATTTCAGTTGTGCAGAATGGCAGAAGCTTCAATTAACATCTGTGCAAATTGTATCAGTGAATTCATGAACCAGAAGGAAAAGGAATAGACGCAAAACACTGGACTCCGTCCTGCCTTTTTCTTCTAACATTAATCTTTTGTGATCTTGGATCCCATGTCCAATCCTAGTTCTTTTCAGTGGTATAAAACATGGAACAATGATTTGAAGTCACTTTAGAACCTGATGCTCATTTTCAAGTGATGGACGTTGATCAGTGAAGTGATGTGGCTCAGTGGGCTCATCTAAATGGAGGAGAAAAGTCCAGCCCCACCTTACATTTTCCAAGCCTGCAGTGAGCCCACAACCCCAAAGTGACCCCATTGACACCACACAGAGAGCCAGAGCAAAGTGACACTGGCTTTCTGCCACATGGCTATGTCTGCTCTGCAGCTTTTCTCTTCCCAGCATGCATCAACCTATCAACCAATAGCTGTTATGGTGTGCCTATCAATCCAGCAACCACATTCATTCTGATGGATGTGTCCCCATCCAATCCCCTTTTTCTCTTTGCTGCCCCAGTGAGTGAGTGAATTTTTTTAAATTTTGTTTATCTTTCATTTATAAAAATGTTCAGCCAAAAGATCAGTGGTGAGGTCTTAGATCAAGCTACCCACTCCCACTTCCTCCCCTCCACCTGATTGTTGCATTTGTTTTTACTGGTTTTATTCTTTCTTCCTCCTGTTCTCCACCTCACCCAATCAGTGTTGTGTTGTCTCAGTTTTTACTTCAGTAAATGGAAAGTGCACATTCCCTCTCTCTCTTCCAATCTTTCCTCCCTGATCATTCACTTGATCACTCATTCAGAGACCTGCATACATACATTGCAGATCTCTCTATGAGTGAATAAGCGAGTGAATGAATGAATGATGCGGAAAGGGGAGGATTAGGGGAGAGGTAATGCATGTGCACTATTCACTGAAGTAAAAATGAAGATGACACACCACTGATCAGAGGACAGCAGAACAGACCCCTATTGATTTCACTGGCTGCTATTCAGTCAGTGTTTATTTGGGTCTCCACAGTCCCTATTTATGCCCTAAACTAGGGGCTATGTAGGAATCATGAATACAGAACAGTCAGGTGTGTACCTCTACGTCATACATTTGTAACTGCCCAACAGGATTCTTGCCAGTTTTTTCTTTCTTTCACTAGTCTCCAGTTTCCTTATGATTTTCATTTTAGTGGCCAACATACAAATCTATGCTTTTTTTAACATGCTGGAAGTAACAGGTGAGGCAGGCTTTTCTCTCCATTTTGCTGTTTACATATGCTCAGTAACAAATTCTGGAGGAATCTGCTGTTTAACATGACTGTTGTAGGCAGTAGTATCTTTTTTTAAAAGGACTGACTACTAAATGCTAATTTATTTAATTCTATTAAAAGAGACTATTTTATTATTGCAACCAGTGTGTATTATTGCAACAAGTATGTATTATTGCAACCAACATAATTGTAGATGGATTATAGATGACTTGATTAATTATATCATTTTGGGAGAAAGGCAAGATATAAATTCAATAAATAAATAAATAATCAAGAATAACTTTGAAACATTAGTAACAGCATAAATGCATGATCTAGCCAGTTTTATGGGGTGCAGGGAGAGAGATACTGCAGTCTTTGGGGCTGAATACTATAGGACCTCCCAACTAGAGAAGACCCATTAAATCAATGAGATTTATAGAAATGTGTCTACTTTAGTTGGGACTACCAATAAAATTCAAACCTAAGTGGGCTTATCTGATGTGTAAGGCCCATAAGGGGAATTTCTTCCAATTAAACATGCACAAGGTTACTCTGCATGTGTGTTAACTTGTTCCTGCCAAAATCAGAGGGACTTCTTAACTGGATTGTGTTATATTTTACTAATGGGTATGTTCTCAAAGATGCTACAAGATCTCTCTATATAGTGATTTAACATGGCTATATCTTTGAATTCTATGAGTATGTTTTGCCTTACTGGTCTTAGAGCCTGAAATAGGAATAGCAGCAAGAATTTGCCAACTAATTGCATTTTACAGTTTCTAAAAGTTGGCAGCATAAATTAAACACAAAGACATGTGAGAGTCTCTTATCTTTCATGCAAAGATAGTGCAGATTCCTTCTGGATTCCAAAAATATCTTGTTTGTTATGCTCTTTACCAGTAGCACAACCTGTTTCCTCAGTAAAATGCTTTATAATTATTCATCCTTGCACTGTACAGCATGACTGATGAGGTATACAGGCAACTGTGGGTGTCTGACCACGTACAGAGGGAATATGTGTTTTTCATTATAGAAGACAGTCCTGTCTAAGGGCATCCTCTGTTTGAAGTGCTGTCCGGTCCAAGTACAGGTTAAAGATGATGCATCATTGGAAGAAAATGAGCAGGTGGCCCATCCACAGTTAGCACGTGGACTACATACCCAGCAGCAAGTATAAGGGTCATCTGGTTACAGCCTTCCCCTTGGCGATGAATTGCATCACATTTAAAGTTAAAAGTACAGTAATTATAGCTATACATACATATATACCTTATATCAATTTCTAACTCTCCGTAAATTTTAATTGCTGGCCGACTGGCTGGCCGGCCGGCCAGCCAACCTACCTACCTCCTCCACCACCACCTCCCTCCTTCCTTCCTTCCTATAGAGCCCATACTTCCAGTTTGAACTTCAAAGTTGAACCACATCTTAGTATTAAACTGTCAACTCTTACTTTTCCTTTCTTCAGCCTCAACTTTATCCAATGTCCCAAGGGCTATGATGGTTAACCTGCAGAGTGCACAGGCCTCCACTTCTACTCTCCATCTACTTTTGCACATCATGACATAAGTGTTGGGTTAGCCTGCTTACTCACACTATAGCTGTCCACCTCCTATAGAAAGGAAGGAATTGTGAGACCGATCCAAATATGAGATGTTGTGCAGCCTTAAGCTAAGGGTGTTTGCTTCCTGGACCACTTGTAACCTTCAACTGCCACCTGTGCAGCCCCTGAAGCCAGAAGACCCTGGCAATTTTCCCAGCTGCCCAGCTTTCTAGCAGGACTTCAAGTTAAAAGAAAACAAATCTCAGTGGAGACTACATAAGGATGAATATGCTGAGATGCATGTGTGTGTAAGTATGTATAAAGATATATATTTGTGCTTTGTGTGTGTATACACACAGAGAGACACATAGGTGTACATACATTACTGCAGCATCCCAATCCAAATGGGATGTAGCCTTTGAGAACCAAAGTCTTTCACCCCAGTCATAAGAGAATCTTGCCATGGGTTATCAATTTAATCAGGTACTTATCTTTAGTGCCCTGTTTTACCCAGACAGCAGAAGTAACTTCTCTTCTAATGGAAGCTTTTAACTTCTCTCCTTGTCACTTGACCAAGCTGTGGTGTCTGTCACAGGGCTAATGTTCAAATGATTCCTCCTTGTGCATCAGCAGGCCTGCCAATCTCCCATGATAAAATATCCAAATGCCAACTTTTTTTTTCCTGTTCTATCAAAATCCCTCCATTCCCTTCATTTCAATATTACACAGTATGACTGATGTAGCAGCCCATGATGGGTTGTTATAGGATCCATTAGCACACACTGAAATTGAGTTTTCTGAAATTCAGAGTGAAAGACCACCATTTAAAAGAAGTTTCCTCCCATAAAATAATCAGGTTTCCTTCATATATATGAACTTTAAAAAAAAAAGAAATGTATTTCTTCCAGGCAGAAATATGGATGATAAATAATGGTTTGATACTTATAGGAAAGGGCCACTGAATAATGTGGAATGACAGTGAAGACTATGATTGGCATTCTGTGTTGCAGTTATGGATTTGTAACCTAGAATTATGGATCCATAACTGTTCTATATTCTGTAACACTATGCAGCTTCGTGGCACCATTGTCATGATCATAAATGCTCTCCCAAACTACTTAACCAGGTTGCAGCCACACTGAGGGATGGAGGTCTGTTAAACTGTCAATTTATGACAATAAAGTATTTTATGAATATAGCCATAAAGGTACTGGCTGTATATGTATTGTACCAGATATTATTTCAATTCATGAGAATTTATAATGCAATTGATTGTTCTAGAAACATTAGATGCTTTGGAACTAGGGTTGCCTTTTCCTGGGACAATCCCAGTTTTTAAGGCTCTTTGGGATGTCCCACTCAGTTTTAGGATCATGTCCCGGCGAGGCCTCCCTGCCCTGACCCTGGCACAGTTGCGCGGGGTGTCAGCCAACCAGCTGGCCAGCCAAGCCACCCAAACCTCAAAACATCCAGGGGTCGAGGCCTCCCTGGCATGGCTACATGGGGTTTCCACCAGCTGGCCGGCCAAGCCACAAAGCAAGGAGGTCCAGGGTGGCAAGGCCTTCCCCTGGTGTGGCCACACAAGCACCTCAATGCTATCACCACCACCGTCTTCTTTGCTTGAGGAGGCCTCTTGGAGGCCAGCGCAGTGTTGTCTCCGGGGCCGGGGCCACTTCTACTGCAGGGCCCAGGGACCCCCTTCCTGGCTCTGAGGCCCTGAGGAGGAGGGCAGTGGCAATGGCAGCTGAGGTGACACAAAGGAGGTGGTGGCAGGACTCCCTGGACCCTGGGCTGCCCTCCTCTGGCCAAAGCCCATCTCAAAATGGAGGGGAAGGCAAGAAGGTTCTTTGATTTGTAGCCAAATTTGTTTGAGACTCCTTTAAAGTACTCTTTGAATTTTTGAAAAGCTTGATTCTTCTCTCTGAGAAGATAAGTATATGTGTGTCTGCTGAAATCATCAATAATAGTCATAAAGTAAGAGTTACCCCCTGCTGACTTTTGATTAATTGGTCCAGAAAGATCAGCATGTAAATACATCATGCCTGTACTGCAGCCACTCACTCATAAACCACAAGGTTGCGAGTTCAATACTAGCCAGGGCTCAGGCTAGACTCAGGCCTCATCCTTCCGAGATTGCTAAAATGAGTATCCAACTGTTGGGGGGCAATAAGCTTACAGTTGTAAACTGCTTAGACACCCCATAGCGCATTTATATATGAAGCAGTATATAAATGGAGCTGCTTTGCTTTGCTTTAAAAGATCCAATGCCTTGTTTGATTGTCTCTCAGTAGCTGGAGGATGTGGAGCTCTTGTGGCCTTTGCTTTCAAACATTCTACACATTTTTCATTGTTGGAGCATGCTTTGAACTTAAAGTCTCTTGCAAGCTCTCGATTGGCCAGCTGTTTAATATTTTCCACACTTTGATGAGCAAATTTGAGATGTCATAAAGTTGAACAGTCTTTATGATTGCATTGAGTCACACTATGTGCAGATTAATACAAAATCTGTATCTGATAACAGTCATGAGATCCTAAGTCTGTCCTAAAAATCAAAATTTTGCCATGAAAACCAAAGCAGGATAGCTTTCTGAAACTGACACAGTTGCCTCTTGATGTTGTGGTTTGCACACTGTAAAAGGAGGCTTGCAAATCTGGTACATAGTAAGCATCAGAGATTTGTAAGGTTCCTATTCTGTCAGGACCAAGTTTTGTTTGCAAAACAACAGACCCTTTCCCCTGTGCAAAAACTTCCTGACCATTAGCAAGACAGACAGGAAAAGTTACATTTGCATCAAAATCAACAAACAATTCTTTGCTGTTGAAGCAATGTGCACTTGCTCTACTATAAATGAAAACTTGGTTTTTGTTTTTATCTCTAGCAGTTTGAAATAACTGTAAATGAATCAAACCAATATCAACATGACTGGAAGATTTCTGTTTAGGGTAAAAGCTGTTTTCTTAAAGTTGCTTTTGCTTTTGGTATTTACTCCTGGCTTTGCAGCTTTTGCAGCTCAGCTCTTGGCTTTGACTTGTTAACATTGTTTTTATTTCACCTGGGAGAAAAGGAGGCCTTTTGCAAATCCTCTGCAGCAAATTGAGCTAATTCTCTGTCTGTTGTTTTTGTATTATAGTTGCCTTCCATCAAGTTCTGCCTATTTTGAAATTCAACAATTTGAGCAATAACATCTTGCAAAGAAACACCTGCTTTAATTTGAAAAGCATTAATTATTGGAGAGTAATATTTTGGAAGGCTAGCCAAAAAAAGTCCTAGTTTTGCATGTTCGGGAAAGGATTCTCCAGGTGCTACAACTCCAAACAAAGTGCTCATAAAGCCATTAATATGCTGATTCAAAAATTGAGGATGATGCAACTCTGTGTTAACAAGATTAATCATAAGAGCTGTTTGATTAGAAGTACTTGGAGAATCAAACACTTTCTGTAATTTGTCTGATATCTGTCTTGCATCAGTTAAATCTTGGATATGGTATGCAGTGCTAGGATTTACAGACAAGCAGCTGCTTTCTCTGCATTTTCATCAAACTGTTGTTGTTGTATTCCTGTTTCTGTGCATCTCTGCCCATTCACTGCTTTAAATAGTCCCATTGTAGTCAAGTACATTTGTATTTTCCATGACCACATTTTATAATTTGTTATAATTTGTTCCAAATAATATTTCAGTGATCATTGTGGGGTTAGGATTAGCAGAAGCCATTATATATTATTTGAGTAGTAAAACCTTTGTTGCAGACCAATATATTCAGGAGAAGCAGTTTAGAACAAAGTACTCTGGGACCCCATAACCCAAAAATGTGTGGTAATTTAACTTTCCTAAGGCTTCAGCCTTTTTAAGGAAACAAAAATATTTAAATATCAAAATATAAAACCCAAGCCTGTTAGACTCTGGCTTTAAATTAGCAGAGTAGCAGAAATGTGCCTTGACTAACTATGCTTCCCTAAGAACTGAGACTGACTCCCAAAAACAACAAACACATAGTTTGTAGTTTAAAACAATGGCTTTTATATCCTAACCTAGCTAGTGAATAGTTCAGGTAGAAAATAAATCTCTATTTCACCATCTTTCAAAACAAAGTTGAGAGAGCAGGAAGACAGGAACAGCTCAGTTGAAAATCTTGAGAGTGAGAGTGAGAGTCTGTTAGTCCCAAAGAGGGAGTGACCTAAGTCACACAGTTAGTTTTTTATGAGAGAGAGAGAGAGGAGATCCTTATTTATATAAGGAAGGGGAAAGAAAAGGCAAATATCTTCCAGCAATATGCTATCCTTTTATCTTTTTAGTTTTAAATGTGTTTTAAACTGTTCTTAACTATGTGATTTTTAATAGAATTTTTTAATGTTTAATTTAATTTAAAAAATTTTTTTGGTAAAATAAGATTTTAACTGAACTTCCTTTTAAATTATTGTAAACTGCTTTACAGAGACCATCTACACTACACTATTATAGCATCATGTTCCACTTTAACTTTTAGGGCAACACCCTAAGGCAGAGGTCCCCACGCTTTTTTATCTGGGGGCCGGTTCGCTGGCCCCCAGATCTTCGGGGGGGCTAGAGGCACGCACGCATGCGCACTACTCGGGTGCCATTTTGTATTCCAAAATGGCTCCCGGAGTCATGCTCATGCACACGCAACGCCGGGCGCATGCACATGACTGTGGACACCACTTTGTAAAACAAAATGGCACCCAGTGGCATATGCAAGCGGCGGCGGCGGCAGGACCAGCCACAGGCCGGTAAAAAGGCCTTGACGGGCTGGGGATGGGCCGCGGGCCGTAGTTTAGGGACTCCTGCCCTAAGGACTCCTGGTACTCTCAGGCTGGGAATTTTAAATATCCCTCTTAAGCTCCAAATCCCATGATTCAGTAGAACTGAATCATGACAGTTAAAGTGAAATCATAGTGCTATAATTGCACAGTGTGAATACATCCCTCATATCTGAACAGGGGTTTTTCTCTAGTAATTCACAGAGATGTGCTTGGACTATGAAAGGCTCCTTCAACCCATTTCACTGGAAGTGGAAGATAATGGTGCTCCTTAAGGGATTTTTTTGTTTTTCCAGTTGGGAGGTACTAGATAATGAATCATTCTGTAAAAGCCCAAACAATATGTCTCAACTTCCCCCTTTCCAGATAGTTACAACCCATCCATTTCCTGCAGCTGTTATTTCTCTTCTCAGAAGGGACTCATATGGGTAGCACAGAGGAGATGTAGCTGGATGAAAAGAAATGAAGTGGAGGAAAACTAAGATTTTCCTACTAACAATAGAAAGAAAAAGGCACTTGTATTTTTGCTCCACTCATCCTTAGCCTCAGGTAATGCAGACAGGGCTTATGGATAATTGAAAACATGATTAAATAATGACTTCGTCCTCTGCCAAGATTTGGAGGCTAATCAAATGCATTTATATTCTGTATGGGGCACAGCTGCTGATTCCTTACTGATGTCTGTATGTTGACAGCTATACTCACTGACAGGCTAATGCACTGCATTAGATTATTGTGAGTCATCTTAGTATCAGTGGTTATCATTTTACCTCAGCATTACTGAAGAAAGCCCACACTCGTAAGCAGTGTCAGCAGTAGGCCAAATACTGTGTCCCTAAACTGGAGCCCACAGAAGGAAAGGGAAGCCCCATGTGTCATTGCTTTACGTTCACTGAAAGTGAAGGGCAAGGAATTCTGTTCCTGTAGAACAGGTGTTTGTTTTAAAAACAAAGAGTTGTGGGGTTTGAGCTTTGCATGGTGACTTGTCCATCTGGAATGTTCAATATATGAAAAGATGACACTACTGACTAGCTTACCGCACTGCATTCTTATACTGCTGCTATTCCACTTTTACTGATCTGGCTGCCTGCTGTCGCATTCTGGGATTTGCAGTGTAAAGAGGGGCTTTTAGAATTATCAGCCAGAGAGCTCTTAGGCCTCACTGAATGCAACAGGAGGCAGACAGGGCAGTAAAAGTGGAATAGCAGCACTACAAGAGTGTAGTCCGGAAATGTGGCAATTCTTGGGCTACAGTCCCAAGCATTCTTACTAACAAGCAATTCTTACTGAACTCATTGAGATCTACTCCTGACTAAAGATGCTTGGAACTGTACAGCTGATCTTACTGTGAGTGGTGCTCTCAATGGGGCCTGTAGATCAACAAGACTTAGGTGGACAAGTGGCAGGAGCTGACAGCTCTCAGCTGTGCCCAGCTGGCTCCTCAGTAGAGCACCAATATTGGTCTACCAGGCCCTAATGGTTGGGGAGGAATGATTCAGAGGTCTGTAGAAATGCCACGTTTCTGTACACGTACACACACAAACACACACATACACACACACAAAATTAGCAGTCCTGTCCATATATAAAATATAATGATGAGGCCATTAGGTCTACAGGTTAAATACATTCTCAAAAGCAATATAAAGAGACTTGAACAACCATGCCCTATGAGGAGAAACATAGGGTATGTTTAAACTGGAGAAGAGACGGTTAAGAGGTGATATGATACCCATTTAAGTATTTGAAGGGGTGTCATATTGAGGGTGGAGCAAACTTGTTTTCTGCTGCTCTAGAGAATAGGACTCGGAACAATGGATGCAAGCTCCAGGAAAAGAGATTCCACCTCAACATTAGGAGGAACTTCCTGACAGTGAGAGCTGTTCGACAGTGGAACACACTCCCTTGGAAAGTGGTGGAGTTTCCTTCTTTGGAGGCCTTTAAACATAGTCTGGACGGCCATCTATTGAGGGTGCTTTGATTGTCAGTTCCTGCATGGCAGGAAGTTGGACTGGATGGCTCTTGTTGTCTCTTCCAACTCTATGATTCTATGATTCTAAATGAGTGACCTGTTGCTGGTATCTGTTTACACCCAGTGGCATCACTAGGGTTAGTGTCACCCAGTGTGGTAACTCATGGTGTCACACCCCCCATTGACCTCCTTCCATTTCACCCCATTCAGAATCCTTAGTAAGGCTTTTTTGCACTAATGCTACTCGTGAATCATAATTCCCATATACCACTGAATGTAATGCTAAAAGTTGTGACATAAATAACTAGGAAAATTAAAATTATATCTTCAAATTAAAATATCATATGCACAACCTAAATATATTCACATATACATAGTGAAGATTTGGGTAAAATGTGAT
The DNA here is from genome assembly GCA_026167975.1 of Phrynosoma blainvillii. Taxonomy (NCBI): domain Eukaryota; kingdom Metazoa; phylum Chordata; class Lepidosauria; order Squamata; family Phrynosomatidae; genus Phrynosoma; species Phrynosoma blainvillii. Next base: position 177,450,728 of record JANUYF010000001.1, read on the forward strand.
GTTTTCAAATAAAATTTTAAAATACTATTTTTTAATTTTCAAAATTTTAAAAAAATAAAAAAATTTGAAATTTTAATTTTCAAAAATTCCAGGGTTTCTCTTTTCTCCTCCCACTGGGCTTCACCCCACTCCCACCATATCTTAAAGCATTTTAAAGGGAAGTAATTTCTGCCAAAAGGTAGGTGTTTGAGGAGCAGTGGTGTCACCCCTCCCTTAGGTGTGGTCTGAACCCCCTGAACCCCCTAGTGATGCCACTGTTTACACCTAGCAATGCATTCTGGGACAAATAAATAGTATAATAGTTCCCCCTTATCCATGAGAGATATGTTCCAAGATCTGCAGTGGATGCCTGAAATTGTGGATAATACTGGATCCTATATCAGTAATGTTCTGGGACTGCAATTTGCAGGTAACTGAAACCACAGGGAGCAAAACTGCACATACTGGGGGACTATGTAATATTTTCAGATCATGGCTGACCATGTGTAACTGAAACCATGGAAAGCGAAACTGCAAGTAAGGTTGAACTACTGTAATTGATTCCCAGCCAGAAACATAAAGGCCAGATATAACTCAGATCTGTCTCTTTCCTTTGAAGAAAGCAAAATTCCTGATAAGCAGAGAGCAGAAGTAAATAGAAATACGGCAGTTCTAATTACTTTGTTGTTGTTTTTAATTGAAGAGCAGGGGATATGTGGTTCACATGTGCTCCACTTGTGACATTTGGGGATGGTGTGCTCTTTCTGCTCTAGTCACAGGCCACCTATCAGATGGAGCAACAACTTATTTATAGTGCAGTAATTTCATTCTTACCAAAGGATTATAAAAGGATACTGATGTCTTATGATGGGAGTAAGGAGCAGTATGCTTTAAGATGTAAGATCTTGTTATTTCTGCCTGAACAGAAAATGGTTTGCTGGTGACACTGAATACTTGCATTGGCCTGTGATCCCTGCAGGCTTCCACATGATGACAGTAGCCGGATGGTAAAGGAGCAAGTGGGGCCAGTTGGTTCCCTGAATAGGGGGACACTAAGCTGGGAGCAAAACAAAATGGATAAGCTACTTGCATGCATTAGGAGTCACCAGAGAAGGAGCAGCATGGTACATTTAATGCTGCTGCAGATGTGCTAATTTAGTGGACTGGACCACCAGTGAAAAGATACACATTTGCACTGCTGTAAACATCTGCAGTGCCTGGCAGACATATTCACCCTCCTGTGGCTTTTTCTCATTTTGTTGTGTTACAAACTGGACATGAAATAGATTCAACTGGCATTGTTAGTACTTGACATAACTGGCATATAGTACTTGACATATATGATACCTATTGTGAAATTACAAAAAAAAAATTATTTTGTGATAGAAAAAAACCCAACAAAGGGGGAAAATAGACTGACAAAATGTAGCATTTTCCCAGCAGCTTGGGGGTGTGTGGCGTACGCACAATGCACATCCCCAAGATGCTGGGAAAATGCCCTGAGCAACCACTCAGCGGCAGCATTGTGGCATTTTGACAGCGCGGCATTTAGATGCCGCACACTGCCAAAATGCCAAAAAACCACCACTGTGGTGGCAAAGTCACCTTTTTTCTGCCCCAAAAAGGAGAAGCATTTTTGCTGCTCCTTTTTGGGCCAGAAAAACACTGGATTGCCGCAGTGGTGTATGGTTGCCATGGCCCCGATCTGGCACTCAAAGGGGCAGCGCAGAGCCAGCCTTTTGGGTGGTCTGTTTTGCCCGAAACTGGCACTTGTGGGTTGCATAAGTGAAGGAACCCCTTGCTGTGACATGCCTCAGAGAGCTCTGGGGAAACCCACTGGTTTCAGAAGTGAGGCATTTTGTTTATTTGATTTAATTTGATTTATATTCTGCTTTTCTCCCAATATGGGAATTCCAGTGCTACATAATCTCAGTAAAGACACTATTTCAGGAAGGCTCCAGTATGGAGGCCATATTAATGGAGAGCATATCTATAGAAACAGCTACCAAATCAGGTCTGCTATAAAGTTATGCAGAAGCACTAATCAGGATTGGGTTATTTTTTAAAAAAAAAACTATGAACATTCTCAGGCCAATGTAAAATTCATTATTACAAACTGAAAGAATATGGCTCAACTGCAACTTAAGGAAGGCCATCCACCCAAACTTGTGGCTAAACAGATGGCCTCTTTCCTTGCCAGATCAGGGCTGCGGCAACCGCACGCTGTGGCCCTGATCTGGTACTTTGTCTCTCCAAAAAGAACTGGCAAATGCCGCTCCTTTTTGGAGCAGAAAAAAGCCGCCCTTGGCACTGCGGCAGCAGCTTTTCCTCATTCCTTTGGCACAGCATGTCTGAACACTGCGCAAAGGGAGCACCCTGATGTCGCCAGCTGTATGGTGGGGTGCGCAGCATGACAACAGCATCGGGGCAGAGTCAGGGTGGCTGGCGTATGGTCACCATGCCCCGACTCCACCCCCAGGCTGGACCTTTTGGCCGGTCTGTACAGGGCTTCAGTGACTGGATAAGGACAGTATTAGTCAGAGAAACAATCCAAAGGCCAGCAGCGACTTTGAAGAGGCTAGTGAGATCCTCGGTTGAGACAGAAGACACTCTCCATAAAATGACTATCACCCATTTGCCCAACAAAGCTGGGCTTTATGGAGAAGTGGTAAGAAGAAAGCCATTGCTGAAATAAACCCCTATAAAAACCCATTTGAAGTTTGCAGAAAAGCACGTGGAAAAACAGCAAACATATGGAAAAGGGTTCTCTTTCAGATGAGACCTATATTGAATTTTTTTTTTTTTTTTTTTTTTTGGTCTCGCTGCAAAAGGCTGTTTGGTACAAAGCTAATACATCTTATTGTCCTGAAAATACCATCCTCACAATGAAGCATGGTGGAGACAGCATCATGTTGTGGGAATGTGGGAAAATGGGAAAGCGAAGCAGCTTCATTTATATACCGCTTCATACCGTGCTATAGAGTGTCTAAGTGGTTTACAACTGTAAGCTCATTGCCCCCCAACAGCTGGGTACATATTTTAGGGACCTTGAAAGGATGCAGGCCTGAGTCAAGCCTGAGCCCTGGCTAGTATTGAACTCGCAACCTTGTGGTTTATGTGTGAGTGGCTGCAGTACAGGCATTTAACCACTGCGCCACCAGGGATCCTGGGAAGGATTGGGGGCAAGATGGATGGAGCCAAGTACAGAGCAATTCTAGAGGAGTTGTAGGAGATGGGAGGCCATTCACACTACAGAATTATAGTGCTATGATTCCACTTTAACTGCCATAGTTCTGTGCTATGGAATCCTGGGAGTTTAGGGAGGGGCATTCAGAAGTGTCAGACTGAGAACACCTCTATAGCTCATCCGAATCCACCCTCAGGATGCCACAAGAGGGAACCATGACAGTTACAGTGGAATAATAGGTCTATAATACTGTAATGTGAATGGGCCTGTAGTCTGCAGAAGGGAGCCTGGTTTAATTTGGGAGATTATCAGACGGGGGGGGAGGGATCAGAGGGGAGGCATACTCCCCACAAAGTAGTTTGATTTTGCTGAAGATTTTCAGACAATGTCATGCTTATCCAGGACTTAATCCATGAAGAACCAGCAATACTCCAGCAACAAACCATTCACGGGACTCCCCCATGAATGGTTTGTTGCTGGATCATTGCTGGTTCTTCATGAGTTAAGTCCTGGATAAGCACAATGTGTCTGAAAATCTTCAGCACAATCACGCTACTTTGCCGGGAGTATGCCTTTTACTCCTGGCTCCTTCCTCCGCCCCCCCCCCCCGCCCCCATGATAATCTCCTTGGGTAAGTTCTCCCTTCCTCAGAAGAATACTGTACAATTTTGTAGGGAGCCTGCACATGTGTCCCAGGCTCCCCACTCCAAATAATGCATCAGAAAGTAGCAAGGAGAAGAAGAAGCCATTAAGTATATTCTTTAGGGATTTTTTTTTTTTTACTGCAGCTCTCAGTTGGCTATGTTGTCTAAGGAATTCAAGGAGTTGGAGTCCAAAAAGTAACTTTTCTAAGTTCTGCTCACTCTCCCTTCTCCCAGTTATAATTGTGTGAGGCTGCGAATGCTTATATAATGTTTTTCTTTCAGACTGATAATGTCCTACTCCTAAAGAGTCTCTAGAGGATATCACTGTCTGGCACTGAATGGCACATTCATATCTCTCCAGATGTCCTCCCAACATTAGGACAATCAACTTGTTATCTTTGAGGTGACAGCTGGGCTCCCATTGTTTTGAAAAGGAAGAGAATTGGCTCCTTGCAAAATATGATTACTGACTGCCTCGATGGGTTATTAAAATACTAGCAATGGAAGCCATTTAAACTACATACTGTCAAATTTAAAAACTCAGTGAAGTAAGACATGGTTCCCATTAAGACATCTTGATCAAACAGGATACACTGTATAGCTTTTTGTTGCAATTTCACTATGAGGGGGAAATAGGATGTACTCATCTCTAAAGGTAAATTAGCTTTTGAGAAAATTTCCTTGCTACCTTGCTAAAATGGTTTTTTATGATATTGCTTCATGTTAAGTTTTTGGTTTGATAGAATTTGTTTTAATAGTAAACCATACTGAGTGTTTATTAAGGCAAACCTTCAACTGTCCGTACCCACTCCTCAACATTTCACATATGACAACCAGGACACATATGGCCAGGAAACATCAGAGTGTGGTCAAGATGGCAAAAGTTATTAATGAGGAAGAACAGAAAAGCTAGGGAGTTTATCACATGGGGGAAATCCCGTGCGGAAACGGGGCTTTAAATTAAACAAAACCCGCAAAAGCGAGTGTTTTTTCAGACGACGTCGTTGTTAAAAGTAAGTTAATCTGAACAGAAATTAGACAAAAACTGCTTCTTTTTACTTTCAGAAGATCCCGAAAGTAAAAGAAGCAGTTTTTGTCTAATTTCCGTTCAGATTAACCTCCTTTTAACAGTGCTGGAGTTTATCACACTGAGAAATCCCGTTGATAAATTGCTTCCACTTTTGCGGGTTTTTTTTTTTCTCTTTAAAGTACCATTTCTGCACGGAGCTCCCCATGTAATAAACTCCCAGGTTTGGCTGCAGCATTTTGAATTTGCCTGAGCTTCCTGGGAAGGGCAAGACTCTGCTCACTCCTCTCTTCTCCTCCCTGCTGAGTTGAGTACAAACTGCTTTTGAAATCAGTTTGTATCAAATGAAGTTAACTGAAGACAATGAGGGAAAGTTGGGAGAGGAGAAAGAAACTGGGACATTTTAAAAGCAGCTGAAATAGTGGGAAGACAGATGATTAACTTGAACTGTTCTGCCAGTTGGAGGGCATGACTGTCCTGATTTTGCAGGGATAGTCCCTATTAATCCTGTGAAATGCTGGAGGGTTTGATTAAAGTATAAAATAAAAAGCTTAGGTACATTATTAAGCCCATAAAGTAGGATATGCAACAATGGCCTTCTTAATGTTTTTTGACATACAAATCCCATCATCCCTAGCTCACCTAGCAAAGAAACTGGTGAGGAGGGATAAAGGGAGTTACAATCTTAAAAAGCTCTATGATAGCACTGTTGAAAGAGCCAGTGTGGTGCAGTAATTTCAGTATTGGACTATGGCGACCAAGGTTTGAATCCCTGCTCAGCCAAGGAAACCCGCTGCGTGACCTTGGCCAAGTCACAATCTCAGCCTCTGAGGATGGCAATGGCAAACACTCTCTGAAGAATCTTGCCAAGAAATAGGGTTGCCATAGGTTGGAAATTACTTGAAAGCACACAACACACACACACAGCACAGCTGACAAATGGATCAATAATAATTTCAGCAGAGCTTAGGCTGAAGCCTGCTCAGGGATATAGCTAAGGGAAAGAGCCAAATAAGAACATTGTGCTCCCAAATAACAATTGTGCCTCCCGATGAAATTTTCCCTTAGCTCCCAAACATCTAGCATTGTAGTAACTAAAACCTTCAGTTGACCATTTAGAAATATAGTTTGGTGTCCAAAGAAAAGGGGCAAGCAGCAACCAAGGGAATGTAAACACAGGTGTGAATGATTTTCAGTGTCTCATTCCCTGCAAGGCTAGATATCTGAAGACTAAAAGAAAATTTCATTGGCTGGGGCAGAATTGTATTTGCTATATTCCAAGACCCACTTCTTTAAGATATTTATCAAGTCTGGCTAAATATAATCACCACAGTGCTATAATTTCATATTAGGTAGCAGCAGTGCCAGAGGATATGTTACCCCACAGACTAGCTCCCCTTCACCCCTAGTTGACTTAATATTAAAAGGGATGTTTTAGGAAGGTAGTCAAGATGGCACCCAAGTACAGGAAAACTAGCCATGCCATATAAGGACCATAAGTGGAGATCCTTTTGGCTGAGCATGGGGGAAGCCAGGGCACTTAGCTAGGATGGAGAAATTACAATTGGAATCTGCATAATCCCTTCACTGATAGGGGTGATGGTGGGTGATATACCTTTACACATGAACAGAAGTTAAAGATTACCTCCCTCTGGGAGTGAATCTCCTTTCTCAAGGGACACCATGGTGACTGTCCAGTCATTTACAGACTTCCAGTTCTATTCTACCCTCCTAGAAACTTCACCTTAATCTTCAAAACTGTCCTGAGATATGTTTTGTCCTATAAAAGGACAAAACACCACCAATTTGCTTTTGGTTGAAGTCAGACAGATACCCTCCAAGATTCTCCATCTTCCACTTCTCTGCTTAGTTCCTGCAATCCCATGCCTGTGACCTTCCCCGATTGAGTCAATCCATCTTGCATGTGGACTTTCTTTCTTTTGCCCTCCACCTTTCCTAACACTATTGTCTTTTCCAATGCTTAATGCATTATTAAATGGCCAAAGTACATCAGTCTCAATTATATCATCTTGGCTTCTAATGAGATCTCTGGCTTGATCTATTCCAAGACCCATCTGTTTGTCTTTTTGGCTGTCCACGGTATTGTAAGCACTTTTCTCCAGTACCACATCTCAATTAAGTTGATTTTTTCTTCTGTCTGCTTCCTTTACTATCCAGCTCTCACATCCACACACAGTGATGTGGAATACAATGGCTTGGACAATCCTAACCTTTGTGCTCAGTTGTATATCTTTGCTCTTCAGTAGTTTTTCTAGTTCTTTCATAGCTGCCCTTTCCATTTCTAGTCTTCTTCTTATTTCCTGATGAATTTCAATTTATTCATTGTCCGGATTGAATATCTGTATCTCTTCAGTGGTCATACTTTTTGTTTTCTTTATGTTCAGCATTAATCTTGCCTTTGCACTTTCAGCTTTGACCTTTCTTATTAGCTGTTCCAAGTCTGAGATGCTTTCTGCCATTATTATGGTGTCATCCATGTACCTTAGGCTGTTGATATTTCTTCCTCCTATCTTCACTCCTCCTATTTCTGATTCTATCTCTGCTTTTCTTAGGATGTTTTCAGTGTATGAGTTGAACAAGCAGGGTGATAGAGTGCATCCATGCCTGACCCCTTTGTCTATTGGGAACCACTCTGTCTCACCCTTTACAATACAAAAAATTGCTATGTGTTATCACCTTTTATACCTCTAGTTCTTGTATGTGTGTCTTTATGTGAAAGTTTATTTCCCCTTTTGCTGTTATAAATAAAACTACATGTGGACCTAGCATTCTGGAGTTCAGTTTTTCAAAACCATTATAGACAGGTCTGACCCCAGCTTTAGTTACTGGAAGCCCCCTCACAGTCGTCATTTGAGCTAATTAAACTTCCCCTTTGTCTACTGATTGTGGGTGCCCTCTTGGGACCCTTGTATTTTGGGTAACAGATTGTCCAGAATATTTCCTGCTGAATTTGCTGGTAGCAGTAACTGTTTTATCCCAGACATTGAAAATTAAATCCTGTACTGGAATAGAATACATTCTTCATCAAAATAGGGTAAATTGCCAGAATGTATTCTCATAAAGTGTGCCCAGGAAAGACAAAGAATGTACAGCACTGACTAACTAGATTTGTTGAATGTTGATAAGGCAATTATGAAAGTTCTTTAGAACAAGTTTCCAGTATTCTGTAACTCTTTCGGCAGCTTCCCACAAGCAGGCAATCCATTTTAATTGGGAGAAAATAATGTGATGGTATGTGAGTTTTAAAAACAATCCATGCGTCACATCTGCAGTTGGTACCCTGACAATTGTTTACTGAGATTAATTGGTACCCTAACACTTGTTTACTGAGATACTGTTATGCGAAAATAGTTCAGAAATTAACATATCAACCAGTGTACAAAAATAAAGAAACTGATTGCATTCACATGTTACTCTAAGTCTTATTTTGTTGCCTTAGCCATGACTTGTGCTGCACACAACCAAACAATTATTTGTTTTTCCTATTTTTGATCTGTTTATTCCTACCAGCTTTACTTACAGGGAAACAAGCCGGGAACAAACTACTCTTTTTTGTTCAGTTGCAAAGGCAAATCATGTTTTAAACAAACCAGAGTTCATAAATCAACAACAAACTATGGCTTCTGTTTGTGGCTTCTGTCTGGCTAACAAAACTAAGGGTTGTTTATAAAGCTAGGTTTGGACACAACAGCTAGTCATAATTCAATAAACTGAAATCTGGTTGACCATTCTGTGCATTCTGTAGATTCTAAAGAGAATATAGACCATTCCTTCAGACTGATGAGAGAAGCAATATTTCAGAAACGAAGGCTCCATCCACACTGCAGAAATAATCCAGTTTAAAACCACTCTTAACTTCTACCTACCCACTTTAGCTGCCATGGCTCAATGCAATGGAATTCTGGGATTTGTAGTTTTGTGAAATATTTAGCCTTACCTGCCAGAGAGCTCTGAAGCCACAACAAGCTACAAACCCCAGGATTCCATAGTATTAAGCCATGGCAGTTAAAGCAGTGTCAAATTGCATTATTCCTGCAGTGCAGATGCATCCCTGTCTTAATGACAAAAACATTAAAGGACAACATCATGGCAATTTCTATTAAAAATGCTGCCCATCCACAATAGATTTTAACATGGAAGGAAGGCTGATGAGTTGGCTTTCTTGCAAAACTCACTGCAAACTTGATTCCTGCTTTTTAGAGATAGATGTTCTGCTGTCTTTTTGTTCACTATCAGGACTGAACACAAGGAAGATTCTTCTCTCCGATTGAGCTGTGATATATATAGAGGCATCGTCCCCTAAAACATTTCCCACACAGTTATCTTTTTTGTTCTGCTTGTGGAATAAAATTTAATTTATGAAATCTTTCATGGCTGTGGTATGTAAGAGAAGAAAAATATAATTAAAGTATTTTTCAGCTTCCATCTGAAGCTCTAAAATAATGGATTATCTCATATTATTGACCAATTGGGGCTAGAAATGAGATTCAGATTGTGTTTGCTGTACAATCCATATCCAGTTTCAGTGAGCAGAATTTTAAAAGCAACAGTTCAGAAGAGTAATTGTGAGAAGTTTCAAGGAGAGTGTGAAATACTAATCAGAATTAATTGAGGTTCCATAACTTCTTTCTAGTTGTAAAATCATTTCAAATATCCTTTGATTTTATTTCATTTCATAGGAGAAAAGGTCTTGGCTTAATCACCTGACATTGTTAAAATCAACACTGTGGATATTTAGTCATCGGTCATTAACAGAGGTGACTTGATATTTGGAGGGGGGCCAAAAGGCCCTCAGAAAGTCCTGGGGCTCTTAGACAGTACAGTAATGGTTGTCACAAATCCACAACTGAAAATAGCATGTAATAAATCACACACAGTATAAGTAGCTCAAGAAAGGAACCCATATTACCAGTTAAGTCAGAAGTCCTATACTATACTTCCGAGGTGGGAATTCTGTAGATGTAGTTGAACTGTATATATATATATCATACAGTTAGACAACTCCCCACCTCCCATCCTCACATACACAAAACAGGCATGCTAATTCTCACCAAAAAAAGAACAATTCAGAGATACACATTATCTCTCGACGTCCATGGAATATGGGATGGTGACAAGGCACACACTCTTGCTAGCTCCTGTTTGGTGCACAGCACTTTCTCATCTGCTGCCTCTGTCTTGTTCTCTTCTTTAGCACTTAGCAATAGCAACAGCAATAGCACTTTACATTTCTATACTGCTTCATAGTGAACTAGGCACTCCCTATTTAAGCGGGTTGCAATGTGTTCGCCAATTGCCCCCAACAAGCTGGGCATGTTTTTGCTGTGTGCCTACAAGTCGCTTCCAACTTATGCTGACTCTAAGTCAGATCTATCATGGGTTTTTCTTGGCAAGATTTGTTCAGAGAGGGTTTGCCTTTGCCTTCCCCGGAGGCTGAGAGTGTGTGATTTGCCCACAGTCACCCAGTGGGTTTCCATGGCTGGGCCAGGATTTGAACCCTGGTCTCCCAGAGTCCTAGTCCAGTACTCAGACCACTACACCACACTGGCTCTATATCTAAAGTTCTCCCAAATAGGCAGGAATATGAATAGGGAGGTGGGGTGCAGCCATGGTGACAGATGTTTCCCATCTCAGTGAGACTGTGAATCCACTCCACATTTTAAGTATGAACTTTGAAGGAGCTATCCAAGTAGCCTGATGTCCTTCAGTGAAAGAGATCAGCAGCTTGGGATGGCTTCACCAACATTCATGCAAAAATGTGAAAAGGAGTCACAATTCCCACTGATGTCAGCGCCACTAGCCACTTTCAGCCAGCAGCGTAAGGTAAGTGGCTTTGCAAGAAGGCCTAAGTAGGTGGATGAGTTCTAGCCATATCTGCCACCAGCACCAGCGTTTCTGACCCCCTGTTGCCTAAACAAGTTTCATCCTCTGTTCTGCACTTGATCCAGAGGTAACAATTCCAGTACAGGCCTGACAAAATTCAGTTGGTGTCAGCCTTAAGTGGGAAATGTAATATAATGTTTGCCTTCAGGGATGGGAAAGCTGTCGTTCTCCAAATGTTAAATACAATTCCCATAATCCCTGACTATTGGATATATTGGAGGAAACCTCTAGCATTTATTGTTAAAACATCTGGAGAACATCAGGTTACCAAACCCCAATTTTCATGTTCAGTATGTTATAGAAGGGCATCTTATTCTTCTGATTTCATTCTGAGCATCTGTGTTGGGGAGATCTTTATGTCTGAGCTTCACATTTGATTATATTTATTTGCAAGGGGATGCCAATGAAAGAATAAAATCATCGAGTGCTTATCACATTCTTCATTGTGTAATTACAGTACAAAATTGTTAATCTCTTGCATAGCCGTTGGCTTACAAAATGGTTTCCTTAGCAACTGGAAATGGGTAGTGAAGAGTAGACTCCTATCCAAAGCAAGTAATAGGCTTTTATTTTAAAAAATTGAGATAATTAAGGTTTGACCAACTGATATACAATGCCTACAAATTAAGGTTTGACCCCACATATACAATTTCCTAGGCACTGTATATAAGTTGGTTTGTAACTGTTTGTTACAAGTAATTTCCAGAACAATTACAGTTACTTCTGAGTTCATGAAACATATGATCCACTGACCACCCAGTTGCACTATCTGACTTCCACTGAAACCACATTTGCACTTACAGATTACTAGAGAAAGACACAATTTGTGGGTGTTGCTTCTTTTTCCTCTTCAGTTTACTCAAGATAGTTTGTAAAGCTTAAAAATAACTTTAAAATAACAGTAATTATGAACCTACTTCACAAAATACACAATGTACTGTTAGAAGCAGGCACCAACCAGCATCCTGGGACCTTTTCATACTAAACAATTATAGCATTATGATGTTTCCACTTTAATTGCCATGGTTCCATCCTGGGATTTGCAGTTTAGAGAAAGGTACTGTACTTAGAATTTTCAGCTAAAGGGTTCTGGCACCTCTGACCAAAATCCCAGAATTATATAGGATGTTGCCAGGGAAGTTAAAGTGGAATCATAGTGCTATAACTATGCTGGGTAACAGGTCCTGTGCACTCCCTGCTTTCAAATCTGGTTTGATAATGCAATTCTTATATTTTTTAAATTGCTCTAAATTAATGTTAATATTTTGGTAAGGTGGTGCCGCTTACAAGGTGGTAATTTTCATTGTTTGCTTCTGTGGTAAATAAAACTAGGTCCTAACCCTGACACTAACCCTTCCTTGCTGGATTTTGCCCTAGGTCTTTCTTTGTTTTTTTTTAAAAAGGCTAACCCCAAGGCATACACAATCTTATACAACTGGCAAAAGCTACTGCCTGGTGGTGTGGTTGTATATCCTCCAACATTTCAGAGACAATAATCACAGTGCATGTGGCAAGCAACATCAGAGTGTGGTCAAGATGGAAAAGGTTATTAATAGGAAGAACACACAAACTAGCACTGGGACCACTACAGGCCTCATACTTGTCCCAGTGTCCCACCATTACCTGTGGCTCTTCGTTGCAATGCCACGTGGCTGTTTGCACACCTGTCCCATGTTGTTTGCTGTCCAGTAATGAATTGCTTGTTTTCAGGTCAGTGCAAGGTGCTCAATGTCAATCACATGCCTGGGTGCCACGTTCTGATCTCAGAGTGAGTGCCAGGCACATTGTGGCACATCAGCATGCATTGTAAACAGTCACCTGGCATTGCAACAGAGGGCTCTGGATCTTCTGGGAAGATCTGGAGCAAAAGGCAAGCTTTTAAAAAACATTTAAAAGCAGGGGGGGCGCGGCAGCAGCGACGGCGGAAGGCGCGTGTGGATACATTGTGTTGTCAATCAATCCCTTCTCCACCTGGGAGCACCGGCAGGGCTGGGGGCGTGGCCCTGCGGACAGGACAGGCTTAAAAGCCTGCCGGAAGACCAGCCCGCGGGGGCGTGGCAGCAGCGGCGGCGGAAGGTGCGTGTGGGACCTGTAGCGCCCGGCTCCCTTCTCCACCTGGGAGCACCGGCGGCGCTGGGGGCGTGGCTCTGCAGACAGGACAGGCTTAAAAGCCAGCCGGAGGACCAGCCCACGGGGGCGCGGCAGTAGCGGCGGCGGAAGGCGCGTGTGGGACCTGTAGCGCCCGGCTCCCTTCTCCACCTGGGAGCACCGGCGGCGCTGGGGGTGTGGCCCTGCGGACAGGACAGGCTTAAAAGCCTGCCGGAAGACCAGCCCGCGGGGGCGCGGCAGCGGAAGGCGCATGTGGGACCTGTAGCGCCTGGCTCCCTTCTCCACCTGGGGGACCTCAACATTCCGCTCGAGACCAGTTTAACAGGTGCGGCTCGGGAGTTCATGGAGACCATGACAAACATGGGCCTATCCCAATTGGTCTCTGGGCCCACACATTGTGCTGGTCATACACTCGATGCGGTCTTTTGTACGGAACAGGACAGGATAGAAGTTTTAGGGCATAGACGCCACTAGTAGAGACAGAGGCCGTGCCTCCGGATCCAACACAGAATTGTATACATATATAAGCTTGTGGAAGAACTGGTCCATGGAGGATCCGATAAGCTGGGTTGATAGATTCTTTCTGCATTGACGCCAAGCCCCTAGCAGGGTTAGGAGCAATGCATAGGTAGATAAAGGCCAGTTCGGTCTGATTGACAACACAATGTATCTGAGCAATTGTTGTAACATCTTAGTGGGCTCAGATAGATTATAATATTCTGGAATTGTATTGTGTAAGACCTATAATTTCTCAACTAGCATCACCCACTGCCACCGGGGTGGGAACTGAAATTGGGGCGACTATAGAAGTAGCGCAGGGGAACGGGAGATATGGCTGGAACAGAGTGGACAAATGTTACAAAAGAAGGCGGGATCGCTGTTTAGTTGCTATCCCACCTTCTGTCCCCTCTGTTTCCCAGAATATTTTGGGGAGCAGACCTTCCATTCCACAGAACCTCACTCTGCTCCTTTGCAATGCCAGGTCGGTGAAAAATAAGACTCATATCATCCAGGACCTTCTCCTGGATGAGGACGCCAACCTGGCTTGTTTTACAGAGACCTGGCTGGGAGAGGATAGTGCTGCCATATGGGCGCAGGCTCTCCCAGCCGGGTACTCTGTTAGTGAGCAGGTGAGGGGAAGTGGGCGGGGGGGCGGTGTGGCTCTAGTTTATAAGAACATCTTGACCTTGACCAGGATACCTGTCCGGAACATGGCCCATATCGAGTGTATGTACCTTAGCCTGAAGACCAGGGATAGCTTAGGGATTCTGTTAGTCTACCGACCACCCCGTTGTCTAGCAGACTCCCTGACCGAGCTGACACAGCTGGTCTCTGAGCTATTGTTGGAGTCTCCCAGACTTTTGGTTTTGGGGGACCTCAATATTCCGCTCGAGACCAGTTTAACAGGTGCGGCTCGGGAGTTCATGGAGACCATGACAAACATGGGCCTATCCCAATTGGTCTCTGGGCCCACACATTGTGCTGGTCATACACTCGATGTGGTCTTTTGTACGGAACAGGAATATCCATGGGCGGAGGTTGTAAATACCTCCGCATTGTCATGGACGGATCATTTCCTGGTCAAGACGGAACTTAGAGCCAACATCTGCCCTGCCGGGGGTGGTGGACCTATTAGAATGGTCCGCCCTCGAAGGCTGATGGAGCCAACTGGATTCCGGAAAGCCTTGGACGGATTAATGGTTGGGAATGCCGGTGACCCTGTCGAGGCTCTGGTCGACACTCGGAATAGTGGTCTTACCAGGGCCATCGACACGATCTCTCCCAAGCGCCCTTGCCATCCCGCTCCCAACCGCAAGCCATGGTTTACACCTGAGCTGAGGAGGATGAAGCGGTATGGACAACGGCTAGAGTGCGAGTGGCGGAAAACTCGTCTCTTATCTGACAAGACTCGCCATAGGAAATTTCTTAGTTCCTATCGGGAGGCAGTGCATGCAGCGAGAAGAGCTTTCTCCTCTGCACGTATTGCGTCTGCAGAGTCACGTCCAGCAGAGCTGTTTAAGGTGGTGAGGGAGATGACGCAGGTGCCCCCTGCGCCAAATCCCTTGCTTAACCCGACAACAGCCTGCTGTGACGCATTTAACAACTACTTTGCAGATAAAATCTCTCAGATAAGAGCCGACCTTGACGCAACTATTGGGACAGAGTCTATAGGCGAGGTGTCCACCGACTCCGCCGATGTAGTTTTACTGGATCAGTGGCAATCTGTGAGTACCGAGGACGTGGACAAGCTGCTTGGTAAGGTGAGGAAGACGACTTGTCCTCTCGACCCTTGCCCATCATGGCTGGCCGTCCGGGGGGGGGGATGCATTGATGAGATTCCTTACGGATATCGTCAATGCATCCTTCAGGGAGGGACATGTTCCATCATGTTTGAAGGAGGCGGCAGTTAGGCTGCTTCTGAAAAAGCCTTCCCTGGACCCCATGGATATGAAGAACTATAGGCCTGTTTCATTGTTGCCATTTTTGAGCAAGGTGATCGAGAGGGCGGTCGCTCTTCAGCTTCAGGCAGTCTTGGATGAAACCGATTATCTAGACCCATTTCAAACCGGCTTCAGGACAGGCTTTGGGGTTGAGACTGCCATGGTTGCCTTGACCGACGATCTGCGTCTGAGCATCGACAGGGGTAGCGTGACCCTGTTGGTGCTCTTAGACCTCTCAGCGGCTTTTGATACAATAGATCATGGCATCCTCTTGGACCGCCTGAGGGGGTTGGGTATCGGGGGCACTGCATTGCAGTGGTTCCGGTCCTTCCTCTCGGGTCGGTCCCAGAGGGTGCTGCTCGGGGACTGTAGCTCCAGTAAGAGGGACCTCACTTGTGGGGTCCCTCAGGGAGCTATTTTGTCCCCGATGTTGTTTAACATCTATATGAAGCCGCTGGGTTTGATTATACAGAGTTATGGTGCTGGGTGTTATCAGTACGCTGATGACACCCAAATCTATTTCTCCGTGTCTCGTTCGTCGGCCTTGAATTCCAATGGCATCTCCTCTCTCAATGAATGTCTTGGGGCGGTAATGGGCTGGATGAGGAAAAATAGATTGAAGCTGAATCCAGACAAGACGGAGGTGCTCACGGTTGCGGCCCCGAAACCAGGAATTGGGTTGCAACCTCCAGTCCTGGATGGGGTCACGCTCTCCTCCAGTGACTGTGTTCGCAGCTTGGGGGTGCTCCTTGACTCGTCGCTCCTGATGACAAATCAGGTTAATGCGACGGTCAGAAGCGCCTGTTATCAGCTTCGGCTGATACGCCAGCTGCGCCTGTTTCTGGAAGTAAGGGATCTCGAAACTGTGGTGCACGCGTTGGTAACCTCACGCCTTGACTTCTGCAATGCACTCTACATGGGGCTACCCTTGTGCCTGGTTCGGAAATTACAGCTGGTACAGAACATGGCAGCCAGACTTGTTTCGGGAACATCTCGGAGGGATCACATCACTCCAGTGTTGAGGTCCCTCCACTGGCTGCCTATCAGCTTCCGGGCCAGGTACAAGGTGTTGGTTATCACCTTTAAAGCCCTAAATGGCCTGGGCCCAAGCTATCTCAGGGACCGCCTACTCCCATACAATCCTCCCCACGCTCTTCGATCCTCCGGGAGGAATTTGCTGCAGCCTCAGAAATCGAGGCTTGTGGCTACCTCCCGGAGGGCTTTTTCAGCTGTCGCCCCTAGGCTCTGGAACGACCTGCCGGACGAGATCCGTCTATTAACATCTTTAGATAGCTTTAAAAAAGCTATTAAGACGGATCTCTTCCGGCAGGCCTTTCCAGAGTAAAAATCCCGCCCCGGATATAGGTAGTCACGCTAAATGATGCTCCTACGTGGCCTCATTGTAAGATGGAAGGGATCATCCATTTAAGCTTACCTATTCTGTGTGGATTCAAAATTTTAATTACGTTGTTTTATAATTTGCCTGATTTAATATTCTTTTAAGGGGGATGGTGGGTTTTACTGTATTAGGTTTTATGTGAATTGTGATTTTAAATCTGTAAGCCGCCCTGATTGGGTATCCATTGGGCGGGGTACAAATAAAATTTTATTTATTATTTATTTATTATATTATTAGGGTGGCATACAGTGGGTTTTGTGCTGAACTGGCCAGATGTCATCCAGACAGTTTGCATCAGAACTGGGGTTTGGACTGTATGTTCTCTGGGCTCATTGCCTTGGTACCAGGGGGAGGACATTTTATTTGGCCCATGCAGACAGGGCTTAGGAGAGCCTGCAGCAGTTTGCTTTTGCCTGAGCAACTGGAAAGGAAAAAACTCCTCTCCTCTCTTCCTCACTGATTGAATTGAATCTGAACTACTTTTGCACTTTGAACTTCATTTGCAGTACTTAAAATAAGCCAAGGACAAAGGTGGAAAGTGGGGGGAGGAGAGATAAATTGGAGCATTGTAAAAGCAACACAAAAAGTGAGACAACAGGGAATCAATCAGGGACTGTACAGACAGCCCCTAAGGGGCGGCTCTGTGCCGCCCCTGGGAGCGCCGGATCAGGATCATGGCAACCACACGCAGCAGCCCCAATGTGGCTTTTTGCCACTCCCAAAAGAGCTGGCAAATGCTGCTCCTTTTTGGGGCAGCAAAAAGCCACCCTTAGCGCTGCAGCAGCAGCTCTTTTGCGCCCCTTTGGTGCAGCGTGTCTACACGCTACGCCAATGGAGTGCCCTGACGCCATGCGCCATGCAGTGGGGCATGCGGTGTGACAGCAGCATCAGGGTGGCCAGCGTGCGGTCACCCCACCCCACCCCACCCCAGCCCCTAGACCAGCCCTTTTGGCCAGTCTGAACAGACCTTAGGATTGTCTCTGCCAAACTGGGACACTTGGTGGGTATGTGGTTGCAGGCCCCAACTCCACCATACAGATCATGCCTCTTCTTAAAGAGGGTAAGAAGAATCTCTCCACCAAGACCCTGGAGATCTGCTGCTGTCTGAGTCAGAGCAAACAATACTGTGTAACCGGACAAACAACATGATTTGTTACGTGGTAGGCTTCCTATGACAAAATTGCAATGATCTTCTTTCCAGTGACATAATCTAGGAAAAGGTACACACATCCTTTCAAAATGTCTGGTTTAATGCAAATTGGAAGTGAGAAGCTCATATGTGGTTCACCATTAGAATCACAGCTTTGCTATAACTACATTTTGCCATTAAAATTTCAGATGATTTGTTTTAAACAGCACCAATACATGGGTTTCAATTATACATGCACTTTCCTAAACTACTTCAAATGCATTCAAGTTACAGCTTAATTTATGAAACCTATACATTATTTGTAGAAAACAGCTTAAAGAGGTAAGTGCCTCATTCCAGAATGGGCAAATTTAAATTACTGCAGAGAGAGAGAAAGGGAAAGGAAACATTAGTGTAAATCCAATTGTGACTCTCAATTGGAGTAAACTCATTGAATCAATTGCTGGAGGGTAGGTCAACACTTATAAAAATCCAATTGCTTCAAAGGGCCTACTCTAATTGGGGCTAGCAACTGGATTTAAGCCATATTTGTTGTATCTACTTTTAAAATTACACATTTCCTCAATATTAAACCAAAATACTGTAGATTGGATTGACAAAACATCTGAATGAAATTACCATTCAAAGGATCACAGTAGTACAGAAAAAAAGCATCATTCCTTGGAACATGCCACATTATCTGATGGTACCTCATTTATTCTTAGATGATGACAATGAAGACAACGATAATGTTGATGGTGAGGAATTTTATTTATACTCAGCCTTTTCCCCAAGAGTGGGACTCGAAGCAGCTTACAAGTAAAATTATTGCAGTATACAGTGGGACCCCGGTATCTGCGATGGTTTGGTTCCAGGATCCCCTGTGGATACCAAAAGCCATAGATGCTTGAGTCCCATTAAATACAATGGCATAGTAAAATTTTGTTGGTGGTGTGTGTGGTGAACAGAGGTCCAGCTGGCCAATCAGGAGAAAGCTGAGAGCCTGCCAATGGGAGTTCAGCTGGGAGTAGTATAAAAGCCCAGGCTGACAGTTAGAGAGAAGAAGAAGATTTGGGCTAGAGTAGGGGTAGGCAACCTTTCCCCTTTAAGGGCCGAGGGACTTCGGCTCCCAGAATCCCAGGAGCTATTGGCCAATATGGGACTATTGGCCAACATGGCTGAGGCTTCTGGGAGCTGAAGTCCCTCGGCTCTTAAAGGGGAAAGGTTGCCTACCCCTGAGCTAGAGAGTGTGTTGGGAAAATTCAGCCAGTGAGAGGGCTGTATTTAAGGTGTTTCTGAGGGAACTGAATTTTAGGGAGATAGAGTTTAGAAAGGGTAAACTCTAAACACACACATAGCTCTGGAAGAGAGATTTACTATGGTGTTCTCTCTAGTTAGATATTATCAGCCAGTGGGACTGAGGTAATGTGATTGAATTTGTAACATATGTTGTAAGTCTGTAACTAAGAACGGTTATAATAGCAAGTTCTGAAACAAGTTACCTTTATTGCATGTTGATGTAAAATAAACTTTTCTTTTTATTATTCCAACATCACTTGGCCTCTGTTTTAGTCACAAAATATGCTACCAATATTTTGTTATTCCGAAGGTGGGACTACACTAAAAAGGCAGTGTGAGTCCCTGACACTTTATTAGGTGGTAGAAGTGGGGATAACAAGTTCCCAAAATACAGCTAGCTAGAATTAAAGTGAAAAAGTAGGAAGGTGGCAGTAGTGTGCGCCTTTTAGTTTCCGACTTATGGCGACCCTAAGGCTTGTCATTGCCATCCTCTGAGGCTGAGAGAGTGTGACTTGCCCAGGATCACCCAGTGGCTGATTGGGGATTTGAACCTGTTCTCTAGAGTCATAGTCCAAAGCTCAAACCACTATGGCACACTGGGTCTCCATACAGGGGATGGAGTGATAAATCACGGGTGGTATTTTGCAGTTTCATTCTGGTAAAAGTTTTAATGCAGTCATCTAAGTTAAACAGAAATTTGGAATCAATAATTTACACAAACACTAACTTCAGTATATTTGATTAGATTGTTGTTGGTTTTATTAGCTCTTAAACAATCAGTAAACACATTAACCCTTTTCTATTAACTTTGGGGGGTTGCAGACTGCCAGAAATAGTGCAAATTGAGTCCACTTTAAGGGTTAGGGTTAGTGCTAGGGAATCATGGGATTTTTTTTTCCTGAGGCATTGAGCCTTCTCTGTCAGAGAGCTCTGGTGCCACTATAAAATACAGTCCCCTCGATTCCCTAACCCTAACCCTAACCCTAAAAGTGAACTCAATTTGCACTATTTCTGGCAGTCTGCAACCCCCCTTAATCTCTCCCCAGGACTCACCATCTATAATCAGATCAGCTGTTCAATATGACTAATATTGAAAGAGAAATGTTTATGGAAGCAATTCCCATCTTTCTTTTGGTTATTTTTAAAAGAAGGCAAAGAGTAAATACTATTCTGACTTAACCGTCATAGGGACACAAGGAACCAGTGAATCATGTTACCTCACAGATCAGCTTGTATACTGGATTCTGTCCTGCCATATCCCCTCTAATCTCTACTTGACATTAAAATTTAAGATTAGGGTTGCAAACCAGGGTGATCCACCCAAAGCATTTTAATTGCACAGTTCTAATCTCAGTTGTTTTTATTTGCATATTTTCTCATGCACTGCTAGCAATTGAAGGTTAACTGTGAAATAAATTCCTGATGAAAAGAGAGGCAAAGCTTTATTACAAGAACATTATCAGTTGTTGGGAATATTCCTTTCAGGTACAGCATTTTTTTCCCTCCTTTATCATACTCAATATTGCGCAATAACAGGATGATTTTCACATGACGTCACCATTATCGTACAATTTTCTCATGAATAAAAAGCTGCACAATTTTGCCACTTTATTCACAGGATAATTGTGCGATAATGGCAATGTTGTGCAATGTCATGCAAAAATGGTCCCATTATTGCATGATATTGATGGGAGCATAGCACTATGCTCCCATCTTTTTTCCCTGTGTGATAAAGTCCAGAGATACTTCTGTTTGGTTTGAATAAGGATAGACACCTACGTTGGAATCATAACTAGTGCCACTAGAGAATGATTTGACAATCTGTTACTTTAGCATACAAGGTTTAATTATAGCAATAACACTGGTCTTAAAGGCCACTACCATACCAACTGGCTGCTGGCTGTTATTTTCATAAATATATTTAAACTTGAGACACCCACTCCAAATACTTTAAACATGGTGTTTCCAAAGGATCAGTATTACTATGCCAAGCTGTGCTGTGCCATACAGCCTTCTTCACTGACAAATCAACCAGTCCTTTCAAAGATTTTGATTAATCTCCTGCATAATTGAAAGCATGCCTTGGAAGGCGCTAACACATTATTATTTTAAAAAGTAGTTAAAGCTATAGCTCCCAAAAAGAAATACTTATTTTTGCCATGTTAAAGGTAAGTCTTTAATGTCCCATTTCTCCTGCTGAACTACAACAGTTACTTTTAATTATTTTTTTAGAAGAATGCTACAAGCTGCTGTCCACTGGTAGAAAATATACTCTCCTTCCATCCACCTTGTTGTTGCTTCAACACCCACAATAAAGCATAATACACAGCTAGAAGGTCCGCACCTGAACCATGAGATACACCTCCTCCACCATTTAGTGACTCCACTCCTCCAACAATTATAAAAGTAGCTTAAACATTACCATGCCATCTGAAAAGGGATGATGCTTTCTTGTGTCATATTACAGTTTTACTGTAGTAGAGTTATATGCTTGTTACCGAGGAAAGGAATTTATTAAAGATAATTAGTTATTTGCAACTAGCTATTTCCTGTTCAAAAGAGTTAGATGCAGAAGTATTCATATTGGAAAGAAAGGCCTGTTCGAGCCTTTTCTTCAGCAACAATGAAAGTGCCCACCTTAGGAAGATGAATTTGCAAGGACCAAATGGAGGCAGAAAATAGTTTTTAGGATCCACAAAATAAATAATATTTATTAAAGAAATCAATTCTTTAGCTAGAACAGCCTGATCTGTACTTAACTATTCTGGAACAATTCAGAGACATAATAGATTATAGCAGAGTGAAGTCCCTCTGGGATAGACGCGGGATCTAAAATTCAAAGACAGATCCTATTGCACTGCTCCATGGCCAAGCAGTAGGCAGCCCGTATGCAAACTGGGCTTCTCTGAGCTTTTCCCGCAGCATTTCAAAAACGTGATTTTCTCCTTTTTGAAAAGCTGTGTGAGAAGCCCAAAGAAGCCCAGGTTGCATATGGGCTGCCCATTGCCTGGGCACCAGGCAGTGTGATAGGATCCATCTTTGAGTTTTAGATCCTACATCTATCCCAGTAGGACTTTGCTGTGCAATAATCTCTATAGCCATGTTAGTCTGGAATATCAGTATGAACAGGGATCTTGTAGCACCTTTGAAACTAAGGGGCGAAACAGACCAGCAGCTTCAGTCAGCTTGGGGATGGTGTGGGGCATAGCTTTGGGATGATGCACACCTCGACGCCACACCCAAGCTGGTGTCACAGTGCCTGCCCAACCACATGGCGGGCAGCATTGCGGCATTCTGGCGGCACTACGTTTATACACTGCACACCACAGGGGCACTGAAAAGCTGCAGCTTTCTGCTTCTTTTTGAGCTGGCAAACAGCTGGATTGGGGCATGGCGTGCAGTTGCCGCAGCCCCAACCCTCAAATGGGTGGCATCATGTCACCTCTTTACAGCCGTCTGTTTTTGCCCTAACTCTGCAAAATAAGTTGTAACATAGGCTTTTGTAGACCTGAGTTGTAACATAAGCTTTTATAGACTTGGCATCTGGGGAAACAGACCAAGTCTATGAAAGCTCATGCTACAACTTCATTTACACAGTCTCAAAGGTGCTACAATAAATGCCTGTACTGCAGCCACTCACTCATAGACCACAAGGTTGTGAGTTCAATACTAGCCAGGGCTCAGGCTTGACTCAGGCCTGCATCCTTCTGAGGTCGCTAAAATGAGTACCCAACTGTTGGGGGGCAATGAGCTTACAGTTGTAAACCGCTTAGACATCCCATAGTGCGATATGAAGCGGTATATAAATGAAGCTGCTTTTGCTTTTTGCTTCTGCCCTCTACATTTCTGTGCCTTCTGACAATGTGGCCAAAGTACGACAGCCTCGATATGATTATCTTGGCTTCCAAGGAGATTTCAGGCTTAATCTGTTCCAGGACCCATTTGTTTGTCTTTTTGTCTGTCCACAGTATCCTAAGCACTCTTCTCCAGCACCACATCTTCAAATATTTGATTTTCTTTCTGTCTTCTTTATTGTCCACCTTTCACATCCATACATGGTGATGAGAAATACAATGGTTTCTAAAAAGATCTTCATGATCTTTTCTAATTCTTTCATTGCTGCCCTCCCAATTGCTAGTCTTCTTATTTCTTGACTGCAGTCACCATTCTGCTCAATGTTTGATCTTAGATATTTTCTGTCTAAGCCATCTGTCTCTTTCTGTTTAAGCCATCTTATCTCCAGAAGACAAAAGAATAGCAAGAGATGGTAAAGAAGCTTTTGCATCTTCCAACACTTCCTAATGCTTTGCTAAAAGAGAACAACCAAACCTTATACCGGTATTTCCTCAAAAGGCAAACATTTTCAAGAACATTATTTCCTAAGAAATAATGGATTTTTTTTTTAAAAAAAACTCAAACAGGATTAAGGACCAAGGCCAGTTTTTATTTATTCCAGGTTATACCCTACATGTAAATGTATCGAGGCCTGCCAGAAGGCCAGAGATCAAGCCAATGATCTGTTAAAACAGGGGCAGGCAAAGTGTAGCCCTGGAGCCTCATTTGCCCACACACCCCCAAGATATTTTTGTAGCCAATTTTAAAAAAATACAATGAATTGCTGCTCCTGGAAGCCTCCCATTCCCTTTTAAATAGTTGCAAGGTCTCCTTATAACCTATTTACACACATTCCTCCCCCCCCCCCAAATACCCACTTTTGAGAATCACAAATAGATTCTGGATGTTTGGGGGTTTCGTTTCAGTTTTTCGTAGCCCATGTGGCTCCCAGAGGGTCCCAGGGAATAAAACTGGCCCCTAGACCGACCACAGTTGCCCCTGCCTGTTTTACCTGATAGAAGATGAACAGAAAGGAGAATGTTCACATCTAATTCTTTGCTGTTCCTAACAGGAAGGTGACAGGCCATGCCAAATATGCACAAGCAGTCTTTCTTGTGTTGCAAAATGAGTCATTTGCCACCCAGATTTCACATCTCTGAATTCAGGAATTATTGAGAAGCACAAGTGCTGCCTTAATCCTTTCATTCTGGTTTGCAAAGGTGGTACGCGTGGGGCCACTGTTTCCCACCTTAAAAGCAAGATATTTCCAGGTGAGGGGAAAGTCGTGTGAACCAAATTTCATGGCATGTTTGAAAAACAATGCAATTGTTTAGCTTAGCCCATCGTTTTAAAAAGATATTTTTGTGAGAGGCACCAAAGACTAAGTGCTTATACACTAGTCATGCCCTTGTGGGGCTAGGATCTGAGGAAGTGATTCAGTCTTCTTTTCAGGAAGTTGACAATTGCATCTTGTCAGAAAATTGATGTTTTGCTAGGGAAGTGTGAAAGTTTCCAGTCTTCCGTTCCAAAGCCTCTAGCTTAGTCTCATAACAATTCAGAGACAGAAAATGAAAAATCAAATTGAAATCTGAGAACTAAGATGAAACACTTAATAGGAGAGAGTCCTGCTGTCCTTCCTTGCAATTCTTTCTTGAAATGACACAAAGGCATTGTTACAAAATAAGAACTTGAAACCAGATATAGGCCTGAAATCTCTTTGTAGACACAGTTAGAGTAGACCTATTGAATGCACTATTGAATGATGACTCAAGACTTAGGTAAATCTCATTGATCTAATGCAGGGGTAGGCAACCTTTCCCCTTTAAGGGCCGAGGGACTTCAGTTCCCAGAAGCCTCAGTCATGTTGGCCAATAGTCCCATGTTGGCCAATAGCTCCTGGGATTCTGGGAGCTGAAGTCCCTTGGCCCTTAAAGGGGAAAGGTTGCCTACCCCTGCTCTAATGGATCTGCACTAACGGGATTAAGGCCATTATTTTTGTTTGTGTCAAATTACCAAAAAAGAAAAAAGAAAGAAAGAAAGAATGTACAACTTACAACTATTTTCAGTGTTGCTTGCTAGTCAGCATGTCCAGTGTTATTGAATTCTGTAGCAGAAAACAGTGAGCCAGCATGATGTAGTGCTTTGACTGTTGGACTATGACAGGGGCTGGCAACCTACGGCCCACGGGCCGGTTCCGGCCCAGGGCCCCGCACTTACCGGCCCAGGCGGACCCCTGCTGCCGCCGCCGCCTGCCACCGCTGCCGCGTGTTTTGGTCGCTGCGCGCGCCGCACCCACCATTTTGTTTTCCAAAATGGTGGCCACGATGCGTTTGCGCATGCACAGGAATACTGCACATGCGCAAACACATCGCGGCCACCATTTTGGAGAACAAAATGGCGGACGCGACATGCGCAGAGGTGGCTGTGGCAGCGCGTGCAGCGGCAGCGGAAGCGCGCGCAGGGGGGTTGCACGCGGCGATGGGGGTTGTGCACGCACGTGAGTGTGCGCACCACCATTCCCCTCCCCCGGGCCTGCCGGAAGGGACGACTTCGGGGGACCGGCCCCCAGCTCAAAAAGGTTGCCTACCCCTGGACTATGACCTGGAAATCAGGGTTCAACTCTCCACTTGCCCATGGAAACTCACTGCATGACCTTGGGCCAAATCACACTCTCTCAGCTTCAAAGGAAGGCAAAGGCAAATTCCCTCTGAACAAATCTTGTCCAAAAAAAAGGCCCTGTGATAGGTTTGACTTAGGGTCACCATAAGTCAGAAGCAACTATCAGCCACACGACTGCACCACAGAACAACTGCAAGACCAAAGGTGCTCTGCCCTTGCCATATAGAGGATTAAGTATTGGTCAAGATCACTCCTGCCTGAGATAAGGCAGAGTAAGGCCAACAATAATCCTTTTCAGCCTGATAGAAAAGTAGATTCATTTTTATCCAAGGTGGTTGTGAGTAGCGATGGCTGGGGGTTCCCATGTCTGCGCTGATGGTAAGTCTGCTCTGGGTTTTGTCTGAACTTTAACGGAGCTACCCAAGGTACTGAATCCTATCTGCAAAATACAGTTAGTATTTTGGATACCTTTTCAAGGTTCAGACTAAAACACAGAGCAGATTCACTGCCCCAATGACATGGAAGCACCTCCTGCCCTGGTTGTGAGATAATTCTTCCACTCCCTGGTGCTAGAGCTGAACAAGAAGGCTTGAAGAGCAAGGTGTTGTTGTTGTGTGCCTTCGAGTCATTTCTGATTTATGGTGACCCTAAACCAAACCCATTATGGGGTCTCTCTGGCAAGATTTGTTCAGAGGGTGTTTGCCTTTGCCTTTCCCTGAAGCTGAGAAAGTGTGACTTGCCCAAGGTCATTCAGTGGGTTTCATGGCTAAGCGAGGAATCAAACCCTGGCCTCCAGAGATGTAGTCCAATGCTAAAACCACTACACCATGCTAGCTCCTAAAGAACAAGCTATCCTGTCATAAAGACCTTATCACATGGGGAAAATCCCATGCAGAAACGGGATTTAAAAGGTGGAGAAAATCCGCAATAGATTTTCACACTCATCACTTTTAAACTGTTCTTAACCCAAACAGAAAGTAGTCAAAAGCCGCTTCTTTTTACTTTCGGGATTTTCCAAAAATAAAAAGAAATGACTTTTGACTACTTTCCATTTGAGTTAACCACACTTTAACAACGACATCATCTAAAAATCTACCCGCTTTTGTGGGTTTTTTTCTATTTAAAACCCCGTTTCTGCACGGGATTTCCCATGTGTGATATACTGTTCCCGGAAGCGTTTGTAGGTATTGCATGATGATTATTTGATGTTTTTAATTTGTTTCCTTCTTTGTATTAATATGTATTATTTTATTATTTTGTAGAATGTACGCCAATGGCAGGCTTTCTTTATCTATTTTTATCTATTTTATTGACTGTATGTACAGCGCTGTATAAATAAACCAAACCCTGCCTCCCCAACTGCTATGAAATTTCTACCAGATTTCTTCCTGAACACTCCTAAGATTGTAATTACACCTATAAAGACAAGGAACCTGATTGCTTTTACTTGATGAACTGGTTCTGAACCTCAAGTTAGGTATTTTCTGCCTCTGTTTATAATAACTAATGAAATACAGACTGTGCATATTGTACAAGATATCACTGTATGATTTCTTTTTGCTTTTATGACAATTTTTTTTTTGCCTGCCAGAAATTAAATTCACCTTCAATGTAACAGCTAACAGAAATGCAATTATCAAAATAAATGAAATGTGAAATGTCTTCTCATATTGCACTGCCTATTTAAAATAATAAACCCAACTGATGTATTAAACCAGATTTGATTGTTAATTTTAACCATGCCAACATGCCTGGAATAATCTTAATGAATGTTTAATTTGTACGAGTATGCTGGATTCTTCATCTCATTAATTTCTAGTTTCTATACATTGCAAAGCACTTATTTCCCATAATGGAATGACTGCTAAAGTAGATGTTTGTAAACATATGAACTACTGGCATCAAGTTAGGACATGAAATCAATAATTAGCTGGCTTTTAAACCAATATTACTGTGATTGGGAACTGTAATTGGCTCCCTTGGTCTTTGCCCAAGAATGTGGGAGCTGACAAGATTTGAGGGCTGTAACAGATCCCTTTACCCAGAGTGGTCCCCCAAAATCCCAACCACTAGAAATGATGCCACTCAACTTGCCCTTGTTCCCTCAATTCTTTCCTTTCTGCATTGGGTTACTGGGTGACCTTAGTTGAGTCACACACTCTCAAGGAAAAGGCAAAGGGAAACCCCCTCTGGATAAATCTTGGCAGGAAAACCCTGTGATGAGTTCGCCTTATGGTCACAATAAGTGCGACCCTGCATATATGTGGTTGTGTTGTTGTGTGGAATCATTAGTTTGATATGTATGGCCTGATTCCAATTCAGGCTTGACAAATAGCCAAAGGACCTTATCACACGGGGGATATCCCATGCAGAAATGGGATTTAAAAGGTAGGGGAAACCCACAAAAGCGGGTAGATTTTCACACACATTGCTGTTAAAGTGTGCTTAAACCAAATGAAAAATAGTCAAAAGCCACTCCTTTTTACTTTCAGGATTTTCCGAAAGTAAAAAGAATTGGCTTTTGACTACTTTCTGTTCAGGTTAAACACACTACCCGCTTTTGCAGGGTTTTTATTATTATTTCAAACCCCATTTCTGCACAGGATTTCCCCTATGTGATGAAGTCCAAAGACAGATTTAAACCAAGAAGCACTTACTGCTACTTTCAAAAGGGCCCCTGCACAAAATCAGCCATTGCAAGAAAGATGTTGTGGTGAAGTAATAGAGTGTGAGACTGGAGTGGAAGGTCTGCAGGATTGATTCAGCTGCTAGTCAAGCATATCATTGATGAAAAAGAGTAAATTTAAAGGGCAAACAAGCTTGAAAAGAGAAAGAGGAGTAGGAGGAGTTGCAGTCCAAAAAGTAAATTTTCCAAGCCTTGGCCGGACAAGAAATTTCTTGTGCAATCTCCCTGCTCCATTTACAGAATTTTACAAATGGTGGGAGAAAATATCACCTTCTAGTTGCACCCATTCTGATTGCCCCCCCACAGTTTCTTCCACCTTTTCCTCAGCACAGAAAATCTGTTAAGGAGGTCAAGTGTCTAGGGATGCAAATTGCTCTCATAATTCTTATGTCCATGAAGAAGGGTGGAAATATATTTACTGTTCTCCCCACATGTGAAGTGTCAGATAATTAAAATGTTTCTCTCACTTATACAGGGCAGGGCTTACCCATTCCAGTTAGGAGAAATTCATTTGAAATTCCCTGAATGGTTTAACTATTTTATTCCTTCAGTACTACACTGAGCAGTTAAACAGCATTGATACAACTGAGTCTGTCTCTCGCATGGGTCTACCTTTGTTGGGGGTGGTAAAGGTAAAGGTAAAGGTAGTTCCTTGACATGAATGTCTAGTCGTAACTGACTATAGAGAGCAGTGCTCATCTCCGTTACTAAGCCAAAGAGCCAGCATTGTCCAAAGACAAATCTGGTGGCCAACATGAAATGGTACCTATTTATCTAGTTGCATTTGCATGCTTTCTAACTGCTAGGTTGGCAGAAGCTGGGACTAGGGACAGGAACTCACCCCATCATGTGGCACTTGGGTCTCGAACTACCAACCCTCTGACCATCAGAATTGGTGTCTTAACCACTAAGCCACCATATACCATCTTCAAATCATTTCTGACTTATAGTGACCCTAGTGCAAACCTATCACAGAGTTTTCTTGGCAAGATTTGTATAGAGGTGTTTTGCCTTTGCTTTCCTCTGAGGCTGTGAGAGCATGACTTGGCCAAAGTTCTCCCAGCAGGTTTCTGTGGTCTAGCTTGCCTGGTACTTTTTGGGGAATCATAGATTATAATATAAAGGCAGACTAGTACATACATATTGACAATGAGATGTTGAATTTCTGTGCTGTTGTTATTTTTGCAAATGACTGGATTCAAATTTGTCAACCCTAAAACAGAAAATGTCACCCAGGGAGGGAGGGAGGTACTTGGTATAGTTTATGATTCCATGAAGGGAGCTGGAATAAGTTTTCCAGTTTAGCTCCTTGCGTGTTGCATTCAAAATAAATGATCTGTTTATAAAACTATTGGCTAGGTTTTCTTCATTCACTGTACCAACGCTGATAGCAACAAGAAAGAAGAGGAATTGCATTTCTCAGCTCCAGTCAATGAATTTAAAAGAGATACAAACCTTGACGGTGCCCTCTACCCATAACAAGCAACATATATTTTAATGAATTTATCTTGGCTCTCAAGAGAAGTTACTTTTCTGTTACTAATGGAGTTGAAATTTTATCATCTGTTTTTTATTGCACTTTGTCCCAAGTCCTCACGTGGCCAATAACAGGAGTGGTGACTGCCTGCATTGAAATCCATCAATACTACCTCAACTGACAATACTCAGACAAAATGTAGGCCTGTGACTCTAATATTACTACCATTTTTCTCCTATATGATTTTTAAAATCATTGCCTATTGAAAAAGCCAGTGAAGCTTCAAAATATTGCATAATGCATTTTATGCTATGAAGTTGGCCCAATAAAGATATGTCTTCTTGTGGATTTTGGATGTTTGTTGTATTCTGCTACACAGCCAAAATGGCTACCCCTGAATTTGGAATATAGAGAATGTGTTTTCCAAGTGTGGCTTACCCCTGGCATCTTGGCTTGGCTGGATATACTTCTGCTAAAAAGACAACAACCACCCATTGTGTAGATCCCACGAAGGAGGATCACGCCACACAAAAAGAAGTACAATGTGATTCTTTGTGTGTGTGTGTGTGTGTGTGTGTGTGTGTGTGTAAAGAACATTAGAAGAATCCTGCTGGATCCAGTGGCAGCTGGTGGATTCCACATTAGTGAACCTGTTTTGGATTTTAATCCAAATGTTAAAGGAGCTATCAAAGATGCAGAATCTATTTTGAGGAGAGGATTCAGCACATTGGGCATTTGGATGACAGCTCAGAGCAGATTTGCACCAGCACTACTAACTGGATCTAATTGTCATGTTGGCTAGTGGCCATGTTAGAAGGCAGAGTCCGGAAGTTGTTCAAAAAAGCGAACTTTTCTAATCTCTGCTAAACTAACATTCTAGCTACTACATTGCCTTTCATGTGATGATTCCTTGTATGCTATGCTGAAGTCCTTGGAGGAAGGGGTAAACTATAGGTATGCTAAATAAGTACACCAATTTGGGAGTGTAGGGAGGAATGAAGAAAACTGCCTTGCACATCACATTCTTCCAAATATTTGTGCTACTTCTGACGCGTGGGAGGGTGAAATGGGGGGGGGGGGATCACTTTGGGTGGAATAATGCCAAAATTACAACAGTTGGGGACTATGTGATGGGCATAATTTAACATTAAATTGTTGGTATCAACAGTTGTTCATAGCTATACCATAAAAGGTATTGTATAGTCATGGGCCAATTCATTCTTTGTATTCTTCTGTTGTTTCCACTTCTGGAATTTATCTCTTTAATGGTCTGAATGTGCTCATATTCTTATGATGCTTCAGTGCATCTAATCCAGGGGTAGGCAACCTTTCCCCTTTAAGGGCCGAGGGACTTCAGCTCCCAGAAGCCTCAGCCATGTTGGCCAATAGCTCCTGGGATTCTGGGAGCTGAAGTCTCTCAGGCCTTAAAGGGGAAAGGTTGCCTACCCCTGATCTAATCCTTGCAGAACATGAATACAAATGGCTTCCACCCACAAGGATGGTCTACTAAAGCCCACACAGATAATGTGCCCTACTGTGGAGCCAGCATGAGCAACACTGTCTTCATCCCATCTGGGAAGTAAGGACTTTGTCACAAATTATGCTTTTCCCACACAAAACTCATCTTTAAGAAAGTAAAAACCAGGGCATTGAAAAGTTACTTTTTTGAACTGCAGCTCCAGAATCTGACAGCAATTCTGGCTGGGGACATAGTGGGAGGAAGAGAATACCAACCTTTGCACTAACGAAAATGAAACACACACAGGCATATTTTGGACTTACACTTGTCCATGTCACTCACAGAATACCAGCCTCTGAATGCCCAAATTTGGATATCTTCTCCAGATCTATGCCAGTTTTCAGCATTTACAGTCCAAACCTTGTGTTTTGCAGCTCCACCCAAAACTATGTAAACGAGAGATAAAATTTGTGGTTTCTAGTTAACACGCAAAAGCAAGGATTGTCCTTTTCATTCCTTTTTCTGCCTGTTACCAGAATAACTTGGCAAGCTTTGGATATTACACAGCTTGTCCTGGGTTAACTTTGTTCCTCTCTCTCAGGCAGAAAAATGTCTTGACCAGCCCTGTCCACAGCACTGAGGTATGGAGTGTGTTTGTGTCCCAGTCCTTCCTTCCATGCTGTTTTCCCAAAGTAAATCAAGCACAGCAAGAGAAAACATATACCCAGAAATGCTGGAATGTAATCTTGAACACTTTTCTTCTGAACAACATTGCCAGCTGATTGCAAAGCTTTGCTGAGAAAGGAGAGACACCTTATTGAGAAATGCTGTATACTGTACAACTGATCACAAGCCATTTGTTGCTAGGAGCAATTTTAAAAGGCTCTTAGGAAGCTTCAACAAATTCTTCATCCAATGGTAATGTGTTTGAACTGCAAACAGAAGCTGGAGTTGCTATGGTGTAGCCTTTTGCCAACAGGCCCATTTGGTTTTGCTGGAAAAACAATACATATGGTAGAGCACACTGCAATGTCCAAAACAGAAGCCGTGCCTTCAGATGGCTTTTCAAAGTCCTTTTTCTAAGACCACAGGTTTGGGACTCCAGGTTCAACAAAGGAGGTATGTGCAACCATTCAGGGCAAAAGGTAAAGTTCTAAACTCACTGAGGTGTTTTTAAATTGTAGAAATGTATTGGAAGTTAGTAAGATGAAGCCTAGAACTTTGCAGACTCCAATGGCTGGCCTTCAGTAATTTGGCTAAGAAACAAAACACATATTGATGCTTTTCACAGATGAGCTGTCAAAAACAGCATCCCAAGGGGAACTTTCTCCTAACAGCAATTTTTATGTACCTTATTGTAGAGATCTCATTAAGTGGCTTGATATCTTCATTGACATACCTGGTAGATACAGAATACCAGGTGCAATATTTCAGAGGAAAGTAAAACCACCTCTGAGTATTCCTTGCCTAAGAAAACCCTATGAAATTATTGGGTTCACCATAAGTCGACGGGTGACTTTAAGGCACATATACACAAACTAGAAGAAATATGGAAATTCTTCAAGGCATGAAAGCTCCCCATGTTCAGTTTCTCCAAATTACTAGGGTTTCCTGCTTTCAGTTTTGACACAAAATAATGTCCACATAAAGCAAATGATATGGAATGCTTTCAGATAGGCTCTGGGTGAGGGAAATTGTAGGCAACACAGTAAACAGGTACACTCAGACTGCAGAAATGATGCAGTTTGATACCACTTTAACTGCCATGGCTCAATGCTATGGAATTCTGGAACTTGTAGTTTGTTTTGGTACCAGCACTCTCTGACAGAAAAGGCTAATAAGAGCCCTGGTGGCGCAGTGGTTAAATGCCTGTACTGCAGCCACTCACTCATAAACCACAAGGTTGCGAGTTCAATAATAGCCAGGGCTCAGGCTAGACTCAGGCCTGCATCCTTCTGAGGTCGCTAAAATGAGTACCGAACTGTTGGGGGGCAATGAGCTTACAGTTGTAAACCGCTTAGACATCCCATAGCACGGTATGAAACGGTATATAAATGAAGCTGCTTTGCTTTGCTTTGCTAACTGTATTGCAAAACTACAGTTCCCAGAATCCCATAGCAATGCCAGTTAGAGGTGTCAAACTGGATCATTTCTGCAGTGCGGATGCAGCCATAGCAAACTGAAGGTGATCCAGGCTACTATCAGTTAATGAAATTTTTACTTGAAGAGAATGAGTGGACAGGTTTCTTTACTTAAGATCAGCTCAGCAGACTTCAGAGTGAAAAAATGAATTTCTGTAAGACTTCCAATATTAAAGCTCTCTCTTCTGTGTCTCATTAAATGTCTGTTTGCTTGACAAGCTACAAGGACAAAATCTTTTCCATATGAGAGAAACCACTTCTCTCTTTACTAGTACTTACATTTTGATACAATTCTCTACTAATGCTGTTTTCCTTTTACGGTATATATTTTTAACAGTGTTTATATGCTGCCAAGTTCTCTGGGTGGCTTACGATAACAATGAAAAGAACAATGAAAATACAGCTGTAAACCAGAAGAACAAGAATATGTAATGAGGCCCAAATATATTTCAGCAACAGAAAATAAAAGTGGTATTGAACGCTCAAGAAAAACAACAACCTTGTTTTAAACCAATTTAAAGGGCTTATTTAAAAGGGGAAAAAAACTTTTTTCTTTAAAAAAAAAGGCCCTTTAAAGTCCCTCTAAAACAATAAAATCTTTAAAACCCACTTCAGCTGGTATTTTAAAAAAAAAAAACCATAAAGAAGGTGCCACATTGTTTTTCCTGAGAAGACCATTGCACAGCCAGGTTACCATTAATGAAAATACTGTCTTTCCAGTAGCTATTCACTGCAACCCATGCTGTGGAAGCACCTGGAGAAGAGGTAAATCCATGGAACACAGGAAGGGAAAACATGGCTCTGAGAGAGTAAATAAAAAAGGATGAACATATTTCTACATGGCTTATCAGAAAGCCAGTTACCATGAAACAATTTTAAGGCACAAACTTTATTTTAAGATAGCATATTCAAGAAATACTGCCAAAATCTTCTTGTGCACAGATGCTTTGCTCTAAATTGCAGATGGGAATGTATGGCCTCTAGATAAAACTTAAAACATGTACTACAATCCCATTATCCTTTGCTATTGGCCATGCTGGCTAGAGTTGATGGGAATTGCAGTCCAGCAATATCCAAAGGACCATGTATTCCCCGCCCCCCGCCCCCCCTTTGTTCTAGATTTGCTTTTATTTTCCATTTGGCTGACTTTATTCCCATCAAATTCTGCTCCCAGAATGAATATCAAGTAATATCAGACTGAATAGTAAAAAAAAACCCAGCATCCATTAAAGGCATGACACATTTATGTCATCTGGTTACCAAAACTGAACAGTAGGTGGGATGTGGCTGAGTCATGATCCGTGCTTTCCAGATCATAAGGACTGTTTTTTAACTGAAGAAAATAATCTGAATTAGACAGACTTGCAAATAATGTGTGCAGTCTAGATTGAGCATGATAAAGGCACTCCACAGTATAGAAGAGAGAAATTTACTCAGTATCTTTCAGCTATGGTAGTCATTTTCAACTTCATATTTAGCCTGACAGTACCCTCTTGTGGCCAAGATTTGCTTTGCCAAATAGACTTCCTGCTGCCCCTTAAAAATAACAGGAAACTACCTGTATTTCCATTCTGCTTCAGTGTGTCTCTTCATTGATTTTCTGAGGAACTAGGTGTGTGCAGTAAACCTGACATGGTTCCACATTATATGTTAGCTCAATGTATTAAATGAAAAAGTTTTAATGGCTCACTTATAAATAGCTGCAAACAAACTTCAAAACAAACATATTCTTATACTGTTATTCATCACCTTTCATGCACCATTTGTGCATTACACATGTTGTGTCATGTACCCTCCGCCCCTGTCATAGACTACCTGTAATAGCCAAATAAACATCTGTTGTTGTTATTTGCCATCAACTTGGCTTCAACTTATGGTGACCCTATGGATGAGTGACCTCCAAGACACCATGTCACCAACAGCCTTGCTCTGGTATTGCAAACTTGGGCTGTGTCCTCCATGACTGAATCAATCCAATAGTAATGTGGTCTTCCTTTTTTCCTACTCCCTTCCATTTTACTGAACATTATTGTCCTTATTTCCTGAAAATACAATATAGATAAGAGCTGATTAATTAATGCTTTTATGACCTGTTTTGTCTCAATGCCTTTGGCATGAACTAGCCACACAAAAATTTAGTAAACTGAGCTTAAAATGAGCACATCATAAACAGCAAAATACAAGACTAACATACTACAATGGCCCATCTTATATATCATAAAGTGAAGATGAAAAACACAGTAAGTCAGGAGTGGACAACACACCGTTTGAAGGCCACATCTGCCCTTACCTATTTAGCAGTCTCCATCCTTACCGACTTTGCTGCTCTATTGCCAAATACAGCGGAAAAGTTCACATTCCACATTTAAACACAATATGTTGGAAGCATGCATTTTGTTTTTAAGTTTGACAATTAAGGGCAGAATATTAAGGACAGATTTTATAATCTACCATACTGTTTTACCAGTGCAGTGTTGCAACCCCTTGTTACTAAGATATAAAAGCATAGACACAACAAATCCACCCGCAACATTTACAAATGCAAATGTCATTGCTTAGTAATTTGACAAAGATGAACGCAACAGGGACCTGAATGGGGGAGAAGGCCCCACCAGTACGGCTGATTGTGAATGTGGCTGTGTAAGTTCTCCTTTTGCTTCAAGAGTCATTTCCAATAGTCTACCGGTTTTGACAGCCCTTGGTAACCATTTTCGAGAATGTAATTCTGTAATGGTGTACTGTGTTAGGAAGTATTCAAGGAGAAAATAGTGCACTTTACCTCTACTTCTGTCAGCATACGCTCCAACATGTCACAGATGAAAATTGGGACACGTGGCCAAGGAAGTTCAGAGTGTGGTCAAAATGGCCAAAGCTATGAAAGAACATAGAAGATAGGTGAAGTTGCAGTAGTTTGCTTTTGCCTGAACCTAGAGGGAAGATTCTGTCCCTTTTCCTCCTCCCTGCTAAGTTAGTTGAATGCAAACGAATTTTGTACTTCGAGCTCAATTTGCAGCAACTGAAAGGGGAAAGTGGAAGGAGAGAGGGAAATATGACTATTTCAAAAGCAGCTGAAATGGTGGAATGCCAAATTAGGACAGTGGCATGGTATGTGTCAGTACATGCGGCCTCCTCTGTGAATGTACATCAAACATCAATTAACTAAGTAGTCTGGAAGTAAGAGCTCTTGTCCCCTCTCTCCTAAAAAAAAAAAAAAAAACACCTTTGCCATAGTCAATAACAGCTAGGGGCCACACATTTCCCATCTCTGCTTTATAAAAAAATATTTCACAACTGACCAGTGCCCTCATCTGGAAAGGAGAAAATATCTTAAAGGTATTAGTTCAAACAGAATTGGGTTGATTTGGATATGTGGGTGCACGCTTACACATATGTATGTTCAGAGCTGGTATTTCATGGAATCTGTTTTGAGCCAAGGGTGATATACAAAAATGACAACAAAATGAGAGAATGTAATGTCACTGTCTAAATAAACTGTGTGATGTAGTGGTTTGAGTGTTGGACTCTGGAGACCAGGTTTCGAATCCCCACTAGGCCATGGGAACTCACTGGGTAACTTTCTCAGCCTCAGAGGGAGGCAATGGCAAACCCAGTCTGAACAAATCTTGCGAGGAAAACCCCATGATAGGTTCACTCTAGGGTCACCATAAGTCAGAAATGACTTGAAAGGTACACAACAACAGCACCTATATTAAAAATCCCAACACATTCAAGAGTATAGCCTCCAGCTGTTGTCTTTATTGGGTACATCCTGCCTTCTTTCTGTGATGAATATTCATGACAAAGCCTGTCTGGTTTCCAATGGAGACAGTAAACACACCAGGAAAGCCTGGGCCCTCTTGAGTGTTTTGTTTCAGCTCTGCAAGCAGAAGAAAAGCCAACCACAGTCCAGAAAAAACTCCCCGTAGTACTACCTACAACAACAGACTCTTGTTAGACATTCAGTGGATGTTCTGGGGATTCCTAAAGCGATGTGGCCATTAGAAAGCACACATCTTTCAAGGAAAGAAATGCAAAACTCACTACAAAAGCTGATAACCAAAGCCTTCCAACAATAATATATCTGGCTTAAAACACACACAATTTACACTACATCTTACCTCCATGCATTGTACAAACATATTAAGCTAACAAAATAACGTTGGGCCATGCGGCTAGTACATGACCAAAACTTTTGCAGGAAATCACAGAATCTCATCACGCAGTTGCCAGAAATGGTGCCTGTTGGGCACTGGAGCTTTTTGTACACTTCTTGGGCATGCTTTCAATATTTGATTTACTACCTTAGAGAAAATGTTGGGCAAGGCAATTGTGAATGTTTAGAATCTTGCTAACAGCTAACACTACACAGTGGAGAAAGCACACACAGGATGGGGAGCAGAGCAAATGGACTCAGGGGAACAACATCAGCAGCAGGGTACCGGTCACCAGCTACCAGCCCGGTAGGGGATTTAACCTCATCTTCATCTCCTTCACTGAACAGCAACCATTCTGGAAGGACATTTCTTGCCACTGCACAGAGTTCATTGAAACCATCCAGCAAAACCCAGGGAAAAGAGAAAGATGCCCAGGATCAGGTTCAACGAGACAAAGTTTGGAGAGAGTTTGTGGAGGCTGAAAGATGGGCAACCAAATATTGGTGAGTAACTCAGCACCATTCTTCAGTTATGTGCTTCAGCACAGCTGTATTTCAGCTTGTCTTAGAATGTGTGTGTTGATTCAAGGCTGTCCATGACTGACTCACGCTTGTGCCATTGTTATCTTCAGGTTGTTGCATCTGTCTATTCTCTCGGTTTGTAGGCTGTCTTCTTACACTATTTTGTTCCTATGCAAAGATAATGTAGAAAGAGGCACAGAAGAGCAGTGGTCATACATAGATGGGGGTGACAGGTAGATCAGAATTGAATGGTATGCTAATGAGTCATTTGCAGACTAGCAATGATTTTGGATTTCTGCTTATCCAACAACAAAAATGCTCCTCCCCTGCACACACATCAAATCAGGCTGTTTAAAATGCTGGCTGTATTAGCTCAAGTGTAAATGTGTGTACTGGTCATCTCATGTGTATGGTTTATGGGGTGTAGTAGGTAAATGACTATTATCCTGGTTCCAACCTCAGCTGCCACCTCAACCCCATTGCTTTGCACTTGGCTCTGGTTAGTAGCTCTAGGAACTCTGTCCAGTGGATATTCTTGATTGTTGCAGGGCAATAGTGAAGCCCAACAATATTGCTGAGTGTGCTCCAGGAACATGCTTCAGAAGCCTTTTTCATGAAGACTATGGGCCTAAGCAGACTGCCAGAAATAGTGCACATTAAATTGAGGCACTGCCCTGGCTCAGTGCTAGGAAATCATGGGAACTGTATTTTTTTCTGGGACATTGAGCCTTCTCTGTCAGAGAGCTCTGGTGCCACAATAAATTACAGTTCCCATAATTCCCTAGCACTGAGCCAGGGCAGTGCCTCAATTTAATGTGCACTATTTCTGGCAGTCTGCAAAGGCCCTATATATTAGTTAAACCCAATGATGGCAAATGCCATGCTGTAGACTCCCTTCCCAATTATGATGTGCATGCAGCTCTGCCAGATATATATGCTGGCTTCTAGTTCCACCTGCATGAAGCTCTATATAAAGAACTTCTTCCTCCACCAAAACCTTTGCAGGTACCCTATTTTCCAGCGTAAAAGACGACTGAGCGTATAAGACGACCCCCAACATTTCCAGCTAAAATATAGAGTTTGGGATATACTCGCCATATAAGATAACCCCTCTTCCAAAGCACACCAAATAAAAATTTAAAAAACATCAGATTTGATTTAATATGGTAATTTTAATTCAAATGCTTATGACACGCAGGTACTTAGCTACAAGCTACAGCTCCCATGTTCCCTAGCATTTATTTCTGCAGTGTGTTTTGGACTTTACTTTTTAAAAAAATAGTCCAGATTTAAATGCTGCTTTAAAAATTATTTCCATCTCCCAGCTATGAGATGGTTGTGGGGAAATGAGAAAGTGTTGGGAGGGAAGGACTGCCAATATACTAGGTGATGCATTCTGGGGTATGTACAATTTGTGGCCAAGTAAGTGACCCTGGGCATGTCACACACTCTCAGCCTCAGATAATGGTAATGGCAACCCCCATTTGAAGAAACATGCCAAGAAAACCCCATGATAAGGCTGCCATAGGGTCACCATAAGTCGGAAAGGACTTGAAGACACACAAGAACAACAAAAAAGTCTGCAATTGTCTCATAGGTAGTACATGGGAACAGGAGGCAGCATGGTGTAGTGGTTTGAGTGTTGGACTACCACTCTGGAGACCTGGGGTTGATTCCCCACTCTGCCATGAAACCCACTGGGTGAACTTGGACAAGTCACACACTCTCACCCTCGGGGGAAGGCAATGGCAAACATCCTCTGAACCAAGAAAACTCAGGAGAGGATCGCCTTAGGGTTCCTCTCTTCCTCCTCTCCTCCCAAGGCTTCTTGCCACCCCCACCTCTGTCCTTCTCCTTCTCCCCCCCCTCCTCCTTATACCTGGCGTATAAGATGACCCCTGACTTTAACCCAGATTTTCCTGGGTTAAAAAGTCATCTTATACGCCAGAAAATACGGTATGTATTGTCTGCTGGCTTTCCATACCTGCAAGGGACTGCTTGAACCATTGCTCAGTCTAACTTGGGCTCTTTTCTGATAAAAAGAGCTGCATTTGTAGGACTTACACAGCACAGTCCTAGACATATCTGCATTGACTTTAATGGAACTCATGATATGATTACATGATCTTCAGTTTCATTGCAATCGCATTAGTAAAAGAAAACAAAAACATACCAGTTTGGGAGCATTCGATTATCGCATGTCTGCAACTGCATGAAGGTACTGTTTTTGCCATCGGCAGTCCTTCACACTCTATTCTGCACTCCTCCTTGACCCTGCCTTCCTGCCCTATGCCCTACCCAGTGTGCCTTTCCGTTTTTAAAAAATTATTTTTAATGCAATTCTGGAGTTATGCTAATGCAATTTAATTACAAAAAAGAAGAAGAAAAGAAATGGGGGGGGGGGGAGGAAAACAGCCTACTTGGGAATAGTGAGGGGGATGGAGGACATGAGAGAGGAGGAAACACTAATACCACATGGCTGCCAATATTGGAATTGTCACAGAAAGGACATTTAATACCAGTGGAGTAATGGGAAATACAGGGCTGCAGTGGCTCCAGCCTTCTGTGCAATCCTGCTGGCCACATGATCACAGAGTAGTCTCTGACAATGCTGGCTCTTTAACTTAGTAATGGAGATGAGCACCGTCCCCTACAGTTGGACATGACTTGACAACCTTGTCAACAGGGAATACCTTTATCTTTACCTTTAATGAGAAAGCATTGCAATTGAGAGCTTACTGACAGATTTTCTCTGGCAATGAAAAGCAACATTCTTAACATTGCTTCACAACCACAGCAGATAGGAGATAGTAACATCATGTGATATTTTCAAAAACCTATTTTCCAACTTTGTGATTTCAAAACCTTATGTGATAATGTCCTTAATCTCACGTAGGTGGAGGCAGGATTGCAGGCTCCATTGGTCTTTCTATGGTATATGGTTAGGACAACTCTAAAAATGTGTATTTATTTCTTCTGGATGCTTTAATGGCCAATTTAATTTCTATATGTTTCATATTATACTTGGTTAACCAAACTACAATATGATTTCCTTTTACCCTATAGGTACCAGAACTGGAGTTTTCTAAAGGATTATGATCCAATGGTAAGTTACAGATTTATCTGTTAGACTAGAGTATAACTGCCAAGCCTTCTTTTTAACAAATTAATTAATTAATAAAAGTGAAGAGGAGTATCTGCAAGGTTTGGAGTAGATTTGTCACACCTTGAAAGTAGCATTCCTCATCCAAACTGTAATAGGTTTTTCAAGACAGAACTGTCATGGATGATGAACATGGGATGCTACGTTACACTGAATCAGTCCAGTAGGGTTGAGCCTTAATTGACAGGTTTGTCTTAGGGGCAGAGAACTAATGGGGACTGCCAAAAGATACACTTATATAGGGATGCTAAAGTGGGGTTAAGCAATTTGTGGCTCTCCAGAAGGACCACAGTGTCAATAAAACCTACCTAATGTAGCCGATGGTGGGAAATAATGGGAATGATGTATCTGACAACACCTGGAAGGCCATATCTTGCTCACTCATCCCACTAGAGACTGAGCCTTGGACCTTCAGTGGGCAAAACATTTGTTCTACCACTGAGCCTCAAGTCAAATGCAGTTGGTTTGATGGTTTGGTTTCTGGCCCGTTTGCATAGATAACTGCAGTAGGGTGTATGGCAAACAACCCAACCTGCATCTACACTGCAGAAATACTTCAGTTTGCTTTAACTGCCATGGCTCAGTGCTATGCAGTTCTGGGGTTTGTAGTTTTGTGAGCTATTTAGCCTTCTCTGTCAGAGTGCTCTGGTGCAAACTACAAATCCCAAGATTCCATAGGAGACAACCACGGCAGTTAAGGTAGTGTCAAACTGTTAAATTAATTAAATCTGCAATGTGGCAGTTATAACGGCAGCTTTTATGAGAAGTGTTTCACTGATGAACCAAAGCTATGTAGTCCAACGAATCACCTGATTTGGCTGTAATCAAGGTGTGTGTGTATCCCTAATTTTTTTTTTTAAGATATATGGTTGTAGGCATCAAGAGCTCCATTATCACCATTGTCAAGTATCTGATGGACAATCATCCACATCAGAGCTTGGGAAATTTATTTTGGGGGACTACATTACCTACAATTTCCCAACTAGCATGGCAAATGACATTTGCTGGGGGGAAATGGGAGTTATAGTCCAAAAGTAACTGTTCCAAACTCTGATCTAGCCAGATTTAAGAAATGCAGGCAAGTGTGCCTGAGAAGCTGGAAGTGCCAAACACCAGCCATTTTCCCTGTGCACACATGGAATGTGTTTTGATTCAGTACTGGAAATTAATAACCATGTCCTAATAAATATTTGTAAAATATTTTTGGTACAGCCTAGAGAAAAGAAAATCTGCACAGGAAATACTAGTAGATCACAGTACTGTGTGTTTCATCTTTCTTTTTAACATTACTAAAACCTTCTGTTTTAAAAATGGCACTATTATTATTTTAGTTTTTACTCTCCTATTCCACAAAAATCCTTGAGTTAGCTGCTAATTTTTAGTTGCAAATTTTTGAAACGTTACATATTACCACATATATTTATGTATAAGTTGTATAAGTCAAGGACAGGTTTGGGGGGCCAAAATTATGGATTTTGATCCAATTCATGGATAAGTCAAGGGTAAAATTTGGGGGCATGTAATGAAGGAGGTAAAGGACAATGCAAAAGGAAAAAAATCAAATAAATTACAAATTCAGGCAGGCATAATTGTCTGTGTTGATCAAGTAATGAAAGTAATCCTTAAAGACAAAATGGCTTACCACTACATCATAACTCGTTTTTGCATTTGGATAAAGTTGCTTTAGATGGCAAGGGGGGGGGAATCAGCAACCAAAGGTATTGCCTTGTCTTAATACAGTCAGCCCTCCACAGCTGTGGAGGTTAGGTTGCAGGACTTCTGAGAACGTAGAAAAACTGTGAATATCATTAGGCCACCCCAACCCTGAAGGGCTACAGTGCCAGTACAGGGAATCATTCAGGCCAGGATCAGGGCTCAGCATGAGACACCTCAGATCCATTCTACTAAGAAGCAAAAGTGTCAGTGCTGCCTCAGGGGGTCAGCTGCCTCGACCGTGGCCATAATTTTCATACCCAGGCATTCAAAAAGACCAGAAGTGGCACCATGGTGGAGAATGTAAAGGGGGTCGGTGCTACATTTAGCTTCTCTCAGGATGGACTAAGCTCTCACCTTTCACCACTCTACTCAAAGAAAGGGATGGTTCCTTTTTTGATACAAGTTAAGGAACAGTACTTACACTGTCTCGTGGATAATTCAACCCAGGGGTTCAGGGTTGATTTTTTTGACTAAAATTTCTAGATTTATACATGAGTATAAACAGTCAACATTATTAAAAGATAGGATGGAACAAAAGATTTGGTAATCAAGAGAAAAAGCAAAGTAGCTGTATTTCCATACTTTTTAAAAAATGCAAAGTAGGGTAAGTAATGCTTCTTATTAGGAACATTACGTTATCAAAGGCTTCAAGTTCTCCCAGAATTCTTCACTACAGCATGATGGCACAAAAATTTGGGGATGGGGGAAAACATTAAAACGAAAGAAAGAACCAGCTTGCTAGGATAAACAGTTGATGGTTTGTTTCCTTTCTACCCCACATTGGCAGCAAAAGTCTGGAAAGCTGGCTGGGATTTAAGTGGTTATCCATTGTCTCTTTCGAAGCCCATCAAGGCACCTGACTTGAAGCACTAAGATAATGGCAGTCTCTATATCAGGGGTAGGCAACCTTTTTGAGTCCTGGGCCGGTCCCCCGAAGTCCTCCTCTCCGCCGGGCCAAGGGGGGGGGGAATGGCGGCGTGCGCGCTCATGCGTGCGCACCCCCCCCCACATGCGGCCATCACTGCCGCTGCCACTACAGCGCGCGCGGCCGCCGCCGCCACCGCATATGTTGCGGCCGCCATTTTGATTTCCAAAATGGCGGCCGCGCTGCGTTTGCGCATACGCAGGAGTACTGCGCATGCGCAAACGAGTCATGGCCGCC
This sequence comes from Phrynosoma blainvillii, assembly GCA_026167975.1. Classification (NCBI taxonomy): domain Eukaryota; kingdom Metazoa; phylum Chordata; class Lepidosauria; order Squamata; family Phrynosomatidae; genus Phrynosoma; species Phrynosoma blainvillii. Next base: position 177,494,778 of record JANUYF010000001.1, read on the forward strand.
ATTTTGGAAATCAAAATGGCGGCCGCAGCGCGCATGGCCGCACGGAGGTGAAAACACGCGGCTGCGGCGGCACGCAGCGGCGGCGGCAGGGGTTGGCCTGGGCCGGTAAGTCCGGCGACCTGGGCTGGAACTGGCCCGGGGGGCGTAGGTTGCCGGCCCCTGCTCTATGTCCTCTGAATACCCTAAAGCCTACCCGTCCCCTAAAGGCACCAGATCCTGTCTAATCATGGAAGCTAAGCAGGGTCACCCCGTTAATACTCCGATGGGAGACACCAATGAATGGTGCTGTAGGCTATATTTCAAAGGAAGGAATTGGCAAAACAACCTCCATTTCTTGCCTAAGAAAACCCTATGCAATTCATGGGGTCTCCATAAGTTGATAGGCAATTTGAAAGTGTGCACATATGAACAAACACCAACCAAGCAGGGGATTCAAATTAGGTGGTACACTAGGTTTAAAAAAAGCCAGTTGAAGCAAATTGCATTACCTTGTGCTAGGAGGCAGCTGAACTCCTCATAGTGAAAGCCTTCTTGGATACTGGAAATCTTCCTTCTTTGATGATAAATCCATCCTTGGACAGTTGATTGTGGTATTTTCAATACGAAGTTAAAAGCAGCTGCATTGTCTATAAACAAGAACAAAATGGAGGACAACTAATCCATTTTAGGACTACTAAAATGTCAGAAAAGGGGGCTGGGGTTTCAACTTCTCCCCAAACTCCTTCATCAGGGATGAGGGTACAAAAATTCAGGGGAAAAGGAAGAAAGAAGGAATCAAAATGTTTGGTCTGGTGCACTGGCCTTCGTCTCTGAAGCTGCAAGATGGTTACAGCAAGCTCAAAGATGTCTTCCAAAAGAAGTGAGACAGTTCTATGGAGGACAGATCTGTTCATGACTACTAAATTAGACTTCCATTTAGAAATATTGTATTTCTAAATACAAGTCGCTTGGGACAAATAACAGCACACAGCTGCCACTATTCTTGTGAATGGCTTATTGGCCTCCACTTTGTCACTACTAAATACAAAATCCTGCTGAATTCCTCAGAGCTTGGAAATGTTTCTGCCCATGCTGACAGATGCGTTCGAGGAGTTGAAACCCAAAAGCTACTTTTTCATACTTTAATTCTTAAAGGTTGATAGGTTTACCTCAATTTTAGTTAACCTGGAATTGATTTATTATAATATGAGCATAGACCTAGGCCTAAAGACATAAATGACTTGTTGTTGCTTTCTTTTTTTCAGGGAAAGAAAAAGGAGTCTGAGCCACTCCCCGAGTACATGTCGCTATTCTCAGACAAAATTCCCAACACCACCAGCCATATGATTGGCAGCAGAATGAATACTGACCTTGGTAAAACATTGGTAAAAATGGATTTCTTCCTCAACTATGGAAGAAGGAAAAAGAAACTTGGGCAGGAACTCCAGCCTTCCTAGAATTAAAAAGCAATCTTCTTGCTTTAAAAAGAATATACTGCTCACTTCGTAAAACAGTAAAATAGTACTGACAAAATTAGGTTGCTCTCCTTCAAATGCCAAATTTACAGATACTGGCCAATGATAGCAGAAGTTCTAACTAAATAAGGTATCTAGCAATTTAAAGCTGATTCCAAAGCTTGCTAATGTGATGCTGAGAACATGAATATGGGTCAGATCTTAAATAGGACAAAGGACTGCTGACACATGTGGATACAAATGGAGAAATACCTACTATGATTTAAATAGAAACATAATACATCTCATCCATAGTGGGGAAGTCTGTGTTTAGGTGACTTGTGTGCATGCTAACTTTCCCATCTGGGTGCTACTAACAGTAGAGAAATAATCCTTGCTTGTGCTCCCTTCTTGTTGTTCTTGATCTTTAAACCAGATTCAGACAGGACAGATCTGTGAACAAAAGCATCCTTAGATGACACATGACCGTCCTAGTCCCTTCTAATATAAACAATTCAAGTTTCAACATTTTTAGACAGTAAATAGTGCTCCATTTTGTGCTCCAATTTGATGAGGTCCTGCATTACTGAATCCATAGCACTTTAGTACGTAGTTATATGTGGTCTAGAAACATTCAGAATGAATTTTGTCATTTGCCCACCACCAAGTGGCCATTATTGCAGATTACACTTTCATTGATTAAATGGGCGCAAAAGCAGCTTTCAGAATAATGTTGTTGAAGTCATTTCTGACGTCTGGAGACCCTAAGGTTATCACAGGGTTTTCTTGGCAAGACGTGTCCAAGGTCAGTGAGTTTCCATGGCTGAGTGGGGATTCAAACCCTGGTCTTCAGACTCATAGTACAACACTCAAATCACTACGCTACACTTGCTCCTTCAGAGTGATATAGGAACCTGTAAAAGGACATGAAATTTAGTGGTTGATGCAGATGAGAATTTATCTAGAGAAATAGTTTGATTCATCATTATGGTGGGCTTCAGATTTGACCTTGTGTTCTGCAGAAGCCATTATAGGGAACAGAATGCATGGATGACTTCCTGAGGGAATGCTGCTGGCAAGGAGGCTGGCTGGTGACTTTTTGAACAGATTGAGATGCCATATGTTGTCACCTCAATCTGCCATGTTTTAGCAGAAGATTGTTTAGTGGCATGGAAACATAGCAATACAATATCAACAATATTAACAACATAAAATTAGAGGGTAATGGAGAACAGGACTCTCTAATGAAGACTACAATATTGCTCCAATGTATTTGACCCTCCAAATATAGAAATATGGAAGGTCAAGAATACTGGAGCAATATTGCCATCTTCATTAGAGCCCTGTCCTCCATCACCCTCTAATTTAATATTATTGTTGCTGATATTGCATTGCCATGTTTTCACACCACTAAACAATATGCCAATAAATACGGAAGATAAAATGCTGGCCAACAGACTGGAAGCGGTCAATATATATCCCATCCACAAAAAAGGAGAAACAAAAGACTGCAGCAGCTATAGGAGCATAGCATTAATCTCCCACTCAAGTAAAATTATGCTTAAAATTCTGTAACACAGACTCCAATCACATATGGAGAGAGAAATCCCAGAGATGCAAGCAGGGTTCAGGAAAGGCAGAGGTACTAGAGATCACATTGTAAACATATGACGGCTAATGGAGCATCCCAAGAAATTCCAAAAGAAAATCCAACAGAGAGGCGGGGTATAAATAAATTATTATTATTATTAGACTATAGCAAAGCCTTTGACTACAATGATCATGAAAAGCTATGGCAGTGATGGCGAACCTATGGCATGGATGCCAGCGGGGGCACTCAGAGCCCTCTCTGTGGGCACGCGTGCAGTTGCCCCAGCCAAGAGTTCACCAGAGTTCGTTACTAGAAAGCCAGAGGGACATGTCACTTTGCAATAAATAAATGGGTTTTGGGTTGCAGGTTGGGCACTCAGTGTCTAAAAGGTTCACTACGGTTCCATTCAGCTATGGAATGCTCTCAAAGACATGGGAATCCTACTAAAATTGATAGTTCTGTTGAGAAATCTATACTCAAGACAAGAGGCTACTGTTAAAACAGAATATGGAGAAACCAAATGGTTCCCAGTTGGCAAAAGGGTCAGGCAAGGCTGCAGTCTATCACCCTACTTGTTCAACTTGTATGCAGAAAACATCATATGAAGAGCAGGCTTAGACTTTGAAGGAGTAAAGATAGGAGGAAGGAATATCAGCAATATATGCAGATGGCACAATACTTCTAGTGGAAAACACCATGGATTTGGAACAATCACTGAAGAAGGTCAAAGAAGAAAGTGCGAAGGCAGCTTGTTGCTGAGCATAAAAAAACCAAAAAAACAACAACCATGGAAGATCTACATAAATTCATCCTTGGCAATGAGGAAATGGAAATAGTTAAAGATTCCTCATACTTTGGATCAAAATCAAATATTGATCACAACTAAGACTGCATCAAGAGATAAGAAGACTAGGAATGGGAAGGGCTGCCATGAAGGAGCTAGAAAAGTTCCTAAAGAGTACAGATATACAATTAAGCACAAGTAGAATCATCCAAGCCATGGTATTCCTCATCACCATGTATGGATGTGAGAGCTGGACAGTGAAAAAAGTGGATAAAAAGAAAATCAACTCATTTGAGAGTTTTGCTGGGTGCTGAAGATACCATGGACAGCTAAAAAGACAAAATAAATGTGTCCTTGAACAGATCAAGCCTGAAATACTCATAGAAGCCAAGATGATCAAATTGAGGCTGACACACTTTGGCCTCATCATGAGAAGTCATGGCTCATCAGAAAGGACAATAATGCTGGGAAAGATAGAAGGATGTAGAAAAAGAGCAAGACTGTAAGCCAAATGGCTATACTGTACTCAGTTAGGGAGGTCATAAGCATGGATCTGCAAGACTTAAGCAGAGCAGTGGAGAACAGGGGGGTTTAGAGGTGTCTCATCCACAGGTTCACCATGAGTTGAGGTCAGCTCAAGGGCAAAGCTGTACTCTGGTGCCTCAACAAACTACAGTTCCCAGAATTCCATAGCATTGAGCCATGGCAATTAAACTGGGCTCAAACTGGATTATTTCTTCAGTGTGGGTGCAGCCTTGGACACCCAGTGCCTATGTTCTGCACTGCTGATGAGTAATCAATTCCTTGATCTTAGAAAGGATTCTAGAAGTCTGTTATTGTAGGTTAAATCCTGGTTAGTCTTCTACTAATCTAGTAGAAATAAAAGGACCTCCTAATATGTTTGCATGAATCCAATGACAATGGTTTGTTCTGTGTTATCTACAATTTAAAATTTCAGGCTATGTGACTATTAATTCTGAGACAGAAAGGGATCTCATGATAAAGAGAACATCATAACTTAATAATGGCTCCCAGGAGTGTGCCCTTATTAAAATACAATGTGCACTAGATAAGATTAGAAAGGCAGGGATTAAAAAAATACAGAATATTTAGCCACCTCTAGATGGCACTCAAGGCTGATGTACCACAAGCAAAAATGTTAAGAAATCTGTGTCCAACAACTTTATGGTTTTTGTTATGCCATAAAATGCATCAATATAGAAAATGTTCAGGCTTTTAGTCCAGCTAGCCTCTGTTGGGTTTGAGGGGAAACAATATAAGTGACAGATCATTGGTCCTAGTTGCCTTTCACAATAAGACACTAGCAATAAGTTATGTTTGCTAAATGGGTGCTAGCCATCTTAGTAAGTGAAATATATACAAAGATGGTGGCTGTGAGATTTGTTGTGGCAGCAATGTGGACTATTACGGCCAGATGGTCATGTGGCACAGTGTAGTGTAGACAGAACAGGTAATATTTAGTTTCTTTTACCTCCATGAAGCACTGAATGAGACCTTTCCCTTTGTTTTGTATTGTCCAGTCTTGGAAACAATGTCAACATAATGTGGCTCCTCAGAAGTTAGTGTTTCCTTATTTGCTGTTATAATAAAGAACCTAAGTATGGAAGTACACAGGTTTCTTATATGTATTACCTGGGGAGTAACGTTTTGAGTTATACTGCTGAGCAGGCAATGAACTTGCTTCCTACACTCACGGACATAACCTTCAATTTCCAAATTTGGCAGGACAGTTCTGATTAATCTTCTGTTGTCCCACTTCTTAAATTGCTTTAAAAATTCATCTCCTCCCACTTTCTTTCTTTGTCCTCAGTTTACTTCCATTGCTGCAAAATGAGTTCAAAGTGCAAAAATACTTTGCACTCAGTTAACTCTGCAGAGCAGAATCTTACTCTTCCCAGGGAGCTCAGGGAAAAGCAAACTGCTATAGCCTTTTGCAGCTTTTCTGTTCTTCCTCATTAATAACTTTGCCATCTTGACCAAAATCTGATGTTGCTTGGCCATATGAGTCCTGGATTTCATCTGTGAAATGTTGGAGGTTATGTAAGGTGTGAACAGAACCAGAGAAAGGATTGAGGCTTTGGAAACAAGTCATTGTTTGAATATCATGGGGGAGAAACAGAAGGTAGTCCTAAGTCTGATATCAGGTTTATTTTCTTGGTAGATACGGTGCCTACACCTTGCTGCTGGTTAGTTACCAGATCTATCGTAAATAGTACACCTGCTTATTTACAAATACAGGCTAAGTCTCCCTTATCCGAAATGCTTGGGAACAGAACTATTTTGGATTTTGGAATACCTGCATTTGCATATACATACATAATGTGATATCTTGGAGATGAGACCCAAATCTAAACATGAAATTCATTTATGTTTCATATATACCTTATTCACATAGCCTGAAGGTAATTTTATACATGACATTTTTAATAATGTGGTGCATGATTTGGTTTGCATACACTGAATTATCAGAAAGCAAAAGTGTTACTATCTCAGCCACCCATGAAAGCAGTATTTATTTATTTATTTATTTGGAATATTACGACTTTTGGATAAGGGAGAGCCAACCTGTACTTGGTCACTTAATCTCTATGAGCCAGCCTGATTTTTAAGATGATGATGATGATAAATTATTTTTATCCTGCCCCTCTGCATATGCAACCGGGGCACCTTACAACATTAAAAATACAGTAAAAATACAATACATTTCCCATAAACCCACCCACCCCTTAAAATAGTATTAAACAATAAAACAATTTAAAACATAATCTGGGAGCAGCTGCGGAAAAGGCCCTCTGGGTGGTTGCAGCCAGCCTAGTTTTTATAGGCTGCAGCAGATTCCTCCCAGAGGACCCGAGTGCGCAGGGAGGATTATACAGGAGGAGGCGGTCCCAAAGATAGGTTGGACCCAAGCCATTTAGGGCTTTAAAGGTGATAACCAACACCTTGTACTGTGCCCGGTGAAGCCAGTGAAGTGATCTTAAAACTGGCGTTATATGATCTCTTCTCATTGTTCCTGAGACCAACTTGGCTGCCATATTTTGTACTAATTGGAGTTTCCGGACCAAGCACGAGGGTAGCCCCATGTAGAGAAGGGAGGCCGTGACCAAATAAAACCTAAAAAAAACTGTTTTTATTTAAACAAGCCTTTGGCTCTTAGGTTATGGTGGGAGAAGGGCCTTTTAATAGGATGGGTTATGATTTTTTTCTCCTTTTTCTGCATTTTATACTCTTTTAATTTAATGTTTTAATGGGTTGCTTATTTGATTTTTGAAAGAAAAACTTTTGAATCAAATAGTTTTTAGTTGTAGTGTTTTAATTTATTGTTTTAATAAGTTGCTTATTTGATTTTTTTTAAAAAACTTTTGTATCAAATAGTTTTTAGTTGTGTTTTAATTTGTTCTAAGCCACCTTGGGTCCCACAGAAAGACAGGTGAGATATTAAATAAATAAATAAATAAATAAATAACTGCTGTAATTCTGACTCTTGGTCACTTAATCTGTAATCTACTCCTAGGTATTTTCTTTAACATTCTTTACTTCCAATAAAGTTTTATTGGAATACATTATTCCTTACAGATGAAGTCTGAAGAAAAATAACTGTTTAATTTCCAGAGGCCTGTTCACACCACACATTTATATTGCTATAATTCTGCTTTAACTACAGCATCCTATCGAATCTTGGTAATTGTAACATGGTAAAGCACTAGAGCTCTCTGGATGAGAATTCCAAACATCCGTCCTTAAACTACAATCCCCAGGATTCCACAGAATGGAGCCATGGAAGCTAAAGCCGAATCATATTGTTATACAGTCAGCCATCCACATTTGTGGCTTTGACTTTTGCTGATTTGATTATTCGGGGATTTGATTAATATATTCTTTCTAGGGAATCTCTAGGTCCTCCAGGGCAACTCTACTAGAAGTTGACCATAGAGTCATCATGGAGGACCTAGATTCCTAGAGGAAACTCTTCTCTAGTCATTCGTAGGTCCTCCAGCGCAATTATATAGTCAACTTTCAGTGGATATTGAACAGAGTTGCACTGGAGGACCTAGAGATTCCTAGAGAGGTGTTCTCTTAGGTTAAAAAAAAAACCAGTGTTTTTTATTTGCAGTTTTTTCACTTTCATGGGGGTCTTGCACCACTAACCCCATCAAATGTGGAGGGCTTACAGTAACTGTATATCTGTGCAACATCCTTAAGGTTATGGAATGTGATTCCAGGTACACAGGGAATGCACAAAGGAAATACACAGCTGTGTTGCAGTGGTATGTACTATTCACGACGACTGTGATCACATATTGCTTGCCAGTCTACTTCCTGCTAGAAAAAAAATCCCTTAGGTGCCCATGAACTTTCATCATAAGGAACTCTCTTGAACCTTTTGATCATTCTGCAAAATTACAAAAGGGAATGTTTTAAAGTATTAAAGAAAACCTAGCATACCACAACCAGCAAACCAGAGGTGGGAAACATCTCCATAATCCTTCACCACTGCCTGAGATGGCTATGTAATTATATTTGTAGGGTCAGGCATTCCCCACTCCCGCTCCAAACAAACTAAAAGTCACTTACAGTGAGAGTGAGTTATTCCCTATGAATATGAAAGGATGTGAAACAGGCAGCATATTTTAGGGGGTGGGGAGTGACACATTGATACAACTGGTTTGCTATACACTTGTCCCTTCTGGATCGCAGACTTGCTGTCCGCGGTTTTGATCCTTTGAGGATGGCAAGCCAAGAGGAACAAAATGGTCAGTGTGTTTGTGGTGTGCACGCAGTGGCACACACAGCAGTGCACCACCATTAAAATAAACAGAGCCTGAATATCCAAAGCAAAGAAAAGCAAAGCAGCTTCATTTATATACACATTCATACTGTGCTATGGAGTGTCTAAGCGGTTTACAACTTAAGCTCAATGCCCCCCAACAGCTGGGTACTCATTTTAGCAACCTCGGAAGGATGCAGGCCTGAGTCTTAGCTAGTATTGAACTCGCAAGATTGTGGTTTGTGAGTAGTTGCAGTACAGGCATTTAAGCAGGATCCCCCATGAACAGGCAGGGACAACTGTATAATAGATGGAGGCTGATTCTTCCTAATCCCTAAAGAAGAAGAAAAAAAATAAGCACACTGATAAATTGTCAATTCTTTTTCTATATAACTATCCCCCCCCCCCCCCTTTTAGTGTGTTACAGACAATCTAACACTGCGGGGCAGTATAAAGCTTACAATTGGAAAAAAAAACACGTCTACATTGGAGCAAGATCTTGAAGTTCAAAGGGATATTGTTTTTAGTTGCAATGGACTTCAGTAGACAGTTTCTATGCCAGCAACTGCAAAGCAAAGCTAAAGGGTGTAAAAAGCTTTGGCTTCTTTCACTTTTAAATTACATAGAACATTAAGTGTAATCTGGTGTAGTGATTAATGTGTTTTAAGTAGTAGTGGTTAAACACAAGTTAAAGAACTTAAGTATAAAGCTATCCATAACACCACTGGGCAACTGAGATGGATAAACCTGTAAAAAAAAAAAAAGGCCTCATCATGATTGTCTGATTATGTAAACTACAGTATATAGCCCATTTTGATTTCTTGTTCTACCATGTGTGTGTGCTTTAGATGAGTCTCTGATCATGCGCAGAAATGGGTGCCAAAAGCCTACAGTAGCCCCAGATTTTCTGGTCCTCAAGAAGATGGGATTAGGGGAAAGATGTCTAGAATAGATAGCGTGGTTTCTAGACATACACTAGCCTCCAATTATAATTTTAAGCTCCAAATCCATGGTTTTACATGAAGCAGTGGACACTTTCAATAAGAATGTGTATTATTTCACTTACTTCAAAATGTGAGAAGCCAATCTGCTCTTTTTTAGGAGTATTCCACTGAAAGAGGAGTCATCTTGAATCCTATTTGGGGGGAAAAGGTGGGATATAAATCTTATTAGATAGATAGATAGATAGATAGATAGATAGATAGATAGATAAGAGGCCCCAGACTTCTGTCCTAATGTCTCCTGACAGCACTGGCCCCAGCACACTTTAGAGGGGGGAAATTAACCACTAGGAAAGGATTATGAAACATTACTGGCAAAGAGGAATGTATTGTTCTTGGATTGTATTCTATGTTTCCAGCTGACTGGAGAAAAATAAATAGCAGTTTAGAACAGCAGCTTTAAATAGCTGGGCAGATGGAAGAGTCTCACAGTATATAAAATGTCACCTGCTATTTTCTACATATCAAGCTGCTGTAAAAGGCAGGAACTAACCAAAAGGTTAGCAACTCTTATTGAGCTTTTCTGTTCCCCTAAGTTACTGCACTTTAAGTGGTTTCAAATTGCATTAATTCTACAGTGTAGATGCACCCTCAATTAATATGCTGCAGCTTGTGTAGGACAATACTAAGTGAATGTCTCCTCCCTACCCCTATCCCAGAATTAGAAGAACTTTTGAGTGGCATAATCAATAGGTAGGTCAGTATCACCAGTTTAATTTCTGCTTGTAATCAGTTTGTTGATTTGTTTTTTAAAAACCCACCCTGAACATAATGGAGTTTTAATTAATGTGCAGAAGGGCCTGCATGGTATAGTGGTTTGAGTGTTGGACTACAACTTTGAAGACCAGGGTTCGAATCCCCATTTGGCCATGGAAACCCATTGGGTGACTTTAAGCAAGTCACACACTCTTAGACTCTTGAGGCAATGGAAACCCTCCTCTGAACAAATCTCGCCAAGAAAATCCCTTAGGGTCGCCATAAATGACTTGATGGCACTCAAGAAAAAATATGAGCACATTCCATGGTAAAAGCCTAGAGCAGGGGTGTTTTTTGTTGTTAACTGCCCTTGAATCAACCCTGACTCATGGCGATCCTGTGGATGAGACATCTCCAAGACCCCCATTGCTCAGTTCCTGTAAATACAGACCCGTGACCTCGAGTCCAGCCATCTAGCATGCAGTCTTCCTCCATTTCTGCATCCCTCCACCTTTCCTAGCATTGTTTTTTTCCAATGAGTCAGGCCTTCTCATGATGTGGCCTAAGTACAAGAGCCTCAGTTTCACCATCTTGGCTTCTAGGGAGATTTCAGGGTTGATGTATTTAAAGAACCATTTGTTTGTCCGTTTGGCTGTTTGTGGTATCGTCAGCCCTCTTCTCTAGCACCACAGTTCAAATCAACTGACTTTCTTTATATTCACTTTCTTCACAGTCTGGCTCTCGCATCCATGCATGGTGATGGGGAATAGAATGGACTGGATGATTTTAACTTTAGTACTCATCTGTGTATCTTTACTCTTTAGGATCTCGTCTAATTCTTTCATTGCTCCCCTATCCATTCCTAGTCTTCTTATTTCTTGACTGCAGTCTCCATTCTGGTCAATGTTTGATCCTAGGTATGGGAATTCTTTGATAATTTCAATTTCCTCGTTGTCTAGATTGAATTTATGTATTTCTTCTGCGGTCATTATTTTTGTTTTCTTTATGTTCAACATTAATCCTGCCTTTGCACTTTCATCATTGACCTTCCTTAGTAGGTGTTCCAGTTCTGTGTGTCTTCTGTGGCAATAGAGGAGGGGAAAAGGAGTAATGATGGTAAATGTTAACAAGCTCCCCTCAAAAAGGGAAAAGGCCAGAGGGAAGAGAATTTGTTGTTGTTGCCATTATTGTTGTGTGCCTTCAACAGGGTGACCAGATGTCCTCACCACCAAGGAGGACAAGACTCCACAAAAATGTAGGTCATTCAAGAAAAATGTGAGACATGACCAAATAAAAATTAAACACACTCATTGAAATATCAATTCATGCTTCTTAGCCATGCTGAACATGGAGGGCATTCAAGAAAAACAGAGGACATGACCAAATAAAAAACAAAAAGTACTCATATAATTATCAGTTCATGCTTCTTAGCCATGCTGAAAATGGATATTCGAGAAAAACGGAATACGTGACCAAATAAAAGTTCAAAACACTCCTAGAAATATCAATTCATGCTTCTTAGCCATGCTAAAAATGGACGGCAATCAAGGCAAGTGGAGGACATGACCAAATAAAAGCTAAAAACACTCCTAGAAATATCAAACCATGCTTTTAGAAATGCTGGAAAATGGAGGATATGATCAAATAAAAACTAAAAAAACATGCCTAGAAATATCAATCTATCCTTTTTAGCCATACTGGAAAATGGAGGGCATTCAAGAAAAATGGAGGACAGGGCCAAATAAAAAGCTAAAAAAACACTCATATAAATATCAATTCATGCTTTAGCCATGCTGAGAATGAAGGGCATTCAAGGAAAATGGAGGACAGGACCAAATAAAAGCTAAAAAAAACCCCCACTCCTCTAGAAATATCAATTCATGCTTTTTAGCCATGCTGGAAAATGGAGAGCATTCAAAAGAAGGGAGGCCATGACCAAATAAAAGCTAATAAAACACTCCTAGAAATATCAATTCAGGCTTTTTAACCATACTGAAAATGGATATTCAAGAAGAATGGAGGACATGACCCAATGGAAGCTCAAAACACTCCTGGAAATAACCAACTGGTGCTTCTTAATTACCCATGCTCAAAATGGAGGACATTTTGGAATCCCTCTTGGGGCCTGGTCAGAAGGCTGAAAATGGAGGGCAGGTCCTGGAAAAAAGGAGGACGTGCCTGGTCACCCTGCCCAAATAATGCCAAGTCCTTTGCGACTGAGGGAGACCCTATCAGGGGGTTTTCTTGTCAGAGGAGTGGTGGTTTGCCATTGCCTTCCCCTGAGGAGGCTGAGAGAGTGTGGCTTGCCCAAGGTCAGTCTCCATGGCCGAGTAAGGAATCAAACCCAGGTCTCCAGAGTCTTAGCCCAACACTCAAACCACTAACACCACCCTCATCATCATCATCATCATCATCATCATAAAACGATCCACCGCAACCGCGCCTGAGGTGGAGGCAGTGGCCGCCATTTTGTTCCTCCCACAGGGCGGTTTCTGGAGCGGGAGGGCCTCCCTTTCGCTCTCAGGGGGAAAAAAGCAGCATCCGCCTCCTCCTCGTCTTTCCCTTCTTCCTCTTCTTGTTCCTCCTTCTTCTGTGGGCCGCCATGGGCCTGGGCCTGGAGGTGGCCAACTGGAGCACCCTCCTGGCCTGCTTAGTGCTCAAGCTCCCGCAAGGCCTGGCCCTCCTGGCCGCCAAGTCCGCCCGAGGCTTCAGCCTCGAGGGTTTGCTCCTGGAGCTGGCCGGGTAAGGAGGGGCAAGATAGTTCTTCTTCTGGTTCTTGTTGCTTATCAATACCTGTCATGCCCCAGAGGAGGCTGAGAGAGTGTGACTTCTTGCCCAAGGGTCACCCAGTGGGATTCTATGGCTAAGTGAGTTAATTCAGCGGGGATTTTGGCCATGGGCTTCCCCTGAGGAGGCTGAGAGAGTGTGACTTCTTGCCCAAGGGTCACCCAGTGGGTTTCTTCGGAGGCGATTTTTGCCATGACCTTCCCCTGATGAGGCTGAGAAAGTGTGACTTCTTGCTCAAGGGTCACCCATTGGGTTTCTGTGGCCAAGTGAGTTTCTTCAGAGGGGATTTTGGCCATATCCTTCTCCTGAGGAGGCTGAGAGAGTGTGACTTCTTGCTCAAGGGTCACCCATTGGGTTTCTATAGCCAAGTGAGTTTCTTCAGAGGGGATTTTGGCCATATCCTTCTCCTGAGGAGGCTGAGAGAGTGTGACTTCTTACCCAAGGGTCACCCATTGGGTTTCCATGGCCAAACTAGGAACTGAACCCTGGTCCTCAGAGTCACACTGCAATACTCCAACCACCTTACAGGAGTCATTTGTCATTTTGTGTGTTGTTGTGTTTCTTCAAGTTGTTTCTGACACATGACAACCCTAAGGCAGAATCTATCATGGGGTTTTCTTGGCAGATGAGGTTTTGGCCATGGCCTTCCCCTGAGGAGGCTGAGAGAGTGTGACTCGCCCAAGGGTTTCCATGGCCAAGCTAGGAATCAAACCTTGGTCTCCAGAGTCACAGGTCCAAACCACACTGCAGGAATAATCCCATTTGACACCACTTTAACTGCCCTGGCTCATTGCTAGGGAATCCTGGGAATTGTAGTGTGTTGTGGCACCAGAGCTCTCTGACAGAGAAAGCTAAATGTCTCACAAAACTACACTTCCCAGAATTCCTGAGCATTGACCCAGGGCAGTTAGAGCAATCTCAAACTGGATTATTTCTGCAGTGTGTTTTGGACCACAGTCCAACACACAAACCACCTTACAGAAGGGCTTTGCCATTTGGTTGTTGGGTGCCTTTAAGTCGTTTTCTGATTTATGGCAACCCTAAGACAGAATCTGTCATGAGGTTTTCTTGACATGATTTGTTCAGAGGAGGTTTTGAAATAGCCTTCCCCTGAAGAGGCTGAGAGAGTGTGACTTGGAAGTTATATTGGGAGACCCTGCTCCCTCTTCTCTGGCTTTGGGAGAGGAGGAGGAATCTGGTCGCCCTTTTCTGCCATAAATCACATTTTTTTCTGCAGGAGCTTAGTGCCCAACTTGTGGACAAACTCTTCTTAGATTGCTTTCCGGATGTTATTGTTTTTTGTACTGCCACTTCCACAGTCATGGCCACTGGCTAGGCTGGCTAAGGATGATGGGAGTTGTAGTAGCCCCTCTTCCAAAGAAACCTCTGGAGGACTACATGATGGGCATCATCTGTGCCTTTAATGGTTGTATTCAGAGCCATAGCCATGTTAATCTGGAAAATCAATATGCAAAGATATTGCAGCACCTTTGAGACTCACTGAAAGAGAGAAGTTGGTTTGTTGTTGTGCGCCTTCAAGCCATTTCTGCCTTATGGAGACCCTAAGGTGGACCTATCATGGCGTTTTCTTGGCAAGGTTTGTCCTGAGGAGGTTTGCCATTGCCATCCTCTGAGCCAGAGAGAGTGTGACTTGGCCAAGGTCACCCAGTGCATTTCATGGCTGAGGTGGGAATTGAACCTGATTCTCCAGAGTCGTAGTCCAATGCTCAAACCTCAAAGTTGTAGTCCAGCACTGTGCCACATCTGAGTTGGCAGCATGAGCTTTTCGTAGACTTGAACTTACTTCCTCAGATGCTCCAAATTTGCAGAAGCTCATGCTACCAACTTCTGTCTTTCATTTAGTCTTAAAGGCGTTGCAAGATGCCTTTGCATGCTGTTTAATGGTTATGTGTGCCTTTGAGAGCCTTTTGGCTGAAGAGCAGGGTATAAATACTCCAAATAAATAATAAATAAGTTGCCTGTGGACTTATGGCAACCTCATGATTTCCATGAGGTTTTCATAGGCAAGGAATATGATTTTGCCTGTCCCTTCCTATAGCACCTGGTATTTGTTGACAGTCTCCCATCCAAGTACTAACCAGGACTAACCCTGCTTTATCTTCCTAGATCACACAGGATCCAGTTACCTTGGGCAAGTTGCAGTCTCTCAGCCTCAGAGGAAGGCAATGGCAAACCTCTTCTGAACAAATCTTACCAAGAAAACCCCATGAAAGTTTTGCTTTAGGGTTGCCATAAGTCTGAAACGACTTGAAGGCACAAATCTTTACCTGTTCTTTTAATGGCCACTGTTGCTTGTCTTAGAACCAGGTTGCTGAAATTGCTTCTTCTACCCAGCCATTAAAAGTGCAGGAGCCCTCTCCAGCTTTCACACTGGTAACTCTAGGTCTGGTAAGAGATCGTAAGGGGGAAGATGCCCTCTGAACACAACCAGGGTTACCAGCTACCCCTCCTTCCTTATATATTATGCTTTATTTTCTTCCTTTTAGCCAGGATAACTTAAGATGGCATGCAGTTTCCTGCCCAACTGGGCACCGACTATACCCAGAATTATTCAGCCTCAGCAAGACCGTGGCATCTTATGTGTCAAGGCTGGAAATCATGCAGTACTGAAATTGTTGAATGGGCTTAGCAGCTGTTGCAACTAATGAGGAAGGATGGGAGTTGTAGTCCAGCAGTCTCTGGAAGACTGCGCAGTTTCCATCTCTGCTATATCTGGCATTCAGACCTTGGCGAATGCTTCATATTTTCCAGGGTGGGGCCCTGGCATTTGAAAAGGAAGAGAAGGGTGGGGTGTTGGCACTTATTTCCAAAAGTGAGGCATGGGTTTCAAGGCTTTGGTTTGGCCAGGGCACGGTTCCAAGCCCATTTCAAATTCTACTTGACTTAAATAAAATAAAATAAAATGGTAGCTAGTGTCTTTGAGCACATGATGACTGTATTTCCCTTCTCACAAACTAACTAAAGATACCTTCTTTATATTAAAGATAACAGATTGAGTTTTCAGAGCAGGCTGTTTAGTAAACCATAGCAACTGATTATTTGTGTGCTGATGTTTTGTTTTGTTTTCCAAAGGAATGCACTGATTGCCAAATTTCCGCTTTAGATGTATGGTCTTAAAGCTACTTGGCATGGCATATTGGTTGATTAATTTATTTGATTTATAGACTTGCCTTCTTCAGAAATAGCCCAGGACATGGTAAGCCTCAATGTGGTGATTCATAATCCTTGTAATGTGGGTCATGATACCACACAAAAGTAATAAAGTGCTGAAGGCCTGGGTCAAAAGCAAAAGCGGATGAATTGTAAAAATTTAACTTCAGCTCATTTGTTTATTTATGGTGTTCAAGGCAGCTAACAGTAATAAAACATAAATTAAAAATAAAAGCTTGATTAAAACACAAAACAAATAGAAGCAAACTAAAAATGTTGTGCTTCAGGGGAGTTGTGCTGAATGTACCAAAGTGGAAATGAAAGGTGGCATGTTGCTAGGCAAATAGTAGATGTTTCAGGGCTTGTGCATGTAGAGTTGCCAGAATGAAAACTGGAAAGAGTTCCTCTACCTTTAATTGTTGTGTAGAAGAGGGAATTATAGCAGGTTTTGTTTGTTTGTTGCATGCTACAACATGCTACAGTTCTCTCTTCTATACAAACATTAAAGGTACCAGTATGGTATATAGTAGCTTGAGTGTGGGACTATGACTCTAAGATTAGGGTTTGACTCTCTGCTCAGCCATATGAATAAATTTATTTATTACAGTCAGTGACCAGCATACACAATATAAAAACAATACAATACAATATAAAATAGAACAGTATTATACAATACAATAGAAAACTACAAGAAGTACAGTACAAAGACATTGTATAATGTTGTACAGTGGAGAGAAAAAATTAAGTCACCATTTTTCATCAGCAGGCTATTGCAGCAGCGCAAAAACTTGCCACCTTGCTCAGCCATGGAAACTTGGGCAAGTCACTCTCTCTCAGCCTCAGAGGAAGGCAGTGGCAAACCCTTTCTGAACAAATTTTGCCAAGGAACCCCTGTAAGAAGGTCACTGTAAGTCAAAAATGACTTGAAGGTACACAACACCAAACTTCTCTCCAGCTTTCAACCTGGCAACCCTATGTGAAGTGTTACCAGTTGAGTTGTCCTTGCTCTCTAAATGAGGAGTTCTTGAAGTAATTGAAGCTATATAGACCTCTGTTTTGCCATATTTGCAGACTGCCAGAAATAGTGCAGCTTGAGTCCACTTTAACTGCCCTGTAGTGGCTTAGTGGTTAAATCGTAACGTCAAAAGGTTGGCAGCTCGAGGCCCAAGTGCTGCATGATGGGGTGAGCTCCTGTCCCTAGTCCCAGCTTCTGCCAACCTAGCAGTTCGAAAGCATTCAAATGCAAGTAGATAAATAGGTACCACTTCTCATGCTGGCCACATGACCACCAGAGCAGTCCTCGGACAACGCTGGCTCTCCGGATTGAAATGGAGATGAGCACCACCCCCTACATTCATGTCAAGGGACTACCTTTACCTTTCCTAGTATTATTGTCTCTTCTAATGAGTCATGCTTTCTCATAATGTGGCCAAAGTACAATAGTCTCAGGGCCTAAGCAGACTGCCAGAAATAGTGCACATTAAATTGAGGCACTGCCCTGGCTCAGTGCTAGGGAATCATGGGAACTGTAATTTATTGTGGCACCAGAGCCTTCTGACAGAGAAGGCTCAATGTCTCAGAAAAAAATACAATTCCCATGATTCCCTAGCACTGAGCCAAGGCAGTTAAAGTGGACTCAATTTGCACTATTTCTGGCAGTCTGCAAAGGCCCTTAGTTTCTAGGAACTGTTTCTTTATATACAGTGGGCCCTCCATATCCATGGATTCTTTATCCACAGATTCAACCATCCATGGCTTGAAAATATTTTTAAAATACGTATATAAATTTCAAAAAGCAAACCTTGATTTTGCCATTTTATATAAAGGACACCATTTTACTATGTCATTTCATTTAATGGGACATAAGCATCCACAGAGTTTGGTATCCATGGGGGTCCAGGAACCAAAGCCCAGCATATAAGAAAGGCCCCTGTATATGCAACAACTGACTTCAGGAGGCTTGGCAGACAACAGTTCTCTGGGATGGAGCAGAGAGGTTTCTCAAATTGCTCTGTGCAACATGTGACTCTCCTGCAAATAGAGAAGCTAGGAAAGTTTTATGTGGCTTGCTGGTTTTTCTTGATACATTTGCAAGACTATATCTTTCATCTCCAATACCAAGAAGGAACAGTTTATTAATAGTTCCTTGGGATGTCTGACTTGGCCATGGTGACACATGCCTTAGTTACCTCCAGATTGGACTATTTCAACTGGTCCAAAGATTAGCCAGATTGCTGATGTGTGCTGGTTACATGGACCACACAACTCCCTTGCTATATAACAGCTGCACTGGCTGCTTCTCTTGTTTCCAGGCACGATTCAAAGCGCTAGTTTTGACCTATAAAGTCCTATACGGCTCAGGCCCAGATGATTGAGATCCACAGGGGAGGCACTTCTCTCTATCTGACTGCCTTCACATCCATGGTTGGTGGAAAGCAGGAGAAGGCCTTCTCTGTATCTGCTGACATAATTTGAACTCCGCCCCAGAAAGCTAAAATGGCTCCTCCTTCATTGTCCTTTAGGTGGCAAGTCAAGACTTTTCTCTTCCAGCAGGCTTTTGGAAATTGATTTTAATTTCTTAGAAGGGCTTTTATGATGCTGTACTTAGGACAGGAGGCAACTCTTTGAATAGAATATGGAGAAACAGAATATTTCCCAATTGGCAAGAGAGTCAGGCAAGACCGCATATTATCACGCTACTGTTTTCAACTTGTATACAAAAAAAAAAAAAAATCATACGAAGAGCAAGCTTAGACTCAGAAAAAGGAGGAGAAAAACTAGGAGGAAGGAATATCAACAATTTAAGATACGTGGATGACACCATACTACTAGCAGAAAATATTACAGACTTGGAGCGGTTCCTAAGAAAAATCAAAGAAGAAAAGTGCAAAGGCAGACTTAATGTTGAACACAAAGAAGAAAATAGTGGTCACGGAGGACCTACATACATTCAACCTAGACAATGAGAAAATGGAAATAGTAAAAGACTTCTGGTACTTTGGATCAAACATCGATCAGGAAGAAAACTGCAGTCAAGAAATCAGAAGACTAGGAATGGGAAGGGCAGCTGTGGAAGAACTAGATAAGATCCTAAAAAGTAAAGATGTACAACTGAGCACTAAAGGTAGAATAATCCAAGCCATTGTATTCTGCATCACCATGGACAGAGCGGGACAGTGAAGAAAGCAGATCAGAAGAAAATCAATTCATTCGAGATGTTATGCCGAAGAAGAGTGCTGAGGATACTGTGGACAGCCAAAAAGACAAACAGATGGGTCCTTGAACAACTCAAGCCTGAAATCTCCCTGGAAGCCAAGATGATCAAACTGAAGGCCTAAGCAGACTGCCAGAAATAGTGCACATTAAATTGAGGCACTGCCCTGGCTCAGTGCTAGGGAGTCATGGGAATTGTATTTTTTTCTGAGACATTGAGCCTTCTCTGTCAGAGAGCTCTGGTGCCACAATAAATTACAGTTCCCATGATTCCCTAGCACTGAGCCAGGGCAGTGCCTCAATTTAATGTGCACTATTTCTGGCAGTCTGCATAGGCCCTGAGACTATTGTACTTTGGCCACATTATGAGAAAGCATGACTCATTAGAAGAGACAATAATACTAGGAAAGGTAAAGGTAGTCCCTTGACATGAATGTAGGGGGTGGTGCTCATCTCCATTTCAATCCGGAGAGCCATCGTTGTCCGAGGACTGCTCTGGTGGTCATGTGGCCAGCATGAGAAGTGATACCTATTTATCTACTTGCATTTGAATGCTTTCGAACTGCTAGGTTGGCAGAAGCTGGGACTAGGGACAGGAGCTCACCCCATCATGCAGCACTTGGGCCTCGAGCTGCCAACCTTTTGACGTTACGATTTAACCACTAAGCCACTACATCCCTTAGGAAAGGTAGAAGGAAGTAAAAAGAGAGGAAGATAGCAAGCTAGATTCAATTAAGGAGGTCACAAGTATGAATTTACAGGACTTGAGTAGAGCAGTGGAGGACAGGTGGTCTTGGCGATGTTTCATCCCCAGGGATGAGACATTGCGGTGTCAGGATCCACTCAAGGACAGTTAACAACAACAACAACAACAAACTTTTTAATTTATTTTAAATTTTAAAATAAAAATTTAATCGGTTTTAATTCTGTTGTTATTTAATTTTGTTTTAATCCTAATTTTGTATATTTTTAACTGTATGGTTTTATTGTATTTTCTGATTTTGGTTGTAAGCCACCTTGAGTTCCAGTCTGGGAGAAAGTGGGATATATAATAATGTGATAGATAGATAGATAGATAGATAGATAGATAGATAGATAATCAAGATACTGTGACAGTCTTCTCACAAATTTTGCATGTTATATTAAGCCATGGTTTTTTGCTTGATCCATAATTCACAGACCACTAAACAAACAATAGTGACACCTTTGCTTTCTCATAGTCCAATATACAAAAACTTTGTTTCATGCACAAAATTATGAAATGTACTATGTATAAAATTACCTTCAGGCTATGTGTCTAAGGTGTGTACAAAACATAAATGAATTTTGTGTTTAGACTTGAGTCTCATCTCCAAGATATGTCATTATTTATAGGCAAATGTTCCAAAATCCAGAAAGAAAATCAGAAATCCAAAATACTTCTGGTCCCAAGCATTTCAGATAAGGGAGAATCAACCTGTACTTGATGCTGAATTGCTCCTACTGCAAGTGGGAACAGCTGAACAAATCACAGACATTTTGTCAGTCATTTCATGTATTGTGATATCCAAACCTGACTTTTGGCTTTTCCATCTCCCAATAGGCTTGGGGAAATAAACCAAGAACAAACCACTGTTTGTTTCTCTGCGGAGACAAGCCGGAGTGCTGGATTTAGGTGTAACGGTAAATGACACACAGATGGAAAGTCTGTGGTTTGTTTAGCTGCTTATCACATTTATATTTCTCAAGAACTGAGGTTTAGCATTATATCCAAACATATCCAATATTTCCATTCTTAAATTAGCTTACTGGATGTCCTTAAACCAGGGATAAGGAACCTCTGGCCCTTTAGTTGTTGCACAACAACTCCCATAATCCCTGTCAATTGAACCTACTGACTGGGCCTGATGGGAGTTGAAATCTAGCAACATCTGAGGAGCTGCAAGTTTCTCACCTTTGTCAAAAACAAAATTGCTAGACATTGTGAGGTATATTTTAGGGGAAATGATTTGACACTGGCAAATAGAAGTGTCACCTTCTTACTGGAAGTGGTCTTGTGCATTTAATAGCAGCTTGCGTTTCAACAGGTTAGTCATTCAATTTTTGGTGCTAACTTATTTGCATAGCATGAGGCAATGGTCACTTTTTTTTGTATTGTTTCTATGTAATTTCAGTTACTATCAGTTTGAAAATAAAAGTTTGAAGAACCGTCTTGGGTGGAGGTGCACCAATATGAGAATTGGAAAGTGAGGACAGGAAAACATCTTCTTCCTAGTCTGTCCATGTTTTGTGTAAACTGTAGTTTATCAGACCAGGATAATTATATCTGACTTGGCACTCTGATCTCAGAATAGAGTTCATGTTCTCATTTAAGTGTGCTTAAGACAGTGACTGAAGTTACATATTTCCTTTCAGCTTCTTTGTATGCTTGCGGTACATGAGCTACTACAGTTATCCCCTGCCAACATACGTAGAATACCCCATCATCATTGTGCAAGGTAGTACATTGCTTCCCCCTTCATTCTTGCCTTACCCTTTGTGTTTCTGTCACGTAATTATTTTTATTTGTTTGTTTCAGATGTCATCCTTTTGCTCTTTGTTCTGCATTACACTGGCAAACTGAAGCATATTTTGCCTTACACAGCCATGTATCCTTCAATTATCAATTTCTACATTTCCATTTTTACAGCTGTTCCGTATTGTGCTTTCTGTCTTCTGGAATTAAATGACATTTTCCACTGGTGCACTTTCCTAATTGGACCTTGCAACTTTTCTGGATCTTGTCCCAATGCTAGTGGATCAAGATGCTTTACTTATAACTGAGGAGCTTAAAGGCAGGCAGATGAAATCTGACTGAATAAGGTCCAAAGCACTCTACAGAAATAATCCAGTTTGAAACTGCTTTAACTGCCCTGGCTCAATGCTAGGGAATTCTGAGAACTGTAGGTTTTTTTAGACATTTAGCCTTCTCTGTCAGAGAGCTCTGGTGCCACAATAAACTACAATTCCCAGGATTCCCTAGCACTGAGCCAGGGCAGTCTAAAGGCCTTTGCAGACTGCCAGAAATAGTGCACATTAAATTGAGGCACTGCCCTGGCTCAGTGCTAGGGAATCATGGGAACTGTAATTTATTGTGGCACCAGAGCTCTCTGACAGAGAAGGCTCAATGTCCCAGAAAAAAATACAATTCCCATGATTCCCTAGCACTGAGCCAGGGCAGTGCCTCAATTTAATGTGCACTATTTCTGGCAGTCTGCAAAGGCCCAAAGCGGTCTCTAACTGGATTATTTCTCTAGTGTGTTTTTGACCTAAGAGCAGCCCGAGTCCACTCCAGCCACAAGTGAGTCAGACCAACTGACTGCATGGCCTGATCCCAAAGCAGGCCGCTGCCACAGGACCCAACCCACGCTGCCAGAAGCTGGTCAGGGGTAGGCAACCTTTCTCCTTTAAGGGCCGAGGGACTTCAGCTCCCAGAAGTCTCAGCCATGTTGCCCAATAGTCCCATGTTGCATTTCCTGAAGACTGAGTGCTCTATAGAACTGTAGCTCTATAAAGAGCTCAGAGCTCCAGGAAATTACAGATATTGCTGCTAGCCTTTCATAGTTTAAATTTTGATTTAAGAAAGGAGCAACTATAGAAAGAAAGTAAATGTCAGTTTTCAGGGAAGGCTTTCTCATGCAGTTTCCCAAATCTGTTAAAATGCAAACACATTTCATTTTATCTGAAGAAAGAAAAATAATCTGGGTACTCAATCAAATAGTGTGGAGCAGGTTCTTTTTTTAAGAATCATTTTCTAAGCTCAGTCCATTTCAGTCCTGTTTTTTAATTAATTTTCAACTGAGATGGTGATCCTGATATATGGTTTGTGTTTGGAACTGACCAGGAGGATTCTGTACCTGTTGATTATATGAATATACAGTAGCATTTGGTGGCATTAACCAAAGAGTCCAACTGCATTGCCTAGCAGTGCTGGGATTAAGCTTTTTCATGGTGCCTTTAGTCTAGACGTGGGCAACAGTGGAAGGATAGCAACTATTTATGACCCCTGCAACTTACCCAAGGGTCACACTAGTACAGCTGACATGGCTGGAAATGATATCACATCACTTATGATTACATTTTTGGTCAGTTGGGGGAAATTCAAATCAATGTGGGGCCATCATGCAGCAGAATCACCATGTTTTACAATAATACTGAGCCAGTTTTGATCCCCAATTTTGTTTTTTAAATGGAGAGTCTGGTGGCTTCAGGGGTCTTCAAGTGTCATGCTTGGTAGCAGGAAACTTGCTACTGCAGAATTAGACCCTATAATAAGCTGATGTACTTTCCTCACACCTGCTCCAGTCCTCATTGAAGATTCAGGGTGCATCTACACTGTAGAAATAATGCAGTTTGACACCACTTTAACTGACACAGCTTCATCCTGCTGAGATACCAGAACACTTCAGAAGAGAAGGCTAATGACTTTGTAAAACTACAAATCCATAAATTCCATAGGATGGTGCTACAGCACTTAATGTGGTGTTAAATTTATTTCTACCCTTAATGGTATAGGTGCAGCCTGTTTTGAGTGCAGTGTTACTGTGTGCAGTTTTAGGATATTCCTAGCGATTCTCAAAATGGTGGTGAGTAGGATTTCCTGTAAAACTTTAATTAGTGCACTCACAGACTTGGCCAGGCTTTCACATGCTTCACTTGCATTGAGATTTGCTGATTGTAGGGTCCTTTGTATACAGTTACTTCTGAAAATCATCTGTAAACTAGGGTGAGCTTATCAGAACATGTGATGTACCACTTTGTGATATTACTCATGCTGGCTGCCCATTCAGTTCAAAATGTTGGTTGTTATCTTTAAAGTCCTAAATAGCTTAGGACCAGGACACCTAATAAATCCTCTCCATCTGTATTGTCTTTCCCAAACTCTGAGGTCATCAGTGGATGAACTTTCAAATGTCTGGACTGCGTCTTAGGTGGCTAGAAACACATTAAGGCTCCCCTTCCCATTAGTTGAGTTTTCCACTCCATGTAAAGTCCCATCCAGGGAGAACCACACTGTTCCTTGTTAGTAGTATATTGTTGCCTGCTGAAAATGTTTAAAGTATTTAGTCAGGCCTTTGATCTGCTTGCTTAAATCTCTGTATTGCTTCTTACATTCCTTAAAATCTGTTTGATTCATAGTGATTTTATTGGCTGCTTTTTTTGTTCCCATATTTTATTAATTTCTTTAATCATTCATTTGTCAAACTGCTGTAGCAGCCTGATTTTCAAATGAGAAAGGTGGGATATAAATAACATTCATTTATAAAACTCAAGATAATATCATCAAATCGCCAGGTGTCCATTTAATGGCCAACAGGGTTGTACAACTTAACCCACATGAATAGATTTGTGTCAGGATGGTACATACTATCTCTACAGAAATGGATATTGGATCTGACTATGGTAAGTAATTGAAGGTATGTGCCTTTGTGCATAAGTGTCATTTCGTGATTCAGGTTTTGGAGAGAAGCTCACATTCTCTGTAAGTTAGGGGAGATGTATGGATATGGCTGTTCCACTCACATCTGATATTCTTCACATATCTTAAATATCTCAATGTAGTGCTGCAGAATATCCCTTGAAACCTGTGTTCATTTGAATCAGGGATGTGGAATGTAGACATTGTGCAATTGCAGTACCACATAGTAGCTAGGACTGATGGGAGCTGTGGTCTAACAACATCTACTGGGAGTGTATGTTCTGCATCCCTACATTCACCTTAGTATCAGCAGAAGTCAAAAATGTTAAAACAATTGGGGCAGCTTACAACAGTTAAAATTACAGCAAATACAGACCAAACCCCAGGACCCTACCCTCCCCCCATTAAAAAGGTATTAAAGTACACATATTAAAAATTAACATAAAATCTCAAGAATTTTTTTTAATTAATTAAAACAATTAAACAGAAAGAGGTAAGGAGACACTACCGGTATTCCTGAAGCTGGGATCTAATTAAGAAGCTAATCAGGAAAGGCCTGCTGGAAGAGATCCGTCTTCACAGCTTTTTAAAAGCTGCTTAAGTTTGTAATCTGACGGATCTCATCCAGCAGGCTGTTCCATAATCTGGGGTCGGTTACTGAGAATGCCCTCTGGGAGGTTGCTGACAGCCTAGATTTTAAAGGCTGGAGCAAATTCCTCCCAGAGGACCAGAGTGCGCAGGAGGATTGTATGGGAGGAGGCAGTCCTGAAGATAGGATGGACCCAAGCCATTTAGGGCTTTAAAGGTGATAACCAACACCTAATACTGGGCCTGGAAACTAATAGGCAGCCAGTGGAGAGATTTTAATACCAGAGTTATGTGGTCTCTCCTGGATGTTCCGGAGACCACTCTGGCTGCCATATTTTGTACTAATTGAAGTTTCTGGACCAAGCACGAGGGTAGCCCCATGTAGAGCGCATTACAGAAATCCAGATGTGAGGTTACCAGCACATGCACCACAGTCTCAAGGTCCCTTCCAGGAAAGGGCGCAGCTGGCGTATCAGCCGAAGTTGATAACAGGCACTCCTGACTGTCGCATTTACCTGATTAGTCACTATGTTGAATAGCATGCAAGTTTCTTGGCTCTAGGTTGTTCCCTCCTTGGTCAGGCCAAGAACTTTTTAGCACCCCCTTGTAAAAATATATTTGCCTTCTTGGATAAACTGATCCTGCCCTGTTTGAGTCATAGCAGTTGCCCATTATATCCAGTGCCACCTATCTGGACTGACAGCAGCTCTTCTGTTCTCAAGCAAACACTTCTCTTAGCCCCTAGTACTGGAAATCCTTTTCAGTGGAAATCCCAGGTATCCAGCTTGGTGTCTTGCATCTGACATGCAAAATATGTGCTCTCCCTTTCCCCACGCATTCATGTATAAACTCGCCCCTCCGTTTTCGCAGGGGATCTGTTCCAGACCTCCCCCACATGAAAACGGAAACTCACCAATATTCAAGCCCCATTTTAG
Organism: Phrynosoma blainvillii; assembly: GCA_026167975.1. Lineage (NCBI taxonomy): Eukaryota > Metazoa > Chordata > Lepidosauria > Squamata > Phrynosomatidae > Phrynosoma > Phrynosoma blainvillii. Next base: position 177,521,203 of record JANUYF010000001.1, read on the forward strand.
CCAATGGGGCTCACCCCTCCATGAAGAACCAATATGGACTTCAAGTCCGCGAAAACGGAGGGGCGAATATATTCATATTTGTCTGCTTTAACAGCTGCACTGTTTTTTCTTGTTTCTCTGCAGAACCTGAGCACTCTGATCAGTGCAGCAAGTAAACTGATGCAGCTCCAGTGTCTTTGGCAGACCAGAGATTCTGGACAAGTGAGTGCCACAACTTGGAGTTTAGCCATCTATACCTGTGCAAGTAAGCATCCTCTCAAGCTCCTTCTCCCCATTATCACCCATCTTCAGCACAAAGAAAAAAGTTAACTTGATACCAAGATCTCCCCACGTTTATCTGAAGACAAGATAGAATTATACCTGAGATGGACAAAATAGTATTTTAAATCTGCAGAATTTAAAACTTAATGTTTATGAAATAGCTGCTGTTGGATGCTGTTTCTTGTATGGTCTGTAAGACCCTGCTCATTAAGAGGAGCATCCCCTTTTGAAATCAAACCTTTTGGCATGTAGCCATACAAGCTGCCTGTCTTGAAGTCATAGTTCAGGTAACTATCCTAAGCCACCATCAGCACAGCAGCAATAGTAATGGCAGCTGTTGCAGTTGAGATGTGTATGGCATGTCATGTGTATCAATATGACAAGTTTTCTGTCACAAGGAACTTACAGGAAAGCAACAGAAATAGGAGCAGGGAAATGAAGCCATGGGTAATCGATAAATTATATGTGATTTTTTTCAGTTACATGTAGTTTGTCTTAATTAAATTATGGAATATTGACTGGGAAGATGATCTAAAAGCTTCCCTGAAACAGGTGAGCTTTGAAGAGGAACCAAAAGGAAATCAAGGAATGGATGCATGGAGGCATTCCGTTAAGGAATAAGGGGAGGCAGAAGATGAATATTTAAGATGCACAGCACTGGAAATATTAAAACTGTTTATCTTCAAGCTATGCAGAGTTGATAAAAGATGCCACTGTCAGATTGTTCCAATAGGGAAAAGAAACTGAAAGTGAAAAGGAAAGCAAGCATATAAAAGTGACTATTCCCAAAAGTACAGGTGTGTAGTATGAACTGCTCAGCACAGCACACAAAGTTGATATATGAGAGATCTAAGTTCCAAAATGATTTGAAAAACAGCAAAAGGACTTAGAATCATTTTAGATCCTTTTCATCTCTCTCTCTTCTTTGTGTATTTTAGGTTGCAGTAATTCTGATCCCGGGCCAATTAGATTCAGGCCCAATCCAGACATTGAAATCCAAATTGAGATTTCAAAATCAAATCATAGGTCCTTTCATGGACTTGTAATGGAAGAAAAAAATAATCTGCAACTGTCCCCCCCCCCCCCCCAACATGCAAAACAAGTTTTTGATGGAGGCATGATTCAACCCTGCCAAATTGAAGACAGGTAGCTCTAGGCTTTGTGTTAGATCACTTTGAAGTTTGGTTTGAAAAAATAGTTTTTAAAAACTATATATGGCTCATTGTTCAGTTACATGTATACAGGCTACTTTTGTCCTGATACAGACACACTAATACTGGTGCAACTTTGTGACACCCCTAGAGCAGTGGTTCTCAAATGATGGGGCAGGACCCTTCAGATCTTTCCTCCTCCTCCTCCTCCTCCTCCTCCCAAACTTTTTCTGTCTTAGAAGGGAAGAGAAAGGCAAGAAGGGTGCTCAGAGCCTTTGCCTAAGAAAGGAGGAGGCAACGAGCTATTTCCTTATAAGATGTTAAAATATGAATATACTTGAACGTGTCACTGAAAATACACACACTAAACAAAATATTTTTAGTCACATACTGCGTCAGGTGAGGGGGTGACATCTGGATATAGACATAAACAGTTTGAGAAGTTTGAGAACCACTGCCCTAGAGCATTCTCAAGATTTGGAGTTGAAGACCTGCATCAAAGAGCCAGTTAAAGAACAAGAGTTAAAGATTGGGTTAAATTCTGGATTGAAAGGGATCATGGTGGACACTGAAAAGACACACAGCAGCAGTTGTTGGATAGGCTGGACAGCAGAGCAGCGGGCAGCTAAGTCTGTTAAGGCAGGTGCTTCTTAAGGATGACAGACAGGGTAGCAAGTGGGTAAGTAGTTCAAGGAGGGGGCAGACTCAGGAAATCTGAACTATCAGAGGGTCCAGCCAGAATATGTGCTTGATCACTTTTCATCTTTTGAATCAAGTAAGCTAATCCATTCTCTTTCAATTGCAGCAAGGATATATACAACTTTAATGACAACAAATGATGCCACAGGTAATACTGTATTACCCAGAGGCTTTGTGTGTATGCATGTATATGTGTGAATTTAAAATAAGAATCTGAAATTCTTACAAAGTTGGTGGCTGAATACTCTGGTGCCTTTGAATGCCAAATGGTGTACATTTTATGCTGCCACAATATGTAACATAATTGGACTTTATAATTAAAGAAAAACCTACAGGACAGGGATGGGGAAAATGTAGCCCATAGGCTGCATGTGGCCTCTGAACCCCAGTTTTGCAGACTCCAAACCCTTAGTGATCCCTCTGCCTCAACAACTTGCTAATTTTGGTGCAATTTGTCACCCACCCACCCACCCACCCCTAAAAATGGTTTAAATGACCAAGAATCGTATGTATCCCAGTGCAGAAGTTTGGGTTACTCCTGCAAAATCCCCAGAACTCCAAAACAGAGGAAAGCAAGCAGAAAAAAAACAAAGTAATGTCACTTCCAGCACACCTTAACATACCAGTGGGATGGGGATTGGTGTCATAGGGGTAAAACTGGCTTTTGCTCCACCCTTGTAGTAGGGAAAAGACTGTTGTTAGACAGATGCTATGGTAGTATAAAAGACATACGATTTTCCCTTTAAAAATCTCTTCATTGTCTAGAATAGGGCAGAAGCTTAAAGAAGAGATGGGGAAAATGCTGTTTACAAATGTAATCCCCTTTCAGCCATTCAAGTCTACACATGTTGAGGAGAAAGTAGGAATGTGTTCCCTGGCCCAGCCCTCTCCCACTATGACTGCCCTCCATTCTCTGGAGAATGAAGGCCTACAGTGGTTTTAGGGCTCTGAATGGCATGGGGAAGCTTCTATTTTTACAACAGATTCCCACTGCACACCTTTGCCCTTATCCTCCATTGCCTGGGCATTGCTAGTGACAAGGAACCAGTGGAAGTTGGAGAGTGATCAGTAGGTGGGTCCCCATTGCTTCCTCACTCAGTACTAACAGTGTAAGGATTTGAAAGCCCAAATAGTGCTAGTGTTCCTCTAGTCAGCTTTTCTTGTCAGCTCCCTATGTCCTCCCTGTTCAGATGAACGAAGCTGGTCTTCGTTTTTCAGAAGTGACATAGCACTTTAGTTCAGTGTAGACAGTGATAGCTGTTTGGAAAGCAGGTATGTCTATGTGTGTGTGAGAGAGATTTTGCAACAGAGTAACTATAGGCTGTATTTTCTTTTAAAAAAATACTATTCAGAGAGTTCTTCGGCTATTCTGGATAAATCTTTTGGCATCGGTTCAGGAAATAGTAGCTGTATTCGGAATTTGACATCAAATATGAATAATAAACTATTAAGTGATCTGAGCAGCAGTTTTGTTACTGCTAATGAATACTGACTATCAAGCTGGATGGGAATGCATATTCCAATTCACACTCTTTACCTGAGTTTTTCGGCTGTATGTTCAGTGTCTAGGACTCTACATGAGTTTTGCGGTTGTATTTTCAGTGTCTAGGAGTGTTCGTCACAATATCCTGTCTCACCCCCAAGCTAATGTCTATTAACTGAGCATCAAACCTGTGATTACCATTCCAGCAAGGCAAGAATTTGTCTTGCTTGTTACAGGCAAAGGAACACAGGATTTGTCAGGTACATTGTTGTTGTTGTTGTTGTTGTTGTGTGCCTTCAAGTTGTTTCCAACTTATGACTGCCCTAAGATGACCCTATCATGGGGCTTTCTTGACAAGATTCAGAGGAGGTTTGTCATTGCCTTTCTCTGAGGCTTCGAGGATGTGATTTGCCCAAGGCAGTGGGTTTCATAGCCGAGCTGGGAATTGAACCCTAGTCTCCAGAGTCATAGTCCAACACTCAACCCACTATGCCACACTGGCTCTCTCAGGTACATACTATACGTTTACCTTTAAGCTTGTATATCTCTAATCACAGAGAGACAGTTTGGCCTAATGGCCTGAGTGTTGGGCTAGACCTCTGAGACCAGGGTTTGAATCCCCATGCGGTCCCAGAAACTCATTGGGTGACCTTGAGCAAACCACACTGTCATTACCTCAGAGGAAAGAAATGACAAATGTCTTTTTTAATAAATATTGCCAATAAAACCCTGATAGGATCACCATAAGGCAGGGTTGATTTGAAGGCACATAGGAACAAATCTATAAGCAAACGTTTTAAGTTTTAACAGACTATATACAATAAAACTGAACAAGAAGACAAATTTAACAGAACACCTTCTCTCTCCCAAGTTCTTGTCCGTTTTATAGTCATATTGGCTATGAACATTTGGGTCCTTGCAACTGTACTGTACTACAGGAAGACAGCTAAGAAGATTGACTAAAATCAGAGATTCTTCAGCCTCTTTTATCTAGTGCGGACCAAAAGGAAGACTGGAACCAATTCAATTTAGGCCAAAGTCTTGTCATGCTTCAGTATACCATCATTCCATGCAATAGGAAGCTTCTGATATTTTTGGAGTAAAGATGTCAGTATGAGTTTATTTGCACAGTTCCAAAGTTTGTTGGGATGCATACCCCGGTGAGCACTGTGTTGTAAGAAATGTTGATGAATGGATAGTATTTTAGGACTTTACTACTTAGTGTGTTTATGCTTACAACGCTACTGAAATATGTCTGATCAGCCTTTCTAGAACACTGTCTCTCAATTCAAACAAAAATCCTTCACTGATACCTTTATTGGCCAACCAAAATGCATAATATGCTTGTTGCAAACTTTCGGAGCTCCATGGGCTTCTTCATCAGGCAAGATGTTACAAACCAAACAGGAGAAAAACAATTGGAGAAGTTAGTCAGATGCTTACATGTTGTTTCAGTCTTTAGTTAAGATGGTATATGGTGGGGAGGATATCTTTTGCAGGCAGACTCCTCCTCCTTACATCCACCAAAATATTCCTTACACAAACACATGGAGACATCTTGAGGAATCCATTGTTGTCTGCCACAGAGGCCTGTGGCTTCACTGGAATGGAGACATACTGGATTGCAAAAGAAAGGTCCCTGTTGAGATGCAAATGGATTTTAAATGTCTTGGACTTTGAGAATTTCCCTTTAGCCACAGGGCCAGAACGAGGAGGATGGATGGATGCGAATTGAAGAAAATCACCAAGGTATCAGCAGTTTGATGACGACAACATAGGAGGTGCAGTCTTTAAAAAGTGTACGGTAAGTAGTTACACTTTTTAAAGACTGAATCAGTAGTTCTGATGTGTAACTAGCATTTCATGTTAAAAAACTTCTCATAAATGAAAAATAGTAATGTTTCTACCTGTGTGAATAAACCAACAACTGTTTCTTACTCCACTGTGGCAACAAAGAGACAAAAATGTTTTTCAGCTGACTCTGTACAATCCATTTACAACCTTTTTGAGCAAGCCATGAAACTTGTATGGATAAAAAAACCTCACTGTGCAAATAAAAGTTTTTAAAAAAAATATTAGATGAAATGTCTGTTATGTGGTTTTAATTCTGTAGGCAAAAATATTGTTACTTTCATGGTCTAGCAGTTGCGACTTTTCTACAGGGTTATTAGATTGACAGCAGATAGGTATTCCTTGCCAAGACTGGCTGGTACAGTTGGGTAATTTTTCATACTTGATGAAAGCCAGTGTCATGTAGGGATTATTATATTTGTATTAGAGCACCAAATTCAAAGATGAAATTTATTTCAGTCCTATTTGGGCAACCATACTTCTCCACACTAACTTAACTGATACATTTCTCCAGCCTAGCTTAACTCATAGGATTGATGAATTAATTAGATTAGAAAGTCATCTGTATATATTCCATTCTAAACTGTTGAGAGAGTTAGGGAACCCAGTGCTCCCCCCAGATGTGTTTTGGATAACTCCCAAAATTCTGGGCAACTGACCATGCATGACTTAACCAAACATCTGGAGATCGTCAGGTTGCCTACTCCAGCTTTAGAAGATTGAGATGAAAATGACAAAATATTTAACACACAGCAGCAGATGGAGAAATACTGTCATCACTTGCCATTTAAAGGCACTAAGGCTTCAAATAAGAGTTCTCATGATCACAAGATTCTTGATTCCAACATAAGGTAACATCAAAGTTGGTTTCTGGATCACTTTCTGTAGAAAAAAAAAGATCTCTCCTAAGACAAAAAGTTTTGAAATTGCCTCCACACCTGCTAAGGGATCAGGTGAGAGCAATTTTTTCACCTTTTCTGCAGGGACATGTAGTCCTGCAAGCCAAAGCAGTCCCCTAACACCCTCCTGTAGGATATTGGGGATAATCAAGGGTCTTCAGTCTAGGGCAGGTTGTCGACTGTATGATAGAACATACTTTTCCACTGATATATTGAGTATTCTTTCTGGAAAAATGGGTTCCATTCCCATTTCAGTACCTCCTTAATCAGCTTTCTTCAAGTTACTATTCAGCAGATGTGTTGGACAACAACAACTATCACCCCCAATAAGTGACCCTGAGACAGCCAGATTGGGGCAACCTCTGAACCAAAGAAGCTTGTGTTATAAGCAAGCAATTAGTCTTATCTGAATCATCAGAGGATCTGTGGCTACCAGTTTCTGCATCTTAACAAGCCTGTTAGAAAGAGGTACTAAGCCATGACTTCAAGACAGGATTGTGGTAACCATCCCAGTCCGACAACTCCTTCCCCAGTTCTCTTTAGACAATGCAGTGGCATGTCAGTTCTGTGGTTACTCCATCCAGAGTTCTCAATTACCACAAACTGAGGGTAACTGGAATACAATGGATTAAATGCATGAATTCATACATAGCCCCAGTTCCCAGTAACTGATGCTATGGTTAGTAAATGGCATACCAGATCCTATAGATTCTGGAGATTGGAACTAGGCCAGTCTTGTTGAAAGAGGCTTCTTGCCTTGGATGTATAATCATACAGTAGAGCAGGGCTTCTCAACCAGAGTTCTCTGGAAGTCACTAGGGGTTCCATAATTGATCACAACTGGGAGGAAAATAAACAATTTGTAGATATGATTTTCACGCAGGGTTTACATGAGACCTGAAAAATATCTCAAGGGTTCCGCCAGTGTAATAAGTTCAGAAAGGATGCATTAGAGGGTATCTAAACAAGTAAGCCAGATGCAAAATGCTGGCAAAGAAGATCCCAGGCAAACAAGACTAGACTCTATATCAGGGGTAGGCAACCTAAGGCCCCAGGCCGGTCCTACTGCCACTGCCCCCCGCCCCCGCCGCCTGCCATGATGATCTTGATTATTGTTGTTATTACTTCTTCTTGGGGTTTCCTTGGCAAAATCTCCACAGGGATTTTGCCATAGCTTTTCTGGGGCTCAGTGAGTATGCATGCATATTTTTAATTTTTTAATTTTTTTTTAATTTTAATTTTTATTTATTTTTGGTGCTTCGGCCCCCACAATTGTCTGAGGGACAGCAACCCGGCCCCCAACTCAAAAAGGTTGCCTACCCCTGCTCTATATGAATGCTTGTTAAACTTCAGCCTACAGTGGGATGTATTTCAAATCAAGTGCGTACCTTATCGAAGTCTAATGCATCCGTTCTTAACTTCATGGCTCAAGTTTTGTGGTCCACATTTTGCCTTCTTCATGCTGATCAGGCCTGAGAGGCCACCATTCATTCTCTATGTGTCCTAATATTTTTCTAACAGATTAGAACATAGGTGGGCATCAGCCCTCCAGCTATAGTTAAACTGCAAGTCCCAGCCAGCATCGCTTGTCAATAGTGTGGAATTGTAATGCAACAACTGGAGGGCCACATAATCTCCCACCCCTGAATGAGTTTCATGCAATACCAGTATTTTACATGTTGATGATCTTTAATAGTCTTGCTGAGTACGAGTGTATGCCCTTCTCTGGAAAGGAGGTGCAATAATGCTTATAAATCTGCAAACAAAGATCAACATCTGGCACTTCATGACTCAAAATATCTCATTTAAAACTCTACTAGGTAATATTCCAAGAATTAAAAATAGACATTTCTTCATAATATGAGAGTTACCTTTAAAAATTCTGAATACTAAAATGACAGTTCTATTTTATTTGCATACTTTAATTCTTAAAAAATCAACTTGCCAACATCAAAAATTATTTTATCTTACTGAAATAGTTTATTTAATATATATATATATATATATATATATATATATATATATATATATTTCTTCCAATCCAGATCTTCCCACAAATAACAATTATATAAAATATGTATGCCTTCAGCAAAAGGGAACATTTTTAAATTGTATACATGTTTAAACAATAAGCTTTGTATGCCAAATATGCATTTCTTAAAATATGCTGGATTCTTGCTGTGATAAATACTATTTTGCTTCATCGTGGGCTTTCAAGATAACTGAAATTAGGTACATTTTTAAAAAAATTAAGTTATGGGTCATATAACCTTTTTGAGGCCAAGTGTATATAAATAATTATAACTGAATATATAGTGGATAAATCACAGTGTATTGATGGGAGCGGTGCATATAAGCTCTGGTCCACTGGTAACATCTGTCACACATGACCTGTTGCAGTGAATTCTGATTCATTTCAAAGGGCTTTAATAAGAGGAAATCTCAGTGTAAAGCAATTATCAACTTCAACTTCTCCACAAGCTTTCTTGAAACAAAGAGGAATTGCACAGGAGTCCTGTTTAGTGAACTACTATATGAGATTCTAGGAACTGCAAGTCCAAAGTTCACAGTTGTGATTTCAAACAATTCCTGGTCCGCCTTCCAAACCTTGTTCCTATTACTAAAGAAAACAACCTAGTGAAATGTCTCATGCTCTTCATTAATATGTTAGATTTGTTTTCCATGAGCACACAGCCACACAACATATATATGTATGCATATATATGTATACATAGGGAGGAAAAAAAAGAGACCAAGGAGGAGGGTACAATAATTCTTTTTCTTTTTTTACTGCCATCATGTTTAACATTATAGCATACTGTAGTTGTATAAAACATGCATTTTCTGGGATAAATTATGGACATGGCATGAATGAGCTCACATAAATTATATGTTATACAAAATCAGAAATAAAAAATAATCAAATTAAGTGCCTCCAAGGCCTTTTGCTCCTATCTGTTCTCAAACACACATAACTGAAATTATCTTCCTATTCCTAAAGCTATGTGCCAAGAGAACAGGATTCAAAAAGTTTAAAATACATCTATATTATGTTCCATTCATTAAGGGTTTGTAACAGTCCTTCATTATTGTGCGATGAAAATGTAAAAATAGTTATAGGGTTTTTCTTCTTCTTCAGAAATAAAAAAACACCTAGGGTAGTATGCAAAAAAGAAAGGCAGAATGAAGTTTCATAGCACTTAGTAAGGGCAATACAAAATCAACAACTAATATTGAAGTTTGTACAAAGGGCTGGATGGAAAATAATGTCTATGCATGAAAGCTATATATTAGGTTCTAATACTACCGTACTAGTTCACTGTTTCTGAAATCAATAATCAACTGACCCACCCTCCCCTTCCAAACCCATTAGATATACATTCAGAACAAACTGACAATGATATAAACTATTATATGTAAACATAGTGCACTATATTGTTCTGCCACAAAGCAAAATTGCATTCTAAGAGCTGGTAAACTGCATCCGTTTTCTCTCTCTCTTAAATATCTAGAATGGGCATAGACTTTAAGGGAGCAAAATTAATTTAAGGCATTCAAGACTGGTAAAACAGGACTGCCCATTACGTAGAAACTGAAGTGAGTATATACTTGGAGCATCTCATTATACTTTGCTGCTGAGCACAGACATGCAGCTATACAGGTAAGAATGATATAAACTTCAACAGTATGGCTTTATACAAGTGCATAGTCGCAACTGCAGTTCATGGTATATGAATAATATGTATAAAAATAAAGTGGAAAGTTTTTTTTAAAAACCCTCTTGCAGCATTACAGTACAATATACATATTTACACACCAAAACACATTCACACACAGTATAATGGTCACTTTTTAAAGATGCAGTCTTCATCAGTGTGACAGACCCCTTCCCGCCCACCACCCAAAACCCCACCCTCATTCTTCTGGCAAACTTGCTGGTGTCATTTCTCTTTTTAAAAAAATACCAAAACAAAATAGGGATAGATTCTTCATGCCTTTGTTTCCTTTCGTGAAATGTAGTGTGAGTCATTCCAAGGTAGATTTTGTGGAAGAGTTTAAGCGTATCCTTGCACTATCACCAACCACTCCTAATTTTGATCAGCCAGCCAGCCAGATTACATTATGAAAACACACACAGGAATTATTAGTAAGCTGTATTGCAACAAAAAAACAACAACACCTCCCTGTAAACTTCTGATATATATATTTATATATAACTGTCTTTCAGGAACATATATATATATTTTCATAAAAATTTGGGGATATGATGTTTCAGTCTTATTTCAATAGGAAGAAAATCACCTTCAACCGTGTCTGCATTCACAGAAGGCAGTTAGCTGGGGGGAAAAAGAAAAGATTTGGTCAGTAAATGCAGTCTAATTCATTTCAAAGCAACAGAATTGTTCCTGGTGAAATTAATTCCACTTGCAGGCCTCTTAAGACAAGCACCAAGCTAGAAGCAGCATGAGGAAATTACTGGATTTTCCACCTTGCATGGGAGAGGCTAACAAAACAGGGGGATCCTCTAGATGCTTTGCACATCTGCCTGAAGTATCTCAAGTCTTCCGACCTTTAAGCAAATGGCAATCCATTTACTCCTATTTAGCAGATGGACAGGATAGCATGGGCCAGGCCCCTGTCACTGCACCATGGACCCATTAATACCAGGCACCTTACACCTGCCTCCGCAGCTGTGTCTTCACAAAAGACTCCTATTGCAGACCAAAAGGGCAGAAATGGGGTGCCTGGCTACACCCATGTGACCAGGCGCCCCATCTGACATCTCAGGCTGCAACGGGGGCTGGCTGTGCGGTCTGCTGGCTGTCACCGCAGAGCAGGGCTATTTGATACTAAGGCCCCTTTGCGTCAGCATTGGTCCAAAACTGCCAGATCGGATCTGAACAGGCTGATCCAGGCCTGTATCATCTGTACAGGACGACACAAGGCCAGGGGGAGCACGGACCTTTTGACACATGCATACAGGCCACTAGTTAAATGGATACAAGCAGAAAGTTTCCCTCTCTTTCTCCTGTTTCAGAACATCTATGTTTAAAAACTTGTACTTCTGCATCTCTTGGTCTTTCTGCAGTTATGGAAAAGGCTCCTGTTTTGTTCTGGCAGCTGAGCCACTTTTTCCTCTGAACAGCAATGCCACTCACTTTGTTATTACAAGGAATTATACGACAACTGTTGCAACTGAGATTAAGCTGTCCTGTAAGCTTTCACTGTATACGCCCACGTTCCGTGAGATGGAAGAATCCCCTTTCTAAAGAGGAATATGGTGGGAGGGGATGATACCCCCATTAAGATCTTGCTGGGAAAGAATACATATTCCATCTCTTTCTGCAGCTGCAACCTGAACACAACTGATGAGGAAGTGAAGAAGAATCTCTCTCCCTTTCACATTTAACCATTTTCATATTCATACCTGTAAACTGTATCTTTAGGGCTTAGAGAATCAGAAAACATGGCTCTCTTCTAAAGCATTGACTAGTCATAATGATGGGGTGCAGGGGAAAGGGGAAGACTGGGACTCTCCTACTTCCACCCCCCCTACTCTAAAGTGATAGGCATTCATCTACTGAAATGAAAACAGTTGCTTACATTTGTAATTCAACGTCTTTGCAATGCAACTTATATCACACATGTATTTGTTAGAAAAATGAAAAGGCACACCAATGCAAAGAAAGCCAAGGCATATATAGATGCCGCAGAACTATTGGCAAAAACGCCATGTGCAAGTCACTAACAAAAATGAAAAGTTGCACCACATTTCAAAACATGTTGGTGCCCACACCTGAGCCTGAGTAACATAACAAACTGAATAAATATGTAATTTGATTTGATTAAAAATAGATACTCAGGAAATTAACAATATACAACAAACTGGTAGACATGGATTTTAAGAATTATAATTTCAAGGTACTTCAGGAGTCAGGTAACATGCATCATCAAATGGTTCTGAATATTGTTTTGGGTCATGAAGTTACTTTCAGGGAATTTAAAATTCACACTTTTCATCTACTGAGAAAAAATCCAAGCAGCATGCTTCATTTTAAGAAAGCCAATCCATTCTCCTCTAGATACCATTTACCTCTTCAGAACAAACACGTTATCATCATCGCTATCATCAAGATCGTTATCGTTCTCAGCATCATCAATATTAAAACCAATATCAAAATCAATATCATCAAATGACCAATCCCAGTCTCTACATGCCATATCAATCAATCTGTAAAATGAGGTTTTAAAGTTTGTGAGCCACAGTCCACTTAAAATGCTTCTTAATATGACAATTATAGCAACACACATTTTTGTCCTTGTGCATCATTATTGTGACATATTGGCTGTGGCCGAGAATCCATAGTGTATAGATCCCATGATTTCCTACTGCTGGCTATTAGAATTTAAAAACAACAACTGTGAGGCTAATAAAGCATGCCAATGTATTGATGGGATGCTTCCTACCATACAGATAAGAGACTTTATAGTCAGTGGATGTGATCTGGAAGGACTTGAAAATATAAATGCTGAGCTTTTTCTTCCCTGCTCCTTGGCACACAGTGTTTATTAGAAGCGTCTCAGGTCTGAAATTGAGAGTGGTGTGGTGGGGGAAAGTAGTATATTCCCTAGAAGTTCAAGGAGTTAACATAGAAGATAGGAGCTCAGCTATCTGCCTGCAGACAAAGATCTAACAGTATCGTTCTGTCCAACCCTTACCTAGAAACTATGGGCCTTTACAGACTGCCAGAAATAGTGCAAATTGAGTCCACTTTAAGGATTAAGGTTAGGGTTAGGGAATCATGGGAACTGTATTTTATTGTGGCACCAGAGCTCTCTGACAGAGAAGGCTCAATGTCTCAGAAAAAAACCCAATTCCCATGATTCCCTAGCACTAACCCTAACCCTTAAAATGGACTCAATTTGCACTATTTCTGGCAGTCTGCAAAGGCCCTATGGTTTTAGTACAAATAGGATAGGTTGCATACCTGTAATTGTAGTTCTTTGTGAACTCACAGAGACCACAAATAAAAAACTTACCTTTCCTGTGTGTCTTGGAAAAACATTTTAAATGTTGAAGCTCATACAAACATTATTTGTACATGAGTTTCCCTTTATAAAGCACAATCTAATAATTTAGCAAAAACTGTGGCCACCAGTTAACTCCCGATAAATATGAAATGAAACAAATTTCTATTTAAAACTTGTTTTAAAAAAAATCCAACAAAATACTTTTGATTTAGTTAACAAGTTCTATCATGTGACTAAAGCATTCATAAGGAGTTCAATTAAGCCTGCACTGACTTGTGAAGTATATTGTTACATATGAATAATAATTCTCAAGAACAATACAGTTAGGCTCAGTTAAGATTTAGTGCTAAATGATCACTTAGTACTCTTTCAAGTTCACTTTCCCCTCCAACTTCATTCCTCCCTTACTCTTCCCTACATCTTCTGGCACACATATAATGCAGCAACTCTCATGGCTTTTGCTCACTCAGTAACAAAGCATGACATGAGACTCCCCAAGTTCTCTGTGTGAACCACATAATGGCGCAGCAGTATTTCAAATTATGTGCACTGCAGATCAGGCAGAGACCATGAAGTACAGGCTGCACAGTGCAACTTCTACTTGCTCCATAGTTCAGGAAGGTAAGAGACCTTCCTTAAATTTTCTGGCATTGATTGAGAGTTTAGGTGATGGCTTTTCAGAGTGTGCACTGTTGACATCCTAGGACTGGCTTCCCCCTCAAAGCCTTCCTTCCTGATGAGATTTGCAGAGGCCCAAAAATAACATCCCTATACATCTCAGGAAAGATCACCTCAGAAGAAATGTTGCTCCTCTCACACAGAGAAAGCAATTCTTCAGAAACTGTCTAAGTCAAGGCTTTTTGTATACAATTATACTACAGGCTAATACTCCCTTATCCAAAATGCTTGGGAGCAGACATGTCTTGGATTTTGGTTTTTTTGGGAGTTCGGAATATTTGCTTATACTTAATAAGATAGCTGGAACGTGGGACCCAAGTCTAAACATAAAATTCATTTATGTTTCGTATACACCTTCTACATATTGCCTGAAGGTAATTTTATACACAATATTTTTAATAATTTTGCGCATGAAACAATGTCTGTGTACCCCGAACCACCAGAAAAGTAAAGTTGTCACTGTCTCAGCCACCCATGTGGTCTTTTTGGGATTTTGGAAGATTTCAGATTTTGGAATTCTGTACTCAACCTGTACAAGCTTTCTAAAATGAGTAATATACTAAATCAATCAGTCAGTCAATTAAAGCCAACTGATTTCATGGATCCAAACTTATCTAAAAGGTTAAAATATAAATGAAATAAGACACTTCAATGGTGGTGGACATCTCCTTTGGAGGGGTTTAAATAAGCTGAATGACCTTCTTTCAGAGTGCTTCAACTGCATATTTCTGCATGGCAGGGGGCTGAACTACATGACTGTTGCAATCCCTACTGACTGCAATTCTATACTGTAACTGGCTAATTACTGGAAGTGCTTCACAGCTGCAAAATATATTATTAAAATAACAAGCTATATATTATGAATTTTATAGTTATTTGTTTGTCTGTTGGGTGTTCAGCTTTAGTAGTCATTGTAACAGAAAAAATAAAAACATAAAGCAGTATGAACAGAAAAGCAAAATGGGGAAATACATGTTATAAGTAAACACAGCCTGTAAAAATGATTTTTTTAACTGAAATTTTAAACTGAAGTATTGTCACATAAGCTGAATGACAAATGCCTGAAAGTAACTACATGAAAGTAGATCATGGGAGTGCTTTTCACAAGACTCTTCATGTCCATCTGGCCATGTTTAAAATTGCACCTTAGGACAAATAGCTCCTCAAAGAGGAATGCAACATAAACACTTCTAAAATTAACTTATACACAGACACCCATCATGCTAGACTTCTTCATAAATTAAGCACCTTTTAAAAGCTAGTACTTATTTGTAAAATATTAGGAACTCTTTGTACTCCTCCCCAGATCGAAAGACTTCATCCACCAAGTTCTATCACCAGCTGAAGGGTTGTTTTTTTCTTACCACTTGCTGAGCTCTTATATGAGCTATCAATTTAAGTATACAGTGATAGTGTTTGAGTATACAAGTTTTTGTTTTAGAATCTTTTTTTTTTATTTTCCACACTACCTCTAAGTACAGTCAGCCCTTGGTATCAATGGGGGATCTGTTACGGACCCGCCTGCAGACACCAAAATCTGTGGATGCTCAAATTCCATTGTCCCCAATGGTGGCACATGAACATGGCCACACCGCCATTAGGGACAGCCCCTGCTGTCCCATGGTGGTGTGTGCATGTGGCTGCATGGCCATTGGGCACAAGAGAATGTAATGGAGGTGCAACTGCATGCACGCACTGCTACAGGACAACGGGAACTGTTTCTAATGACAGCACAGCCACGTGCATGGGCCGCCACTGGGGACAACGTGTGCAAGTCCGTGGATACCAAGGGCCAACTGTACTTCACTTGTGGATAGAAAAGTAAGATTTGTAATGAGTAAAAACATTGTGCAGGCAAAAAAAATTGGTGGCTTGATTCAATAAAAAAGATTATGGGTCAGGATCAAGAACAAGCTGGTTGCAGTTAAGTGTGCATGTGTGCCTTCAAGTCGCCTGTCAATTATGAATCCCATAGGGTTTTCTTAGACAAGGAAAACTCGAGATGATTTTGGCCAGTTCCTTCCTCTGAAATATAGCCTATGGTACTTGGTATTCATTGACAGTCTCCCATCCAAGTATTAACTACTACAGTCTACTTAGCATTCAAGATCAAATGGGGGTCTGGTACCTTTAGGGTATTTAGGCTACGGATACAATTAAATACTTTGTGTGAGTTTTGTGTGCTCCACTGCTCTCAATGGAATTTAGAAGTGCAACTAATTTTCTCTGATTGGATTAGACTCTCACTTGTACATTTTATTTTAAAAATTGTTACTCAATATGCTTTCAATATTTTACTCATACATCTGCTGTTATTTTATATGCAACAAATGCCAAACAGAAAAAAAAGCATGAAATGCACAGAAATTGCCTTTCATGCCATTCAAGTCATACTCAGAATTGATTTGTCATTAAATGACAATATTGTTTTTGTTCTTCAGTTAAAACCACATTTGTAATGCTAATTAACAGCACTGTAAGACAATGCAAAATCAATATATTTAAATGTTAAAGAAGTGTGTCTACTTTTTAATATCAATTTATTATCTACACTCCCAAGTAATGAGTTAATTATTATACCAATATCATTCAAAAATATTGTCATTTAGGCCTCATAGCCACGTTCTCATGGTTAGTTCTCACAGTTAACGTGCTTCAGTCACAGGTCCCTATTACTTACTGTTGAAATGTTAAATAAACAACACAGTACAGAAAAAAAAACACAACTCAGTGAAGAATAATTCGAAGGACAGGCCCAGAACTATAAAAAATAAATAAAATAAAATACATCTGTCATAAAATAGTAACAATCAAAATATGGCATGTACTGTATTCATTCAAAAAGCTCATCACATGTGAAACCAATTCAGATCCAGAAATCAATACTTAGGTCTCCAAAATTTCCCAGTGGAACAATAATGCCATTGATTAGACATCCTCTTGAAGTTAATTTTCAGCTGGCAGCTGGTGTAAAATGTAGTGACTCACCCAACAGGAGTGGGAGACTAAAAAAACCTGCTGAAGTAGTTAGTAGACTTTCAAGTCCAACTGAGGATTGCCATTTTACCTATAAATATAAATGTTCTTGGGATATACATCTCAGCAAATCTGTTACATGGTTGCCACTTTTTCAAGTGAAGAAAAATGGCACTTTCAAGAGGCGTGTCAATTTTTTTCCCCAGCAAGGAAAAAATATTCACAACTGAAAAAAGTCTATATTATAGAATATTAAGTGGCTAACATATAGCTAGGCTAATCCTCATCAGCAGCCCTCATCTGAATGTACAGAAAGGATACAAACAAAATAGCCACCACAACCACCATGTTCTGATACCAGAAGTCAAGAAAGCATTTAACAAATCCTATATACAAAAACTCTTTTACTCTTTTTAATAGTTAGCCTTTGTTCCTGTAAAAGCAGAAAATTCTTAAGGTGGTTTCTTCCCACTGCTCCCTACCAACCAGGCAAAAGAGAATGCTATATAGCAACTCGCCTGATCTTGGACGTCTATTCTGGTACAATAAATCAGACAGGTTTTAAATATAGCTCTTGAGATTTCTTGAGACTCTGAAGAGTCTCCTTCAAGCTCAGGTAACCTTACTTTAAATGGAAGACATCACAAGACATACTGCTAACTGACATCATTAAAACAAAGCATTCCACTACTTCAGTGCTTCCACTAATGCAAAGCCAAAAATAATCATTTTACTGCTTTGCTAAGTGGTTTTGACTTGGACTTTAGCCTTGGACTTCCTAAGCCAACTCCTACAGTATGTACTGACCATTTCTCTCTTTGCCCCAAACATTTACAAAACAGATTAGAAGGTCTCCTGAGCTATTTTACCAGTAGCAGCAATAAAATGCTGTCATGCTGGATGTTACACTTTAGAGGCACTCAGAAGTCTTTAAGTGAAATTTAGAAAGCATTAGCTATTTCTACTGGCCATAATAACGATTTCTCATAAAACACTGCAGGGGTTTTGTGGGGGGAGGGGGATTGTTTTTACCTTGGAGGGAAGCCTTCCTTTTTATTTGGAGGAAGCTGTTTGCTTGGCCGTCTGATAGACTGGTTTGGCTGTACCTTCATGGAAGTCCTTGGAGAAGAGCGTGCAAATGGATCTGGTGCTGGAGGTTTCTTGGGAATCCTTTTCCCCAGGCGGCTCACCCACTTCTGTTGATCCTCTGTAGAATTGGCTAACAGTAGTAGATTCTTTGCAGTTGATATATCATAATTCACTGAAACATATTAAAAACCAGTGACTTAGAATGCACATACAGAAGTCAAACTTACTGTACTTTGGAGAAAAATTAGTAATCAGGTTCTTTGTTTCCTATCACAGACATGTATGTCCTGTCAAAGCTGGCCAGTTTTAAAGAGCTACTGGTTTAAACATGTGTTTTACCCTCCCAGCAGGCGTAACTTGTTAGCATGCAACAAAATCTAGCCAAAGAGCAATCAAATGACAAGACAGCTCATATAACTGTACACCACAACCCCCCCAAATTCATCTACAAGGGAAGTTTGGGGTGGGGAGGGCAGCTTGACAGGCTAAAAAAGACATAAAATGTGAAATTACTGATAAAAAAAATCATGCTAGCATTTACTCATATTCTGAATACTGCGTGCTTTTACATTAACAAAGACACTGTATGGATGTAATTTTATACACAAACACAGCACACTTACTCTAATAAACAAATCACTACTGGACTTCACAGGAAGTAGGAGTGTCATCTGACTATTCCAACAGACCAACCCAAGCTATCTGCTAGATACCTTTGCAAGGCGCTATGATCTCTTCTTTTTTATCCATGTGATCTTTATGGCATTTGATGTGGCAGCGACGGCACTCCAGCGCAGGAGGAGGTTTGAACATGTGCCATAAGGGCTTCATACAGGCCTCACAGTTGGTTGGAAAGTGATATAGTGTAGGTATGAATTCATGTCCCTTGTGGCAAATATAGTTTGATTTCTCTCCTGCTGATTCCACTGAAAATTCCTGCTCCTTCTTGCTTTCTCCTTCGTTATCATATAGAATCTGGATCGTACACAGAAAGAGCATGCCAGTAATTCTTGATATATAAGCAATCTTTTTCAAAGGAGCCAAATGAAAAAGAGAGTTTTGAGCTTCAAAATGTAAAAAAATCAGATTTTATTCACTGAAAATTTGCAGTGCATTTCACCCTACTAATTATACTGTGGACTTCTTTCAAAGCAATGCACTAACACCACTTACAGATACAGTGGGACCTCAGTATCTTCAGGGACTCCATTCCGACATCCCCCCAAGGATACCGAAATCCGCGAGACCTCAAGTTCCATTATCCTCAATGGGGGTGCATACACACAGCCGTGTCACCATTAGGGACAATGGGACTTCAGGTAAGCCTCTGTTGTCCCCAATGGAAGCGTGGGCACACGGCTGAACCGCTACTGGGGACAACAGATGCTGCCCTAATGGTGGTGCAGCCATATGTGTGCACCACCAATGGAGATAATGCAGGCTTGCTGTGCGCAGATAATTAAATTCTCAGATGGCAAGTCCGCAGATATTGAGATCCCACTGTATGTCCAAAAATCAACTTCCAGATTTCATTTAGTGTTAGACTTTTTTATAATCTATTTATTTCATTAAGTGGGAGCTAATTAGTGTGATGTGCCATGATTTCCTGCTTAGTTCAGGCCTTTGTTCCCAAATAATGGAGATGTCAGTGAGATAAAGAGATGGGATAAAACACTTCCCACTTCCAAGGGCATATGAGATGTTCATACTAACAAAAGCAAAACAAAGCAAAACAAAAATAACAATTTTTATTTATTTCCTGCCTCTTCTCAATGCTCAAGGAGAATGAGACTACTGCAGACTGATTATGAGACTGATTCAAATTGCTTAGTAATATAAAGAATACTTGCAATTCCCAGTAAACTTATTTGATGTACACAACTTGATGTAAATTGTGAATGCTTTATGCAAAGACTTTTTTTTTTTTTTTGGAGGGGGGGGTTTTGAAGAGGAGGGAAATATGCCTTCCACTATATAATGGACAAGTAGAGGCCTAGAAAATAACTGGGAAAATACAGTGAAAAATGTTTTTCCCTAACCTACTCATTTTTCTCTCTAATGGCTCTTATTTTTAAATTCAAATAGAAAAAAATGGTGCCGTGCAGAAGAAAAAAAAACTTCCTACCACTGTAAATCCGTATTTATCCTCAAAATGTGCTGTTTGCAGCTAAGGGGCTCTCTGAAGCGGTTGGGGAAGGAGAAATATGAGAGAAAGATGTGTGCTCATGGAACGCTGGATTTCTGTTGCAATAAACTTTATGGCACTGTCTTGTTCTGTAAATTTCATAAATATGCTAAAGGCTATAGCTTTACATGCTGAAGTATAAATAATGCATATTGGTAAAGCAGCAAATCAAATTTATTTTTCATTAAGAAATAATCATGAAATACATTCTTCCTTCGCTAAAGTCAAAGTAGTTCCAACAGTTTCCACTTTATGAAGCTCACCATGACAAACAGTTGGGTAACACCACAGAATTATTTTAAGATAAATTGATAGAAATGACAGTCCTTTAAAACAAGGATGGAGATTTTTTTTCACCCTCCTAGGACCAAATTCAGCTTCAGAGATGTTCTTTGGGCCTACGTGTCAATTATGGGTGAGGCCAAAAAGCAAAACAAGAAAAGCAGCAAATTTCACTGTTACGATTTTAAATGCAAGTATCTAAACCTTATGAGAGGCCTTTAACTTTTTAGAAAGGAGAGAGGACCAAAGAATAAGCTGATAAATCACAAGGAGTAGAGCATGATTATTTGGGAAACACTATGGGGCCTCATCAGGACTTCAAGAAGACTGGATTTGGCCGTGGACCTAAAATTCCCCACCCCGCCTAAGGAAACAAATTTAAATAAAATTAGAATAATAGCATGTTCTGATTAGTTGCAGAAGATGATGGAATACTCCATCTTCCTCTCCCACCAAAGCTTAATTTTTGCTAACAATACCTGGAAAATCCTGGGAATATCCTTGGAATCTGCTCTGTATACATCTGTTTGCGTGACAGGCCGAACATGGAATAGTTTGCTATAACAGCGTGAATGCAGAAAAATAGTAAAAATGTAAGATGTGAATATTAAAGTGTATAATTCTAAACTACTAGTGTTTATGGAAACTTTCTCATTTACTTTTGTACCACTGAACCTGGATACTAAATAATAAAACTATTATTTAAAGTTTTGCTAAAGAAGACTCTACAATTAGTGCATTTTTGAAATTGACAAGTATTACTTCAAGTAATAACTGCATCACTCTTTTTCTATGTATTCTTTAGACAAACAGCAAGTAAGTCAGCACAAAGTAATAACAAGAAATGTCTATAAAATGTCTGCCATTATCTTGACTGGACCCAACAATGAGTTAAGAATCAATATTAAAATGCACAGCAGTCCCACCAACCTGGTGCTATCCAGATGTTTTTGGCTAATACCTCCCATAACTCCTAGCCAACAGCTATGTTGACTGGGGATGCTGGATGTTGCTGGTAACCGTCCCTTCCTTGGGTTGCTTATCTCCAGAGAGAGTAAAGATGGTTCAAATAAAGGATTTTCTTTAACCATCTCTTTTTTCAATTACCATCCTTTTTTCAATTAACATGGCTCAAGGACGCAGTGACCCCCAGACAGATTTCTAACAGCTACATTGATCATCAATGCTTCTGACAATTATGGGCTAAATCTAACTGGCACTCACAGGTAGAGTAGATCCACTGGATCAGTGGGAACTTAAGTCAAATATCCTATAATTTTCAAAGATTCAATGTGTCTACTTTAGTCAACATTAACCACCAGGTTTAGACCCATTATGTCTGTCCTATGTTATTTATATGGGTTGCTGATAGAATGGAAGACCTGTGCTCAGAAACACTAACAATTGGGCACACACCCCTCCAAGTGTTTCTAAATTAGAATGAAAACCATACATAATTCACTTTCCCAGTCTGAAGTACAAAATGGCTGGTATGTACACAAGATAAGATTCCTTCACCATGGTCACACTCTCCACTTTTTCCATCACACTATTAACAACTAACTTTGAAGAGCTTTTTTATAGTTTAGGGGACTGTTAATATAAAACTCAATCCTAGCTAAAATCGCTGATTAGAAAACAAAGAGAAAAGGAAGGGGATGGTGGATGTGATCCTGCACCCAACTTTCTTATGTCTACTATGGCTAAAGGAACTGAGACCACTGTGGGTAAACGAGCACTACAGTATTAATATGTACTCTATAATTAATTATAATTTGCCAATTTCCATACATCATTAATTGATATAATTTAAATAATGTATTTTCTCTTAGTTCAAAATATTTTTCTTTCCAGAGTCTCTGAGAATTTTAATTTAAAATTTGTTGTTGTTATGTGCTGTCAAGTCATTTCCGACTTATGGAAACCTTAAGGCAAACCTATCACAGGGTTTTCTGGGTCTGAAAATGTGTAACTTGCAAGCAGGAAATTGGACCCTGTTCTCCAGAGCTGCAGTCCACTGCTCAAAACACTACACCATATTTAATATATTTAATACATTCTATTTAATACATTCTATTTAAAATGTATTACTCTAATGTACTATCTAAAGCAAACTGATAAAATGAATAAAGTCTTCTAGTAAATACATACTCAATGTCTAAGACCATGTAAGGGTTTGATTGTTCTTTATCTTGCTCACTATGGTAGAATAGGACCTTCTTGCTGCTAACAACCACATACTGTTGAGAAAAAGAAACAAATATGGGTCAGAATTTTGCATTTTGACTTCTACAAACCATCTCTCTTCCAAGGTAGTATTTTTACAGTATAAAGATATATCATAAAATGGATCTACATAAATTATTCTTTGAACCTATCTGGGTACTATTTAAATTATTTCTTACAACGGCATAGCTGTAAATATACTGAATCACAATTTATGTTACAACTGACAAAACAAGCAAGTGATGTTAACAACATAAGGTGTAAACAAAAAGCACACATTATCACAGAGTTATGAAGTGGGAAGTGTCAAAATCTGGACTACAGTCGCAGCTCTGTTTTCACAGACCTGGAGTCCGTATCCCTTGTCCGTTCGCGGGTGGCAAACAGAGGGGGACAAAATGGGGTGTGAGCCCATGGCGCACCCGCAGGCATGTGCCATCATTCAAGCCAATGGGGCTTGAATATTGGCAATTTTCCATTTTTGTGGGGGGGGGGGCAGAATAGATCCCCCCGTGAAAATGGAGGGGCGACTGCATTTAAAAAAAAAAACACATAGGAAAAAAAACCCTTACTTCACCCCAAATGAGCTATTTCTGTGATTTTTGGCTTACAGTTGGTCTCTTGAAGTTGCATAGCCAACATGTGCAAATTTAACTCCTCCCTTGCAAAATACATGACCTTTGCCTGTATCTGCAAACAAAATACCATTTGGACAATGGTTCCCTAACTTTTATATCTCAAGTTCCACTAATGTCATTTTAAAAAACTAGAATCCTACCATGGAAACAAATGGTCCACTTTTCCCAGAAAGAACATTTCTATATTTACAGGCCTTGTGATAGTATAGCTATCATTTATACTAAGTTTTAAAGACATAAAAAATTGCTGCAGTATTATTGTGAGTAAACACACACACACACACACACACAAATAGTAATTCCATTAGTAGTGGAAAACTGTAATATATTTTAACAATAAACTCTAGTGCTATGGTAACTATAAAACAGAAAGAACATAAAAAATGCAACAGTACTGTATTGTTGGGACTGATGTTTATTGCTTTTACTACTGTTTTACCTTTTTTAAAATTATATTTTAAATGACTTTAATATATTTTAACTATCTGTTTTTAATAGTTTTGTTGTTTAATTTATTTATTTTTTAAAAAACCTCTGGAATGTACATTTTAACCAACTTCTATTTTAATTTTTTTTAACTGCCTTGAGTTCCTTAGTGAGAGAAACATAGGTTATAAATTGAATAAATAAAAAAATAAACAATAAATTGCCAAGATGACAGGGTCTCATTTGTGATAAATACACCATTGCCTGAGACCTACTGTTCTAGCTTATGCCTACTGATTTCCCCTGCTCCTTCCACTCTCGTCTCTTAAGAGAAAACTAGTAACTAAGAAGGGAACTACAATGACATAAGTAACCAACAGGGAAAGGCAGCAAGAAAGGCTCCTCTTTCCCTATGTTAGCAAGATTTTTATCCCACTTAGTTTCCTCTGCCTACTGACAGAAGACTCTTCTCAGCTCTTCTGAATTAAGAATTCTCAAGAGCTCGTGTGTATTAAATGTAACGTGATTTTCATCCTGAAAAGCAGCAACAAGTCACAAGCAGTAATTAATGCTCTATGTTTGGTTCAGCATAAAATGACAGAACGTTCTGCATACCAAAGTAACATCTTTAAAAAATTACGTCTTACCTTTCTAACCCATCCAAATTTCTTTGTGTTGTTTCTGGCAGGCAACGATAGCCAACCCTCTAATCTTGACTCTGAAGAGTATTAAAATGAACAAATATTTAAAGAAATGTTATTATTTAGGCATTTTATTTTTATGAACTCATGCCAAGTTGAGAAAAATGTTTTTCTAAAAGGCATGCTCGTCTGAAACTCTTCTACAAGTTAATACTACATCTTATACAGCTGAAATACAGAGGCAAAACAACATTCTTGTTATAAGACAATATCACTACACATTCCTACTAGTAAAGA
Organism: Phrynosoma blainvillii; assembly: GCA_026167975.1. NCBI lineage: Eukaryota > Metazoa > Chordata > Lepidosauria > Squamata > Phrynosomatidae > Phrynosoma > Phrynosoma blainvillii. The sequence goes on from JANUYF010000001.1 coordinate 177,546,017, forward strand.
TTTTGTATCTCATAGCAGATACACATATGAAGCATTTATTATTGCTATGATCCATTCCATTTTATTTTGCAAAGAACATGAGCGTATACACATCAAGGTTCTTCTGCTGCTATACTTTTAGATTACTGAACGCACACTTGCAGTAATGGAATCTAATTACCGTATTTTTCGCCATATAAGGCGCTCCGGCATATTGGGCGCACCCAATTTTAAAGGAGGAAAATCCAAGAAAAAAGGATTCCTCCCTTTAGCCGGAGGCCGGTTGTTCAATGGGCTGGTGCTGGGATCGGAGAACTTCTCCGATCCCAGCACCAGTCCATTGAACTGAGGTCGCGGGGGGAAGGAGGGCTCCTTCCCCCCCGCGACCTCAGTCTTTGAATGGGCTGGTGCTGGGATCGAAGCGATCCCGGCGCCAGCCCATTGAAAGACTGAGGTTGCGGGGAGAAGGAGCCCTCCTTCCCCCCCGGCCTCAGTCTTGGAATGGACTGGTGCCGGGATCGCTTCGATCCCGGCACCAGCCGATTCCAAGACTGAGGCCGGGGGGGGGGGGGGAAGGAGGGCTCCTTCTCCCCCCGGCCTCAGTCTTTCAATGGGCTGGTGCCGGGATCGCTTCGATCCCGGCACCAGCCGATTCCAAGACTGAGGCCGGGGGGGAAGGAGGGCTCCTTCTCCCCCCCGGCCTCAGTCTTTCAATGGGCTGGTGCCGGGATCGCTTCGATCCCGGCACCAGCCGATTCCAAGACTGAGGCTGCGGGGAGAAGGAGCCCTCCTTCTCCCCGTGGCCTCAGTCTTTCAATGGGCTGGCGCCGGGATCACTTCGATCCCAGCACCAGTCCATTCAAAGACTGAGGTCGCGCGGGGAAGGAGGGCTCCTTCTCCCCGCGGCCTCGGCCCTTCGCCCTATAGGGCGCACTCACTTCCCCACGCACATTTAGGGGAAGAAAAAGTGTATGTTATAGGGCGAAAAATACGGTACTGCACAACTGCAATAATACAGTTGACTGTTCACATTTGCAGCTTTGATTTTTGCAGATTAAAATGTTCTCTCTAGTAATCTCTAAGGGCCTAAGCAGACTGCCAGAAATAGTGCACATTAAATTGAGGCACTGCCCTGTGCTAGGGAATCATGGGAATTGTATTTTTTTTCTAAGACATTGAGCCTTCTACGTCAGAGAGCTCTGGTGCCACAATAAATTACAGTTCCCATGATTCCCTAGCACTGAGCCAGGGCAGTGCCTCAATTTAATGTGCACTATTTCTGGCAGTCTGCAAAGGCCCTAAGTCTTCCAATGTGACTCTGCTGGAGGTTCACCATAGAGTCACACTGAAAGACTTAGAGATTCCTAGAGAAAACACTCCTCTAGGCATTTATAGGTCCTCCAGTGTGATTCTATGGTCAATTTCTGCCAGATGTTGATCATAGAGTTTTGCTGGGAGGACCTAGAGATTCCTAGAGAGGTGTTCTCTCAGGTAAAAAAAATAATGTGTGTGTTTTAATTTTTTTTAAGAGAGGTGTTCTGTAAAAAAATTAAGTGTTATTTTTTTATTTGTAGTTTTTCTACTTTCACAGGGCTCTTGTGCCCCTAACCCCAGTGAATGTACCATCTAAAATATAGTGTGGGGTCCTTGTTCTCACTGCATAATCTGACCTGCCTGTTCCCTTTAGGTATGGAGCTAGGAATGAGTCTCTTGGTTTTTAGCAGAGCTTTGCTAGAATTCATTGCCACTATTTCATCAACATCTGCAGCAAATTTAGAATTGACTATTTTAATAAAGCTGAATAAGGAGTATTAACTGAGATCTATCAATAGCTTTCTTAATTTACTTCTTCAATCCCATGAAAAAAGTGGTACAACTTTTATGGATATCTTACGGTGATTTTTCTTTAAAACTGTGTGTGACCCCTGCTTTTAACATTAAAACACTCTCAGTTTTAAACAAAAATGTGGGTAACTGCTGCCTCAAATTCTGCGATACAGGGCCATCTCTTGGTCATGAGTTCCCCATGCCTTGGACCATTGTAAATTAGAAATGCAGGCCATATTTTGCCAAGCGTTGCTTTTGCTTTGATACGCTTCTATACGCTAGCAGTTTTACAAAAAAAAAAAAAAAAGACATTTATATTCTAAGGCAGTATTGCTATTCCTGTCTGAAATTCGGGGCAAATATGTATGTGTGCAGAGATACTCAACAATTAATAGAACACTACAGTTTCTTAAACGTTGATTTTCCTACTAGCTCTGCATATATATAAGCAGCACCAGTCAATTCAACAATGTCAGGGGATTTTAAATGTTATGAAGCGGGCATATAGGGAAGGCATATGCTACATTTCACAAACAATCTGGTCATAGTTTATTAGTTAAGGAATGATATCATGACAGGTACAGAAGGATGTATGGCAAAGCTGAAGGGAAGTCTCCCTTAGAGAAAATCCATTCTGGTTGCTTTCCTTTGCCACAGAACAATTTCAGTCCAAGCTTTTCATCAAAAACATTGGTTAGTAAATTATTCTAAGCATTCCAAAAATTCCAGTCCAGCTCCACAAGTATGAGTACTACTTAGGTCTGCATTCCCAGTGTTATTTTTGTAGACATTCCCCTCTCATCCTATAGAAGCAAAAGAGGGTTTAAAAGAGGGATGGGAAGCCTGTGGCCCTTCAAATGTTGCTGTACATTAATTGCTATTACAGTTGGCTCTTGATATCCACGGATAATTTATCCATAGATTCAACCATACATGGTTCAAAAATATTTTTTAAAAATCAAAAAGCAAAGCTTGATTTTACCATTTTATATGAGGCATACCATTTTACTATGCCACTGTATTTAATGGGACTTGAGCATCCACTGATTTTGGTATCCATGGGGAGTCCGGGAACCAAATCCCAACAGATGCTGAGGGCCCACTGTATCTCCGCCCACTGGCCATGCTGGCTGGCGCTCTTGGGAGTTGGAGTCCACCATCTAGATAGCCACAGGTGCTCCATCTGTGTCTAAAGTAAGCCCTCCACAGCCTCTAATGGTCTGTTTCAGATCACTGAAATGTTTTCTATGTTGGGTGATTGTGACAAAAATAGGAAATCAGCAGAAAACCATCACTAGTTCCTTTCAGTTTTAAGCCATTTACCACTTAACTCAAGTAGATCAATTTTCTGCTTTAGTTTAGTGGGAGACACAGCAGCTAAATAGGGCATGCCCTCTCCTAACAAACCACACAATTAAAATGTACACAGGTAAGGGAAACAGTATCTAGGCAATAGCAAATAATCAAATTCAATGTGTGATGAGGAAAGCTGCCAATGAAAATATGTAATGAGTTCACAGATCTGCATAGCCAGATGAAATTATAACAACTGGCAACTCAGGAAAGTGAGTTCTGAAGTGGAGCCATTCTGCTAATTTTACAATACTTTTAATTTGCTGCCTGCACAGCCATTTTGAATGTACAATGTCTAATCTCTCTCCTTGACACAGTCCACAATCTAGAAGCATACATGCCTATTCTAGAATAACTCACCCCCAGCAACAATTCCTACAGAAGAATCCCAGCCCATGCTCACTATAATTACCATTAAGTGGATTCACTGATTGGCTCTTAACTGATTACATTTAAACATTTTGACAATCATCAGTGTGTCAGTGTAGGCCAGGGGTAGGCAACCTAAGGCCCGGGGGCCGGATGTGGCCCCGAGGCCTTTGGACTGGCCCCAGGCTGGTCCTGCCGCCGCCGCCACCGCCCCCCCCCACCATGATGATATTGATTATTGTTGTTATTACTTGTTCTTGGGGTTTTCTTGGCAAAATCTCCACAGGGGTTTTGCCATGGCTTTTCTGGGGCTGAGAGAATGTGCATGCAAATATTTATTTATTTATTTATTTATTTATGGTGCTTTGGCCTCCCCAATTGTCTGAGGGACAGCAACCTGGCCCCCGGCTCAAAAATGTTGCCTACCCCTGGTGTAGGCTTTTTAAATCTGATGATACTGATGAAACAGTGGTTTAAGTTTTACAAACAAAAGTCCTAATTCCAAGGCACAGTGCTCAAACTTCTTCCCTAATTAAAATTTTCTGTCATTGAATAATCAGGGAATATTTCAGATGATTAAGTCAATTAAAGGCTGGGGTCTTAAATTTGTTGTAAGTGGCTCTGGATGGGTAAATGAATGGCTGATAAGGGGGAAAAGTGTGTGTTTCCCTGTAAGAGCATTCATAATGCCCAAAACGAAGATGACTGTCAGTTGCTATTGCAGATAGCAGGCAGCTATCCTTTCCTCATGCAACACACTTCTGCTTTTCAACTGCTTTCCATGTTAGTAATGCAAAATTAGAGGAATAACCTTCAAAAGCAAGAGCATTTCATCACTACACTGTTTTCATGAATGTCACCTGGATTGTCAGGTTCTGAAGGGACTTGTGCAGGAGACAATTGTTCTTCCTCTGAGTCAGAATCAGAGCTGAGAAACACTCGAGAACTAGAAGGCTTAGTAGCAATACTGACAGAAGTAGAAGAGCGTTCATAGGTAAAAGACATGGACTCCGAAGTGTGGGACTGAGTGATACGAACTGAATGCCCAGCACGAAGGGGGGAAATCCAGAAAGAATTAATGAAAAGTAGCTTTGAAAATTACTACACTAGATTCTTTAGTTACTATGTTACACAATAATAAAACATGTCGTAAGAGAAAACATAAATAAATAATATTATTTTTCACGTATTAAGATATAAGGTTTTTTTGCTAAAAGGTTAAAATGTTGGCAGGAGTACAGAGGCTATATACCCCTCTATAATTTCCAATACTTGAAAGCAATCCATTTAAACATGTTTATTTCTTTACCAAAACAGAAGTAAGGCAAATGAAGGATAAATCTTACCAGGAAATCCATCATCGGCCTCTGCCTCCCCTGGGCCACAGCCTATACTAGTGCTGTCTAAACCAATGTGTATTGATTGAAGCTGAGAACGAAGCTGCTCAATGTCACTATCTTTACTGTCAAGAGCCATCTGCAGTTCGATTCTTATCTGGCTCTCTTCGGCTATTTGCTGTAAAAAGAGAGGAAAAAAGCATACTCAGGCCTTGCCTACTAATAGATGTTTACCACATTATAAAACCTTGCTTACAGAACTTTCTTGGCCAGGTTTAACTCCAACTCCTAAAAAGCAGATCTAGTGTGACACTGCCTCGGGCGTAGATTCAGGACTCTGGAGATTGGGATTCGATTTCCCACTCCGTGACCTTGGCCGAGTCATACATTCTCAGCCCCAGAAAACACTATGATACGTTCACCTTAGGATTCTCATAAGTCAGAAATGACTTGAAGGAACACAACAATAACAAACACTAGAAAGAAAGGGGGAGGACTATAAAGGAGCTCCTATTTCAGTACAGTTGGACTGCACTAATTCTGAAGAGAACAATGGGAGGATGGCAACAAAATCATTGTAGTGTAGCCTCTTCCAAGCTGGTTCATACAGATAGCTTGGGCAGAATCTAAATGCTGGCAGGGAGTGATGCAAGTTGTAGTTCAAAATCTCAAGGGCATGTAATTGGGGAGAAACTACTGTAATGGCTTAGGGATAAAAGGTAGCTTCAAATATTCAAAAGACGACAGACTGCGGAAGCATTAGAAATACTATATGGGAGTCTTTACCCACACCGAACTCTCGGTAAGCTATGCAGCAGTTTTAAAGTCCCTTATGTGTTTAAATTTAGGTACTTACAGCCTGCATTTCATTGATCTCCCTCTGATATTTGATCATCATTTGAGTTAACTTTTCACGTTCAGATTTGAGTTCCATGTGCAGTTTCCTATTCTCTTTTTCTTTTCTTCTGACATCAGTATCAGCCCCTCGTTGGATTGGATTCTTGCGATTCATTACTTCAGCCAGTTTGTTCACAGCCTGGTTGGTACACACACAAAAATTACTACGTTAGAACTACAGAATCAAAAGTCATCATTTCTATCTACTGTAAAGATATTTGCTTCCATGGTTTTTCTACTCAATTGATTCTGAATTGATTATGGTTTAAGTTTGGACATGGTCATTATCCAATGTTTCAAAAAAAGATTTACAAATGCATGTGAATGCAGAATGACTTGTATGCTCATGATCCTTATTAGGAAAACAAAGCAGAGCTCAGTTTATCCAATGAGGTTTTGAACAGACTATGAAAGAAAAACAACACCAACAAAAATAGATAGAACATAACAAATCATTATCAGCTACTTTATTTATAAAAGGGTCCCAATGGGGCAAAGCAGACAGGGCAACCAGACAATCATGGCAGGACCATGGCAACCAGATGCTGCAATCCGGAGGGCAGCCATTGCTGCGGTCCCAAACAGACCACAAAAAGGAGCGCTAAGAAACCACTCCTTTTGTGGCCGGGTTTGGGCTGCATCAGGTGGCCCTATGCGGCCTCCGTGCAATCTGGGGGTGTGCATCATGTGCACGCCGTGCCCCCAAATTGGCCCAATGGTGACCCTTTTGGCCCGTCTCTTTGAGGCCATACTCAGATGTACTTTTATAGACTTTGGTGTGACAATGGGTATACTATATATACTCATGTATAAGTCTAGAAATTTTAGTCAAAAAATTGATTCAAAAAGCCTGAGTCAACTTATCCATGGGTCAATGTAAGTACTGTACTTTAATACTGTACTTTACCTCTTATTTAAAAAGAACCATCCCTTAGTGGAAGGCAAGAGTATAATCTGTCCTAGAAACACTGACCCCTCTCCCCACACTTACTCATCCATCCAGCCTTCAGAGTGAGCAAAAAGTTATGCTAGCTCGAATTTTGTAAGTTCTTTGGCACAGTTTTCTTTTGCTTCATCCTTTAGATTCTTTGTTACACGCCCCTAAGTTTTACCCTTGACTTATCCACAGGTCATATAAAAATCCATAATTTTGGCCCCAAACCTTATCTTCTTATACATGAGGTCAACTTACATGGTCATTATCCAATGTTTCAAAAAAACATATATGGTAGGTTTTAAAATTTCATCAGCCAAAATTTCAGTATATCCAAAACCCATTGGTTTGCTAAGGCAGGGATCATGTATATATTTTAATCAAGAGCTATGTAGTTTTTAGTGTAGTTTGCTGCTTCTTTTGTACAAATGACAAAACAGTTTGCTGTCTGTATAAGAAACTGTGACACCATCTACACTGCAGAATTAATGTAGCTTGACAAATCTGTTAACTGCCATGGCTCAATGCTTTGGAATTCTGGGATTAGTAGTTTTGTGAGGTATTTAGCCTTCTTTGTCAGAAGGCTCTAGTGCCACAACAAACTATAAACCCCAGGATTGCACAGGATGGAGCCATGGCAGTTAAAGCCATGTCAAACTGCATTAATTCTGCAGTGTAGCAGCAGTCTGTTTTCTAAGTAACGAAGGTAATGTTTATCTTATCACTTTTAAAAGCTACAATGATGAGGATGCTTTATAGATCACAATTCATGCCCCATGGTTCTATGTTGAAGTATAAATCTGTTTATACTTCAAAAGTGGTCCTATTGAAGTATAAAGTATTTACAGGACTTTTTAAAATAGTAATGCCAGTTTCTCTGAATCTTTTCTAAAAATGAACCAGATCATTCTGTGACAGATGATACAGCAGAGCACACCATTCATTGGCTCTGGGCCCTTGAAGGCATGGTTGAAAGGAACCGTTTGCCTGAAGAGGTGGAGGTCTGACCTTGAGACAGAGCTGCCTCCCAGCCCAAGAAACCAAAAGCAGTTTAAAACATGAGAAAAGCTGGTGGCTTCTCAAAGGAGTGCTCAAAACACTTCACAGGGTAAAGGTCTCTTTATAAACAACATCCTCTACAGAAAGGAAGTCTCTGCCTAAACACCAGCAGTTAAGGCCTGAATAAGAAACTGGGAGCTCAGGCTTAAAAACCTCAGTTGTGGACAGGAAACACTGCTGGAAACAGCATCTTAACCTGGTTGTAGTCCCTTCTTTGATTCTTTGGCTCCTGCTGCTTCTTTGTACTTGGCCTTGGACTGCACAGTATTCCATGTCTTCAGACTGTCCTTATCTGGATGGAGTGCCTACTCTCTCACATAGTCTTCTGACTACTTGGACCCAACAAGCAGGGGAATATCTAACACTGCAGTGATAATCAAACTTTTTCTTTTTGTCGCATTTCTAATATATAATTTACCTGGGTCTTCATCGTTCTTTCATAAGCCAACTGTTTCTCATACTGAGTCTTAAGCTGCTCTATATCATTTTCCTCCTCATTAATACGAACAATTCCTGTAAAAACAAATAATGCTAGTTGAATGACTCCTAAAATCTATCCCTGAGCAAATAAACCCCCTTTAAAAAAAGGAACACTCACTCTCTTGGACTTCTTTAAGTTTATTATTGAGCTCTTCTTTTTCATTTGCCAGATTTGCCACATCACTAGTTAGTGTCCGATTTGCTTCTTCCAACTAGAATACAGAAATTAAAGGGTGAATGTGTTACTCATAGACTTAAAAAACTAGTCAACTGATTCTTCAAGTAAGAGCTGACACTGCTGCAGAGAAATGGTAGTGGGAGGTTCTGCTACTAAAAGAAGCTAAGGAAAAAGTTGCGTGGGAAGCAAATAGAAATGAGAGTGTGATGTGTAAGAACAGAACTGTGAGAAAAATGTAACGAAGGGATCTCAATACCAAATAAAAATGTTTCAGAAAAAAAGTCAGCAACAGTTAAGGAGTAGGGTTTCAGAGTATGACCATGTGACAAAACAGAAAAGTAACAGGTTGAATTCAGATCAGAATCCAATTTACAGCAGAAGCCAAATACTGCATTAGCCAATTAAAAGAACTAGAACATTGTTAAGGAATGTCTTGTTGCTACTATAAAATATATTATAACAAAGTGTGATTTATAATCCTGATACCATAATTTTTATTAAAAATTATGTTAACTTATGGGGGGGGGGAGTTTAGTACTAAAGCAATCATGTCTATAAGACAGTAGTGCTATGTATTTAGCAGGTAAGCAAAGCAAAGCAGCTTTATTTATATACCACTTCATATCACGCTATGGGATGTCTAAGCGGTTTACAACTGTAAGCTCATTGCCCCCCATCAGTTGGGTATTCATTTTAGCAACCTCGGAGGATGCAGGCCTGAGTCTAGCCTGAGCCCTGGCTAGTATTGAACTCGCAACCTTGTGGTCTATGAGTGAGTGGCTGCAGTACAGGCATTTAACCACTGCACCAGGACTCCTCAATTACCCAATTGAAGATATCAGCATTTTCCCACCAGGTGTGAAATAAAATATAAACTCTCAAACCTGAAAAACATTTTCACTAAGAAAACATTCTCTGTTTTCATCATAGAATACAGTTGGCCATTTGTACCCACCGATTATTTATCCATGGATTCCACCATCCACAGCTTGAAAATATTTAAAATATATATATAAATTCAAAAAGGTGAAACTTGATTTTGCCACTTTATATAAGGGACACCAATCTAATATGCTATTGTATACAATGCGACTTGAGCATCCTATTTGATTTTGGTATCCATGGGGGGAACAAAACCTCAACTGATACCAAGGGCACACTTTACACTGCTTTATTCTGCACTTTAGTATTCTTTCAGGCTGTGGAGCCCAATTCATAATGCTGAAGGAGTCAGCCATGAGTTAGTATTCTGCAGAAATTCTGCCAACACAAACCATCATGGAGGTTGTGAATTACTTACTGATCCTATAGTGGCATCTTTTTCTGAAAGCTCCTGTTTGTGCCTAGCCATCATTTCTTTAATCTCCAACTCTTTCATGATCTTTTCTTTTTCCAGGTCTGAATATTGTTCCTCAGCAATAGAACGAGCCAACTGTTCAGAATCTGCTTTGGTTAAGGTAATTTCAAGTTGGGCTGCCAAAGAATCCCTGCAAGGCAAAAACGAATGAGTGACACAATTGTAGAGATTATATGGTTCCAAAATTTCTAAACAGCCAACCAGCAAATTCTGACCTCTCATCCTGCAGCTCTTGTATCTTCTGCTGCATTTCCTTACAAAGTTTGGTCTTTTCTTCACATTCTTCTTTAAGTTCCCGAACTTGTGTTTTATACAGCGTCTGAAATGTTTTTATGAAAGAAAACTTATGCACCTATTGTAGCACTAATGCAGTAAATTGAACAGAAAAAGGTCTCATTAGAAAGGCTCTTTTGCCTTCTCTTTTCCTTCAAGAAATGGAATCCTCAGACTTCAGGAAAAATGTTCATACTGAACACACATCAGTTTCTGACATCGTAAGTATCAGGTTCTGAAATACTGTACTGAACCAGAGGTTGCAATTTAACCAAAACGTATTAGAGTGGGTCCTTGTTATATACAGGGGATCCATTCCAGACACACACACACTCCACGTAAGGCAAAAACCGCTCAAGTCCCATTCTTCCTTATGGCTGTGGGCGCCGTGGATGCACACACCATTATGATGATGCCCAGGGGCTTGCCGTCCGCGTGAGCTCAAGTCCACAGATGGCAAGCATGCGAATGGCACAAGCACACTATATAGCTAATAAATCTCTCATATATATATATATATATATATATATATATGTCAGGATAGCCACTCATAGTATACTATCTTTCATTCCCATTTCCTAGGATTCAAAAATAGAATAATTCATTTTGAAAACAGGGAAATCACACGGTGTTAATGCTCCTATTGCAAAGCATAATTAAAATGACATAACTTGACAAAGGCCTGCTACTGGAAAACCACATACACAACTCAAAGACATAGCCATGTTTGTCTGGAAAATCAGTATGCAAAGGGATCTTGTAGCCCTTTGAGACTAACTGAAAGTAGAAGCTGGTAGCATGAGCTTTCATAGACTTGAATGTATTTCTTCAGAACCATATACAACTGTAAAGTTACTAATTCCCACAGGGAAAGTTGATATAAGCTGCAATGATACAGCCATGAAATACTTTGGGCCTTATGCTTAAGGGACATAATAAGGATGCCATAGAATACATACTGAAAAATATTGTTCTGCTTCAAGCTGGTCTTGAAGTTCTTTCATCTGTCCATCAGCATCCTGGCGTTCCCTGTTAGGAGAATAAGATATATACACATTTTTAAAGTAAACATCTCTGGCAACCACTGTTTAATAAATTTGATAAATTATAAATTAAATTAATAAATTAGGTCTCCCAATCTTCCATCAACTCTTTTAGTCCATAATGTCACTTAATGCTCCTGTCACAGGAAGAGGCTCTGCTTTATGAAATACATACTCACGGCCACATGTCAGTTTATGAAAATACATTTGACAGATGCTACATTTAACTGTATTTTTAAGCAACTAACCTACAGTAGTTACTTGCAAACTGGACCAGGGAGGAAATGAAATGGCAAAAGTCTGGATTATAGTGCATAGTCTGAACCAAAAAGTTTGAAGAGATGATTCAAATACAACAAAATTCATTAGTCCTATATCTAGTTGGAGGTGGAATCCATCACCCGTTATAGAATCAACTTTTACCTGTCTGACTCCACATTATTCTCTCCAGTGCTATGGATGTTAGGTGTGAGCCACAAGTGCTTCAATGCAATACAAAAATAGTAATATACATGCCCTTCTTGTTGAATTGACTTACTTGCGAAGTTCATTGTTTTGCTTTTCCAAGCTTAATTTGATTTCCAAAAGATGGTTATTCTCCTGTTTCAGTTGCTTCTCTGTCATTTTCAATGCATTGACATGCTGGGTTTGCATCTTGAGGTCATTTTGTGTGAGGCAACGTTTTTGCGTTTCCTGTTCTATTTTCAGTGTCAAGTTTTCAACCTAGAACATTAATGGATTGCTTTAGCTACTGCTGATGTGAACCTTGAAGTTGTTTCTGACCCTAGGCCCGTGATGGTGAACCTATGGCATCATGATGGCACATGAAGCCATTTTCCCAGGCACATGGAGGACACGGAGGAAGAGGCATGCACCTGCTTCTCCTCCTTCCAGACCCTCCCTAGCCTTCGGCTGCCTCATCTGAAGGCTGGGAACAGTGCGGGGGGAGGAAGCGGAAGAGGTGCGCGCCTGTTCCTTCCCCTCCTTCGGGCCTTCAGCTGTCTCTGGAGAGGGGAGAGGGAAGAAGTCCCACCTCCCACCTGGAGGGCAGAAGTCCAGCCCCTTTAGTTAGGGCACCCAGCCCTAAAAGGTTCACCATCACTGCCCTGAGTCGAACCTATCGGGGGAGGGGGGGGGTTCGACCCAGGCAAGATTCGTTCAGAAGGTTTGCCTTTGCCTTCCTCCTTGGCTCAGAGAATTTACCTGATCAAGGTCACCAAGTGGGGGTTTCAATGGCTGAACAACAGTAAATACCAGGCTCTATTTTTAACAAAGTTTTTAGTAAGAATGAGTAGTAATCTAACAATGTTATTTATAAGAAAATAGCCCAAATGGCAAATCTCATTATCCCTAACAAGCATTGTCAGAAATGAGGGATCACAGTCCTTGTGGTTAAAAAAAAACAGACCATAAGTTGCTCACTTTGGTATAAGCAAATTTTTGCTCATGGTCCAAATAAGTAGGCTTTAGGATAATTGCTCCTTATGGCTCCAATGAAAAAAGAGCTGCTTCCCTCAAGGATGAATGCCACTATCTTATTCCTGTTTTGAAAGCAAAGCCCGTGTAGAACCTACTGACACATTATGTTTTAGTACCATGGTCTTTACAGTTTAATCCTAGGCACATCTATGCAGAATGAAATGCCACAATATTTAATGGAGCTTACACCAAGGTAACGATGCAAAAGATTGCAGCCTCAGGTCTAAAGCTAGTTGGTTCATTTGTTTTGTTGTACTGCATTTAGTGCCTTCCCATATATATACATATACATACATATATATATATATGTATGTATGTAGTTTTAAACTGTACTTATTGTATTACTTCACTGATGTTTGTCTTGGTATCCACAAAGATGAAGGGCTTTTTAAAAATAAGTTTTCATTAATAAATAAGAGCTTTAATGAATAAATAAAAGCTTTAAAGAATAAATAAAACATTTTAATAAACAGATTTAGTAAATAAATAGCAAATGCCTTGAAATTTTAAGTGTAATTTATTTGTCTTAAACTCTTTTCCATTACTTTTAAATGTTGGGAGTATTTCAGAGTAAATAATTTCCCCCTCCAGGCACTAATATTCTGTACCCCCTTTGAGCTATGAACATGCACATATATTAATTCTGCCATTTTTTAACATACAATCTTAAAACTGATCTCCATTACAGCTGTAGGAATACTTAAATACACTGATACATAAATATTGTTTTGCTTTGTCTTGTATTTCATAGTTCACATTCCAAACAACTTATAGAGTGTTAGAGTGTAATTGCAGAAATAAGGGTGAAGTGCATGCAACAGAACTATGTATGGTTCTTGGAATGTAATTAACTTGTGCAGCTCATTCACTTTATTTTTATTTTTTCTTCTTTTAGGAAAAGAAAACTTAGATATATCTGGCAGGGATGAGTTATTTTACCAAAAAATTAACAAAAAGATCCTACATAGGTGTAGCCAGGACTAAGTTGTAAAAGCACTGAAAGAATCCTATTCATACTTACATCCTCATTTAGTTTATCCTTCTGTTTAAGCAGTTCATTTATTTTCTGCTGTGATTGTTTCAGATCGCAGTCCAACATTGAACATCGCTTTTCAACTTCCAACAAGCAGTTTTCCACTTTTTGTTTTGAAATTCTTTCCTCCGAAAGCTTCTTCTCCATTTCTGTGAGGGTGGGATACAAAATCAGTACTCAGCATTTAAAATAAATAAATAAATAAAAAATCTTGGTACTTATGCAAATACATGCATGAAGAAACTGCCAGGAAGCAAACCATTATATATTATGGCTTAACCTAAAAATATAGCTATTAATGAAGAACCTGTATAACTGGAATCCTCTTAAATTGGGCAGAAAAGGCTTTGAAGATCCAATTTGTGGATTTTGTGCAGTCAGCTTGAAGCGAACAATTATTTAGGACACATTATATAAGCAAGACTCCTCTGCTTCAAACACACTGATAACAGAGGTTTCATTTGCTTAGCTATGCATGCTCCTAATATTTTGTAAAACAAGGATGACTATTTGATGCATGGGTGCTCTTCAGTTTTAAATGGCAAATGTCTTTAACTACACAGGTCTGGAAATATCTATAATGTCACATGCAAGATCAAATAGACACACATCAGTATTGTTAATAGTCTAGGATGAACTGAATGCAAAAAACTCAAACTAGAATGCAAAAAACTCAAACTAGAATACAAATCCCCTCCCCCAAGTGATGTAATGTACAGTACATTATTCTGCTTCTGTTGGAACTAGGAAAATACATTTACTCATTTTTTTTTTCTACTGGGAGAACAAAAAAACATCAGGAGAATTCAGAAGCAGCATTCTAGTATAAATCTTACCAGTACAATCCTATGTGTGTCTATATGGAAGTAAGTCCCACTGAGTTCAGAAGGGCTTACTTTCAGGTAAGTGCTAACAGAATCACACCCCAAGATCTCCAGGATGCTTACTATACAGAGGCATAATGATCAATGGATTAATGTCTCATCTATATTTTAATATCCTCAATCCTAATCTAGAATCTTGATTCAAATACTGTTCTGAACTGGAAGAGATTTATCTCATACCAGACAGTGTGGCATAGTGGTTTGAGTGTTGAACTTTGACTCTGAAGACCAGGATTCGATGCCCCACATGAAACCCACTGGGTGACCTTGGCAAGTCACATGCTCTCAGCCTCAGGGGAAGGCAATGGCAAATCTACTCTAAACAAATCTTGCCAAGAAAACCCCATGATACCTTAGTGTTGCCATAAATCAGAAATGACTTGAAGGCACACAACAGCAGTAGTTTAACACCATTAATTTGCATTAGTAGAATTTTAAATTAAAATGGCCATCATCACTAGAAATTTTGATTCAGATACAAAAAATCAACCCCCACTCAACTATGAAAAAGTGTCTGGATAGCCTAAACCAGGGGTAGGCAACCTTTCCCCTTTAAGGGCTGAGGGACTTCAGCTCCCAGAATCCCAGGAGCTATCGGTCAACATGGCTGAGGCTTCTGGGAGCTGAAGTCCCTCAGCCCTTAAAGGGGAAAGGTTGCCTACCCCTGGCCTAAACTATCTTAAATTACTACTGTAAAGCTAAAGTGCTGCTCTAATTTATTTGGAGAAAGATATAAATGTAACAGAACTAAATATAATTGCTAATCTCAATTAAAGTAGACTTGCTGAACCAATGGAATTGACATAAGTGATGCTTTATCAAGTCCCGCTTGACTCAATATGCCTTGGGCAATTGGATTTAGGCTATAGATATATGATATTAAATGTCTACCTTTCATAGCCTCAGATTTGGCTTCCTCAATAGATTTATAGATTTTGTTTTTGTCAGCTAGCCGGGCTTTTGTTGCTTTGTGTTCAACCTCTTCTTGTTCCATGTTCTGCTGCATGACTTTAAGCTTGTATGTCATATCTATTTCCATGTTGCTCTTCTCCTATTAAGTGGAAAAATGTAATTGTTCGCACATGATTCAACTAGATACTATAAATTAAAACATATTGTTCAAATGAAACACCTGACCAATATCGATATGGTGGTAGTACCTGACTCATTATTCCTAATCTTTTGTTTGCTTAACAGATTAAATATCACATACATTTAATAAGGTAATTTTACTGCTTAAAGGACTGTCACTGAGAAATCTCAGACATCTCCATCCTCCTCTCAGAATTCAATTGAAATGTGTATTGCAGGACAATAAAACCCTCCAAGATTCTAAAGATGAAATAGTACAAAATCTCCATATGTTAAGCAAAACTGGGCAGTATCCATGAAAACTGCCTGCCATACGTACAGGGTGATCAGAAATAGCCAGAGTTGCCCATCCTGGTCTAATTTGTCACAAGTGCCTTAATAATGTCAGTAATTCTCATCTCCTATTCCCACTACAGTTTTCTGATTATGAGCTTTAAATATTGCATGGACATAAAAACTACAGTACATTACATTTGATCTGAGCCAAAAAGGTTCGTGGAGCACTTAAGCCACAGTTGCTTGCAGGAAAAGAAAAAAGTTGCAAGAGCGGGCTTTGTGAGGTTGTAGAAAACAAAACTATGGAGGTAACATGAAATAAGCATACTACACAACATTGGTATACGCAGAAGATGGCAAAGGCTAGAAGACAACTCTGAAGAAGACACCAAATAATAGATAGGAGCATACAGGGAAGTCACATTTTCCCAAGCAGGCTTCAGCATGGCCTATTATTTGCCCACGAATAGATGTATTTGAATCTCCTTAAGGATTAAAGCTAATATATAGGTCACAAGTAAAACAGAACATAGTGAAAATTCAGCAATATTCAGAGAAAACCACCACCCAGTTAGCTAATTGTAACTATGTATCCTTACAATGTATTACTACTATCAGAAGATTTGGCGGACCAACTTATTTGTTGCGTTGAACTAATGAATGCTGACTCTTACCTTTTCCAAATCTGTGAATCTGTCCTGTAGTTGCCTTTTCTCTGTCTCCATTTTAGCTAATGCAATCTTCCCATTTTTTACTTCTTCTTCTAAGCTAGCTATGCGGCCTAAGAAAACGGTGGGAGAAATCAACCAGGCAGAGTATTTACAACACACAGCATTAAAGTACTTTACAACATTTTGTGAAGTGTGACTGTAAGGATCAACTGATCTTCCAAATATTTTAAAAAGTTAACATTGGGCCTTTGCAGACTGCCAGAAATAGTGCACATTAAATTGAGGCACTGCCCTGGCTCAGTGCTAATGAATCATGGGAACTGTAATTTATTGTGGCACCAGAGCTCTCTGACAGAGAAGGCTCAATGTCCCAGAAAAAATACAATTCCCATGACTCCCTAGCACTGAGCCAGGGCAGTGCCTCAATTTAATGTGCACTATTTCTGGCAGTCTGCAAAGGCCCATTGTTAGCAAGAATATCAGGCACATCATGACCAATTAAATAATATATATTCAATAAATTATGCTACAAATGCTAATAAAATCCCAGTTCAAAAAAGATAAGTCATGCACCACTTAGTATTTCTAATATACAAGTAGTTTCTAGCTTTCATACCTTGTAGATCATTGATAATCTCTGACCCGTGACTCCGATCTCTTCTTTCAGATTCTAGAGCTGACTGCAAATTGAGGAAGTCCTTCTCAAGCCTGAGCTTAGTATTCTCCAGTGCACAGTTTTTATCTTGCAGATCTCTGTTATTAGCTTCCAACTGCTGAATCTGCTTTGTACTTTCTGTTTGGTTCTTTCTCAGCCTGGCTGCTGTATCAGACTCTGTGCGCAGCAAAGCGTTGGCTTCATCCAGCTATTGAACCATGAAAAAAGTTCAACAGATACATAACAACAAAAGAAGAAAAAATTTAAAATGTACCCAAGATGGCATTACTGCAGCAAGGCATGTCACCCTAGTTTTTCATTAATATGGATCCTAAATTATTTGTCAAATTGAAATATAGCTTGCCTGTCGTTGTAGCTGAATGATCTTTTCATTTGATATTTGAGAATTGTGATTCCTCTTTTTCAAATCTTCAAGCTGGTCCTTCAAACTGTTAACTGTAATAAAAAGAACAGATTAATAATTCCACCATAGAAACTCACAATAATCTTTTACAAAGCCAAGCTACAAGAAAACAATTTTATTCATCCTCCATCCACGCCCATAAAGAAACTGATCTATCATTTTTGTCCACATACCATCATTTTCCAGATTGCGCTTTTTATCTGCCTCATGTTCTGCTTTCCGCTGGTATTCTGCATTTTTGTGCTGAAGAAGAGCTTTCTCCCTTTCCAACTGTCTTAAGGCAGATTCTAGATTTTTTCTTGAGGTTGCCTAGACATATGCATTGAAGAACAGAAGGCATATTTCTTTTTAAGGAAAAAGGCTGAGGACATTTTTCTAAAGTTACAATAGGGAGCACATCAAATCTAATTAACACACTAAGTTAACTAAAAATGTTTCTCATCTGCCTACAGTAAATAGACTACATAACGCTCAGCAGATGTGCTCATGCAAAATTGCAGACAACCACAGAATTTCCAAACAAGAGAGCAGTCACACAATTCTATTTATTAGTATTCTGAGATTTGGAACCAAAGACTGCCTTGGGCAAGAAGAAAGGAACTTTTACTCAAACAAGACACCCTCCTGACTATTGTCGTCTCTGCTGCCATGGGACGCTTACAAATTCTAGTTCAAATTTAGTACCAATTGGATTATTCTGCTTTGCCCTAAAGAATCAAAAATTTAGAATATAATACTTATCATGCTAAAGTCAACAAAACTACATGACCAAAGAGGCAAAGTTGGAAGCAAGACCTCCTTCCATACCTAGTAATTGTGTGAAAAGAGCTCATGTTTAACTTCTTGAAAGTACCCCACAGCCATATGTCATGAAAAGTATTGAACTTTCCAAAACCAAATGAATAAGCAACCGTTCTGTTCATGTCTCTTAATAGATACTGACCCATCTTTATGAACAAAGACCAACAACAACAATCTCTTTAAAAGCCACTCCTGCACTCTGGGATTGGGAAATTAATAATTAACTTGAAACTTGAGTTCACAACCCCAGTCAGCCATGAACCTCAACTGCAGCTCTAATGACCATTACAGTCAACTCTCCTCTTCTGTGGGCTTGCCATCCACATATTGGAGCATCTGCGAATGGCCTACCCCATTGTCCACAATGGTGGTGCATGCACCTGGCCACACCAACGCTGTCAGGCACACACTGCACTGCCATTGGGAACAATGGGACTTGAGGTCCATGGATCTTGCTATCTGCGGGGGGGGGGGGGGGATGGACCCCCCACAGATATGAAGAGCTAACTGTGCTACAATCAAGTTGACCTTGAAAAGCTTTTGGGGAGCTACACCCAAAATGCTATGGCCACACTGTTATTTGGTGTGTGTATTATGGACCACTAATCAGTCTTGCACCAACTGCACAGGATTCCAACCTGCTTCTGAACACAATTCAGGGTGCTAATTTTGACTTAGCAAATCCTAAAAGGCTTGAGGCTAGGATATCTGAAAGGCAGTCTCTTCCTATATAAGCCTGCCCAAGATCCTCTGGGGTCTGAGAGACAGGACAAATAAACCAGTTTCCGATTGTGTTTAAGGCATAGCCTTTAGATGACACATGCCCCGAATGTGGTTAGAAACAGCACTGATGCCACATCTTTTACAAAGAACCACACAAAAAGAAGCAGACAAAAACCACTCCTTTTTGGTAGCTGGCTCAGGACCGTGTTGGTGAGCCAAGTTGGGGCCGGGCATGTGTGGTCGCTGTGGTCTCACAGTGATCGGGGTGAGAGCTGCCTCTGGCTGCTCCTTTTGCCCCATTTCTTCAAGGCCTACGAAGGCCTCTGTTATGTGCCTGATCTCCCTGAGAGGTTAGGTCAGAGAATACCAGAGAAAAGGAATTTCTCAGAAGCAGCAGCTTAGTATGGAACTCCTTCCCAACGGAGGTCAAGATGGCTCCATCCTTACTGAGCAGCCAACACTGCATTGTTTTATACAGCCTTGGATCCTTCACTGTTTTATTGTGTTCATGTTTTAAGATTCCTGTTTAAGACTGTTGTTTTGTTTTTTTAAAAAATCTGTTTTTATTGAATATTTTTATTCATTGTACATCACCTTGGGAACCCAGGAGGGCTGAGAAGCAAGAAGCAAATACTTTAAATGAATAAATAAATAAGCGAACAAGCTATCTTAGAGCATTAGTGTGAAGACAAAATGGACAACATTCCTCAGCTTCACCAAAGTTCATAGAGGAAGGGTGAGATACAAATCTTTCTCATATACCCACAGACCCTTTTTCCATGAATCTCATTTATTAAGTAAGCTCATTGGACATGGACAAATTGTGCACAGGCAGATTTGGGATTTATGCTGAAAGCAGCAAAAATCAGCAAATCACTTTTAAACAAAATTTCACACAATCCTGTCAAATAGGAGCAAAGCTATAGCCACTTGTCAATTTCCAATTACAATAAATGGGGAAGAAGTGCTCAGCTCCATTTTTCTCATCTCAAAATTCACTTGCAAGACAGGTCAAAAATTGATTACATGTAAAACAGGTTGCTTCTCTTTCATCAACATGCTGTAATTGAAGACTTAAAGGGGGGGAGCTAAAAAAACTGCTAAAAATAGATATTGATTTACCTCTTCATCCAATTCCTTTATTATCTTCTCTAGGCGATTAGTAATCGTTCTAGGGAAGCAGTAAAATCAATGTTACAAGAAAATTGCAGACTCATACATGAAAATAGTCACTTAATTGTGCTACTGTAAAATCCTTCCATAAAGTTGCTAGCAGATACTAAGTTATATAAAAAGAAAGACCACCCCACCATTTCTCATTGGTTTCATAGGTTCTGGGCAGAACGGTCACCAAAAAAGGCGACCTAGGCCACACAGTGAGGGGGTGGATGAGAACATAAGGACCTTGTTTTTAATATACTTTCATCCTGTCATTACAAGTCATATAAATGCATATGCAGGTTGTAAAACAAAGAAAATAACAAGAACCAGAAAAGGGGAAAATATATTTGGAGCACAGTGAACTGAAAGTTAGTTTCTTTTGCTAAATTTAAAGGACTGAAGCAGTTGTTATGGAGAAGAAGAACTAATGGATGTTGATATAGAAGGCAAAAAGAGGTCTTGCATTTCTCTCCAGAAACCAATTGCATAACCTGACCAGTTGTGAGATGGGCAAAAGTGAGATTCCCTTGAGCCATGTGGGAATCCTTTTTCCAGCAAGTGTACAAAGCCCAAGAAATACTAGGAATCATGAGATAACCAAAACAACTTTTATCAGATATGCTTGTGATATGGTTGCTCATACAGGCACTACTGTGCCTTTGACATTACATCATATATTTTGATAAAGAACTTTTCCAAACGTAAGAAGAAATAATATTCTACCTGTACTTCTGTTCAAGCTCATCTTTGGCCTGTACTTCATTATGAAGCTGATCTTCTAGTTTGTTTATTTTTTCCTGAAATTGTGCAAACTAACAGAAGGAAAACAAACCAGTTAAACCTGTTTAAATACCATAAGTTATTTCATTAAGACTAAAAATTATTTCTGCATATTTTACTACAACCACAGCTGAAAAAAGTAAATCTATAGTTGTGAACGTGTGTGTCTTAAGACACCACACCCAGTAGTCCATGGAACAATCTAGTGTGATACATTGTATTCTTTTAAAAGTAAACTTTAGATCTATGACTTGCATGAGACAAAGCAAAACAGAAACCTCATAATCATTTATGGTTATAGCCCTCACAATTAGCTTTCTTTGCATATTTGAAAATCCAACTTTTAAGAAGCTACAAATGTACACATATATTTAAGCTGCATTAATAATTTTGCTGTTGTTGTCATTGTTGTTGTTGTGTGCCTTCAAGTTGTTTCCAACTTCTAGTGATTCTAAGGCAAACCTGTTACAGGGTTCTATTGGTAAGATTTCTTGGCAGGGGAGGTTGCTTTGCCTCCCTCTGAGGCTGAGAGAGCATGACTTGTCCAAGGTGACCTAGTGCGCTTCCATGTCCAAGCAAGGATTTGAACTATGTTCTCCAGAGTCACAGTCCAACACCCAAACCACTATACCATGCTGGCTCTACATGTGAATTTATAAATGCTAGATATATGTTATATGTTCTACAGGTAAACACCTTAAGTTAAAATGATATATTATCTCACATACTATGATTTTCCTATTATGACCATTCAAGTTTTGCACTTTAACTGAAAAAAAAAATCAAATCAAAGTTTGAATTTTGCTAAATAGTGTATAAATGTTCTTCAATAGTCTACAACCTTATTTTGCAGACTAACAGGCTACAAAAAGGGATGGTACAGGATCCAGAATATGATGACAGGCAAAACAACTAACTGTTACAAAATGGTATGCTTCTGTACCACTTTTCAAAATGTGAATACACAAGAAACTGGCAGATCACAAAAGCCAAATGAATATTTGTGATATCAAATGGGAGTTTCTCAAGTACTTTATCCAAATACATCAACTTTTTTTCACATACAATCCCCTACTAGATACTGTTC
This sequence comes from Phrynosoma blainvillii, assembly GCA_026167975.1. Taxonomy (NCBI): domain Eukaryota; kingdom Metazoa; phylum Chordata; class Lepidosauria; order Squamata; family Phrynosomatidae; genus Phrynosoma; species Phrynosoma blainvillii. The sequence goes on from JANUYF010000001.1 coordinate 177,568,169, forward strand.
ACTTAAAAATATTAAGCCTGTATTCAAGACATGACTGCTAGTATTTAACTACTGAAAAAGATTTTTGAACTATCATTCTATAACTAAATGCAAAAAAATTACTTCATCCATAGTTTAAAGTAACGTGCTTACCTCTTCGTTGTCCTGTAAAAAAAGAAAAATCAGATCAGTGTGGTCTCTTTTAACAAGCCCTCACAGCTATATTCTTCAATAGTCCAACCAGCCTTATTATCTCGGTGTTTTAGATTTAAGACTGTTGCTTCAAACACCTCCAAGAACTATTGGTCTAACACATAAGCCATATCATGACCAACTGTTCCAGTCACTATAACACAACTATTCACAAGTTGTTTCACATTTATTCAGCTAATGCTAACTATTGAAAAAAACTAACACATATGTCTCAGTGCAACTATCCACCATGCATAACAAATTTCTTGTGTGTATTTAGCCCTTATTAAACAGAGAGTACTTGCCTCATTTTTCTTTAGTTCATTTTTCCTTGCTCCATTGTTCTTGCAGGGTTCAACTTCTCTAGAGACCTCAGAAAAGTCACTTAGCAACCTGTTAAAAACAACTCAAGTTTTCAAAAACTCCAGCAACTACGCCAATCAACTCATTTTAATCAATTCTCTCAAGTCTTAATCCCCACTAGGCTCCTCTCAGAATGAAGGCAGTTTTGTTCAGTACAAGTTCTCCTTCTGTTCATTTTAATTGACCCAAGGACCTTTTGGTTAAAAGGAAAAAGAGAAAGACCTTTTCTCAAACTCATATAAAATGATGAATTTTAAAAATACCTATGCAGGACACATTTATTCATGTCTTGTAATAATTCACATCTAAGTTCAAAATATGTAGTTCTATGTTCTAAGTTCTATGACCTTATACATATTCTACCTGCCCTCTTCCCTATTCTACTCTGTCAAAAACAATGCAAGTAGCATGGAAACTGCAAAATACACAGTTCAATCAAAACTAATGGAATAATAGCACTGTTGGCAAAATCCTGACCGTAGAAGCAAGTGTAATTATCATGCATATGTTTACAGGTATCTCACATACAGGTTGTCTCTAAAGTAAGTAAATCCTATGAAAGGCAACTGGTTTCCAACAAAGGCTTTGGGGACGGGAAAAGTTTCGACGTCTCCTTTATCATCTTCAACGTCTTCAAAATTGCTGCTATCTATGTCACTACTCAGCTCAGGTACAACTGGTGCAGCAGCTGGAACAAAAAGGTAAAAAACTGTGTTAGAACAATATGCACTCGCCATAAACACTACCTTCTCTTCTATTCTAAAAAAAAAAAAAAAATTGTTCTGTGCAAGGTGCCTCCTATGTTCTGCAGCATACTAGGGTCCTCCTCATTTACAGATCTTGCAGAACTCAAGCTTAGATCCTGAGAATTGTAAGTGAAACAATACTGTCATTCCTCATCCCAAAACATCTAATGAGAGACAGGGGATTCTTCTGAAGCATATGGAATAGAGCAAGGATTCTGGGAAGGACTGCTGGGAAGCAGCCCACAGTAGGTAGAAGCAGTTTGGATAAATAAATCTCTGAAGAGCATTTTTAAGAAGTGCAGGAGGCTGCAAACAGAGGAGTTTGCTTTTGCAAGGTTCCTTCTACTCACAGTGCTCAGGATCCAAATGAGAGGTTTTAATTCAAAAAGACAATTTAGGATGGCTGGAATGCACAGCTCTTGTGCTACATGCTGTGAAGGACTGAAATGGCTCCAAAATAGTAATTCCAAAAATTATGATAGTATAGGTTGAGTCTCCCTTATGAGAAATGTTTGGGACAAGAAGCGTTTTGGATTTTTTCAGATTTTGGAATATGTGGAAATCAATGAAATATCTGAGATGGGACTCAAATCTAAACTTGAAATTCCTTTATGTTTCATATACACCTTATATACACAGCCTAAGGTAATTTTATACCCAATATTTTAAATAATGTTGTGAATGAAACACATTTTGGGTACACTGAGCCATCAGAAAGCAAAGGTATCACTATCTCAGCCACCCATGTAGATGGTTTCGGAGGATTTTGGAATTCCACGAAAGGAATACTCAACCTGTTTTTCTCTTTCCAGACCAATGACTAAACCAGCTTTGGAACTACCAACTCTTTATGCTGATTTTTGTCAAGCAGCATAAATGTTTTCAGCAAATGAAAGCAGAATATAAATAATCAAAGCCTCTATGAAACCAATGCATTAGTGTTGGATGTTAACAATAAGCATTTGGCCAAATAAACATGTTGTCTGTACAACAACATCAAAGCATATGATAGATCTCAGGCTGATGGAGACTCCTCTACTCTGCCTTCAAAAGGGAAGCAGCAGGTGGCTTGGAAGCCTGCGTCTTTAAGGGCTCAACCTACTGATCCTTCCCTATGCTGTTATGATCAGTTACTCTCTGTAGTTGTTAAAACTGTTGCTGCAATTTTCTCATTGTTGATGTGGCAGCACACTTTGGGGGCAATAAATTATTATTTGGCTAAGGATCCCACCATCTTTGCAGCCACTCAATATTGCCACTGACTACTTCTCCCCAACCCAAGTCCGCTAGTACAAGCCAATTAGAAAATAAAGGCTGCTTACACACTGCAGAATTAATGCAGTTTGACACCACTTTAACTGTCATGGCTCCATCTTATGGGATCCAGGGATTTGTAGTTTGTTGTGGCACCAGAGCTCTCTGACTGAGAAGGCTAAATATGTCACAAAACTACAAATCCCAAAAAATCCATAGCATTGAACCATGAAAGTTTAAGTGATATCAAACTGGATTAATTCTGCAGTGTAGATGCAGCCAAAGATAAGTCTGCTCTTGCTTTGCACCAAAGCAACGTAAAGCAACATATCTGCCTCTAAAGATAATGGAGATGCCTGTACACAAATGAGGTCTTTGAGTGTATCACACTGTACACAAACTACTTCTGTATTAACTGCAGCCAATAATTACAAGCACACACAGCCCTGACAGAATACATAAGCATGATTACTTTAGTGGCTTCACTGTCTACAGCAGATCAGAAGGCACAGATAATTGTAAAACCTACATAATTCAAGAAAAATACAATTACAAATCTATGGATTTTTAAAGAGCTCTTGCACACGTAAAATTCATGCAAACTCAACAAAATATTTGATGAGTAAATAAAGAAAAACAAGTTTTAAACTAAAAAAATACTTACTGTCTCTAATATTACCCCAATCCCATTGATCATTTTTAAAGAATGGATGAGATTTAATTTCTTCTACTCCATTCCTCCCGAGACGCACCTCCCTTAAAAAAGCAATCAAAACAAATTCATATTACAATCAATGGCCTTCCATTTTCAATCAATGTGTAAGTGCTGAACACGCCTGTACTTTGAATTAAAATTGTACTTTGAAGCCACCCATTGTTAAGTTTCTAAGAACGTTCAGAGAATGAAATAGCTGGAAGTCTTGGTCTGCCACGTGGAGTAAAACAGATTTGCACTATACAGGAAAGGAATGCAGGAAAAAGTTGGTTTTTGTTTTTAAAAAATGCAAACCTACAGTTTGCCAAACCACAATACAAACATTTGGATGTAAATGACCAAAGACCTGGCTTCCAAACATAGAGCTGTTGTTCAAACCCTCCTTAAGTAAATATTTCAAAAATTATATCATTTGATTCTAATTTTAAAAAAAACCATATATGCACACATATGGACACTTTCCCCTAAAAATGTATAATGAAAACAACTATGCATGTGGCAAACTCATTTCTTTTCAAAACAACTTTTTGTGGTGTGTTGCTCAAATCTCACATAAGAACACACTTGTATAGGTGAGCTAGTACATCACATGACAGATAACTCACCCCTTGTCATTTCCAAATGTTTTAGTGGCAAGTGTATATATTAAAAGATGGTCTGTTTTAAATACATCTACTTAACAAGACAATTAACATAAATAGTATGACATATGCAATGGGTGGGAAGTGAGTAGAGATTAAAAGCACTCTTTGATAATCCCAAACTCTCCTTATTCATCTCTTTTGCAACCTTTCTGCCACTCCCTTGCCTTTGAACTTGGGCAGAAGCTAATGCAATTCCAAAAAATGCCTCCTCTCAAGCTGCTTGCATGGCTGCTTGGCAGACAACGTAATCTCTATTTGAAGCACAAGGCTCAAACATACAGAGAGAGGTTTCATTCATTTCCAGTTTTTTGTATTTCCCCCAAATTAAGTAAATAATATAGCTATTAAGTGGGATCATTTCACTGAACTGATTATCCATAATCATTTTAACTTGGAGGGTGTGCTACAGGAGGTGAGAGGTTGTACCTTATCCTAAGTAAAACCACAGTTTCTGGAGCCCTCTGGGAGTGTAAAAAGAAATTAAAAACAACTTTCCCCCTTCTTGCAGGGCAGAGCGACCCTGGAGACTTACAAAAATAGCCTTCAGGTTGCAGGTAGCCTGCAGTTGCATTATGGCCACCTGTATGCTCTTTACAATTAGAAATGTGGCAGGTTTCTGTACTAACACTTGCACCTCCACCAGAAGAGGACTCCCCAGGACCCAGATGTCAGAACTACTGTCCCCTTGCAAACCTTCCCATTCTGAGCAAGGTCCCTGATTATGTGCTGGCTGGGCAGTTCACACATTCTTGAAAGAAACTGATTAGCTGGACTCATTTTAGTCTTGTTTCAGGTCTGGACTTGGTACACAAGCAGTGTTAGTCACCCTAACTGATTAACTATTTTGGAGGAAAGACAGGAGAGCATTGTCCTGTTGATCCTCCTAGATTTCTCCATAGCATTTGATAATCATGATTATCTTACTGGATTGGTTCTGTGGAATGGGAGTAGAAGACACAGTGTTTCTATTTCTCCTTGTCATCACAGTAAGGTGAAACTCTGTTGTACTTTTGTCTAGATCAGTGATACCCATACTTTAGTCCTCCAGGTGTTATGGACTTCCACTTCCAGAAGCCCCAGCCAGTTGGCCAACAGTCAGGAATTCTGGGAGCTGAAGTCCAAAACAACTGGAAGACCAAAGTTTGGGAAACACTGGTCTAGATGTTGAGCTTAATGGGCTTAATGAAGGCCAATAAACTTAAAAAGGTATACTGGTTGGACAATGGCTTTATTGATTGGCAGCTCTCAGGCTGAAGAACTGGGGGAATAACCTGCCCAGGATGGGGCTGCACACCCTGAGAGGGGCTAGTGCATAGCTTTCGCATACTCCCAAATCCACCTCTATCACTTGAGATCCAAATACACTGCATGTATCAGAGTATCTGAGACCAGTTTTACCACTTGCTACACAGAGATAACTTTCTATTGAGACTACTGCAATGCTTTCTGTGTGGGGCTATCCTGGAAGACAACAACGAAGTTGCAGCTAGTGCTACATAAAGCTGGTAGGCTGCTGGCGAGAAGACCTTGTAGAAACTGTATTACAGTAATTCTAAAGGAACTGGAACTGGCTATAAATATTCTTGCAATATGAACTGAAAGTTTTGGTCATAACAATTAAATCCCTAAATGGTTTGGAACCATGATACCTGAAAAGAGCACTTCTCTCTAAATGTACATCTCTAATAACTCTCAGCTGCCAGGTAAATCCCCTTCTTCTTTTCACTGGTGGCAGCAAAACTTTATGTAGAAACACAAGGGTGGACCTTCTCTGAGCCTACCTAGTAGTGATTTTAGCACCAACGTGTGGCTTTTTGCTTAAGCATCTGAGCTCTAAGGCTCATGGACTGATTATACTGTGAAGCTCTGATATATTGCTTTCAATTGTTCCTACTTTCTACACCCAGTCTGAGATCTCAACACAGTCAGCAATATAAATATTTTAATAAGTAGAAAGAAAAATCAAAGGAGAAATTGGATGGTCAAGAAAAACAGAGAATATCCTCTATTACTACTTGAAATGTAAGGTAATATCCACTAAAAATCATTATTTTTCCCCCCAACCTTCTAACTCAATGGGTCATGGAGCACTTCTGAGCTAGTTACATTTCAGCGAATCTGACCAACATTCAAGAAGTGATGCACAGAAAAGGATCGTCCCTCCTACCCGATCATTAGCTAAGCTCTCTAAATTGGTTCAGAAAGTAGGAATAGGCTGTATGTAATTGATTGCCCTTGATCCCAAACTCATCTCTACAAGCTCATCCCTTCCCACAACAGGCCCAGGCAAAGCTCTGGATTGTGATGGAGGGCAGCTGACTATGCAAGCAAAGAAAACTCATTCCAGAGTCATTCCTTCAGAAAATATTCCCATGTTCTCTAAAAAAAGCAGACAGATGTGGTCAAGAGGCCCTTTACTCCTCTTGTTGGGAAACACAGGGGAGAGTGATGCATTCCAGTGGAAACTCTCTTTCTTCTTTTCAGTGGGAAAGAAAGAGAGAAGTAACATCATGAGGGGCAAGGGAATATTACCTCTCTCTTCTCCACTCCCTCCCATTAACCCTGGACATGCTCCTCAGATGTTCTGCTTATGAATGTATCATGCAATCTGAAAAGACATGTACTGCATGAAGATTTACTGAAATGACCATGTAGCTTACCTCCCCATTAATTATTTTCTAAACAAGGAGAATTTGGCAAACATTGCTTGAACTACTGATTAATTTCTAAAAGTGAATCTGATGTTTGTTACATATGGAAACTTGTATATCACACTCACTGTGCACTGTGTACACAGAGTTCTCCTGAAAACATATTGTGACAGGAAAGCATGAGTCAAAAATCCATTTTATTCAGAAAGAAAAATCTGTTACATGCCTGTCCGTTAAAAAGGCACAGATAAGGTCCTTTGCATGCTTTGAGATTTCCACATCTTCTGGAAAGTGCAATGAGTTCTTGTGATCCATTATTTTACTGTATGTTCCAACCAATGAATCTGCATAAAATGGAGTATCTCCTGAAATTAAATTGAAGATGCACAAGCATTAACTACAGTCAATTAATTCCTAAAGTTGAAATCAGAATGATCAAAAATAATCTGACATGATAAATCAACTCTATCTGTAAATATTTACCCTACCTTATGTGTAAATAATCAGAACATGTTGAGTACATGGCATCTAGCTCCATAGGTGAACTTTGAATCCTCTCCCTGCCTGGAAACTGTCCATTTCTGGACAGTTCTTGCTACTGTTGCTTTTCAGTTGGGAAGAAAGGAAAGGGAGAGACAATGCAGGCCACTGAGAATCATCTGGTCTTGGTTAGTGGGGCAGGTTGGGGGGGGGGGGAGAAATGAGGGTATGCTCTCAAATAGAGGGCACTTACCTTTTCCTTCCTCCAACAGCTCAGATCACCAGGAACTTTATGGTCTGAATTGCCTCCCCACTCTTACTCTTCTGTCCAGTAAGAAGAAAGAGCAGCCATTTGTGGCTTGACAGGTGCTGGGCACAGGAGATTTTTGGATGGAGCACAAGGGCCAAAAAGCAGCTCTCTGAACCCTTCCAAAAAAGGACTTACATGTGTGTTAAGTCATTAACAAGATGCCAGCCAATTGGTGTTTTCTGACTTAATACTAAAGTCAGTATATATTGGTTTAAGTTGACCTACTTCCTGCAAGAAGCAATTGGCTTGAACGTTTGTGCTCATTTCTTTCTTCTTGCATACTACTTATAAAAGAACAGAATAAAAGCAGGAGCAAACGCTTCCAAACTAGGCAGTCCTGCATTTCAACTTTAGTTGAAACAAGCCAGGATCAAGCTTTACTGGACAGTCCTGGTGTGTTAAGTAACAACTGTTTCCTTAAGTTCAGGTGCAAGAAGGAATTCTGTCTAGGCTTTGATCATGACTTTCAAAGTCCTAAACAGCTTGGGATTTAGATAATCTGAATGCACCTCAATACAGCCACCTGATCGTTGTTGGAGTATTCTTTAATGCCCCACGACAGGAAGTAGTATACTTCATGGAGACACAAAAAGGGGCTTTCTCAGCGTTAGCACTCAATTAATGGAATACCCTTCACTTAAGAGGCCCAACTGGCACTGACACTGCCTTTATTTCCCAGTCAAGTTAAAATTTGGCTCAAATATTTGGGACACACTGGTAAAACGTTAGCCTCCAAGCTTTCAGTTTGTTGCAGTATTTTTGCCTAAATTGCTAAAATTCTTTTAAAGTGTTTAAACTGTTTTAAAGCAGGTATGATGAAAGTGAGGCCTGTCAGTCATGTGAAGCCCATAAGGTTATTTTCAAAAGTTTCTACTCTCTGCCTTTGGAACTTTTCTCAAGTTTAAAAAACTAAACATGGCCCCATAGATGAGTGTGGTCCTTGTTTTTTTTTGCCATAGTTTCCCTTGTTTGGGGCCCCACCTTCCTTTATATAACCAGGTAGTAAGCGAGCAGTCAGCTTTCAGTTTACCTTCTGGATAAAAAGACCTCTCCTAGAACTAACACAACCCAGGCAGCCCCTCCCTGCCAAGTGGCCAAACTGCTAAAGGGAATAGGGGAGAGATGTTTTTAAGTTAAATAAGTTTGGGAGAGGCAAAGTAAAACAATAGAAGAGGCTTGGGAAATGGCAGCAGTGGCAGCAGGCCCTCTGAGGTCCTGCAGGGGGACAATGCAGCTTCCCAACCCCTGAAGGTTGTCCACCTGCTTTAAAATATTTGAATTATTCCAGATTCTTCTAAGGTGATGCTATTGCTTTTACCCCTATCTGGGATCTGTTGGTGTAAGGAAGGCTATATATACTTTAATACATAAAATAGAAACTTTGAATACTTAGTTTTGCAAGAGGAGCAGCAGGGACGGGAAACCATTAGCCCATGGCATATGCAAGCCTCATGCATGTAACACAAAACCACAATTTAGTGTTATGCCCAACCAGCACAATGTACTTGATAAGTCTCAATTATGGGTAGTAACCAGTGTGGTCTGCTTCTTTCAGAAGAAATGGAGGAACAATCCTTCCCTACCTCCTCAGGCCCGCCTCAGGCCCACCTAGGTCCTCGAGATCTGCTTCAGATGTCTGGGAAACCCTCAACATTTTCAGCAGTGAGAAGGGATGTAAGAATAAAGGGAAGAAACTCATACTTTCCAAGTAGACATCCAACAGTGCAACACTGATTTGGAAACTAATCTATAGGGGTTTTGTTGTTGTTATTGTTCAATAGGTCTAGTCGCTCCATATTAGGGATGAAAATAAAAATATTGGGGAAGGGGGGTAAAAACACAGATACCATGATTCCCAAGTGCTGGGAAACTCTGATGAGAAGAAACATGGGTTGAACAGTCTTTGTAATTCAGAACCTATTCTGTGAAAAATTCACAAGGGGTTGTTTTGTGCCAAAAACAGCTTTCTTGGCACAGAATACCGCTTCCTCTGAAAAAAACAAAAAACTGCTTCCTGTGCAAATCAAGCACATGTGAATTTTGAGAAGAATAAGTCCCAAATTGTGAATGGGCTTCGAAAACAGCACATTTTTCTCATAGTGGGAAATTACTTGTTGCTTCCTTTGGGAAGAAAATTAGAGAGGAATTACTTCCCTATTCCACATACCTAAAGAGTGTTGGCGATATGCATATCCAAAACATGCATGTCCGATCAATTTAGTGATTATCTCTTTAGGTAACATGAACCTCAGTTTTCCCTCTCTGGAAAACCTGATTACTTATTGAATTAAATTATCACTATTTTTATCTTTAAAAAAAAAGAAAAAAGAGTAGAAATATTAAAACATATGGGGAAGGGGGCCTGATATAAAGGAAGTTGTTTTAAAACAGGTACTTTACTACAATGAAGCTTCCCAACTCGAAAACAAAACACGGTGTGCCAATTGTGAATTTAGCCAGGAATATTTTCTAGGGCAATTCTCCCATGACCATCTCACCTTCCTCAAGAAAAACAACAACTTGGAAAACGGATGACTGACTGTATCATGGTATTTCATTACACTGTTTTAGTAACCCATTAAGAGGCTAGAAAAGAAGAGAGTTTGGAACAGGGTAGTTCAAGCTTCCCATAAAAATTCACCTTGCCTTCTTAAGGAGAACTACTTCCTACTGAAAGAGCCCAGGCTCTGATATAAAAGGTATAACTAGAAGCAAGTTAATTTAGGGACCAATGTAATTCCTTCATTCTCATTGCATCAGTAATCCAAAAAGTACCTTCAGAGCAATTCACCACATTTTGAGATTCAGGTACAGGTTAAGTGTCCCTCATCTGAAATGCTTAAGATGAAAAATGTTTGGGATTTTGATTTCTTTTCCAGATTTTGGGATATTTGCATATAGATAACTAGATATCTTGAAGATGGGACCCAAGTCTAAACATTATATTCATTTATGTTTGGTATATACCTTATATGAGTAGCCTTACAGTAATTTTATACATAATATTCTCAATGATTCCGCTCAAGAAACAAAGTTTATGTACACGGAGCCATCAGAAAGCAAAAGTGTCACTATCTGAGCCACCCATGTGGACAATTTTGGATTTTGGAATTCCAGATAAGGGATACTTAACCTGTACTATCAAGAGAGAGAACAAGAGGAATTCACTACTTACCAACTAGCATCTCAAACAGAAAAACTCCTACAGACCACCAGTCACATTCCCTTCCATAATAACCATCACCACCTTGTGACTTTAATACTTCAGGTGATATGTAGTCAGGTGTTCCAACGGCTGTATCACAACGCACCATCCCTGTCTACACAACCACACAGAATGCAATAATTAAAAGCATAACCATCAGCTACAGTAATTTAATTTAAATGAATTTAAAGAACACTAGCTTAATTTTTACAAACAATGTAATGAATTTAAAGCTGCTAGCTACACTTATTTTACATCAGTATCATTATCGCCTGTAAAACTCATGTCGTAAGTATAAATAAATCTTGCTAAGAGAACTGAAGGAGTTAATGTTAGAGCCAGACAAAGTAAGCAAAAGCTGAGAATGTATGCTATGTCCGATTCATGGCCCACAGAATCTACTGGAAATTTCTGTAATAAATAGCAAGAGAGTTGGAGCTGGTCCTAAAACAGCAGAAGACACACCTCTGTTCAGAATGAGCAACTGAGCAAAGTCAGAGTTGCTGTTTCTGTGCTCTTGTAAAAAAAGAAAAGAAAAAAGCTCTTTTACATACACAGGCCAAATGAGGAAGCAAGTATGAAACTTGAAATATGTGTTTTCTGTTATGTTTTAAAATGTCAGTATTTTTATTAAATGCTATTGTAGTATAGCCACTATGAATCTGAACTGTGAACTAGAAGTCTCTGGTTCATTTCTTAGGACTAGCAATTGGATTTAGGCTATTATGTTCTTTGCTTTCATGCTGCTGTGTTTCAGTCTTAACACAAACTTAGGGTTTTGTGGTACCTTGAAACCAGGTCAGTGAACAAAGAATTCCTGCTTTGTAGGTAGGAATGGTCCCTGCATCTCAGCTGAAGAATAAGAAAGCAAACCTGACAAGAATTCAGTACACCATTACAAACATAATTATCCTCTCTTTTTTCCCTCTTCAGGTTAATGCTTAAAATCAATCCTACTTTTCAAACTAAATGTTGAAATGCAGTGTATTTTGTCTTAAAAATGCAAAACAAAAAGCATACATTTTAAATGACATTTATCTTATATAAAAACATCCTGCAAAAATATCAGGATTAAAATTATTATTATTATTATTATTATTATTATTATTATTTCTTATACCCTACCTTTTGCCTTGGCAATCAAGGCGGCTTACAAGTACAAATACAGATTTAAAACATACATGCCATAGAACTGTAATACAATACCCCCTTAAAACAAAATACAATAATAAAAGATTAAATACAAAAAGATTAAATAATAAAGATTAAAACAACATACGTTCTGGGACACCAATACGAGTGTATAACAGAGATGTATATCGAGGAGAAGCACAGTTCACATGGAGTAGTCTATTCCAGGAAGGCCTGCCAGAAAAGATCTGTCTTGATAGCCTTTTTAAAGCTATCCAAGTTGGTTATTTGACGGATCTCTTCCGGCAAGGCGTTCCACAGTCTGGGAGCAGCGGCAGAAAACGTCCTCTGGGAGGTTACTGCTAATGTAGTTTTTATCGGTTGCAGTAAATTCCTCCCAGAGGACTTGAGGGTGCGGGGCGGATTATATGGAAGAAGGCGATCCCTTAGATAGGTTGGACCCAAATGTGGCTAATAGGTATCATACCTCTGGATATAACGTTCAAGGAGATTTCCTAAACCAAAATCCAAGCATTGCATATGTGTTTAAACTGTAGTATGTGAAACATTCATAAAAATATTGGGCATGAGCTAGTCACCCATAAGGTGCACTATGCTGAAAGGAGCATAAGTAATTTGCAATGCATTTCAAAGGAGGGATTAGTGGAGACAGAGTATGCCATATAACACATACACTGTTGCCACTCATATCCAATCATGCTGTTTGAATACTCCCAGGAAAGTGAGGTAGAGGGGCAATAGTAAGTGGATTTTGCTCCTCCTAGTTTATAAATAAACCCTCATCGTGTTATAAAGATACTTATACATATTGAAAACCTGTCTCATTCTCAGTCTGTTAAGCAGTGCCCTGAGGTGCACAGAAAGGTGAATAAGTTGCTTTGTGGGAAGTTACAGGTTAATCAAATTAGTGTTACTTTTTAAAGGGAAGGAGGGGATAACTAGCTATAAACAGCCTAACATCCTGTTTTTACAGTTAACAGAATGTTTTGTAGCAAAAGGGAAAAGGGTTTAGAATCAAAATTCTAATTCTGTACTTTCTGCCCCAGTTCCTAAAATTGGGTCAATACAGTGGGCCCTTGGTATTCACTGGGGTTTGGTGCCAGGACCCCCAAGGATAGCAAAATCCAAGGACATTCAAGTCCCATTATATACAGTGTCATAGCAAAATGTTGTCCCTTATATAAGATGGCAAAACCAAGGTTTGGTTTTTGCAATTATTTTTTTAGAATATTTTCAAAGTGTGGGTGGTTGAATTTGCGGATGAAGAATCCATGAATATGGAGGGCTGACTGTACTCCTAAATTTAGAAACACAGATTATCTTCTAGCCCTGCAATTCTTACAACACTCGGCTATATCAGTGCTTCTTAAAATATTTGAGGGGGAGAGTGTCCAGCAACTATCTGTTCCCAGGGACCAGTTCCATATTCATATCCATTGACTATGGTTCTTTCTTTCTTTCTTTCTTTCTTTCTTTCTTTCCAGAAACCTCTCCAGGGACTGGCAGCAAATAGCTTGGGGACCAGCACCGGACCACAGACCATCACTATGAACAGCAATGAGCTACGCTGCATGTTGTATGACCTTAGCATACATAGTTTAAAGTGGCAAAACTAAAGGCCTTTGCAGACTGCCAGAAATAGTGCAAATTTAGTCCACTTTAACTGCCCTGACTCAGTGCTAGGGAATCATGGGAACTGTAGTTTATGGTGGCACCAGAACTGATAGAGAAGGCTCAAATGTTTCAGAAAAAAATACAGTTACCATGACTCCCTAGCACTGAGCCAGGGTAGTTAAAGTGGCCTCAATTTGCACTATTTCTAGCAGTCTGCAAAGGCTCTACAACTGTTAATAAAACAATCTCATAATTCTGTACATCAACATACATTCTAAACAGCTAATATGAACTACTGCCTATGTGATTCACAAGCAGTTTTTTAAACATTAAAATAGTTCCCATAAATAAAAGATATATTTCTACAATTCTGTAAATCATGTGACAGACAGATGCCACAAATGGCCTGAATAGTCACACATCACCAACAGCATTGCCTTTGGGGTGACAAGCTGCTCACTTTTATGCTGCACGCAAAAAGCAAGGCCTGAATAAGCATGTAGAAGATGGAGGCCTAAGGGCACTATTTAGAAAAAAAATACATGGAACAAGCCTTCATTGTGGTTATAAAAGGGGAACCGCAAGAGCAAGACATTCCACCACAAGTAATGCATGAGTCCTCCATACACTGAGCAAACAACGAAACAAAAAGCAATGGGCCATATGTTTAGCCTGCTGACAGAAAACTTTGCAGATTAGGGCTCAGAATTCTTCCAAAACCCCATCCATCATTGGGGATTTCATGAAAGCAGTTCTTAATAGCTCTCAAATCACATGCACAAGATATCTTGCTGCGATAACACAGCATTCAACATTTTAAATATTTGAAATCCTAATGGAAAGCTAAAACTTGATGAATTCTAAATGAAGAACTTGAAATCCAGATTGGGAGACGGCAAAAGGTATTACAAAAAAGAGAATCACAACAATGCACAAATGACTGATACGGTAAATGAGCTACAGATACATAAGTATGGTATATAAAAAGTTCATTCATATGATTTTACTCATAAAACAACTTAGTGTTCATGGCCTTCCACTACAAAGATTAAAAATCTTAACTGTAATTATGAGCAGAGCCTATGTACTTTGGCACTAAAGAAAATATTTGCATATTTTGATAACATCTTTGAAATAATGGAAAAATATGACAGTTGAGAAATAATTGTTTATAGATATTATACTCAAAGAGAGTGGTTTGCTACAGAAGAAAAATATGAAGTCATAATCTGTTTCAAAGTTGAAATTACAGCCACAACGGCTGTTTACATTTTTCTAGTTGACAAGATGCTTAAGCTGTTTTGGCAATAACCAAATACATTAAGGATGCCAATATTAAAGGCATCTATGAAGCTATAAAAATAAAAGACAGTGAGACATACACTTTATGGAGAACATCTCATCAAGAACATTTAAAAAACCCACACAGCTGTGATGCCTCCCTGCTTTTCAAAAAAACTACACACAATCTATAAGATGTCAGATTCTTAACATTGGAGTATCCAATTCCGTACAAAATAATATGACCGAGGTTAATTGGACAGTAACATGTAAAAATCCAGGACTCTGCAGTTCTAAAATTTGCATGTCCTTGTTAACTGTGTGTATCTTTAAAATGTCTTTCACGTATTTTGCAGTCCACACCCAGCTTCCCAAACAAGACGGTGACTTGCTGTAGACCAAAGGTGGACAAGCAAGCAGGGAATTTCACTGGCAGTCAATAAATTCTCTGGAGACTGCAATGATGGGCAGGTTTAGGACCAGCAGTAAGAAAAAATATGGTGGACACCCTTGCCCTCCCTATCCCATACCTCCCATTCCCATCTGGTCCCAAACAGAAACTTGATAGGAAGGGGAAAGTTCAATGTACACAGGGAGGATACACAACAACCATTCCTGGATCTTTTCCTCCACATCATATCATTGACTCCTGGTTTGAAAGGAGTCAAACCAAGGGAGAGAAGAGTGACCGACCCATAGTGCTGCAAAGGTTTTCTATTCATGATAATGTAGAACACAATACAACACAGCACAAGCACTCTAAGGCTGCATCCATACATATGCAGAATTAATCCAGTTTGACACCACTTTAACTGCTACGGCTCAATGCTATGGAATTCTGGAAATTGTAGCTTTGCTCTGGGTGCCACACCCAACTACAATTCCTAGAATTCCCTAGCACCAAGCCGTGTCAAAGTAGTGTCAAACTAGATTATTTCTGCAGTGTGGATGCAGCCTCAGTTCACTGCTGAAAATGAGATCCAAAACACACTGCAGAAATAATCCAGTTTGAGACTGCTTTAACTGCCCTGGCTAAGTACTAGGGAATCCTGGGAATTATGGTTTATTGTGCCACCGGAGCTCTCTGACAGAGTAGGCTAAATGTCTCACAAAACTACACTTCCCAGAATTCCCTGGCATTGAGCCTGGTCACTTAAAGTGGTTTCAAACTGGATTATTTCTGCAGTATGTTTTGGACCTAATTGCTATTCCCAGCTCTGGGGCATAACTTCCAGAGCATCTGCTAAAAACATGCTCTGGGATCCACACTTAGAGAACTAACTATGGAAGTGCTCACTCCTTACAGAACAAAAGGAAAGTCCTAGCATCAGTGGCCTCAGTGATAAAGATGACCGCCAGGGATCATTGCAGTAGCATCAGCAATAAAAGTGTGGGAGGAGAAGGGTGGCTTCTGCATATGGGAATGTATAAATTGGTGGCAAACCCAATGGCAGTAGGAAATTTGCAGGAAGGAGTTGCCTACATAAGTTGGAGACAAAGGACTTTGTGCCTTTCCATCAAGTGTATGCATCTAACAGTTAAATGATCACAGATTCTACTATAAAACAGGTATATTACACTGAGGTTCTCTGGAGGGACGGCTGCTACGGCCTGCAAGAATTCGACTGGCAGCCGTCACCCAGAGGACCTTTTCATCGGCCGCCCAAAGACTGTGGAATGACCAACTGGAAGAGATCAAGACAGATCTCTTCTGGCAGGCATTCCCGGAATAACACCATCTCCCTCCCGCCATCAGATAGCTCTTTCCTAGACGTCTGCAATGCCACTGTCTATTTATGTTATATGTTTTATTTATTTGATTTTAAATGAGATTTTAATCTGTTTAACGATTTAATATATTTTTAGGAGTTACAACATTAAGACTAGAAGGCAGAGGATTTAAACATTTGTTGCTGATTTGTATGGGTGTACTCCTTTTAACTTATAAGCCGCCTTGACAGCCCTGGCTAAAGGCGGGGTATAAATAAAGTATTATTATTATTATTATTATTATTATTATTATTATTATTATTATACCAGCTGTCAGAATATAAAACACATTTGAAGACCTATTTCTTCCGGCAGGTTTACCCAGGCAGTTTTAATGAATTTTAAACATGAATTTTATATTTAATCATTGTTTATGTATTTTAATATAAATATTGTGTAGAGTTGCATTTTTAATATGTGTATTTTATGTCACAATTGTGTTTTTAACTATGTTGTAACCCTCCTCGAGCCGCGAGGACAGGCAGGTAAGAAATAAAAATTATTATTATTATTATTATTAGAATAGAATCTTTGTAACAGTCATAGACCAACACATATGAAAAGGGGATACAGAATAAAAGAAGGAAGGAAAAACAGGATAAACACAGGTACTTAAAATAGCCTTTCAGATTACCCAGCTTGAGTATTACAAGACAAGATTGGTCCTAGTCTAGTGTTGAAAGCAACAAAGAAGTGTAAAATTGACTGGTGTGTTTATATAACGGAGGTGAAATAAGGCTGAGGCGGATGTCCCACTATAAAACAGGAGGAGCAGAGAAAGCCAGGCTTTGTATAATGAGAAGAAATGCAATGCCTAGAGGTGTGGATCACCTATTTACCCTGATTTTATCAGGACAAGTAAAACTCTCCTGTGAAAAAACTAAAGCTCCATATTTGCTTTTGCTGACTACTTTCAAGATGTACCGTAGTAACCATTTATGCAAATACAAGTATATGAAATTATTTAAGAAGGCACAAGACTTGAATCATCACCCTGACAATAACAGCACAACATGACCATCATACAATTATGGTTCAAAGAATAGTGTTGATATTTGAACTGGTTGTGTATTAAAACAAAGCAGTAAAAAACTGAACTTTCAAGCTATTGCATCTAACCTTAATAAATCATTTAACTGAGAGCACATTTACTGAAGTCTTTCTTTTTCATGTTGTATTTATACACAATGTATCACTACATACTAAGCCAATAAGTCTGCATTCTTGTTTATTCAGATTACAGTGAAATGTCATCTTGCATTTATAATGTAGTGAAATTGAAATATGCATGCATTTCTTTCCAATGTTTCTTTTTCAATTGGAATTTATAAAGTTAAAAAATATGGTTAAGGGGAATGTCCAGGGAATGGCATACTGCTAAGCAGGTGTAGCGTTATAAACTGACTGGATGGAAGGCTGCTTTAAAAACCTACGTAAACCATTCAAATATTTTTAGAAGAATACTGATTTAATTAACTTTATATGTGATATGTACACTCCCAAATATTATTATTTTGTTTACAGATGCATAGTTAAATGGTAGAACCTACAAATTCAAAAATTGCAACAAAGAGGGTAGTGGTACACAACCCACCTAGTATCGCAAATATGCTGTTAGCATATGTACAGACCCAGGTTGACACTGACTGCCTACATTTTCTTCTGTACTCAAATCAGCCTCCCTCCCACTCACACCACAGTGTCAACCATTTTTTAACCTCTGATAAATGAATACACAATTTGCCTATTTGAATGAGGGGGTATCTCAAGCATAAGGATATCCAATAATTCCTTGATTCATAATAACAGTATCTACATTGCATCTATTAGCCTAATCCACACTTTCAAAAACCTCTTTTTAGTAAATTAGTAGCTGTGTTAGTCATGAAGTATTCCAATATTCCAATTACTGTGCACTTGACTGGCTTCAATAACACATAGTTTGAAATATTTTGAAATAATTGTATTTACAAATGAAAATCAAATTTCATTTCAAAGTAGCTCTATTAATAGTAGGCTTGATGACACTTCACTAAAGTAAATGAGAGAATACATCTTAATCAAAGTGTAAGAATATTTTACTTAAATTACAGCAGCTGGATTGATATATTTGATTTTTTTTTTAAGCAAATTATTTGAAGACCACTAGGGGATGCTACGAGTGTGCTTGTAAGCTCTAAAATTGTGCAAATTATTGTTTCATTAGGAAGTAAACATTAACACAAAACACAGTTCTCCTTCACCTACTTGGAAGTTAGATTCCACTATAAAAAGGCTCAGTTCCAAGTAAAAGCAGTTTCAGTTTCAAGAGAAGCCAGTGGATCATGAAGTACCAAAAATCAAGAATTTTCTATTTCCATAAATAAAATTGTAGAAAGAACTTTGTCTCTTTTCATCACCAGTAGCAGTAGCTGTACGCAACTGACTGCTGCACTTAAAATACTATCATTCAATTTAATTAACATTTCTTTCCATATCTTTGTCTTTCCAGTAGGGCTCAGTAGTATAGAGTGTATAGAAGAGTGCATTCCCACTGCAGAAATAATCCAGTTTGACACCATTTTAACTGCCATGGCTCAATGCTATGGAATTCTGGGGACTGTAGTGTGTTGTGGCACCAGAGCCATGGCAATTAAAGTGGTGTCAAACCGGATTATTTTTGCAATGCGGATGTAGTCTATGATTTACTTTTTGTTGTGTTTCAAATGCCCTGTTGGCCTTAGACTAACATGCAGCCTATCTAGATGGCTGCCCCCATGTCTGTCTGTCTGTCTGTCTCTCTCCTTCTATGTGTGTGTTTGTATGTGTGCACACAAATTTTAATATAATAAAGTAAAAATTAAATACACTAAAAGCATTACATCCAATCTATTTTGGACGCTAAGCAGGCTCAGTTCTGGTTAATATTTGGATGGGAGACCACCAATGAATACAGGATGCTGTAGGCTGTACTTCAAAGGAAGAAACTGGCAAAATCACCTGAGTAATCCTTGCCTTTAAAAAATGTATGAAATTTATGGAGTTGCCATAAGTCGACAAGCATGTTGAAGGCACATGCACAAACACTCACAAACACACATACCCTAAAACCACACTTAATGGCAAAGTGTTAAAATAACTGAGGAAAAAATCTCCCCTCCCTCACTACAAATGTTCCTCTACCTGTCAGACCATTTCTGATATTTGGGGTGGTGGGTGGTGGAAGCAGCATAGGCTGAAAAGTAACTGACTCTTAGAAACAAGGAATATCTAGACCAGGAGTAGGCAACCTTTTTGAGCCAGGGGCCGGGTTGCTGTCCCTCAGACAATTGGGGGGCCGAAGCACCATAAATAAATAAATGAATAAAAATATTTTTTTTTAAAAAAAAATTTAAAAAATGCATGCACACTCTCTCAGCTCCAGAAAAGCCATGGCAAAACCCCTGTGGAGATTTTGCCAAGAAAACCCCAAGAACAAGTAATAACAACAATAATCAGTATCATCATGGTGGCGGCGGCGGCAGGACCAGCCTGGGGGTGATCCAAAGGCCTCGGGGGCCACATCCAGACCCCGGGCCTTAGGTTGCCTACCTCTGATCTAGATCCTCATCAATTTAATGTTCCTTATAGAATTTCTGAAAACTAACAAATACTGTAAACCAAAACATTTGTGATACCTTTCTTCACAATAAAAATACTGGTAATAATAGCAGAGACTGAGCCAGCAATTTACAGTATGTTTTAATGTTTTCTGCCCTCCTTTAAAGCAGATGGTCCTGCTTTCCTTTTAAAACTTGGACCTGGTATTCAACCCAGAAATGCAGATTTTCCTAACTTCTGAAAGCAGCTGTAGGGTGAACCCACTTGCACTGCCGAAATGTGTGCCGAGTGTGCAAACGAATTTCATTCCAGTATCTCAAATGAAACAACATGGACTGCTAAATAGGCTTCTTAAATTAAAGCCCTTACTTTGCTCTGCCAATAATATTTAACAAATGTATATGGTACTTGACTCCTTGAAAAAAATCTCATAGGTCACATCAATCTTGCATTTTTCAAATTAGGCTGAGAGGCAGTAGTTTAGCTGGAAATAAGTTTATGGCAAACAAAAGTAAGAACTGAACCAGAAACTTTCACAGTTCTCTTGACCACTACACTATGCTCATTGTTAAAATAAACTCTTTTATATACTGCCTGAAGGTATATGTGGCCCAATAAAAATTTTTCTCTGGTTCTTTACACTGTATACATTATTTAGAAGCACATGCAGTGAGCCAAATACTTACTTCATCCATTTTCATACAAGTACCAAAATCTGCAAGCTTCAAATGTCCATATTTATCCAAAAGCATGTTGTCAGGTTTCACATCTCTGTGTATCAAGCCCATGGAATGAATTGCATCAAGAGCAAGGACAACTTCAGCTGTGTAAAATTTGGCCCACTTCTCAGGCACATCATAATTGCTCATGAGGTTGACAAGATCTCCACCTGGCATGTATTCCATTACCATGTATAGGTATCGGTCATCTTGAAAGGCACTAAAAAGCTACACCCAGAAGGATGGAAAGTTGTAAGAGATTTTTTGCAAAACAGATTCATTTTCACTAACTCCACCCGCCCCACCCACCCACCAATACCATATTATTACAGAGTTAAGGCACTTGGACAGCTCTTTCCCCACATGCCTTTTAAGAATACTTTTGGTATGGTAAAATAATTATTAAAGATATTTATGCATTTCAGAACACTCAGTTTATTCATCATTCAGCCAAAGAAATAAGCTTCTTAAATGCCACTAAACATTTTGGCAGAAAGGACAGCTAGGAAACAAACAAGTATCTTTCCTCTGACCAAGACAGCCACACTGGAATGAAACTGTCACCCATTCCCAAGTAGTAAAGTGAGAATATTCTTGACAGAATATTTCCCAAGAAAAAAAATATTTTTCAAAATATTCTCCAAAAGATTATACTGAGAATTTCTAATATGAGACACCCAACTAAATAAATAAATAAATAAATAAACAGTTAAACACTTCCTTATTTTTTAAAAAGCACCTGATACCAATAACAAAACAGAAGGAAACTCTTCACTGCCACCACCAGAGACTGCTCCCTGTGGAGCAAAACACTTCCTTCCTGTAGGTCTTCAGTGAATCCAGACAGACATGACTTGGAAAATTGCCTGTGCTGCAGAGTCCACAGACTGTCTAAAATATATTTAATGGAATCTAAAGACAAAATTCTCAAAAATTATTTCTTTGAAAAAAATATACTTGAGGATATTTTCAAAAGTTTTTTTTAAAAGAATTTCCCAGCACTATTCACAATCATTTTAAGTCATTGCTAGTGCCATACTTGTACCTCTGAGACTTGTATAGATTTTCTGATAAAAGGTTTTCTCTCCTGCTGGCTCAAATGCCCCATTCCTTCATAGCTCTGGCTTTAGAGACACAACAGCATATCTACATTGGAGGAGGAAAAATGTAGCCAAACTTCTTACTTGTGTTTATCTTCCTACATCCTCTAATAATATAACTGTAATATAAAAATGGCTGCTGTTGAAGCTCTAAAACAAAGACAAGCACTGAACTGTTGCCATCCCTATGATGTACACATAACTGGACACTACCAATGTGTTTTTGTTTCAAACAGAAACCAGGAAATTTCCATATGACAGTCTGCTTAGTCTATCCCTTTCAAATGAAGTCTACGAAAGCTTATGCTGCCAACTTCTTTCTTTCAGTTAGTCTCAAAGGTGCTACAAGATCTCTCTCTCTCTACATACTGACTTTGCAGACTGACACAGCTGTATCTTTTAATCCTTTCAAATGGTATTTACTATTCCTTGACACTTCCTAAGACATAGCAACATACACTTAAGGCTTTGCTATATCGTTGTGCAAGAGGGAGGGACTAATATCTGAAGTGTGATAACACCAATACAGAAGTGGGATAGTGAAATACGACCTTCTTATTTTAACGCCTTGATATCACCAGTGCTTCAAAATCAACCTTAAATTTTTCTAGTTTAAACTATGGCAAAAGCCACTAAATAATATACAACTTTTGATATGTTTCTATTGAAGATCAATACCCTAGTACTCTATTATAATGAATGTTATCCTCAAAAATTAAATCAAAAATTTCCACCAAATTTAAACCTGTAACTAAAATCCCACTTGACACACTTGTGTATACTTCCACTATGCAAAAACAGATAGACGCTAGTGTACACTGTGTGGTACATAAGAAAATTAATTTTGGGGAAGGAGGAGATGAAAACAAAATCCATGTGTACATTTAAGTTTCCACAGAATACAAAAATATTTTACATATTTAAGGACAGGTGAGTACAATTGAAAGAAACACAAACATTATAACTTCATCTTAAGATGAAACGAAAAAAAGAAAGAAACTAAGGGCCTTTGCAGACTGCCAGAAATAGTGCAAATGGAGTCCACTTTCACTGCCCTGACTCAGTGCTAGGGAATCATGGGAACTGTAGTTTATTGTGGCACCAGAGCTCTCTGACAAAGAAGGCTCAATGTCTCAGGAAAAAAAAAAACAATTCCCATGATTCCCTAGCACTGAGCTAGGGCAGTTTCAGTGGACTCCATTTGCACTATTTCTGGCAGTCTGCAAAGGCCCTAAGTTATATAGATAGATACTATCAGTTAACAATTTAAATATTCATCCAAAATTCATGTTTGAGTACAGAATTTTATACAGGTGCACTGTCCTTACCTGAACTACCCATGGACTGTTGGCAAAGGCCATAATATCTCTCTCCTCCCAGAAAAAGGCTGAGTCTGACCTTTTGAGCATTTCAAATTTACTAAGAAGTTTCATGGCATAAGCTTTCTGCGTTACTTTATGACGAACCTGCCAAGAAAGAAATATCTTATAAAGTTGCTTTCTTAATATCTTATAAAAGGATTTAAATTGAGTCTTTTGTAATTTTGTCTTTGGAACTCACTCAGAATAACAGAGAAGTCTAATTCTACTTTCATCAATAATAAATGTCAGTATAGGTACTGTCTATATGTACCTTTATGCAAGCACTTTCTTAAACTAATCTAAATATTAAAATAGTAGCATATTTATTTCCCACTCGCCTCTTCCTATAGACCAGTGTTTCTCCATTATTTTCTGTCACGCCCCCCCTAGGAAAGAAGAAAACATTTCGCGCCCCCCCGCGCGATCACATGGGCGGGTTTGGCCAATCAGGATAGAGCTACTGGGGCTGTGCTGGGACAATCTCCCTCTCTCCAGCCGTAACGGGCCCCCCTTTATGGAGCCTCGCGCCCCCCCTGGGGGGCCCGCCCCACTATTTGAGAACCACTGCTATAGACCAAGGTGAAAAACAGAAAATAATGCAGTTAAAAACATGAACACCAAATAAAAATACAGAACCAGATAAAAGAGCATTAACATCAGTTTAAAAATTATACATATTAAAAATAATAAAATTCATAATTTAAAACTCTTAGTTTAAAAACCATCTGGGTAGGCTTGTCAGAAGATACTGGGCTTTAATGCTGTTTTAAACTCAAACAGCGTATCTGATTGTCAAATCTCCTCCGAATCCCGAGCTGCCAAACCTCTTCTATATCTTTGAGAAATAGTTTTAGAAATTTAAATTCAAATTAAGAAACTGTGTTCTCACAAAGGAAATCTCTCAACAATGTTTTGCACTGATTAGCAAACGAATGCAATCTATTTAGTCTGGAGTTTATGCATTATCTCAGTGTTACTCAAATTAGTGATCCCTGGCAAGTTTCCAAGAAAGAAAGAAAGAAAGAAAGAAAGAAAGAAAGAAAGAAAGAAAGAAACAATTGTAGCCAATGGGTGTGGTATCCGTCCCTGGCATACACCTCAGAAAGTAATTGCCAGTCCCCCACATCATACACCTTAAGAAGCACTGCCTTATCTGATAATCCACCCATGTGTCCATTGCTCATCATTTCACTAACATTCATTCATAAATTATTTATGAATTTCTAACATGCTTCCTCAAACAATACTGAAAGCAATTCAAATGCCATAAAGGACCAACATATGCATAAAATGCATTTTATATTTATATACAAAATATATGCTCATTCTTAAATCTAAATCTGGATCTAATTCAATGGCATGAGTTGGACAAGCCCTTTTTATTAATTCTTAATTTTTCAACCAAAGGATGCTCTTCGTAATGAGCCCCATGCTCTTGAAGTGCTTCAAAAGATCAAACAGCACTGAAGTGTAAAAGCTTTAAAAATGTTTCCAAATGTTCCTGCCTTCCAATGTCATCTGTGACAACGAAGATAGCATTTATAGTATCAAGCTGTCACAGTTACAAAGGGATAAAAAAGCAGAAATGGAAAAGTGACCTTTTTCACAAAAGGAAGCCAGTATATAAAATTAAGTGACAGACACTCCTGGGCACAGCTGTCACATCCTACTCAGATAGCAGGGATGGATCCAGAAGCAAACTCAGACCAAAAATCTGTTACATTAGGGTCATGGAGGGATGCTCATCAACAACATACTGCCATCACAGCAGCTAATGTGAGATGAACCATGTGAACTCAACAAGAGCCTCCAAAGAGTGAGTCAGGACAGAGAAACAACTACTCTTATGTCTTAAGGAACAAGTATATTGATGGCATATCACTTTAAAGCAGGGGTAGGCAACCTTTCCCCTTTAAGGGCCGAGGGACTTCAGCTCCCAGAATCCATTGGCCAACATGGCTGAGGCTTCTGGGAGCTGAAGTCCCTCGGCCCTTAAAGGGGAAAGGTTGCCTACCCCTGCTTTAAAGCTTCAGATAGTATTAATCCACTTGTTTCATATAATGTAGAACAGCAGAGATGATGTGACTAAACCCACATGGTAGCTAAGCAGACCTATTCCAGGACCAAACAAGGTCAATTCTCTTTATGCCTACCAAAATGTTCCACAGGATACATGAAAAAATGTAATGTGAAAAGTCACCAAGAAGTCCTGATGTCGATTCAATTATTATCAACAGTTCATTCTCTAGCACTGACATCTGAAGCAAAACATGACAGTTTTTTGAGGAACAAAAGACTGGTAAGGAATCTCACATAATTATGTCTGCTTGTGAACAAGGAGTTGTGCCCTGCAAGTCACAGACAGATACAAATATCTAGAGATTAAATAGGAATGTGTAAATGACTTCAAATGAGTGGCCAATTCGTGCTCATGAGTAAGTGAAAATGAAACCAATTATGCTCTCCTGGTTTTCTGGGCAATGCCTCCTATAATTCCTCATTGTTAGCCATGTTGGGTGGAGACGATGGGTATTTTAGTCCAATATTTTTGGAGAGTAGCAGGTTGCCTATCCTGCAATAGAAGTACCCTCACACATCATATTTATTTCAATATGTTACAACCTATCTCTCCACACTGAAACTATGGCAACTGATAGGTTTTACAAGCTGACAAAACTGTAATTTTTAAGGCTCAGTATAGCACTTTTAAAAAAAAGAAATAAAATTTTCATTGATTAATTTTCAATGGTTTGGTTATGACACTGACTTAAGTGGCAAGGTATTTATTTAAGTTAAGACCTCTGAGTAAAGGCTCTTCAGACTGGGTGACTTACTACCTTCTTTTGACATAGGCACATAACAAGAAGAAACAAGAGGAACCAACCAAAAGTGGTTCAGGCATACTTCTTTCTGACCTTTCCTACAGTGAGAACTGATGTAAGAATTACTATCAATTAGCTCTTGCTCTGGCTTTCTGTTGCTTTTATACCCTGCTTGTTCAGAATGTGATATTATTTTTTATTTTTAGCCCTGCTGCCTCCTCTCAACACACAAGAGCATCTCCTTCAAAAGAAAATCATCTTTCCTTTTACAGCCTCCTTGATTATAAGACTCTAAGATTTGTTCATGCCTTTTCATATAGATAATATACAAGCCCTAAAATTAGAAAAAATGTTCAGAGCCAGGAGAACAGAAGGGTGTTTATGATTTCATCATGTAGAACATACATAGGTACTAAAAGTTTCTTTATGCTAAGGAAACTCTCTTCTGCATCACTTACAGTGAATATCTTCTGGAAAACAAAACCTGTTTTTTGAAGACAAACTGATCAAATTTAAATCCTTAAAGTGGTTCAATACATAGCCATCATGGATTATAAAATATTTGATTGGGAGTACAGGGCACCCATGCCATATGTAGGCTTGCCATCAGAGGACTCAAGGTCACGTGGATGGTGAGCCCTGGTAAAATGAATGGGGCGTGCGCTCATGGCATGTGTGCCATGCTACACTTCACTGCGCCGCACACGGGAGCACACACCCATTCAAACAAGCAGGACTTGAGCTTCTGTGTTTTTTGCTTTACATGGAGAGGGGTCCGGAACGGATACCCCGCATATAGGAAGGGCGGACTGTATTGACAACAGGAAAACAAAATTAATACATCTCACAAAGGTGGCTTGGTTGGCGCTAAGATTTTGCTAAGACATTAGAACATTATTAGGTAGGAATGTGGGATATGTAGTACCCACTTCACAGTGTTATTTTAGCCACAAACTCATCAGATAGGACTTCCCAGCCTAGCCCATGTCTGCAGTAGGAAGAACAGATTATTTGCCTGTAACGGTGGTTGCTTGAGTGGTCATTTTTTAACTCACTCATATATAGATCATCTGGAACCTTCTAGTGCTGAATGACCAATTTGCTACTTCCACTTCCAATGTGCTACATCTAGGCTTGGTTCGTGCTCAGTCCTCAGTTCCAAATATGCAATACTAGCCCCAGGACAAATGAATTGCAGGACACACCAACAGGAAAGGAGAGTGGGCTGTGTAAGTTCACTTTTGACTATTCCAGGAACCACAGTTCTTTGCAGCTGTCCTTTTCTTCATGGTCTCTATGACTCTCACACCAAGCTTTTCACCAGAGGAGGAAGGAGCATCATGCAACCAAGCAACCTCAGAACTATCCATCCAAAGGCCCTGTACTCTTTAGGCCTGGCATCCAAATCTGTAATGCCTGTTGGAGGCTGCTGACTGGAACCAGGGTGCTATTCTTGAGACCTATGGCAAAGGAATGCCCTTGAGAAATGTGGGAGAAGCAACTACTGCTCTCTTCCCACTATCTGAAGAAATGGTTTATTAGTTACACATTTAGAAAATTATTGTAATGACAGTGGCAATCCCTTCTATTTTTATGAACAGCATGCAAACAGTTTTTATAACTGTCAATATTCCTTTGAATGATCAGTATAAAAGGCGAAAGCCCTGCAAACACATAATGCATGCTGGGGTGGACTACTGCACAAGGGACGAGGGCTATTTTTCCACCTTATGCCTGCCTGACGGGGGCTACACTGCTGTGTTTCAGCACATCTGATGTGACTCAACATCACTTCCAGCCGACATCTTGGCCGCCATGGGGTTTTTTTCCTTTTGCATTCTGGAGAGATTTTGGGGGCTCTGGAAGGTCGGGGAAGCAAGCCACTTTCATTTGGGCACAGTTTGGGTAGTTTGTGGGCGGGGTGGGGGAATCACCCAAAAATCAGCCTTTAAAAAACAATAGTCTGGGGGCTTTTGGGGGGGGGGGGCTGAAGGGGCCACATGTACATATCCCAAGGGCTGCATGTCAACAATGGGCTGCACTTTGTCCACTCCTCCTGTATGGTATGCCTCGTCGAAGTCCAAGATTTTTGTTTTGTTTTTTTAAAAAAAATAAGGGTAAGTAAAAACCTGTCTAGGTTGTTATAGAAGGAAGACACAACCCTAGGTAAAAATGACAAATTTGACCTTAAAAACACTTTCTGGTAAATAATGTAAATATAGTGTGAAAACCCTAGCTCTCTGAACAGAAACGATGTCCATAAGGAAGAAATTTTTACAAAACAAGACCTGTAAATCAGATGTAATAATAACAACACTTATGCCAAGCTTCACACTGGACTCAATTCTATAACCTGGGAATGATAATTTTTGACCTCTTAACAATTCTTGACCAATGGATTCACACAAACCCATGTGACAAAACTTACAAACTATAAAACCATACAGAGAAATTATAATTATGAGCTAGACAAAATGCAAAGTTATTTTTGCTACATAACCTACTTGAGAAACTCTGGAGATCAAATAGATTTGTTAGGTTAGGCATTTGATAGCTGTTTTCTTTCTCAGTTCAGACCAAATCTAAGAAAAGACAGGGCCTTCTTCATGTGAGAAACAGATATATAACAGATATATATTGGGCATTCTGTATATACTCATGTATAAGTCTAGAAAGTTTCGTTAAAAGGTTGACCCAAAAAACCTGGGTCAATTTACCCACAAGTCAATATACTGTTGGGCCTCGGCATCTGTGGACTTGCCATCCATGGATTTGAGTTTCTGCAGATGGCAAGCCCATGTTGTCCCTAATGGTGGCACGGCCATGTGCACATGCCACCATTGGGGACAACAGGCCTTGAGCATCCGTGAATTTTGGTATCCATGGTACTGTACTTCAACTCTTATTTAAAAAGGAATCAACCCCTTCTTTGAGTAGAATGGCAAAAGTCTGTCCTGGGAGTGCCTAAAAGAACAATCGACCCCCTCTCCTCTCTCCGCTGCAGTGCCACTTCCAACCTTTTTGAATGCCTAGGTGGGAAAATGGAGCTGTGGCAGTTCTTTGGTGCTTCTGCTCAAAGGAGTGCTGAGAGGAATCAGGGTTTGAAAGATATGAACAAGACATCTGTGTAGTTTTGTCAGCTTTTCTGGGTTAAAATCAGGCAAAGTTATCAAGCCAACAGCTATAATCAGTGCTAATATAGTTGACATTTTCTTTGCTTTGGCTTTTCATCTTTTTTGACATGTGTGCATTTTCTCGCCTGCTCCACACATTGTACAGCTACGATTTACCATAGTTACTTCCTCATCCATCTAGCCTTTAAGGTGAGTACAAACAGTTATGCCTGCCGGAATTTTATAAATTCTCTGTATTGTTTTCATATGTTTCGTCCTTTACATCCTTTTTTACATGCCCCTTTTTTGCATGCTTGACTTACCCACGCGTCATATCAAAATCCATAATTTTTGCCCCAAAACCTCCCCTCAATTTATACATGAGATCTACTTATAGTTGTATACATACGATAGCTCTCTTTTCTGGGATGGGGTGGGGTGGAATAAGAAATGTGTAGATTAAAATATACTTTTATTGACAGGGCAGTTGGGAAGATGACCCCTTTACTTTAGCAGTTTATCCAAATTGAAGATAACTTAACTTCCTTTAGACAAAAATACAGAATTCATTATGAAACTGTGTTGGGGGTGGGGAGAGCACTAAAAAGATTGTGTCATTCTCACCCTAGTAATGGGTTAATGAGTATTTTTAATATAAATAATTGGTGCAAATCTCTAACAATGTTGCATCACCTTTCCAAAAAGTTAAAATTTAGTTTAAATTGTCATTAGGAATGTGCTGACAGTTGGGTCATAATATAAGGAGAAATCTAATTGCAATAAATGTGAAGAGAAATAGTTTTAAAATTTTAAATATATAGGACTAAATCCAATGTATCAGTGTCATAAAGAGTTTTCTCTTCCTCCCATCCATAGTTCAGCCATTTGCACCATGCTGAAAATAGTTCCAGAGCTTAGCTCAGGGGTAGGCAACCTTTCCCCTTTAAGGGCCGAGGGACTTCAGCTCCCAGAATCCCAGGAGCTATTGGCCAACATGGGACTATTGGCCAACATGGCTGAGGCTTCTGGGAGCTGAAGTCCCTCGGCCCTTAAAGGGGACAGGTTGCCTACCCCTGCCTTAGCTGATTTGTGGGGCTCATGGGGTTTTGGTGGCACGTTGCCCTCTCTTGGGTTTCACTGTTCTATCACCAGAATGCTACCATTAAACACTACCCATTATATTTGAAACTATATACCAGGGGTAGGCAACCTAACAGCTCCCCGAGGCCTTTGGACCAGCCCCAGGCCGGTCCTGCCGCCGCCGCCCGCCATGATGATATTGATTATTGTTGTTATTACTTGTTCTTGGGGATTTCTTGGCAAAATTTCTACAGGGGTTTTGCCATGGCTTTTCTGGGGCTGAGAGTGTATGCATACATATTTTTTATGTTTTAATTTTTTTTATTTATTTATTTATTTATTTATTTTTGGTGCTTCGGCCCCCCAATTGTCTGAGGGACAGCAACCCGGCCCCCAGCTCAAAAAGGTTGCCTACCCCTGCTATATACATTGAAACTAATTTACCATTTTTCTTATGAAAATTTCTAGAGATTTAGAGGTCAATATATTGAGTTCACAGAAGGATGGATATATAGACAGAAAGACAGATGGAAAATAGATTCCTCAAAATAATCTAAAAGAACCCCCACATACACACAGTATCACAACGTAAGTCAAAAGAAATGCAGAACATAACAGTATGAATTATCAGGAGAGAGAGCATAAAACCCAATACATTAGATCAGCAAAAAAAACATCAAGGAAGAAACATTATGCAGTTCTTTTGACTGCTTACACAGCTAAGAATATGGCATTGAACATCATCACTTGGGAGTTGGGAGAGAGCAAGATTCAAAGGATCAGCCTCCTGATCTCTTAATGTCCCAAACAGAAGAAGCGATGATTTTAGAAAATTAAAATATGCATGGAAAAATGGATTTCATACTATATGGTTAACTGCAGCTGAACAAGATATATTTTTAACTTTTGTAGTTTAAATGAGAAAAGTTTTAACTATATCGCAGATGTTTAAGACAAGTTAAATTTTCAAGCAAAGTATGCAAAAAATTAGCAGTTTCATGAATCCTTACCAGCTGTACTTCGCCAAATGCACCTCTTCCAATCACTTTCACAACATCATAATCTTCTACCTTCATCTGAAGACCACGTATTTTCCCCACAACTTTCTCATCTGAAAAGTTACAAAAAAGCTCATTACAAGAATAGTGGAATACAAACACTAACAGTGTTCTATGTCAAAAATATTATTTTTTAAACTATCTATACAGAAATTAGAGTCAATAATAATCTGCACTGCTCACTTATATCACATGTGTTAAGCACTTGTTTTCTGCATGTTATCTTTACACTAAAATTCAGTTAAAATTGTCAATGCAGCTAAAATGTTCATTTTTAAAATTAGAGAGCAAGGGCTACAATCCTACACAAACTTAATTCTTTATTTTAATGTTACAAAGGTTCACACACTTTACAAAGTTTACACACTCCTTCCACTAGAACTGACAACACCCATTCCCCCCACCCCGCCCCACCATCACCCTTCATCCCAGGAGAGGGAGTCCTGATTCTTCTGGTGTGGGACATGGAAGAACATTACTAAACATTGAAGCACATCAGAATACAGAAATATGTTGGCCAACAGAAAAAAGAAAACTGACCATGAACCAAAACACACCCACAAAAGGGAACAAAATATCAAGACAGAACATTCCCCAGTAAAACAAACTATCAAAACAAAAATAAAACCTACATGGAGCTTCTTTGGAATGCCCTTAGGTTCTTGCTGATTCATTGAATCAGTAAACATGTTTGCATTTGACCAGCAGGGCTCTTAATAAAGCATTATTTATTAAGACAGAAAGCATTTTGAATCATTAGGTTCTTCAGTTATATGACAGTGGACTGTTGCTTAATATGCAGTGCTCCAAATGTTCTAGGAATAAAATAATGAACTTGGCTTTTGATCTTACTGCCAAGTACTGGACACAAAGCCTAAGAGTTCTGTAAATTAAGTGTAACAGTTTATTACTCTTTATAGGTTTCGTTGTCAAATAATGAAACGGGACAACCCCCTTTTACAAATTAGGGTCAAGTCCATTGAAATAGGCAAATAAAAAAATGACTAACTTCACTTACTGACAGTATACATATAAGGGAAACTTACATCTGTTTAAGAAGTTGTCTATATTCTTGTTCTTCCTCAGTGCTGGATAATCCAGGTCAAGAACTAAAGAGTTCAAACTATCCTAGAAAAAATAGTTTAAATAAGAGATTAATCCTTATACTTTACATAAATCACTTTCCCCATTCTGTCACTATTTGAATAGATATGACAACATTTAATGCTAAGCAAGCTAAAAACAGGAATGTGTATGAAAAATATATGCATAATCTGTATTCCAAATATAGGCCTTTCAGCTCTTACATCATATCATCTTTTAATCTATATATACTGTATGTAGTGGCTCAAGTGTTTAAGACGCTGACTCTGTTGATTGCAAGATCGGCAGGCTGGCAGTTCGAGGCCTGGGTGCTGCATGATGGGGTGAGCGCCCATCACTAGTCCCAGCTTCTGCCAATCTAGCAATTCAAAAGCATGCAAATGCAAGTAGATAAATAGGTACCACTTCGGTGGGAAGGTAAACAGTGTTCTGGGCAATCATGATGGCCACATGATCACAGAGTAGTCTCTGACAACGCTGGCTCTTGGGCTTAGCAATGGGGATGAGCACTGCCCCCTACGGTCAGATACAACTTGACAACCTTGTCAATGGGGAATACCTTTACCTTTATATAAAGTCTAGAAATTTTAGTAAAAAAATTGACTAAAAAAATCTTGGTTGGCTTATCCATGGGTCAATGTAAGTACTATACTTTAACCTTATCAAAAAAGGAACCATTCCCTTCTCTGAGTAGAGTGACGAAAGTCAAGAGCTTAGTGCATCCTGGGAACACCTAAAAGAAGCACCGAGCCTCCCGCTACTCTCTTCACTGCGGCTCCGCTTCTGACATTTTTCACTGCTTAGATGGAAAAATGGAAACGGCAGCAGCTCTTTGGTGCTTCCCCTCAAAGAAGCACCGAGAAGAATCAGACTTTGAAGGATTTGAAAAACAAATTTGTGTATGTCACTTTTTTTGGGTTAAAACAGGCCAAGTTATATTGAAGTTAAAGGCTATAATCACCACTAACACAGTCACCACATTCTTCTTTGTTTTGCCTTTTCCTTCTTTTTATACAGTTGGCTCTCAGTATCCGTGGGGGACCCGTTCCAGACCCCTCCCCCACGGATACCAAACTTCATGGATGTTAAGTCCTACTGACCCCATGTAGCTGCACCACCCTTAGGGCCAATGGGACTAAAGTCCTCCCTCCTTCTCTGAGGCATCTGCCCTGGGCTTGGTTTCAGGAGCAGAGGCTGGAGCCCCATCGGCTGGAGGGAGCAGGAGCCTGGACTTGGGTCTCAGAGCCTTGAAGTTCCATCCCAGGTATTGGGCCTGGGGCAGGGGGGTTCCAAGACCCATGACCCAAGACCCACCCCTGGCTCCAGCTCCCTCTGGCCAACAGTGCTCCAGCCTCCACCTCCAAACCAGCTCCGAAGTAAAGCCACCTCCAAACCAGCTCCGAAGGAGGGAAGGAAGGAGGGAAGGAGGGAAGGAAGGAAGGAAGGAAGGAGGATTTCAGTCCCATTGTTCCCAATGGCAGCGGCGGTGGCACTGCATCTATGTGCAGCCACTGGGGAAAGCATAAGTTTGCCATCCGAGCATGCTCAAATCCACAGATGGCAAGTCCACAGATACTGAGGTCCCACTGCATGTTGCTTTCTTAGCCCTACCTATGCCTGGTCACTTCTTTCACACATTACTTGTATTATGGTTGCCCTATTGTTTTGTTGGTTTTATTCTATTACGGCATTTTAATTTCTTTATAGTTTAATTTGTTTTAATGGGATGGGTGGGGGGATTTTGGGATGAGGGAATGTTTTTAACTCTGTATGTTTTAAAATGCTGTAATAAATAAAAATAAATAAAATTTATTATTATTTATTATTATTACACATCCACCATGTGCTGTAGTTCCCTCCTCATCCATCCATCTTTTAGGGTGAGCACAAATAGTTGTGCCTAATGGAATTCTGTAAGTTCTTTGGCTTCATTTCCTTTTGCTTCGTTCTTTACATCAGTGATTCCCAAAGTGGATGGTACACCCCCTCCAGGGGGGGTTGAAAGATCCAGGTGAGCGATGAGGGGAAAGGGAGCAGCAGGGAGATCTTCAATCCAGGGAGATCTTCAATCAAAGTACTGGTGCGCAAGAAAGACAAGGGAGACCAGCAGCCTTTAGGACCACGGTAGGGATGCATGTTGCATGAAACTTCTTTTCAAGGCCCCTTAAAACCACCACACAGCCTCACTGAAGAATTTATGTGGTTGTGTCTTCCACTGTTTGCCTGCCCACATGAGCTCATTGCTTTAGCTGCATCCTTCACTGGTGGCAGCGGTGGCAGCTGGGAAACTCTTGCAAGGATTGGGTGCAAGACATCACTTCTGTGGCTCGGAGTGGCACCATTTTGGGAAAGACTGACCGACTGGAGCAAGGAGTTAGAGCACATGCCAGGGGTAAGAGGTGGTGGCAAAAAGCTTTCAAATTTGGGGGGCTGCTTAAGCTTTGTGAGCATTTCCGGGACTTGGCTGACAGGTTGGAGCTTCTTTGCTGCTCCTGTTTTCTTTCTTTGGACAGGCTGCAAGAAGAGGTAACAGAAAAAACAGTGTTTCGGGGGGGGGGGGGGGAACACTTGAAACTGTGTAGGGAAGACATGTCTCTGGAGAAAGAGAGGGAGTATCACCTCCCATGGATTGGTAAAGAGAACACTGCCTTCTTAACACTGGAAGACTCCATCCACCATTTTCACTCCAATCCTTCAATATTTTGTCCAGAAAAAAAAATCTACAAATATAAGGTCAGTGGTGTGGTATCCCATGAAGTGTACAGATGGCATAACCAGCCATTTTGTGGCATTTCTGGTTTCTCCTGGATGCTTTAAGCTCAACTAACCCTAAGCACTAAACAGATGTGAATGACCAGTGACTGTGTTTGGAAGAAAAGTCCCATACAGACTAAAACAGACGAGAGGCCCAGAAATGTTGCAGACAAATTGGGGAGGCAAGGGGAGTGCAGACCACCCAAGGACTTGGGGGCTGCATATGATCTGCAGGCCAAACTTTGCATACCTTGATGTACAGACGGCATACATCTGAACTGAAGATACTGCATACAGGTGTGATCATCGTATACACAAGAACTTTGGCAGCCATTAGTATGAACTATTCTTATGACCCATACATGCCAAAATCAATCTTGAACTCAATGGAGAAGATTAGGACAGCAACCCTGTCTATTCATTACCTCTTATGCCCATAGTCACTGAGCAAGGAATATTGTGTTGTCATATACATGTCTTTTTTTCCACTGTTACTGAGCACAAATCTGTCCTGTGTTATTCCTTTACTCAGACGACATAAAGCTGACCAAGGGGGCTTTATGCACGGGTCAAGACTCCCATTTCCCACACACACTTGGCATTGTCGTGTTCAGGCAATGTAGATCCAACAGCCTTGGCTCAGGAACAGGCAGACCGGATGCCATTTTGGCAGACCTAGCCTGAACCTGACCCACAGATCAGTTTTAAATAGCTGTCTGTTTGCAATGGAATTTCCCAGAAACCCTGCTGTGACAGCCAGTAGTTTAGATGGCTGCAAGCCTTCTTAGCTGCTGACACTGACGCTGTTCTCCTTGCAGGCCCCAGTTGTGGCCTGTGGTGTCAAAAGAGGGTGCCTGGCCATGTGGGTGAAGCCAGTCACCCCATCTCTGTCCGTACAGGCCCCAGCAGGGACCTGCAAGAATAGTGCAGCAATGCAGACAAATCAATGGCGGCAGCTCCATGGTACAGTAGCTGGCCGGTATTTGGACACCTGCCTGTCACCATGCTGGACCAGGTACGTGCCGTGGGCAGGGGAAGGGCCAGATCCGGAGGCAGAATTCAACAGGCTTGTCTGTCATATCCTGCCCATGTGTTTGCACCCAAGGATACCTGAAGCTTGACAGAAATCCTTTTCCTATAAAGAGCTCCACAAACACATAATTGGTTTGGTATAATGAGTTTGCAGAAAACGTCAGGATCCCACAAATATGAAATAATTAATTTTATGGTAATACAGCAGTATCAGCATGGTTATCAAACTCTTTCCTTTCTTATCTGGTATAAATGTATTTCCTACGTCCAAAACACACTGTAGAAATAATCCAGTTTGAGACGCTTTAACTGTCCTGACTCAATGCTAAGGAATTCTTGAAATGGTAGTTTTGAGACATTTAGCCTTCTCTATCAGAGAGCTCTGGTAACATGATAAACTACAGCTCCCAGGATTCTCTAGCACTGAGCCAGGGCAGTTAAAGCGGTCTCAAACTGGATTATATCTGCAATGTGATTTGAGCCCTAGTGTAACAGGGGTTACTTAAATCCATTCTTTCTACTAATGAAATCCACATTAAAGAATGAGCAAATTGTTTAGGTTGTGGAAATCTGGATGGTGTATTACCCAAGCATTGCATGCCCCTGAAAGGGGGGGGGGGAGAGTCAAATATCCAAAACATGCAAGTTTTCAAAATACTTCAATACATGTGAGAAAATGTTTTTTGAACCCATTGGCCTTGCCATAATTTTCCAACAGTTAAGGCTGACTCGGTAAATGAGTCTGTATGCCAGGTCATGCCATCAAAATGTCCAATGTGGTCTGAGCTTTAAAACAGTCTCAGTAAAAACATACATTATTTTCCAAATTAGGAAAGTAGTATTAATCAAGCTGACTATGAATCAGAAATTGGCCCGAGGGGGCAAGTAAAGCAAAGTAGCTTCCCCAGCTTTGACTAATGTACCAGCTACAACATGCCTACCTGCTGAAAGAGGACTTCACAACAGTCATTTGCTGTCCTTGCTGCCTCTACATTAGACTTCTGTTAACTCATTCAGTTTGGTTTCATTCACAAATAGTGAAAATCATTACTGTCAGCATATTGATTGGAGTGAGGTGACAGAAAAATATTATATTTGCTTTGATCTATACTTGCTGCCAGGCCATTTCCCTTTCGCTGCATTTTTAGTCTGAATCAAAACATAGTTACAAAATGCAACTTGGGCTGGGTTTTTGTTTGTTTTTACTATTCTCCTTTTGTTGTCTACGATGTAGTTTTGGGATTGTTTATTGCATTTTGTGCATTTGGTTTTATGCTCTATTTTATTGGTGCAAGCCACATTTTGGCAAAGAAGTGGGCTATAAATAAATAAATATGCAGATGAATGAGTTATACTCACTTTGCACATCAAAAGTGTTATGTTGAAATCATAAACAGCAGCAAAAATGATGGATCTTGCAACATTTTAGAATTTCACTCATTACCGCAGCCCAGTGTTTCTCATACTGTGGGTCCCAACATGCCCTTGAATAGGTCACAGAGTGAAATTCATTTGTTTTCTGATGCAGAGGGATAAAATAGGGCATTGAAGGTAAATACATTCACAAAGGAGTTCATCTTCAAAAACATTTGAGAAGCACAGCTTTATTCACACAGCCACTGCTGAGTGATCTCTAACTAAGAGCTCCACCATCCCAGTCCTCAACATATTTATCCAGAACTATGTTCCATTAATTTCAGTGAATTTTACCTCCATATTAATGTGCTTAAGCTCACTGCCTAAGGTCACAGATTTCGGCAGACAACTGGCAAGTAAAGGTTTTCAAATTATGGCCTATTTCTGTACTACAGTTATGAGCCTTGATGAATGTTTGGGAATGAAGAGATTATATAGTACAACAGGCCTTCCATAAGAAAGATAAGTAATCCAGGAAATTACATATCCTGTGTCTAAATTTCATACATTAAAAAAAAAATTCAAGCAGGAAATAAGTTATTAAAGTGATGTCACTGTTCACATCCTCCTTCCCTTTTTTGCATAAGTTCAAAGCCAACCCAAACTAAAAATAGCATTATCTTGCAAAACAAATCCAAAGTTATTCCAAACACGGCACAATTGTATGTACAAGTATATATTCAGAATAAAGTTTTATTTCCCCCCTCACCACATCTTCTTGATCTAGAACGTACTACTGCTTGGTCTTGGTGCAATTCCATCAGGATTTGGGAAGATTTGTCAGGCTTATACACTAATGCAAAGGATTTACTCCAGTTTTTAGAGGCTTCAATATCAACATAACAGCACTGGTGAATGTCCTAGCACAGCTGTCAAGAACACCTCAACGTAAGATCATCTTCTCACCAAGAAATCTGTCAGGTAAGGTAAGGTTAGACACCCTCAATCTTTCTTTTTGGTAGCTCCCTCAGAGGATACCTTGCACAATTTGGAGATGACTTGTCTAGTTGGAAAGGCTGCAGTAGAAAGAGTGTCAGGTATTTAGAAAACTCGGGTTAAAAATGAAAGGAGCCTAGTTGGCTGTACCTCAAACTGTGCTAATATGCTTACAGAAATATCATAAGTATCTGGGTGTACTGTAATTAATCTTAGTCTATATTTAAAAATGGAGAAGAAGGGGAGTATTTAGCAGCATCTTTGAGGCTGATTTATTTTAGTATGAGCTTTCACGGCTATCAGTTTACTTCCCTGGTTTATCTTAATATTATCACCAGAAAATGCTTGTTCGTGTTTCTTTTTAATAACACTGGGAAAAGACAAACTTGTTAACTTATTTAAAATTAAGATTCTTGCATGGAACTAAATACCTAATGAAGATTTTGTTTTAACTATGCATGTGAACAGAAATAAGTTCAGTTCTTTAAGTTTCTTTATTTTTTACTTCCCACAGTTCATCTGCTACACTTTTTTCTTCCCACAAAATCATAAATCTGTCTATTGCTACTGAAGTCACGAAGACTGAATTATCTAATGTAATCTGTTCTGGGCAGAAGCCAATAATCTTTTATGCATTCCTTAACTGGAATTAATTTTTGGGACAGCTTACTTTCTGAAAATCAGGAAACCATCACCAGTATCTGAGATTTTAAAATCAGTTACATCAACCATATAATAGATCCATAATAAAGAAACATTGTGCTGTTTAAGGAGAATCTCTCAATTATTTCTAGAATCTCAGGAGATGAAAGGAAGGTCATTCCTCTCTCCCATTCTTTTAACACATATCTAATGACGTCTGTTCCTTTGTGCTTTAGAGCACTATTTTAGGAGGAAGAGAAGACTATCTTGCAAACATGTCTATGTCATCTCCCTTATAAAGTACTGGGACACAAAACAATTATATTCTGCCTTAGTAGACACTGTCTACTAAGGGATATTAGTGGATCCTTGGTATACACTGAGGTTTGGTTCCAGGACCCAGTGTGGACACCAAAATCTATGAATGGTCAAGTCACATTAAATACAATTAAATACAATAAAATAGTGTTCCTTATATAAAGTGGCAAAATCAAGGTTTGCTTTTTGGAATTTTTATCTTTTTGGAATATTTTCAAGCTGTGGATGCTTGAATCGGTGGATACAGAGGGTCGACTGTACTTTTTTCTATTCACCAACAGGAAACTCAAGGACTTGGAGGGAGAGGCAAAAGATACACTACTTCATCTCATTCTTTCCAACAGAGATTATGCTAAAGTGATTTTAATCACTTGCTATTCGTTTTGAATTGAACTGAATTCCCACAGGTTAATTAATCTATCTCTTCTTTGACTTCAAGGTTTGCACCATTACCTGAAGTTTACTCCCATCTGATTAACTGCAGGTGGATAATGGTAAAGAACAGAGTTTCTGCCCACTGAGCTGCTTCCAGCATTTAATTGGGCTTAGATGAAACATAGCTTCATACTTTGCGACCTTCTGATGCTGTTACATCTATACAGTTTCCATAAGCATTCACATATGCTTTGAAAAAGTCAAACATTAGGAAGGGAATAGGAAAGCTGATGGTCCACCTTG
This sequence comes from Phrynosoma blainvillii, assembly GCA_026167975.1. Taxonomy (NCBI): domain Eukaryota; kingdom Metazoa; phylum Chordata; class Lepidosauria; order Squamata; family Phrynosomatidae; genus Phrynosoma; species Phrynosoma blainvillii. The sequence continues at coordinate 177,608,237 of JANUYF010000001.1, forward strand.
GACTTTTCCCAACAAGGCTGGATATAATTTTCCTTATATGATAACTGAGAAGCAGGCAAAAGGAATAAATAGGTGATGGTCTGCATCTCATCATCACCATGCCAGCAACAACACCTCCTTTTTCAACCTGAAGAGCACAATTCATGAACACATTATCACTTACTGTCATTTTTTATCTCTCCCTATACAAGCACACTTTAGGGCAGGGGTGAGCAGGAGGCGGGCCATACCCCCTGCAGCCCTCAAAAAATTGCAACCAATTTCAATTGCCATTTAATTACTCCCAACACTCCCTGAGGGTGTTAGAAAACTCTTTAGCTACATTTTGGCCCTCTCTGGGCCATTCTAGGCTCAGGAGAGAGGTTTTTGTTAATTGTTGTTGTGTACCTTCAAGTCATTTCCAACTTCTAGCAACCCTATCATGAGGTATTCTTCGAAAGCCTTGTTCAGAGGAGGTTTGCCATTGCCTTCCCCTGAGGTTGAGAGTGTGTGACCTGCCCAAGGCTACCCTGTAGGTTTCATGGCCGAACCAGGATTTGAACCATGGTCTCCAGAGTCATAGTCTAATACTCACCAGGAAGCAACTCAGAAATTGGCAGTTGCTATTTAGATTACAAATATTAACAAAATAATTTCCCCATAAAACTTTGAGTGCATATATTCAAACCAAACATTTCTTTGGCCTTAGGTTCATTATATGCATTAAGAGTGCTTATGCTAATAATGGGGCAGGCAGAAATGTTTCCTGTGCTTCTCTCCCTCAATTGTCACCTTCCTATAAAAGCTGGGCCAGGAACCCATTTTTGCCCCAACCAACTCTCCCCTGCTCCAAATAGGCTACAATGACACACACAAAATGTATTTAAAAAAAAAATCAAGTAACTTCCAGTTTTCTTGACCTCCTCTTTGGCTTTTTGGAGAGAGGACTGCCACATCTGGGGTGGCTTTTGCACTGGTTTGGACAATTTGTAGGCAATTTATTGTGTGATTTTAAAAAAAAGGATAAAGGAATGATCTGGAAGGTTGGGAGGGTTACAAAATGAGTTCAGGTACACACAGTCCACATCTCTCCCATCCCTGCTTTAAGGAAAGTGAAGATAAAGCAGGGAGGAAATGCATCTAAGAATATGGGTGCCGCTCATTGGAAAGTTGCATTTTCACACATTGCAACTATCCTGCGACTGGTAAAGAAGATATTTCCACTGACAGCCAGGAACATACCTATCCTTGCAGAATTAGAGCTCTTACTCTACTGTACACATTTACTACTATATATATAGTTATCGTAATAATCATTAGCTAAAAATATTTTGAAGAGATCATGGCAACCATTCTCTGCATTACTTTAAACTAAGGACATGTGCAATCCAGTACATCTGATCTCACATGCACACTGCAAACCTTTTCACTGGATACCTAAATAGATTTCTAAAAAAAAAAAAAGTTTTTCGGTGAAGTGGCTCATGATCTGGAAATACAACACACACTTTCTTGGAAGTACAAAGACAACTCTTCAAGTTGACTCATAGTTCAAGACTTTGATTCTTATGAGCCATAAAGGAGGAAAGCATTTTATTTTAAGACATCTACCTCATGTATCTCCAATTACCAAAATATGAAATTATGACATCTGATGAAGTTATGACTGGCAATAAGCAGTAATGCACCTATTTCTATTTAATTCCATGTAAATATGAAACCATTCCAACACAGCCAGACTGTATGGCATTACACACATTAACATCATGGAGTTATTTGGAACAAATGTTATTAAATTCTACTACATATACATATTTTCCTTCACATTCATATTAACAAGATAAGGCAACTACCTACTTTAACCTATTAGCTGGATTGACATAATGCAGCCCTCTTACACTTAATGTACTTATTAGGGTCAATTCTATTTTAATACAAAAAATGATTACAATTTGTTAGAATACAAAAATTAAGACTCCTGGCTTAACCATTCCCTTATTATGAAGAAAGGGTACCTAAAAAGAACCTAGGACTATAAGACAGTATCCTCCCATCACTTAGTAAAGGGTACCTGATTCATTTACTTGATTCATTCTCCTTAAAAGGGAACCTGGAAGTATTGTGTGCTTTTACAGACAGAGTGTAATGCATGTGGGGATTGCCGATAATGAAAAACTAAGCCCTGGTTTAAAAGGCAGCAGCCAGGTTTAACTTTCCTGATGAGTTTCTCTGCACCAGTGTAGACATTATCAGCAAAAGTTGGCAAGTTACCTGCAACAAGGAAGGACACAGGGCATTGTGAATGCACAAATTATGATGTGAAGATCAGTTACAGGTGTACAGCCTAATGTATGAACACTATGGCCTAAATCCTTTCTGAGCTCTGATTAGAGCAGTAGACTTCTGTAGGTAACAGAATTGACCTACATGTTGACTTATCATTCAACAATTGATTGAATTGGTCTACCCTAGCTGGGGTTAGATAACAGGATGTCAACCTATTTGTGACTTACTAATTAGCTAGTGCACCTGCATTATGTCAAAACACACAGAGATGTGCCAAAACCTTGCAGTTTCACACAACTCCATGACAGAAAAGTGACATCAAGGAAGACACATTAGTTGTTATTGCTGTTGTTTTAAATAAAGTGACATTATACACCAGGTAGGTGAGGCTACATAGATAGTCTTTAAAACCAAACCTACCAATTTGCTCAGGAATGATCAAAACAGGCATCAGGGCATGTATGGAAAGCCTAACACAAATCTCCACACACCAGATGAGTGAAGCATTCCATCTGATAACACTGCACATGCAATTTTTGATATTTTATAGTCATGAAGGAGTATACTGTATGCCCAGCTGAATATCTAGGTATCCTCACTTAAAAACAAACAAACAAGGAACACATAATGTATAGTAGTTTACCTGACATATCTACAGCTAACTGATAACTAAAAATAGCCGGCCAGAAGGTCTTTATGTGGAGATGGAAGTATGACGAATATTAGCAAAGATGTAGAATTTGCAGAAATATTGAAAACAATGAAGGGGTGGGGAATTTTCTGTTTTTTGCAGGAAAAAACTCTAGAAATTTTCAGTAAAATTGGGAAAATTGATTATTATTATCCTTGACAGATTGTAAATCATTTTGTCAGTTTAGGAATGTATCACAATTACATAATTTTATTTGGCATAAAAGTGCCATGTTTTGTATATTAAAAGGCAGTTCAGTCAGAGAATTAGTTACAAACTCAATTTCCTTTTTTAAATTTTTATTTTTACGAATGTAGCTACAAGGCTCAGAAATGTAAGGAACCTCTTTGGTTTTGCCATTTCATTAGAAGCAGGCAAAAAATAATAAAAACAGAAGAAATGATCAATATTGTTAAAACAAAGAAAATTTATGGCTCCTCTAATCTTCCATATTGCCAAACAGACATAAAGTGTGCATTTCAACCCCCAACAACCACACACACACACACACACTGCCACTCCTTTCCATTTTATGTTCTGTATTAATTAAATTGTAAAGAATGAGGACAGGGAACTGTTTCACTGTTCTTTTACTTCTAAAGCATCATGTACAATGGTGGGTTTTTTTAAACTAACATAAAATACAATACAAATACAATTCAGCAATTAATAGAAGCAAAAAACAAAACGAAACACCACTTTCTACAAAGGAGGAAGGGATACAGCAAATATCGGGATTGCTGATAAGGAAATGCTGAACCATGGTTTAAATGTCAGCAGCCATGCCATTCCCCTCCAGGCAAAAGTGTGGCCAACAGAGTAAACTTTTTGACTAATCTGTACTACCTCTTGTTTGCAAAGTACTCTAGCAGAAAAACAAAACTTGGGACTCACTTGGCAGCCTCTATAACAGATTCTTCAAATGAAATGTAGCATCTACTAGTAATTTAACACCACATGGGACATGTTTAAAAATCTTCTGAATAAATATTGTTCAGAATAAAGCTTTACATGTCTAAACTTTCTGGATGGAATCTGGTATCTTGAATATTCTTAAGAAATATGTTCTTGTTAAACTGCCAACTGTTTTCTAACTCAGAGAAGCATGGCGATTTCTCCCAAAAAACTTCAACATAGTGGGAAACAAGTTAGAAGTTCTCAGCCTTTCTATAATAGATGTAATGGAAAATATTTTTTGAATTAGATACTGAACAAAGCCAACTCATGCTCCAAATTCCAAAAAGGAAGTTTGTCATACCAACACTTTTAACAGCTTTTTGAAAAAAGAAAAAAACATAGCAAACTAATTGTCTTCCATCATACTTTTAACAGAAATATTTGTGGTTGTAAAGTTCTATTATTTAGCTTTCACAGTAAGTATCCCCCCCTCCCAAAAACTGCCTCTAAATCCTAATTAGTATTCTCAGAGCCAAGCCTAACTCATTTCAGCGAATTAATTCTCAATGAAGAATGCTTACGATGATATTTTTCCACATTCCAAACATACAAATAAAATTCTGCATTCTTCTTGCTATGGACTAACTGTGTGCTTGGTAGTATCTCTAAGAACAGTTATTTAATTCCTAACTCTGGCTCTATCTGAAATCGTCTGTAGTCATGAGATCGTCCTGATCACAGTAGCATGTTCAAAAACAAGATAATAACAACAAGTATCCAACCATGAATCCTGGCTTGGAAGAGCAAACAATTTCTTCAGCTTTGAAGTCTTGAGACTTGAAACAAGCCAACTGGGAGTCCAAAGTCTGGTATGGGGAGAAGCAAGAGCAGATGGTTCTAAGATACATGTGTACAGAGTCTATCCATTTTTGGTGAGGGCCACATTCAGAATTATTAGAAAGTGTTGACTTTTGTAGGAGATAAGACAAAAATCAAAATAAAAGAATTGAAGTTCTTTTTTTTCAGCTTTTGTAGTTTTCAACTTTAGTTATACCTAATGGCTTGTATCCAGGCTTGTATCCAGTGAAGCCCTAACTCATGTAAAGGCATTTCTGTGGATTCCTATTATTTTGTCTATTTAAAGCACCCATTCCCTGCTCTTCAATCAAAGAAGGAGGAAGAGCAGTAACAGCTTTCAGAGCATCTGGACAAGACATACATCAAGGTGGTCCCTGGCCTCAGTTTTATTATCTAAAGAGATTTAAACCCCTCCTTGGGTAAAGCAGACCCCCCATGTGGCACTGAACACCAGGGGTAGGCAACCTTTCCCCTTTAAGGGCCAAGGGACTTCAGCTCCCAGAAGCCTCAGCCATGTTGGCCAATAGTCCCATGTTGGCCAATAGCTCCTGGGATTCTGGGAGCTGAAGTCCCTCGGCCCTTAAAGGGGAAAGGTTGCCTACCCCTGAACAAGAGTAACTTTTTGAGGGTCTGCAGAGGTCTCAGTGGGAAATAAGCAGCAATAAATTTCCATTCATAGTCAGAAGTCATTTATTAAATGTTGATGGGATCCAAGAACATAAATCATTTTCAAGGACCAAATCAGGGGAAATACAACAACTGGTATAAAAGATTGAGAGTCAGCATCTGCCAAGTTAATGTACTGTCTGAGCGGTTATTTCCACAAAGTAGGATCAACTCAAAATATATGAACTGGCTCTCTTGGTAAATCTTACACTATTTTTTTTGTGATTTATTTTAAAAGGTATCTCCAAAGAAATGTCACCCCATCAGTGTTAATCTAACTAACTGAGGTTTGTTTGTTTATAACAGTTAAGATAAAAGATAAAAGCATCTCTACAGAAAGCAGTGCTCCAATATTGTACAGTACAGTACTAGGCAGCGTAATTAGTTAAAGTCTGTCACAGCACAGTATTGCATTTCCTGACTGGGCTCAAACTGAAAAGGGTTACATAAACATTTGTCTTGTTTTTCAACTGGCCTCTGTCTGTGTCATCTACTCAGCAAAAATATACATGTAACCCAGGAACCTCTTTTCCTACCAATTAACAGAACATGCAAAGCACTCTTGAAAATCTACTGCACAAGCATTTTGTTTCCAGTCTTGTAGCCTGTGTATGCCAACTACTAGTATTTAACTTTGGAACGCTGATAGTATCAATACGTTCACAATCTCTTATTTCCAAACCAAAGCACACCAGCTGACGTTTTACAGCCATTTTTAACTTAATGAAACTATGAACATGATTTACAAGAGTATTTTAGCAGATTTGTTTTCTCCAGCTTCCTAAAATAAAGTAGTCGGGATGGTTCAGCCGATAAAATGTATATTAAAGACATTAAACAGGTTCAGGAATGTTAGGTAATCAGTTCCTTTAATATTATGATGAAAATAGATGTTAAGACATATAATCTAGAAAACTGGCTCCATGGATTTATAGTTTGTGATCCCTAAAAACACCCTTAATCAATGGATGTAACTTTGCCAGATACAAAAGATCCAGGGGTCAATTTTATGTTCATAATAAATAAGGTGGATATGCATGTAGGTAATGTCATACTCAATCAGCAAGGCTCTGCATGAGTTTCATGCACTCACATGCCATCCCTCTATGGTCCAAAACATACTGCAGGAATAATCCAGTTTGATACAGCTTTAACTGTCTTGGCTCAATGCTAGGGAATTCCGGGAACTGTACTTTTGTTAGACATTTAGCCTTCAATGTCAGAGAGCTCCGGTGCCACAATAAACTACAGTTCCTAGGATGCCCTAGCACTGAGCCAGGGCAGTTAAAGCGGTCTCAAACTGGATTATTTCTGTAGTGTTTTGGACCTAGGTGAGCAAAGACACAGTAAACTATAGTTTCCCACTGTAAGTGAGCAAAGAATTAAGGTTAAGTTTCCAAACAGACCTGCATTTGGAACAAAAGATTGTTCAGCAGCCACTAACAAAACTTTCTGGTTTGCAAATAACATGAAGCTATGGGTAACTGCAACTTCCTGCTTTGTGTCAACACTTGAGCAAAGACAGGATAAATGGGGTTGCATCCTGATAAGCAGAGATGTGTAACCTAGCAATACACTATGAGAAAGAGACACTGTCGGTGTAATGTAAAAATATGTCTCGGGCATACATCACAATGTATCCTCACAAGGAGATGAAACTACAGTTCAGACTCAGAACAATCTTGCTTCCTATTCATTTGAACACACATTTACTTTGTAATCCATTGTACATACTTGCTGTTAACCAGATTTAGGGTCAGTCCTTGCAGTCCTGCGGGCAACGTTTTTCCAGATGATCATCTGGCGTAGATACAGAGAAACAATTCAATGGTGTCATCATGACATCTGACTCATCCACATACCACCAGTTCAAAAAGTACCTCTCTCCATGTAACCGCTTGCAAAGAACAAAGTCAGCATGGAAAAGAAGGAAAAAGTACCCACCCAAAAGAGAATGTGAGATTTGACCTGCAAATAAGAACATACAGACCTGACTTGAAAAATGTGCATTATAGTACAGACTTGACTAAAAAGCCAAAGTAGATTTTTCACACTTTTTAAAAGCCCAAAACTATTTTCACAAGAACTGCTAACTCCGGTAACTTGACTCTTGTAGATTATATTGAGTCCCAGACTGGGAAAAAGATAGGACATATATTATAACAAAAGCATATACTACCAAATCCTGGAGACAGGATTCTCATATAAAAATAATAATAATAATTTGCTCATTTAAAAAAAATCAATACTTGGTTTATTTAAATTCAAAGTACAATTATGTTCTAGAGGGAAACACACTATGAGTTTATTTTTCTATTTTCCTGCCATAAGAATCAGGAACAAGTGGGGAGGAGAGAGGGGGGAATCACATCCTGCAGCAGAATGAACAAATAAGGCCTCCTCATTCTCTCAGACTTCCTCACATCACAACTAGAAATAGTCCCACAGCTTATATATAATCTTAAAGTCAACAGCCCTCCCATCTAACAGAGAGTTGTCTTGAATAAAGCTAAGCTTGAGTTATACATTCGTTAATGGCAAAGTATAAATACACTAGTCTATATTTACTTACAAAGAATATCACTGATTTATCTAAAGCTGTAAGGGCTGCTTTACACAAGATCTTTTCTGAAAACATTTGCTACGTCCAGCACATAAAAATGTGAGGCACCCAATATTGCAGGTTAACAGTTGACAGTATTTTTCCCCATGAAAGTAGCAGTTTCAAACCACCACAATCATGAAAACTATTGTCAACTAGTCAGCCCTCCAAATTTGTGGGCTTGGTTTTTGTGGGTTGGATTATTCATTATTTGCCACCATCTCTACTGCTGCCCTATGTCACTTTCAGAAAAATGTTTTTTGTGCCCTACGCTGTTTTTAATGGGGACTGCAAGCTTTGTTAGATAGAAAATGCAAACATTATTTATGTATTTATTTTTTATTTCATTTCTATGTGGTGAGGGTTGTAAATCCCTATTAAAAATGGAATAAGGCAGCAGTGGAGGTGGCAGCAAGCACTGCCAGTCACCGCTTCTGCATTATAAAGGAACTCCACCTCCTGGAAGGCATCCATGCTGGGTTGAATCTGCAAATTGTACTTTTTCTATGTGTTAAATATGGGGTTGGGGGGTTGGGGGGGTGTTAGAGTTATTTGTGGTTTTTCCACTTTCACGGGGGTCCTGCATCCCTAAACCCAGAGAATGTGAAGGGCTGACTGTACATCTATGATAGACTGGCTTAAACATTTTATTAACCACAACTTTGTTCCTAGAACAGTCAGGATCAACTGTATGTGAAATAAAATGCTAAGAACTGCATTAACCAATCTTGCTTGACAGCAAACAACTCATAAGACAAAAATGTAACAAACAGGCAACCAAACCAAAATAGGGTGAACTTCTGACATGAGTTAACAACACTGTCTGCATTCTGAGACAAGATCTATGTGTTATGTGACAATACATTCCTGCAGAATCAGGATCATTCCCTTCACGTAAGGAACATTTGTTAAAGCTGCTCTCACAAGATAGTAAAGCTGAAATTTTAGTACCACTCCTCCCCTCCCTGGTTTCCATGGCACAACAGAAACATTTTTGCAACCTTTTTTTTTTTTTTTACAGTCGAATCCAAACACAATAAAAGCAGCATCGAATTAGTATTAGATGGTAACCGGTGAATAGTGAACTTTATCAACAGAATCCTTCAAAAATAAAAACATATTTGCATGTTCTACTGAAACTTTTGAGGAGGAGTTTGTACAAGGTGCCTTCCGTGACACCTGATTATATGCAAGTAGTGTGCACAATTTTATTGCACAAACTGCCCTACTCCCAGCGTTAAAGAATATATGCAACATTGCTCCTTGTGACCTCTTTACTGGCACAGTCTTTTCAAGAATACAGAACATTGGTAGGGATGTATCTTAAAAATTATGTTTCATAATAAACCACCACAGTTCCCAGGAGAAAGGCAACGTGTGAGCTATTTAAATACCCACATCAAGATGATATGAGAACAAACTGTCAGCACCTCTTTGCTTTCACAAGACAAATCATGCAGTCATTTTCATTCACCCATTGCACAAACAGCAGAAGAAGGAGAGAAGAGTCAATAATCTGCTGTCAATAGGCAAGGAAATATCATGCTAAAACATTCTTCGTTTACTGAGATATTAAAATGGTCAGTTAACAAAAGATTTCAACATCACACCATTATTAAGTTGGAAATATTGCTTTAGAACCAGTGCCCAATAGCAAACTGTTGTTTAAGAAAATAAATGGACCTCCTACCCAAAGCTTAGATAAAGTACAATGTCAAGAAGACAATTTAGAATTGACTATCTTCTTAATTGCTTCACAAATGGGCTTTTAGGGTGGGGCAGTATTGCACCATATTGGTTAGAAGCACTTGTTTCCCTATTACCCAGTCAGTGGAGAATAGTTTTTTGTTTGCCTGCTACTTAATAACACACATGTATTAGCTGTGGTCATTAGTATACTTTATCTAAGCATTGGGTAGGAGGTCCATTTATTTGGGTAGGAGGTCCAGGGTCAAAGCAAATAATTGACCCTGCCTCCAGATAGAGTAAATTAATACCCATTTTTGGCAGGTTATCTTCATTAAAAACACAACAAAAACAGTAGCAATAGTTTTCCTACTTCTGTAATTACAGACTATACAGGTGTGGGGAGGGGAGGCTATATTTTTGAATACTCTCCCAGAACAACTTTTTAATGTGTGTAGGAAACGACGTTTCAAATAGAAGCTTCTGGCCTAGGCTTCTTCCAAAGTTCTGTTTGTTCAGTATGTTGGTGTTGTTCTGTGCCTTTAAAGCATTTCCGACTTCTGGGGACCCTATCATAAGGTTTTCTTGGCAAGACTTGTTCAGAGGAGGATTGCCATTGCCTTCCCCTAGGGCTGAGAGCATGTGACAGTCAATTCTAGATAGATAGTCAATTCTAAATTGTCTTCTTGACATTGTACTTTATCTAAGCTTTGGGTAGGAGAGCCATTTGGTAGTGACATAATTATTTTCTTAAACAACAGGTCACCCAGTTGTGTTTCATGGCAAAGATGGGAATCAAGCTCTGGTCTCCAGATTCATACTCAAACGATTATGCCACACTGTTTCTGTTTTTACTTTTCGAAAACTAGGCTCATACTATAAAATTGTTGTCTGCCACTATTGAATGAATGAATGAATGAATGATTTATTTATTTATTTATTTCAAGGATGTATATCCGGCCTTTCTCTCACAATAGGATTCAAGGCAGGTTACAATAATTTAAAAACACAGAAGTAGAAACATTGATTACAAAAGTTAAAAATAATTAAATATTATTAATATTAAAACATAAAGTTAAACACACACAAATTGAATCTTCATTAAACTATCTAGCTGGACATTAGGAAAGAGCACATATGCAATAACTTCAAAGACATGTTTGTGACCTATATGAAAGTAGAGCAGGGGTAGGCAACCTTTCCCCTTTAAGGGCCGAGGGACTTCAGCTCCCAGAATCCCAGGAGCTATTGGCCAACATGGGACTATTGGCCAACATGGCTGAGGCTTCTGGGAGCTGAAGTCCCTCGGCCCTTAAAGGGGAAAGGTTGCCTACCCCTGAAGTAGAGTAACAGAAGCAACTGTCTAAGAGGATGTGCACAGGTTTCTTGCAGAAGAGACAGCCACAGTTGTGTGTGTATTAGATAGAGCCTTGCCCTTCCTGATTTTTCAAAGAAGCTGAGTTGGTAGGAGTGGCCAATGGCTCACTAAAACAAGGCAGAGGTCCATTATGCCAAAAGGTGGCACCTATAAGGCACTGCTGAAAAAGGCTTGCCTGGATCTCGCCATAATGGACAACAGGACAGCCAGTTTTCAACATTCAATTTCTGGACATGTCCAGAGTTTTGGAGTTCAGTGCCACCAGTATAAAACTGACACCAAACTGAATTACAGTCGCCCCCTATCCACATCTCCAATCCTTATCCAGAGATTCAACCATCCTCAGCTTGAAAATATTCGAAAAAATATACATTTTAAAATGAAAACCTTGATTTTGCCATTTTATATAAGGGACACCCTTTTACTATGCCACTGTAATAACTGCACTTGAGTATCCATGGATTCTGGTATCCATGGGGTGGGGGGTTCTGGAGACAAACCTCAGAGCATACCAAGGGCCCACTGTACTCCTTTCCACCTCAAATCAAAGAAGGTGCTTAAGTCCTAAAATGGTCCCTGTCATCAGTAAGACTGGATGAAAGAGAACAAGCTGAAGTTTAATCTAGACAAGAGGGGCACCTGGTAAGTTGAAAGGCTGGGCAGGGAGGAAATAGGGCAGGGGTCGGCAAGTTCCCCTTACCTGGGGCCGGGCCGGGGATCCCCTGGTCTTCCGTGGGCCGATGTGGTGGTGGGGAATGGTGGCTGAGCATGCGCACATACACAGTACACCGGAAGTACTGTGCGCACGCGCTTGCTCACGCATGTGAAGTACTTCCGGAGTACTGCACATGCGCGAGCAAGTCGCTGCCGCCATTTTGGAAAACAAAATGGCGGCAGCGCATGCAGCGGCAGTGGGGGGCGGCGGGGGTTGGTCCAAAGACCTCAGGGGGGTGGACCCGGCCCGTAGGGTGCCGACCCCTGAAATAGGGATTCAGATTATCCTAGACCAGGTTGCATTCCCCCTGAAGGCACAGATCCATAGCTTGTGTTATTCCTGGATTCAAACTTCAACCTGGAAACTCAAGTTCAGATTTCTGCAGCAGCCAGAAGTGCATTTGCACAATTAAGGTTTTTGTGCCAACTGTACCCATGCCTAGAGAAGTTGGATCTGGTTCCAGCAACGCATGCCTTTATCTGGAAATTTTATCCTAGTCCAAAGAGCTTCAAAAAGATTATTAACTGAGGCTGGTTACATGGAACATACAACAGCCTTGTTGCAACAGCCTCATCAACTGCTGGTTATTTCTACATATAATTTAAATGTCTGGTTATAACATATAAAACCCTATATGGCTTGGGTCCAGATTATCTCCTTGAAGTTTGAGATTTTCGGGGAAGGCCCTTCTCTCCATCCCTCTGACATTAAAGTTACACTTGGAAGGAACAAAAGAAAGGTCCTTCTTGGTGGTGCTCCCTGGCTCTGGAACTCCCTTCCTAGGGAAGGAAAGGTGAAGACTTTTCTGTTTCATCTGAATGGGATAGTAATGGGGAAAGGACCTTCAATAACCTGCTGCATTGTCTATATTTGCTGTTTTCTTTTTTTAAAAAATAACTGTTTTTAATTCTATTGATAGCTTAATTATATATTAACTTTTGTATGACATCAACTTTTATCTGAATCTATTCTGGTTTTTGTAAACTATACTAAATCCCAGGGTTGGGGGGGGGGAGACATAAATAAATAACTGTTTCCATTTTGTCAAATGGACACAAGAGCTTTGAGGGCAACAGAACTTTAAAAAAACAAACAAACAAGAATCCTCTATCCCAACCTTGATATAGCCAGCCATTTGGTCACTACATACATGGCTGCCGTAACAGTATCCTGTTTAGGACAAAATTACATTCTCACAACTGAATTAACATGTTTTCTCTATATGACAGATATCCATATCACAACTCTCTGATTAGTACAGATCCACAAAGTATGTATGCACGCCACGTGCGTATGTGCACACGCATACTACTTTATTCCCAATCTACTCTATCTCTTTCTTGCACCATTCAATAGCTGCTGGGTCTTTATTACTGGCAGAAACATTAGGAAAACTTAAGCCATCAACTACTTTGCACAAGAGCTGTTTGACAATGGAACATACTCCCTTTGAGAGTGGTGGAGTCTCTTTCTTTGGAAGTTTCTAAACAGAGGATAGACAGCCCTCTGTCAGGAGTACTTTGATTGAGTATTCCTGCATGGCAGGGGGTTGAACTGAGTGGCCCTTGTGGTCTCTTCCTACTCTTATAATTTCATAACTGCAGCCTGTCCTATCTGTAGCATGTAATTATGTACAGCACTAGAGTGATTGAAGGGTCTGCGTATGAAAAACAGACAAATAGGCACCGCTGTCAGTGTGACATGGCCCAACTGGAGAAGCAAAGGGCAGGGGAGAAAAAAGTACAATACTGGGCCAGTTTATTACTGCCACTGTCTGCTTTGGCTATACAGCTGTAGTCCAACAAGATATGGCGGGCAGCCTGATTTTCACCCATTTTAAGAGCTCATAACCAGAAAAGAGGCAAGAGGAAGGTTTATAAGACAAGGAACAAATAACTTGCTTCTGAATATTTAGTTCAGATTGCTACACTACTTACTTCAGCTTCCTCACTGTCCTACCCCACACCTTTGTCACATGTACTTACTAACCCTCAGGAACTGCATATAAATCTACTGTAACCTGAGTGCTGTTTATGGACATGCTTCTTTGCCTCACTCTCGTCATCTTTGATGCTTGCAGCAGATGGGAATATAGGCTCTTCACTCTTATTTTCCACTAGAGAAACCACTGACAAATAGAAAAAGGTGCTTATCAGTTCACATGCACAGGGGAAATTTTGATTTACTAACCTTCAACTATTTTCTGGGCACAAACCGTTGAGGTTTTCCAGTTACTTTCTCTAACATATTTCATTTCTTTAATATGTTATTGCTAGCACTACTGTACAGTTCCTCATTTTCTTTATTTGAGATATGTATACAGTCGGCTCTCCATTTTTGTGGGAGGATCCATTCAGGACCCCCCTGCAAAAATGGAGATTTGCAAATATTCAAGTCCCATTGATTTAAACCAGGGGTAGGCAACCTTTTTGAGCCGGGGGCCGGGTTGCTGTCCCTCAGACAATTGAGGGGCCGAAGCACCATGAATAAATAAATAAATAAATAAATATTAAAAAAATTAAAAAATATATGCATGCACACTCTCTCAGCCCCAGAAAAGCCATGATGGCAAAACCCCTGTGGAGATTTTGCCAGGAAAACCCCAAGAACAAGTAATAACAACAATAATCAATATCATCATGGCGGGGGGTGGCGGCGGCGGCAAGACCGGCCTGGGGCCGCTCCAAAGGCCTCGTGGGGCCACATCCGGCCCCCGGGCCTTAGGTTGCCTACCCCTGATTTAAACAGAGGTCACCCCTCCATGAATGTGCGAAACTGTGGACTCGAAGTCCGCTAGAACGGAGGGGCGACTATATATACTTGTTCATCATGAAAATCATTGGCCAATTAAAACAGTTAGTTTAGATCTACCACACTGAACCTTTGCTACTTTCTGCTTGGTCTCTGTAGTTTTTCATCTTCCCCAATTATGTGGGAATTCAGGTCACATCCAAAATGAACAAAAAAAGGTACAGTTTCTTCCCCTAATGCAGCTATATTTTATTCTCACAAGCATCAAAGTTCTTGAACCCCTATTTAAAGCCCTTGGAAAATAGTGATATTAAATGTAAATATTTATAAATTCCCAAGTAAATTAAAAAATAGGAATATCTTAGTAACTGTTGTAGTGTAGTTCCACAAGTTCTATTCTTGTTATATTATTATTATTATTATTATTATTATTATTATTATTATTATTATTTATATCCCACCCCTCTGCAGAGCAATCGGGGCGGCTTACAACATTAAAATTTACAGAAAGTTAAGTTAATACAATGTAAACAGAACCTAAAAATCCTGAAACCCACCCGCCCCTTAAAAGGTAAGGGCTCTTCTTCTTAGTCTAGGCCCAATGATGCTGGCCCCGGTGTCTCTCCCCCAGATGACATCGGATGGAATGGATAGACATACTTCTAGATATACAATCTAGATATACATACTTCCACCCCATTCCATTTCTTAATTGTATTTTACAAATATCAAGGAATGTTTTAATGCAGCTTTGTGAATAAATTCATAAAGCTTTGAAGCAGACTCTACCACTGAGTTCAATTGGTCTGCAATTTTTATTTTTATCTCACAGGGCTACTTAGGACAGTCAGCATAATGTAGGGGTTTTGAGTGTTGGACTTGGAGTCTGGGAGATCAGGGTTCAAATCCACACTTGGGCATACAAACCCAATGAGTGAGTTTGGAAAAGTTATAATCTCTCAGGATCAGAGGTAGTTACTGATAAACCCCCTCAAGAAGAAATCGTGCCAAGAAAACCCGATAACTTCACCTTGGTGTTGCCATAAATTGAAAATGACTTGAAGGCACACTACTATTAGGTTTGTAAGAGGCTAATATAATATTTTGAATTTCCATGTTTGTCATGGAAAGGAGAAACTACGCCATGCAGACTAACTGGAGCAGGAGATACACTCCCCACACCTGACCCCCAGCTTGCTTAGTTGCCCACACAGAATTCCTTATCTTCTCTGACTACTATGTGAGCTGTTAGATGCAAGGCAATTTTAAAAATTTAACCCAGAATAATATAACTGACTTTCAGCTTGCAGAAGTCCCTCTCCCCCAATCTAGCACAGGAGTGGCAACTGTGCAGCCTGTGGACCACATACAGCTGTCAAACACATCCAGTGACAACCCTAGATCAGAACTCATACTGTACTTCTGTTATCACAAGGCTGTCTGACAGCTGCATGGTTCAGAGGTGAACTACATCTTCCAAAACTAGGGAAGTGTGATGGGAAATTTGGCAAGCTTCTCCTGTAGAGTCTATGCTGTGCAAACATATAATTAAAATACTGCATTCATTTTTTTACCTACATCAAGCCTAATGAAAAGGTTTACTCATTATAAGCCTTACAAGACCAAACAACCTATTTATTCGAAAGGTTATTACATCTTATTGCAGAGACTATAGAATACCATAGAGCAGAAGGGCTGGCTCCTTGCACTGAGGTAGCATCAGACTCTAGCACTGACACTGTAGAGTTTGGGAAACTAAGGGCCTTTGCAGACTGCCAGAAATAGTGCAAATTGAGTCCACTTTAACTGCCCTGGCTCAGTGCTAGGGAATCATGGGAACTGTAGTTTATTGTGGCACCAGAGCTCTCTGACAGAGAAGGCTCAATGTCCCAGAAAAAAATACAATTTCCATGATTCCCCAGCACTGAGCCAGGGCAGTTACAGTGGGCTCAATTTGCACTATTTCTGGCAGTCTGCAAAAGCCCTAAGACAGTTTTTAATGAAAGAAAAGAATGAGCCTGGACTGCCCATGACATCTAGAATAAGTCACTGAGACATATCTTCTTCAATCTAGGGCCCTCCAGATTTTTGGGGGACTACACTTCCCAACAATACCCCTCTCCTCAGTATGGCAATGGTCAGGGATGCAATAAGTTATAATACAGAACCTCTGGGAAGCACAAAACTGGGGAATTCTGCCTCAAGCATCACATCCCATGTGTATTCAGCAGACACAGAAAATAATTAGGAAAGAGGGATTATAGAGGGCCAGGGCTTAGGTATCTTAAAGGTCCGGTCTGATCTTGGAAGCTAAGCAAGTCCTGCTAGTACTTGGATGGGAGACTGCCAACGAACGCCAGGCTATATATTTCAGAAGAAAAAACAGGCAAAACCACTTCTGAGTATTCCTTGCCTAAGAAAACCCTATGAAATTAATGGGGTCACTATATATGAACAGGTGACTTGAAGGCATATACAATACATATCCAAGACAGAGGGTCTCTAGAGAGATGAAGGCAAAACTAGGCACTCTTATCTGCTAGACTCACACAGCAGTTGTACCATCATGCTAAATCACCAACAGTACCATGGCAGCTAAAGGCAGGAGTCAACTATATTAGTATCAAATGGCTCAAATTCCAAACTAATTGGCTCAAACTCCACCTTCAAGAAGTCATAAACATCAATGTATCTGCTACATGAGTTCCTAGATAACCTCGCCACCCACAAAAACAAATACAACCACTTTGCTCTTGTCAGAAATTACTTGAAGGCACACAACAACTGTTGGCAAGTAAAAGCTTAAGTATGTACTGATTGGAATTGCTTTGTTCCCGCAACCAAAAAAGCAGCCCAAATGTTTGGATTTAGGATCTTTAATGGAACAATAAGAGATAGCTTAGAAATTATAGGGGGGTTGCAGACTGCCAGAAATAGTGCAAATTGAGTCCACTTTTAGGGTCAGGGTTAGTGCTAGGGAATCATGGGAATTGGTTTTTTTAATTTATTTTATTTAGGGGTTTTTTTGTTTTTTTTTGTTTTTGTTTTTATATTTATTTATTTATCTATTTTTGAGACATTGAGCCTTCTGTCAGACAGCTCTGGTGCCACAATAAACTACAGTTCCCATGATTCCCTAGCACTAACCCTAACCCTAAAAGTGGACTCAATTTGCACTATTTCTGGCAGTCTGCAACCCCCCATAGTCTGTTGCTACTGCATGCCTTCAAGTCAATCCTAGCTTATAGCTACTTTAAGTCAAACTTATTAGGAGGTCTTCTTGACAAGATGTGTTCAGGGAGGTTTTCCACTGCTGCATTCTGAGAGTCTGTGACTTGACCAGCGTCATCCATGGGTTTCCATGGTCAAGCAGGAGTTCAAATCCTTGTCTCCCACACACAGTCCTAGTACAACACTCAAACCACTGCACCACGCTGACTCCTGAGTACACAATTATTACTTATATTCAACCTATACTAGAAAGCATGTTAGAGACATATGTGCATATTTAGGTTTGTCTGAAAAAGTGTTGATGCTTAAATAGAGAAAGAAGATTTAAATTAGCTTTATGTTCCTGCAGCATTATTAGACTTGCACTGTATTTGCCACATCAGCGAAGCATTAATCACAAACAACCTATGAAGGTTTAAGATAGTAGATTCAGAGCATACGAGGGGGTATTGTAAAGTAATAATTATCACCCAAAAGTTATTACGGTACAGTTGTCCCTTCTCATTTGCAAGGGATACGTTCCAGACCACTACCATCCCCGCAAATCAGAAAAATCACAAACATTGGGGGCCCATTGTTTTCAATGGCTGCACACTCCTGCGCATGCATGCCACAGGCACTTGCAACATTTTATCCCTCCCCACTTGCTGGTCCATGAGGGACCGAGACGCGCAGACTCCAAGTCCGTGAACCAGGGAGGGATGAGCATATATTGATGAAATTTTGTCAGTGTGATCATTGGTTCCTAAGTACATGAAGTTGAGAAAATCACCTCATTGTGTCCTTTATTTTTGCTACAGGTTGTGCCAAAAGTGACTAAAGAGTTAGGTGGAGAAGTACAAGGGGGTATTGTAAAGTAATAATTATCACCCGGAAGTTATTATGGTATGTTGATGAAATTTTGTCATTGTCATCATCACCAATTAACTTTTTCTTTTCCCAAAAATGAAAAATGCTTTGTGGGGTCACCAATTTGACAACACAGATGATGTCATTCATGATGTGAAAAAGTGGTTTAAGGCACAATCTGCAGACTTCTACAATAACGGTATTTGGAGGATCAAGAAATGCTGGGGGAAATGTGCAAATCTGGATGGTGACTGCATAGAGGTAAGTTAACAACTACAGATCAAAACCAACTTTGTCAATTTTTTTTAAAAGGTGATAATTAAAACTTTACAATAGCCCCTCAATACTTCTCCTAGGGCTCATCCTGCTTAGCTTCCAAGATCATACAGGATCTGGTGCCTTTGGAGTATTTAGACCTCACTGCACAATTTGTCATACATTCACAAAATACATTTTCATGGGCTTATGGTGTCAAATATTCAGCATTAATTTTTGGTAGAAAACATGCTAAGTCCAGGTAGACATGTAACAAGCCTAATGAAGTCACACCAGTGAGCTCACCTTTAAAGTACAAGCAGAACTAAAATGGGAGATAATGGGCCTTTACAGACTGCTAGAAATAGTGCAAATTGAGTCCACTTTAACTGCCCTGACTAAGTGCTAGGGAATCATGGGAACTGTAGTTTATTGTGGCACCAGAGCTCTCTGACAGAGAATACTCAAAATGGTCTCTGAAAAAAATACAGTTCCCATGATTCCCTGGCACTAAGACAGGGTAGTTAAAGTGGACTCAATTTGCACTATTTCTGGCAGTCTGCAAAGGCCCAATATTAGCATGTCCACACAACTATTCTTCCTTATCCCACAGGACTTTCGTGTTCAATAGAGAAATGCATCCCTCCAAAAATACGCTTGAGAACTGGATCCTATTAGACCAGCTGGAGAAAAAAGTAATATTCCTTCCATTAAGGTAAAACTCAGAGACTGAGGGCCTCAGCAGACGGAGGCCCCGGAGACGCCGCGGGTCGGAGCGCCGCCGGAGTTCAGCCTCCGGACCGCGGCGCTCCTGCGGCGCATCTAAAAGGAGCACCAAATTGGCGCTCCTTTTAGATGTAAGGGAAAGTGCGCCCTAAAAGCGGCGGGCGCACTTTCCCTGGCTCAAACGGCGCAGCGCATGTGGACGCTGCGCCGTGAGGTCATCCCCAGTGCCCCGGCCGTGCGGACGGCCGGCGCTTCTGGGGGCGACCTCGGGGAGAGGAAGGGGCGCCGCTCGTGCGGCTGCCCCTCCTCTTCCCTGCCCGGAAGACGACTCTTTTAGTCGTCTGCCGAGGCCCATAGAAACGTTAGTTGGGAATGAGTATGCAAAGGACATACTTGGAGTACCTTTGAGACTAAGGGGGGTTACAGACTGCCAGAAATAGTGCAAATTGAGTCCACTTTTAGGGTTATGGTTAGGGAATCATGGGAACTGTAGTTTATTGTGGCACCAGAGGTCTCTGACAGAGAAGGCTCAATGTCTCAGAAAAAAACAAAACAATTCCCATGATTCCCTAGCACTAACCCTAACCCTTAAAGTGGACTCAATTTGCACTATTTCTGGCAGTCTGCAACCCCCCTAACTTTGTGAAAGAAGTTATACCATAAAGTTTCATAGACTCAAAGCTTATGCTACAACTTCTTTTGCAGTTAGTCTCAAAGGTGCTACAAGGCCCTTCTGCATACTGATCCTTTCATTAAGGTTATACGCCCCAAGTCAGCAATGCCCTGAAAGCTGTGTTCCACTGAACTGCCTTACAAAACAAACATGCATATCAGCACAACAGGGATAGGAAAGCAATGGAATAATATTTTTCTCCTCTGGAGCTCAATCAATCAGTGAAAAGTGGGAAGAATCCCTCTAGTACTGGTGCTCTCACACAGGAAACGCCCAAGGAAGTAGCACCCCTGCTATACACAGACTTCATTCCTTACAATTCCCAATACGCCATAAATCTTCAATAAGCCAAAGGCCAATGCTTTCCCAGAAATAACCTCCTATGCACTCAGTGCTGTTTCATATAACAAGAAATAATCCAAATTGCACTTAGTTGTACATTCGGCCTTCTGTATCCAGATTCTTCATTCACAGATTCCACCAGCCATGCCTTGAATGAATATATATATTCATATATAAAAAAAAATCCCAAAATCAATCTGTGATTCTGACATTTTATCTAAGGGGCACAATGTTACTATGCCACTGCATATAATGGGACTTGAGTATCCATGAATTTCAGTATCCACAGGGGTTCCTGGAACAAAACACCAGCAGATACAAAGGACTGACTGTAAAATCAAGATCTCTCACAAATATTTCATGCCATCTTTAGCACTACTATTTTAAATCCAAAACACACTGCAGAAATAATCCAGTTTGAGACTGCTTTTACTGCCCTGGCTCAATGCTAGGGAATTCTGGGAATTGTAGTTGTGTAAGACATTTAGTCTTCTCTGTCAGAGAACTTTGGTGGTACAATAAATTACAATAATAACTACAAACTACAGTTCCCAGGATTCCCTAGCACTGAGTCAGGGCAATCAAAGTGGTGACAAACTGGATCATTTCTGCGGTGTGTTTTGGACCACAGTCACAACCACATAGACACACTACTGTTATTTTATCGCAGATAAATAATTGCAAAGCTAAATACACTATTGGTTAAGTGAATGCCTATCTTTAAAAGAAAAATGTCATATCAAATATCTGTGAGAACCTCCTGTTCCCTTTAGGATTCAAGACACACATACAACCATGCTTCACTATAATCATAATTGCAGTTTCACTGCCAGCCACGTATTTTATGCGAAACAAAATATGTTTGAGCTATGTTGGATAAGAGATGAAATCATCTTGAAATCACTTGGATAACTGGAGAGAAAAGTTAAGTAATAAATCTATAAACTAGTCAATATATCCTTGCATAACAGCATAAGGCACAATTTTAGAAATGTCATTATAATAGCTATTAGCATTTTTTTCTGCAACTAATAAACTGCTCTGTTGGAGTTGTAATACATTTATACTTTCAGACCTTGACTATTATTAGATCAGACAGCTGGCTTATATTTTTAAGCCAAATCTGGATCTTTGCCTATACTTATGGTTTAAACACTACTCAAAATGTCAATTAATAATGCACTGGTTGAATTCTCCAACAAATCAAGCACATGCAAGTCCCACTCATTTGAAATGAAATTACAGCAGTGATCTACAGAATTTTAAAAGTGACTAATGAAGCAAAAATTAAGGAATCAACCCTGAAACCAAAGGCTGTTATTTGATTTAGCTTAATTTAGATTTTACAGCAAAGCAGCTGCTTTAGTCTGCACAGAATAGGTTTACTGACTACTGCTTGCAGACTTTGGGCCTTTACAGACTGCCAGAAATAGTGCAAATTGAGTCCACTTTAAGGGTTAGGGTTAGGGAATCATGGGAATTTTTTCTGAGACATTGAGCCTTCTGTCAGAGAGCTCTGGTGCCAAAATAAAATACAGTTCCCATGATTCTCTAACCCTTAAAGTGGACTCAATTTGCACTATTTCTAGCAGTCTGCAAAGGCCCTTTGTCAAGCAATGCAGTATTTTTGTTCCCCATTGGCAACAGATGTTTACACAGGTTAGCTGCTACTCTTCTTCCTCTACTTCCTATTAATACAAAATGCAGTTGTACAATTTGTTAGAGAAGTCCACAATAATAAATCCTACTTCACATAGTACTCTAATTTCACCCTTAAGATGCCCACTAAAGATGTTCTAATTATACAACAGTTGCTTTAAAGTTCACACTTGTGTATGGGACTGCAATCCTAATCAATCACTCTAAATTTCCCTTAAAATCAAGAGCTGCTTAAATTCAAGGATCAATGTATCCAACAATAGCAGCCATTACAAACAGAAAATACATATCCTAACCAGTCTATTGAGATAAAAGGATTCATCATACTAACTACACTGCTTCCTACAAAAGCACATAATATAAAAGACAGCACACTCATTATTTCTCAATGTCTTACTTACTATTTGGCTTAAAACAGCTATATGTGTGTGTGTGTGTGTGTGTGTACACAAAAAAAGTGTCTCAACCTAATCATAAATATCCCTTTTCCCTTACTGAAATTACTTTACTTCAGACTCCTAAGTTCTGTTTATTCCACTGCCAAATGCTACAACTCTGTTACAGATGAAACTGCTGAAGGGGAAAAATCGCTACAGTTAAGTTTTTAATCTGGATGCTGTGCTACCTATTCTACTACTGTTGCTGGGTTTTTGTTTTTGTTTGGCTACGATGTTCAAAGGATGAAGAATCTAGAAATAACGGATATTGATACTGGAGAAAAAAAGTCTTTCTGCTGAACATATGCATAACTCACTGGACTATTCTGCAGTACTTCCATCAAGTGTCATGAATGTCATTATCAATTTCGGTTGTCTCTCTAACAAGCATAGATCCCTCCAGCCTCCAGCACACACAGACTGTTTAGTCAGTTCCTGTACTTTGGCCAAGCAGGACTGAGTCATTTTTTGCAAATGACTCCTGCTGCTTCTCTCCCCTCCCCTCCCCAAACCCTCTTTCCAAATGCCTGTAGAGAGAAACTCTTGGAACAAGGACAAAAATCCCATTCCTCTTTCTCTCCCAGTAGGCATGAAGTCTCTGCTATCCCAAAAGATATTTTCCGATGCAAGACCACACTGACTGAATCCTTCACTATCTCATATTTAGCATGGTGGAAAACTCAGACGTATCTTCCTTTCTAAAGGAAGGGTTCTTTGTGTGAATATATCAGTAAGAAGAATGGCTTCTGTTCATATTTGTGCAGATAAAGGTCCAAAACACACTGCAGAAATAATCCAGTTTGACATCACTTTAACTACCCTGGCTCAATGCTAGTGAATTCTGGGAACTGTAATTTTGTGGAACATTTAGCCTTCTGTCAGAGAGCTCTGGTGCCACAACAAACTACACTTCCCAGGATTCCCTAGCACTGAGCCAGGGCAGTTAAAGTGGTCTCAGGCTGGATTATTTTTGCAGTGTTTTTGGGACCAAAATTAAACATGCCTCCTCAACTATTATTTCCAAAGATAAAAGTTCTTTGCCTATACCGATGGTCAACAAGTCCTAAATATGTCCACAATTTCTATATCCACTCGACAGTGCTTGCAAGCGAAAAGTTAACATTAAGTTTCCCATTAACAGAAACCAAGTTCAATAGGAAACCAAAGAGAATGGGATCAAAGATGACGTTGAAATATTACTGGCATGGGCTAATATCTCAACGCAAGCAGATTTAATCAGGACTATTTCTCAACCATTCAAGGGAACTTCCAAGATAAACACGCCTAGGATCAAAGTAAAAAGTTGCCACCTCAGGGCCATTCAAAGGCAGGTTCCATAGGGAGTTACCCCCAAAATAGTATCTCTAGGGGTTATGCAAAAAAATAAAAATGAAATCTGTTTCACAGCACTAACTTTCTTCTCTTCCTCCCATCCCAGAAGGCTTTATCTGCAAACCGAATGGCGCACTTATGTACTCCCCATCCATCTCTACTTTCCCCCGAACTTAGTTGTTGCTGTTGTTGTGTGCCTTCAAATCGTTTGCAACTTGTGATGACCCTAAGGCAAATCTATAATGGGGTTTTCTTGGCCAGACTCGTTCAGAGGAGGTTTGCCATTGCCTCCCTCCGAGGCTGAGAGAGTGTGATCTGCTTGCTAGGGTCCTTTCCCTTTTTCTCTAAGCATACTTACTCCCTGAATATGAAGAGAGCTTTTCATTCTCCATGCCCATCCAATAAAATAACTTTTAACACCTAAAGTTTCTTTTCTTTTTTCCCCTTAAGAGAGGTGATGAAGGGCATGTGTTTGGGAGAAAAACAACACAGGCACAAGTGATTAACCCTTTTTAAGGCATCTGAGGAAGTAGGCTCAAGCCTAGGAAAGCTCATGCAACTCCAACTTCTTTTTTTCAGTGAGTCTCAAATAAGGTGCTGCAAGATCCCTTTTGCAAACTAAAACCACTGAGGCAGAACAAGTCTCCAAACTCGTCCATCTGTCCTACATGCAAAGGAGGACAAGGCACCACAAAATGCAGGACTTTCAGAAAAAATGGAGAACATGAGCAACTTTTAAAAAGCTTAAGACACTCATATAAAATATAAATGCATGCTTCTTAGTGATGCTCAAAATGGAGGACATCTTGGAATTCCTCCTGGACAAAAAGGCTGAAATGGATGGCATGTCCTGGAAAAGGAGGACGTGTCTGGCCACCCTGGTGCTACAAGATCCCTCTGCAAACTAAAACCATCCAGACAGAATAGTCTCCAAACTCATCCCTATGGGGAAAAAAAGTGGTGGCTGCATCTCCTCCCCGCCCCACCCTTCCATAGTCAAAGTGGGTGCAGGAACTCACCCTCTTCCTCCCCCCCCCACCATCCAGTGGTTCCGTCCTCCATGCCCAGCACTTCAAACTCTCCCTCTCAGACTCGGCCACCACCATCACCAACTCGGAGGGGGAGACAGAAAGACTACCCCAAGGCACCCCTAAAACAAAATAACACCCCCTCCTCCCACCACCATCCCCCGTCCAGTGGTTCCGCCCTCCGTTCCCAGCACTTCAAGCTCCCTCAAACTCGGCCACCACCATCACCAATGGGGGGGGGGAGGAGAGAGACTACCTCAAGCCCCCCTAAGACGAAATAACTCCCCCTCCTCCACCACCAATGGTTCCGTCTCCCATGCCCAGCACTTAAAGACTCGGCCACTACCATTACCACCCCGGGGAGGGGAGAAAGAAAGAATACCCCCGCCCAAAATGAAATAGCCTCAGTTCCCTTCCAAGACCTCAACGGACCTCAACGGTCCTCATCTCTCCGACTCAAGCACCGTCCCTTTCCATTCCCCCCCCCCCCACCAATACAAATACACAGTAATTACACTCTCCACAGCAGGAAGCCACCCACCAACAAACTTTCCACATTGACCGGGGATCTGGGGTCCCGGATCATGGCCTCCAGCTTCCTCCGGCGCCCCGTCAGGAGGAGCTCCCGGGACTCTGGAGGCAGCAGCGGCGGCGGCGGCGGCTGGGAAGCGGGCATTTTCTCCACAGGGGCGGCTTCTCCTCCTCCTCGGCTGGGGGACGGCTGGAGCTGGAGCTGGTGGTTCATCCTCCCGCCCCGGGCGGCGGGAAACCGGCTCTCGCCTCCTCCTCCGCCTTCCTTCTCCTTCTTCTCCTCGGGCGCCAAGGCGAGCCCTGAGATGGCTGTCTGGCCGGAGGAAGAGGAGAAGAAGAAGCGGCGGCGGCGGGGAGCGAGGGGCGCCTTCCTTCTCCGCCGCCGCCAGCCTCCCCACTCGGTATCCGCCTCCTCAGGGCCTATGCCGAGGTGGAGGAGCGGTTTATCTTTCTTTAAACTTGAGCAGCCCAACCGCTTTCCACGGAAATAAAAAAAAGGGGGGCTGCTCAAACGCCGGCCTGGACCGGCCAGGCCTGACTCGGGAGGAAGAAAAAGAAAGGGAAGAAGGAGAGGAGGGGAGGGGGCTGCAAACGGCCGCCTTTCTCCTCCTCCTCTTCCCCGACGAGGGCGGGCCCTTGCTGGGACGCCTCCGCCTCTGACTCCCGCCTCCGCTTCGGTTCCCTCCCAGGCATTTTTTTGCAGGCCACTGAGGGGAAGAAAATTAGGCGAGGGATTTCGTTTTATCACAGCAAATAGCATAGTAATTAAATAATAAGTGATACAAATATTGCAAGACACTCGGCTGGGTATAATATGTGCATTTTAAAATCATTTCAGGCATCATGAAAGAGGGAAGGTGTCTGAGGAGTCCTCACTACACATACATTCACACACACACAGGCCTTCAAAGCTTATTATTATTATTATTATCATCATCATTATCATCTTCTTGCTTCTCTCTGCCGACTTATATATAATATATGCATTTTAAAATCACTTCAGGCATCATGAAAGAGGAAAAGTGTATAAGGAGTCCACACACACAGGCCTTCAACGATGATGATGATGATCTTGCTTCTCTCTGCCGACTTATATATAATATATACATTATAAAAATCACTTCATGAAAGAGAAAAGGTGTCTGGGGACTCCTACACACACACACACAGATATTCCTTCAACGCTCTCTTTATTATTATTATTATTATTGTTATTATTAATAATCTTCTTGCTTCTCTCTGCTGACTTGTATATAATATATACATTTTAAAATCACTTCCACAGGAGAAAAAGTGTCTTGAGGAGTCCTCCCTCCCACCACACGCCTTCAACGCTGCTGCTATTATTATTATTGTTGTTATTATTGTTATTATTATTATTCCCTCTTGCTTGTCTCTGCCGACTTAGGCGGGAAAACGAAGTCCTGGCTGACCCCCCCCCCCAGGGCCTCGGCCATTTTGCGCATCAGGTCAATACTCGACAAGAAAGAAAGAAAGAAACGATGGAGGAACTCGACGGGGTTTTATTTCCCTCCCTCCTCTACTGTGGCAGGGAAGAGGGAGGGCTGGGCCTGCCTCGCAGGGATCTTTTTGTCTTTCCTTTTTTCCTTCCTTCTCACGGCAGGGTGACCAGATGTCCTCCTAACCGCAAAGGAGGACAAGGCGCCGCAAAAATGAAGGACCTTCGAGGGGGGGAAATGGAGGACGTGACCAAATAAAAGCTCAAAACACTCCTAGAAATATCAATTCAGGCTTCTCGGTCATGCTCAAAGTGGAGGACATTGTGGGATTCCTTCTAGACAGAAGACTGAAATGGAGGACGTGCCCTGGAAAAGGAGGGCCGTGTCTGGCCCTGCCAGGGTGACCAGATGTCCTCCTATCCACAAAGTAGGACAAGGCACCGCAAAAAGAAAACTGGATCAAATAAAAGCTCGAAATACTCCTAGAAATATAAGTGCATGCTTCTTAGTCCTGCTCAAAATGGGGGACTTTGTGGGATTCATCCTGGGCGGGCAGAAGGCTAGAATGGAGGACGTGTCCTGGAAAAGGAGGACCTCTGGCCACTCTACACACACACACACAAAGTGGCATGCTGCCAATCTGTCTCTGCCGGGGTGACTTGATATCCTCGCCACAAAGGAGGACAAGGCACCGCAAAAATGGAGGACAGGACCAACTTTTACAAAGCTCAAAACATTCCTAGAAATATCAATTCATATCTTTTTTTTTTAAGTCCTGCTCAAAATGGAGGACATTGTGGAACTCCTCCTGGGCAGAAGGTTGAAATATAGGTCATCTCCTGAAAAATAAAAGAGGGGTCTGGCCTTGCTTTTCTTTCTGAGGCGTTCTTGTCCCTCAGGCCAAAGGCCGCTGCAAAGTTAGCGCCGCCTCAGGGGCTGGCTCTTGGGCCTTGCTTTCTCTTCCCCCATATTCCTTGCTTTCCTCCTCCTACTCCCTTTTCCTCCCTCCTCGCCTCAGAGAGGGCTTGCTATGGCCTCCTCGTTTCCCACAAGGCTTCAGCCTGAGGCCCCGCAAAATATGGTTAAGGGCAGCCAGGGCGAAGGGGGAAGAAAATGGGGCCTTGGGGAGGGAAGAGGCTTGGCCTTCTCCTCCTCCCCACACATAACTGTTCAGTCAGTCACCGGGGCTAATTATAGGCCCCTGAGCTCAGACACTAGAAAATGGAGTCGTTGTTGTTGCTGTTGTTATGTGCCTACGAGTCATTTGTTTGACTTATAGAGACCCCCCCAAGGCAGGATGACCAGATGTCACAAGCCTAAATGGAGGACACAAGGCTCCACAAAAATGGAGGACATTCATTTTTTTTTTTAAGTAAAAAAAGTGAGGCATGACCAAAATAAAAGCTTAAACGCAGTCATAGAAATATCAATTCAAGCTTTTAGGCCATGCTTGAAATGGAGGGCGTTCAAGAAAAAATGGAGGGCATGACCAAGTAAAAAGCTCAAAACACTCGTAGAAATATCAATTCATGCTTCTTGGTCATGCACAAAATGGAGAGCTAGCAGTAAAAATGGAGGACATAGCCATATAAAAGCTAAGACCACTTATAAATACCAATTCAGGTTTCTTAGTCACGCTCGAAATTGAAGGCATTTGAGAAGAATGGAGGACATGATCAAGTAATAGCTCGAAACACTCATAGAAATATCAATTCATGCTTCTTAGTAATGCACGAAATGGAGATCTGTCAGGAAAAATGGAGGAACAGCCAAATAAAAGCCAAGAACATGCTTATAAATATCAGTTCAGGCTTCTTAGTCATGCACAAAATGGAGGATGTTCAAGAAAAATGGGGGACATGACCAAGTAAAAGCTCAAGATGCTCATAGAAATATCAGTTCAGGCTTCTTAGTTATGTACAAAATGGAGGGTTATCAATAAAAATGGAGGACATAGCCAAATAAAAGCTAAGACCACTTATAAATACCAATTCAGGCTTAGTCATGCTTGAAATGGAGGGCATTTAAGAATAATGGAGGACATGACCAAGTAAATGCTCAAAATGCTTATAGAAATATCAATTCATGCTTTTTAGTCATTCTCAAAACAGAGGACGTCTGGAAATGCCTCCTGGATGGAAAGCAGAAATGGAGGACATGTCCTGGAAAAGGAGGATGTCTGGTCAACCTGGCCCAAGGCAACAGATCATGGGGTTGTCTTGGCATGTTTCTTCAGAGGAGTGGAGTTCAAAAACAGCCATCTTAATCTGGAAAATCGGTAATCTGGAAATTCAATTCTTCAGAAGGGATTTTGTCATTGCCTTCTGCTGAGGCTGAGAAAGTGTGACGAGTTGCTGAGTGTATTTTTATGCCTTTAAAATGCAGCATTTTGTGCTAGTTGGACTACCTCCCTAGAGTTGCTGACTGAGGTACATAAATGGCAAAAGAGAAGTAAAAAAAAAGTAAACAGCACCCTGTCTGGGGGTGCATCTGCACTACAGAAATAATCCAGTTTGACACCACTTTAACTGCACTGGCTCCATGTTACAGAATTCTGGGGGTTGTAGTTTTGTAAGACATTAACTCTTCTCTGTCAGAGCTCTGGTGCCACAACAAACTACAAATCCCAGGATTCCATAGTATGGAGCCAGGTCAGTTAAAGCAGTGTCAAACTGGATTATTTCTGCAGTATGGATGCTGCGTAGGGGTGCCTCTATAGTCTATACCGGGATAGGCAACCTTTCCCCTTTAAGGGCCGAGGGACTTCAGCTCCCAGAAGCCTCAGTCATGTTGGCCAATAGTCCCATGTTGGCCAATAGCTCCTGGGATTCTGGGAGCTGAAGTCCCTCGGCCCTTAAAGGGGAAAGGTTGCCTACCCCTGGACTTCTATACTGTAGAATTAATGCGGTTTTGATACCACTTGCTGTAGCTCCATCCTCTGCAATCTTGGGATTTGCAGTTGGCAGCCTGCTCTGCTCAAGAATGCTGATGCCTCACCAAGCTACAAACCCCAAATGCATCTGAGGAAGTAGGCTCAAGTCTGGGAAAGCTCATGCTACCACCAACTTATTTCTCTTTCAGTGCGTCCTTAAAGGTGCTGCAAGATCCCTTTTCATCCTGATTTTCCAGAGTATGGCTGCATGTGCACTGCAGAAATAATCCAGTTTGACACCACTTTAACTGCCCTGGCTAAATGCTAGGGAATTCTGGGAACTGTAGTTCTGTGAGACATTTAGCCTTCTCTTCTGTCAGAGAACTCTGGTGCCACAACAGACTACAAGGATCATTCCTACAGTACAGAGGCATCCCTAGGCAGCATCTGTACTGCAGAAATAATCCAGTTTGACACCGCTTTAACTGTCATGGCTCTGTGCTATGGAATCTGGGGATTTGCAGTTTGTTGTGGCACCAGAGCTCTCTGACAGAGAAGGCTTAATGTCTCACAAAACTACAGTTCCCAGGATTCCCTGGCATTGAGCCAGGGCAATTAAAGCGGTGTCAAACTGGATTATTTCTGCAGTGTGGGTGCAGCCCGACAGGGCTAGGTCTTTGAATTGGACAAACCCTGTTAGAGTTTTGATAGGCCGGACCCCTGGCAATTAAAGTGGTTCCAAGCTGCATTATTTTCCACATAATGTGGATGCAGTCACATTATCTCTGTGTGCCTGTATGCATATGCATGGATAGGTGTGCGTCTTTCTCACTAGTAGAAATATAGCCCTGTTAGTCTGTAGAATCAGTATGTAGAGCGATCTTGTATCACCTTTGAGACTAAGGGCCTTTGCAGACTGCCAGAAATAGTGCACATTAAATTGAGGCACTGCCCTGGCTCAGTGCTAGGGAGTCATGGGAACTGTATTTTTTTCTGGGACATTGAGCCTTTTCTGTCAGAGAGCTCTGGTGCCACAATAAATTACAGTTCCCATGATTCCCTAGCACTGAGCCAGGGCAGTGCCTCAATTTAATGTGCACTATTTCTGGCAGTCTAACTGAAAGAAAAAAAATTGGCAGCCTGAGCTTTCGTAGACTTTAGTCTAGAGTTCAGCTGGCCCCAGGGCATCCAAAAGAGAAGGGAGGCTCCCTGGCTGGCCTGTTTCCTTCAGCCACCACCCTCCTCCAGTGGACTGAAGGGAAAGCAAAGAGGCAGAGCGATTAAGAGGAGGAGGAAGAGGAAGAAGAGAGCTTGCTGGATGGCACGCAGACCATATAAAATTATAAAGCTCTGAGGGCGAGGGAAAATGGGGTCGGGGGAGAGCGTTCAGGAAACTCCCTTCTTCAGTCTCATTGGCCACCCTTCCCAAAACACAGAAATGATCCAGTTTGAATCCCCTTTAACTGCCAAGGCTCAGTGCTATGGAACCACTCAAACCACTATACCTTACGGACGAATATAGGGTGATTTAAAAAGCCTATAGACTTTTTTGGAGAGCCAGCATGGCATAATGTGGTGCTGGAGAAGAGTGCTGACGATCCCATGGACAGCCAAAAGGACAAACAAGTGGGTCCTAGAGCAGATCAAACCGGAAACCTCCCTGGAAGCCAAGATAACCAAACTGAGACTGTCATATTTTGGACACATCATGAGAGGAGAGGACTCTTAGGAAAAGACAATAATGCTGGGAAAGGTGGAGGGAAGTAGGAAGAGAGGAAGGCCACCTATTAGTTCCGGGGTATGCAACCTTTCCCCTTTAAGGGCTGAGGGACTTCAGCTCCCAGAAGCCTCAGCCATGTTGGCCAATAGTCCCATGTTGGCCAATAGCTCCTGGGATTCTGGGAGCTGAAGTCCCTCGGCCCTTAAAGGGGAAAGGTTGCCTACCCCTGGTTGTAGTCTGAGAGCTTCTGAAGGGCTTTATAATTCCCACCCCTGCCCTAAACATTAACAACATCTACTTTAGCAAGACACCTCAAATTTTGTTCATAAAACATGACCCATGTTGGATCAGAGGAAAGGCCCATCTAGCTCATCGTCTTGTTCACAAAGTGGCCAGGTTGATGGCTATGGGAAGCCCATAAGCCAGACAGGCATAGGAGTGTCTTCTTGCTTGTGCTCCCCCACAGTAGCTAATATACAGAGGCACACTGCTCTGATACTGGAACAGGTGATATATAACCTTACAGACTGGCCTTTGCAGACTGCCAGAAATAGTGCACATTAAACTGAGGCACTGCCCTGGCTCAGTGCTAGGGAATCATGGGAACTGTAATTTATTGTGGCACCAGAGCTCTCTGACAGAGAAGGCTCAATGTCCCAGAAAAAAATAAAATTCCCATGACTCCCTAGCACTGAGCCAGGGCAGTGCCTCAATTTAAAGTGGACTCAATTTGTACTATTTCTGGCAGTCTGCAAAGGCCCTACGTTCTCAAGTTTTAAAATCCAAAATATTTTATCATTGTTGTCATAGAAGAAATTATATCATACATCAAAGCAATGGCTTTATGCTCAAAATAAACTTATAGTAGAAAAATTGACGCAACTATAACATCATGTTGGGATAGAAATATATGTATTTGTTCACATTTCTTTTGCAATAGTCCTCTATCAATGATAAAAACAATTGCGTGTCCCAAGGTTGGGGAAAGTATGGTGCATCAAATGTTGTCAGAACTGTAGCTCCCAACATCCTTCACACCATCGGCTATACTGGATGGAGCTGATGGGAATTACAGTCCAGCAACATCTGGAAGGCCATGGTTTAGTGGTTTAGCCATTAATTTATTTCTCAATGGAGAGCTGGAAAAGATACTCATGGGCATTTTTATTCTATGATATGTTCTCTAAGACTCATCTGTGGTATAAGAAATATATACACACACACACACACACACACTGTTCAGCCCTACTCCTGGCTGAAAAACAGATTTGCATAAAGGTCACTGAAAAGAGAGTCTGCTAATATCAAATTTTCTATTCTGGAGACATGTAATTGAGGATGCCTACTAGAGGAGAGCCAGTGTGATGTAGTGGTTTAAGTATTGGCCCAGGACTCTGGGAGGACTGCGTTCGAATCCTCACTCAGGACCTTATCACACGGGACCAAATCCTGACAGAATCCAAAAGGAATCCCGACCTAATACGTATTATTTTTCCGTGTTTACACACGATGTCACACAGAACCCCGACAGAACCCCGACAGAATGCGGCATGATCCGAGTTCTTTTGAATTTCGGTTTCTTCAGGAAGTACAATTGTGCGACGGGAATCATTTCGCTTTTACCGTAAGTATAGTCACCCAATACGTATCGCCAAATACGTATTGGGGAGCATTTCCCCGTAGTGCCGCCTCTCGAAGGGGACCTCCTCGGAGCGCCGATCCGACGCAGGGCCGGTGCTCCAAAGAGGACCCCCTTGGAGAGCCGGCCCTGCACCGGCCCTGCGTCGGTTCGACGCTCGAGGGGGTCCCCCTTGGAGCGCCGGCTCTGCGTCAGGGCTGTCACTCGCCACGGCTGTCACCCTTTCCCAGGTCGTCCTCGGTGCAGCCGGCCCTCCGCACGGCCGGCGCTCCAAGTAGGACCTCCTCGGTGAACGCTGCGGCGGGAGGTCCTCCTCGGAGCGCCGGCCGTGCGGAGGGCCGGCTGCACCAAGGACGACCTGGGAAAGGGTGACAGCCACGGCGAGTGAGTGACAGCCGCAGCGAGCATAGTGCGCATGTGCAAGAACATCATTGCTTGTTCATGTACGGGATTTCCTCGCTAGTGTGTGCACGGTAGATACGTATTTCCTTAAATGCGCGATGATGCTAATTGTGTGTGATAACCATTTGCGTAATGAAGGTTTCTTTGCGGTTTCTTTTCGGGTTTTGTCATTTCAGGATTATTATCGCTTTGTGGGCCACGTGTGATAAGGTCCTCAGTCACGGAAAACCACTGGTAAACTTTAGGGAAATCACACTCTCTCAGCCTCCAAGGAAGACAATAGCAAATGCCCTGTGAACAAAAAACTTCATGTTAGGTTTGTCTTAGGATGGCATATGTCAGAAACGACTTCACACACTTCAACAACAACAGCCACCCACTGGAGTGCTTGTAACCAACGAACTGCTCATGCTCTCTTCCAGATTACTAGACTCTATAAACAGAGATGTCTCTAATGACCGCAACAACCTCTAAGGTGGTCTTAATGTGCATATAATCAAAACTGTTTGCAGTGGAAGCCTAAGCACCCTTATTTCCAGGTTAGAACCAGGGACTACATAAAGTGCATCTGTGCTACTTGTTACAGAAAAGTGATGCCATAGTCATCATGGCTACTTCTTCTCTAGTGAGGGCAATTCTGGGTTTCTGATTTGAGGTGGCTGTGCAAACACAAACAAAAGGTAGTTCCTTAGTGGAAGGAGTTTTTCTTTGTTTGGGATATTCACATCACATGTCTGAACGTTTTCTCAGTCTCCTGACCATTCCTCTCCCCTGGGAAAACCATTTGTTGATGAGGCAGTCTAATCATCCTCAGCATACTGCCCCAGGACTTGATTTTGAGTATAAATGTCATTACATTCACACTAGCAATTTGGTCTAGTCTGGAACTGGAGAGACTCCCTGTTCGGTTACATCTGAACACCTCAATAACAGGCCACCCCACGTTCTGTCAGCAATTACTGAGCTTCTTCTAATCCGGCCGTCCCAAAATCAGAGCTACTAGTCAGGTAAGCAGGAGGTAGGTATGGACCTCCTGCTAGATTTCTCTGTACTTTGCAATTGACTGCCAAAGATTTCTGACTCCCAGTTATTTCATCGATGCAACAAAATGATTACACTCACCCTAAATCAGGGGTAGGCAACCTTTCCCCTTTAAGGGCCGAGGGACTTCAGCTCCCAGAATCCCAAGAGCTATTGGCCAACATGGGACTATTGGCCAACATGGCTGAGGCTTCTGGGAGCTGAAGTCCCTCGGCCCTTAAAGGGGAAAGGTTGCCTACCCCTGCCCTAAATTATATATTTCTCAGATATAAGCTATTTGGTTGTAATTGGGATTTTATAAAATTTACATTTGATAGAATTTATATGGAAGGACTGTGAACTCTACCTAGTCCTGGTCTCTCGTTATAAGTGTCTGTCTTTTGTGGCAGGTGCTGGCTGGTGGATCTGAGGCAGATGGATCTACGTCTGGTGGATCTGAAGTAGATCACACAAGCTCAAAGTTCGCCCACCTGTAGCATGTCGAGTGGCAAGGCCTGCAGTCCAACCCATGTTTTGTTAGGAAGCTCTCATTAGGTTCCCTTGGAAGGCCAAGGATAAAATTCTCAAATAGAGAGACCATGGGCCTTTGCAGTCTGCCAGAAATAGTGCCAATTGAGTCCACTTTAAGGGTTAGGGTTAGGGAATCATGGGAATTGTATTTTATTGTGGCACCAGAGCTCTCTGACAGAGAAGGCTCAAAAATGTCTCAGAAAAAAACAATTCCCATGATTCCCTAGCACTAACCCTAACCCTTAAAGAGGACTCAATTTGCACTATTTCTGGCAGTCTGCAAAGGCCCCATGTTCGCTCCCCTAAGCCTCAGAAAATACATATTGGAGGCACAATCACCACAATTTTTTTCCCCATTAACCAATAGCTTCATGAGCAAGTTACCAGATAGTGTGGGAAACCTGGCATAAACATCCGTGTGTTTGTTTAGTGTCTTCCGGATCTAGTCTAGCACAATTACAGATTAATTAATTTGCCACTCTTCTAATGAGTAGAACTGTAGAGCTGAAAATCAGTATGAAATTCAATTAGTAAGCCTCACAGTAGCTCTGATCAAAAGATTCATGCAATTGTCTCTCATTTACATGCCCTGTGCAGGGACTCTCATCAGTTACCACCTGATTTGCTCAAGGTCACACAGGACAGCCAGGAGGCCATAATCCCATTCCAGCCAAACACTGGAGGGGAAGAGCCTTGGCAGTCAAGGAAGAAAAAGCAATCAAACTAGTACCCAAGCCAAATAATTGCACCTCGAAAGCTGCCAACATAAAGCTCAATGCATTGCACTTGTGAGGACAAAAATATCCACAGCCAAGTATTTCTGTCTTTCATTTCTGCTGCCAGAAATAGTGCAAATTGAGTCCACTTTAAGGGTTTGGGTTAGTGCTAGGGAATCATGGGAATTGGTTTTTTTCTGAGATATTGAGCCTTCTCTGTCAGAGAGCTCTGGTGCCACAATAAAATACAGTTCCCATCATTCCCTAACCCTAACCCTTAAAGTGGACTCAATTTGCACTATTTCTAGCAGTCTGCAAAGGCCCTCTGAGAAATTCTATTCTTACATTTGTGAATCAATTTGCACACCTCCTATTGCTGGTTTATTCTGTTGGTGCAAAACCAACAGAGATCTAGACAGTGAAAAAGAACGGATAAAAAAAAATCAACTCATTTGAGATGTGGTGCTAGAGAAGAGTCCTGAGAATATTGTGGACAACCAAAAAGACAAAGAAATGGGTCATTGAACAGATCAAGCCTGAAATCCCTCTAGAAGCCAAGATGACTCAACTGAGGCTGTCGTACTTTGGCCACATCATGAGAAGGTACGACTCATTAGGAAAGACAATAATGCTAGAAAAGGTAGAGGGTAGTAGAAAGAGGAAGACCACAGGCCAGATCACTAGACTCAATTGAGGACATGGGCGTGAAACTACAAGACTTAAGCAGAGCAATGGAGGACAGGGGGTCTTGGAGATGCCTCATCCACAAGGTCGCCATGAGTCGAGGTCGACTCAAGGGTAGTTAACAACAACAAACAAAACCATAGCTAAAACAAAACTTGCCCCAAACATAACAATTCAGCAGTAAAACCCACAGGTTTAAAATGGAAGGAATCTACACTGACGTTGGGAAGGTGCCACAGGATCTGTACACCTTAAATCCTGTACTGATAGCCTGCTTTCAATATGCTGTAGCACCACAACCATGGGGTCTACTCTAGACGAATCTTGGCACTTTCCAATCCAAGTGGATCAGATGACCAGGAACCAATAGTGTCAACTCAAGAGATTTTGCTGCCAACACTGAAGCCCAGCACTGCCATTCAGACTGCAAACCCAATTCCTGTCTTCCATTTGTTCCTCCTCCTGCTTCATTCCAAAGGATTCAGTTCTTTGCATACTGGGAGTGAATCCCATCAAAACAGGTGTGATTTACCTCTCAACTGCCAGAAATAATGCAGCTTGAGGCCACTTTAACTGCCCTGGCTCAGTGCTAGGGAATCATGGGAACTGTAGTTTATTGTGGCACCAGAGCTCTCTGACAGAGAAGGCTCAATGTCCCAGAAAAAAATACAATTCCCATCATTCCCTAGCACTGAGCCAGGGCAGTTAAAGTGGGCTCAAGTTGCATTATTTCTGGCAGTCAGTAAAGTCCCAATAGACCTTCATGCTTGATCTTATAGCCTCTTTCCTTTCTCTCTCCTCAGCTTCCCTTTCTCCCTCACCCATGAATCTTACTATACCTGCTCTGTGGTAATGGAGAAAATCCCCTAAGATAGTTTTTCACAGGCAAACTTTGGGCCTAAGCAGACGGCTTAAAAGGCCGTCTTGGGGGCAGGGAAGGGGAGGGGCAGCCGCACGCTCGGCGCCCCATCCCCCTCCCGAGGTCGTTCTCGGAGCAGCCGGCCCTCCGCACGGCCAGCGCTCTGAGGAGGACCTCCCGCCGCAGCCTTTCCACGCGCTGCAGCGGAAAAGTCAGCGAAAGTGCGCCGCAGCCTTTTGCGGCGCACTTTTGCTGACTTGTGAAAGGAGCACTCATTTAGCACTCCTTTCAGGGGCGGCGAAGGTGCGCTGCAGGATCGAGGCATGGGGATGCCTCGGTCCCGCGGCACAGCTTCCCAGGGCAGCCCATGGCCGCCCGTCTGCTTAGCCCCTAGATCTTTCTACATGTGGACATCATGCCCCTCTTTCTATCTACATGTGGACATCATGCCCCTCTTTCCACTCGACATAGTAGAGCAGGGGTAGGCAACCTTTTTGAGCCGGGGGCCGAGTTGCTGTCCCTCAGACAATTGGGGGGCCGAAGCCCCCCCCCCCAATAAATAAATAAATATAAAAATAAAAAATTAAAATTAAAAAAAATATGCATGCACATTCTCTCAGCCTCAGAAAAGCCATGGCAAAACCCCTGCAGAGATTTTGCCAAGAAAACCCAAGAATAAGTAATAACAACAATAATCAATATCATCATGGCAGGCAGAGGGGGCGGCGGTGGCGGCGGTGGTGGCAAGACCGGCCTAGGGCCGGTCCAAAGGCCTCAGGGGGCCTTTTACAACTGATATTAACCAAGAATTCAAAAATGGGGACTTCTGGTTGGTTTGAGAATTAAGGAATTGCTAGCCTTATACATAGTTCTTGATAGTAAAATATATATTTTTCTTAGAAAGAGAGGTGAAACATGTCAATATCCAAAGTCCAAGTCTGGGAAACCCAACAAATATCGGTCCTCATTTGGTCCTGACATCTGTATCATGTGGACAGATGAAGCAATGCAGTACTTTCAGTTTATATGACTTGCAGGTGCTCCTAGAAACAGATCTTATCCCAACAGGACATCTGTTCAGAGGTTTTGTTTGAGTGCAGAGTTGAAGCATTTTACCTTTCCAAACGCTGTGTTAAGAAATGGATTACAGGCTGCTTTCAATTTTTGTTAAAGTGTTATAAAATATGGTAACAACAACTTGATATTTTCTCAGCTAAATGCCCAGATATTTGAATCCTTAAAATACTCCTGTTGCCACTTTGTACTGAACTGCTTTGTATCCCAGAATAAAGAAGGATTTTAATATGACTGCTAGTAGCATTTTTGTACTTTGAGCCTCTCTCTCTGTGTGTGTAGATGGCTGGAATTTGTGCACTGTTGGTTTTGTCGCTGGCTATAAATTGTACAGCAAGATGAAATCTTCCCCATCTCCTGCCCCAGTGTGCATGCATACACTCATTCACTCCAGAAAGACAAGCAAATCCCCTTTTAGCCCACATCATTTCAGCCAGATTTATACTTTTGAAAGCATAATGTACTCATTTGTTGCTGCAGAGACAACCAGAGGAAACAGAACAATAAGGGGGAAAACCCTTTTTAACCAAGCTACATGCAAACCGTTTTTGTTATGCTGTGTTCATTTCCAAGCAATAACATTTCCAAAAAAATAAAATAGAAATAGATATATTTAGAATTCAGGGAACATATGGGCATCTCCACATTTCTTTCCAACTTCATTTTTGCAGTGTTGAGATCTCACTGTTGAAACCTAAAACCAAAACTGTCTCCATAGAAGAAACGCAATGGATTATGAACATATAAAGCATAATATTACACATCTTTAATGTACAGACACAACAAATGACCTTTCTGAAGGGTCATTTATAAATACTGTGATTAATCGAGGAAATGATAGCTAAACTGTTGTGTATTCTAAAGAACGTTCTCTTGAATGTGGGCTTGAGCTGCAGTCCTACATGTACTCTGCCTGCCAACTGTGTACAGGATTGTGGCCAAAAATCTAAATTCAGCATACTTTGCCCCAACTAAAAATATTCTCCTCCTAATTAGGATATTGTAGAAATGTATCATGCAAGATCAGGACATAGGGCCTTTGCAGACTGCCAGAAATAGTGCAAATTGAGTCCACTTTAACTGTCCTGGCTCAATGCTAGGGAATCATGGGAACTGTAGTTTATTGTGGCACCAGAGTTCTCTGACAGAGAAGGCTCAATGTCTCAGAAAAAAATACAATTCCCATGATTCCCTAGCACTGAGCCAGGGAAGTTAAAGTGGACTCAATTTGCACTATTTCTAGCAGTCTGCAAAGGCCCAGAGAAACTGAAGAAATATAGGTTGGGATGTAGAAGAGCCCACAATTGCAATATATTAATCCTTCTCGCTCTACACAGTGGATTCTATATATCTATTTAACTTTGCGCTTTCAAATGTGCCTTAGGTATAGTCTTGGATAGTTCATTGAAATCAATAGGATGTACTTCTGAGCAAAATTAATTGAAAGTTACGTAAAAACTGCCATGCCCCCATCCTAGCAAACAGCTAATTGCTTCATTAGCGTTTTTTTCTGAAAATGTAGTCTTAACTAGGAAGGCTTATAAGAGTTGGGGATGTTCAGCCAGCCAATGGAAAAATATGATTGCTGTGTTCAAATATCAAAATGCTATTATGGAGAAGATGGAATAGATTTCATTATTCCAGAGGATAGAACTAGAACAAATGGATGGAAAGTGCAAGGAAACAAATTTCAGTTATGCATTAGGTAAAGTTGTACAATGTGACAGTGGAAGAGACTACTTCAGAGATTGTGGGTCTCTATCACATTCTTTGCTTTTATTTTTGCTGCCAAGGATGCTGTAGCTGGAACCGATATTGCATATCCCACACTGTAGGCAGCGATTAGACTAGATTACCTTCAAAAATACCTTTCCACTTCATCATTTTAGAAAGTTATGACTTCAACCTACAGATGAGGAGTGGCCAAAGGAGTTAGCGTGTCAAGAAAAGAGCTAGGTTCCTGTCTGGCATTTAGTTTTCTACATTTGCAGGCAGGGTGTATGCAGAAAGTTAAAGCAATTTGTTACCGTTATAATAACAAGCAGAGATGATGAAAGTTACTTTTTGAATTTTATCTCCTATACACCTCTGGCTGGCATAGCCAATGGCAGCCGGCTGGGGATTTCTGAGAGCTGTAGTCCAGAGAAGTAACCTCTTCCAGCACTTCATCCAAACCACCTATTAGTTACTGTTATAGCTACAATTTTAAAGAATTAATTCTAGTTCCCATTTCTGAAAAGTAATTAAAATACATATTTTTTAGTTCTGAAAATCCATATCTGAATGCAGTAGCACAAAACAAAGCACAAGCCAGCATATGAACAAATGTTCTTTCTCCCCTATTTAATGAGGGCACCCCATCCCTGTAACAATAAACTTAACTTCTCAAAGTTGTGGTTATTTTGCAAATGAAATGATGTTATCCCTTGTTTAGTTACAAACACAATGTGACTTCCTAACAACTTAGGACCTTTACAGACTGCCAGAAATAATGCAGCTTGAGGCCACTTTAACTGTCCTGGCTCAGTGCTAGGGAATCATGGGAATTGTATTTTTTTCTGAGACATTGAGCCTTCTCTATCAGAGAGCTCTGGTGCCACAATAAACTACAGTTCCCATGATTCCCTAGCACTGAGCCAGGGCAGTTAAAGTAGCCTCAATTTGCACTATTTCTGGCAGTCTGCAAAGGCCCTTAGTTTTTTGGGAAATGAATTAATTACAAGTAATTTGTTATTTGTAACAACTTGTATGCGGAAAGTGTCATACAAAGAGCAGGTCTAGACTAAGAAGGATGAGTGAAGGAGAAAGGAACATCAACAATCTAAGATATGTGAATGACAACATACTACTAGCAGAAAACATCATGGACTTGGAACAATTACTAAAGAAAATCAAGGAAAAAAGTGCAAAAAAATGGCAGATTTGTTGCTGAACATAAAGAAAACAAAAATAATGACTATGGAGGATCTACATAAATTCATCCTAGATAATGAGGAAATTGAAATAGTGAAAGATTCCCCATACTTTGGATCAAATATTGATCAGAATAGAGACTGCTGTCAGGAAATCAGAAAAAGACTAGGAATAGGAAAGGCAATGATGGAAGAACTAGACAAGCTCCTAAAGAGTATAGATATATAACTGAGCACTAAAATTAGACTCATCCAAGTCATTGCATTCCCCATCACCATGTACAAATGTGAGATCTGGACAGTGAAGAAAGATGATAGGAAGGAAAT
The DNA here is from genome assembly GCA_026167975.1 of Phrynosoma blainvillii. NCBI lineage: Eukaryota > Metazoa > Chordata > Lepidosauria > Squamata > Phrynosomatidae > Phrynosoma > Phrynosoma blainvillii. The sequence goes on from JANUYF010000001.1 coordinate 177,650,025, forward strand.
CAATGCATTTGAGATAATGTAGTGCTGGAGAAGAGTGCTGAGGATCCCATGGACAGCCAAAAAGACAAACAAATAAGTCCTTGAACAGATCAAGCCTGAACGTTCCCTGAAAGCCAAAATGGTGGAACTGAGGTTGTTGTACTTTGGCCACATCATGAGAAGGCAAGACTCATTTTAAAGGGAAAAAAAGGCAATAATGCTAGGAAAAAGAGAAGGTAGTAGAAAGACTGCAAGCCAAATGACTGGTCATAGGACCTTATCACATGGGGTCTGAAGCAGAGCTAATCCAAAGGGCATCCACAGCTAATACATATTATTTCTCCCGTGTTTATACACGACGCTGCCCCAGAACACGGAGCTAATCTGTATTGTTTCCCCGTGTTTATACACGACGCTGCCCCTGAACTCGGCAGGACACGGAGCTAATCCGTAAGGAATAGAGAGATTTTGACATTCGGTTTGTCGGGGAAGTACAAGGGAGCCTTCGCATTCATTGCGCAATGGTAGGCGGGGAGAAAATCCCAGCGAGGGGAAGGGATTGCCTTGGCAAAAGGCAAACCGGATTGGAGAAAAGAAGGAGAGGAGGGAAGAGGGAAGAGGGAGGCGACCTCTCTCGCATTTTTCCCCACCGACACGCCACTGTGGGCTGCCTTCCCTTCTCCAGTCCTCCAGCCCTCCTCCTCCTCCTCGGTCCCCTTGGCTGCCTTTCCTCCCGACTCCTTCCTCCCATCCTTGCCATCCACATTCTGCGACGCCGGCTTTTTGTGACGGGAGAGAAGGGAGCCTTTGTATTAATTGCGCAATGGCCAAACGGGCGATATTCCGTTCGTTTCGCTATAGAACTGAATTTATTCCTACTTTGGGTATTTTTCGCTTATTCTTCGCTTCGTGGCCAGCGTTTGATAAGGTCCTCAGTCAAGGAGGTCATGGGCCTCAATCTGCGGGATCTAAGCAGAGCAGTGGAGGTTTTGGAGATATCTCATCCACAGGATCGCCATGAATTGGGGTTAACTCAAGGGCAGTGAGCAACAACAGTTTGTTATTTGGGACTTCTTACTTCCCAGCCCTGGGCCTATGTGATCCCTCGGCTTGCAGTCTGCAATGGGATATTGTTTGAGAGCAGTCTATCATATGATAAGCTGTTTGTTTAAACCAGTCATTTGTCATGTCTAACAGCTCCTGTTCATTTCAGTATAGCTTAGCAGCAAGTAACCTTTGCCAGATTGTACCCTGTGTATTCAGGAATGACTGTTTTGCAGGACTGCATACTTGAGAAACCACAGTAAGCATGTGACAGGAGTTTAATTTTAACAGGTAGCTCAGTATTTGAAGTTGCTGGTGACCGGACTGTAAACTGAAGGACAAGCTGGAAAACAGGGGAAATTGTTGTAAAGGATGTGCTTGACATCAATCAAAAGTTTCCCAAATAAAATATAAGCCGTTACTTTTTCTTTTAGTCCGCTGTTTCTATCAAAGTGACTGCTTTCCCTTTACCTGTTAAAAAGATATGTCCATCTCAATACAATGAAGTGCAATTTGTGAGACAAAAGGTCATTTCAGAGTAGATGCTTTTATCATGGCCTAACCCTCTCTCATTCTGTTGGAGAGGTTGGAGGCTGGGGTAATTTATTTTAGCTTAGTTAGTGTTATTTTGTTGGTTAGTATAGGGTTATGATTTTACGTAAGTTGTTGTTTACTGCCCTCAAGTCAACTTTGACTCATGGCAACCCTGTGGATGAGACATCTCCAAGAATCCTTGTCCTCAACTGCTCTGCTCTTGCCTGTGGCCTCCCTGATGGGATCTAACCAACAAGTACGTGGTCTCCCTCTCTTTCTGCTGCTCTCCACCTTTCCCGGCATCGTCTTTTCTAATGAATCATGCTTTCTCATGATGTGAGCCAAGTATGACAGTCTCAATTTAGTCATCCTGGCTTCCAGGGAGAGTTTAGGCTCTAGGATTCACTTGCCTTCTTGGTCATTCACAGTATCCTCAGCACTCTTTTCCAGCACCACCTGTCAAATTAGTTAGCTGATTTTCTTTTTCTTCCTTCCTTCCTTTCTTTTTTCTGCTTTTTTTCACTGTCCAGCTCTCACATCCATACATGGTGATGGGGAATATAATGGCTTGGACAATTCTAACTTTGGTGCTCACTTGTACATCTTTATTCTTTAGGATCTTGTCTGATTCTTTCACTCCTGCCCTTCCCATTCCTAGTCTTCTGATTTCTGTAGTCTCTCTTCTTATCAATATCTGATCTAAGGTATGGGAATTCTTTGACTATTTTGATTTATTTTTTTCATTATCTAAGATTCTTTTAGATCTTCCATAGTCATTATTTTTGTTTTCTTAATGTTCAGCATTAAGCCTACCTTGGTGCTTTCCTCCATAACCTTCTCCAGTAGTTGCTCCTTGTCCTTGTTGGTTTCTGCTAGTAGTATTGTGTTGTCTGAATATCTTAGGTTGTTAATATTCATTCTCCCATGTCTTCACACCTTCTGTCTCTGAATCTAAGCCTGGATGTGTTTTACATGTAAAATTTTATTAGTATTTGAATGTTTTTATAATTTTGGTATGTGTTTGAGTCTTTTTAAGATTTATGTTTTAAAACTTAATAAAAATATTTAAGAAACCCAGTGGGTGACCTTGGGCAAGTCTCAGCTCTCAGAAAACTCTGTGATAGGTTCACCTGAGGGTCACCATAAGTCTCAAACCAACTTGAAGGCACACAACAACAACCCCAAGTATTTAAGAGACCATCTCCTCCCATGCCAACTTACCTATATGTTAAGATCATATAACCCTGACCTGCAGCTTGAGTGGCTTTCCAGGATGTCAGGCCGGATACTTTCCTAGCCCTGCCTGGAGATCCTGGTGTTCCCCAGTGGTCTACCATCTAAGTATTAAGTCTGGCCTTGTTTAGCTTCTGAAATCAAAAAATTCACAGTGTCTTCAGGGTAGTACAGGGGCTAGTTGCTTGCATAGTTATACTGAACTTTTAACAACAGAAATCCTACTATATTTGGCAGTATAAAAACAGTTAAACAAAGTAAATCCCAGTCAAGTATATTAATATGCTAAGATTAACATTTTGTTTATACTCCCAGATTCTCACTTGGGTAACCAAAGCTGCCTTTCCAGCTAAAGTCTGGAGACCAGAATAACTTATTCTGAGAGATGGAAAGATGGACTAAATCCCTTGCCAAGAAGACTGGTTGTTAAAGTTGCATGATTTTGTAGAAATCATTTTAAGAAAGAAAGGAAGATGTTGATAGAATATATGAAAAATAAGAGGGGTTCTGTGATGGTTTTAGGTTTTTAAGAAATAAATGTTATATCTTGTAGAGGATTTTGTAGAAAAATGTTATTTTTTTATTTTGTTTAAACCTTTTAAGACCTAAATAGTATATTAGGGTAGTGTTTTGAGATTATTTTCAATATACAGTTGTTGCTCCCTGTTAGCGGACTTTGAGTCTGTGGTCTCACTCTTCATGGGAGGGACAAGCAGCTATAGATAAAATGGCGGGACACGCTTGCATGCACCGTTATTTTCAATAGGGATCAAATATTTGCAAGCCACCATTTTCATGGAGTGGTGGTAGTCCAGAACAGATCTCCCATGAATTGGGAGGGGCAACTGTATAGATAAAATTTTAAATAGCTATAGAGGACCAAATAATTAATGTTAAAGACCCATAGGTATATTGGAAGCCACAGTTCCCCCATCCTTGTTTTATTTTTTATTTTTGTTTTGGTTAGTGTTTGAAGATAGTTTACTTAGGTTTGTTATCCCTATATGTTTGTTTTTAGAAATATAGTAAATTGTTTTGTACTTGTTTATAATAAAAATAATTTTAAAAAAAGCCTGGAGACTTTTAACATTACATGGCATGGGTGGTCTGTGAGCCAAGCAGTAGTGTGCCCCCCACTGATTCAGACCACAGCCTGTAGTGTTTTGGGAGGAAGGTTTCAGGATGATGGGAAAGGCACTCTCCCTACCACCCCAAGCTTAGCCAAAACTACAAGCCTTCAGTTCCTGGCTGGCTGGAGTCCCTATTAGGGGATACATTGCCAAATGTTTTGTTGTAGTTTTGTTGTCCCCATTTAGTTTTTCTGACACCAAACGTGGGTGATCTGGTGCCTTTCAGTTCAACCACCAAAAGGGACCAACCCTCAAATGAGGGAGTGTCTTCTGCATGCCTGAAGGCAGGGACGGGTGCTACTCTTTTCAGATGTCTACACTAAATGCATGGATATTGAAAGGGAAGGCTAGGGCATGGATGTTTGGGAGTGGACTGGTCACCCCTTGAAATGAATAGGTCTTACCCATTTTATTTTCCATTTGAAGCAAGCACTTGAAAGTCCCCCTAATCTCAGTAGCCACCAGAATCCCAATATATCTTTGACTTTTTTCTATAAAACACATACACTCCAACTATATCGATTTAGCAGGGACAATCCCGATTAATCCTCTGTCATCCCAGTTTTTCAATTACTTTTACAATGTTCCAGATTCTCTCTATTCCTCCCACTTTCCCCTTTGTCCTCTTGCTACTTCAAATGAGTTCAAACTGAATTCAAAATACAAAAGTAGTTTACACTCACTTAACTCAGCATGGGAAGAGGACAGGAAGGGATAAAATGTTGCCCTTCCCTGTAGACTCAAGCAAAAGCAAACTGCTAGTCTCTTCTAGCTTGTGTGTTCTTCCTCATTCATAACTTTTGGTATCTTAGCCACACTCTTATGTTCATTGGCCACATGTATCCCTGTTTTCATCTATGAAATGTTGGAGAGCATGAAATCTGGCAACAATGAGCTCATGTGATTTGAGTTCAAGACAAAACTGGAGTTGGTTCTTAATTCTTTATTAATGTGATAATTTAAAATAAAACTACTTACAGTACTTTACATAATTAAAGTCAGTAATAATAATTAGCATCTGTTTGCCCTTTTTGACATTCAGAGTACTTCATTTGTGCCATCTTAGTAAGGGCAACACTTGGGAAAGGAACTATTGATTTAAGTTCACAAATACTAAAGTCCAGTTCAGTTAATAAGAAGCTTGCCATTAATTTAAATGAGCAAAGAAAGCTTCACATTTAAAAATCTTATTCAGCTCCGTTATGGTGTTGGTGCTCAGACATTTCCATTTCTTCCCTGGATAAACAAAAAGATGTTTCAAACTGGTTCTTGTAAACTCTTGATAAGAAATTAATCTTACTCCTCCACTGCATTTTTGAGTTTCCATAGCTCTGGTTATAGTAAAACTTCTTTTGTCAAGTTTAAGAAAGAGATATGGTTTGATGGCTGATGAACTGGATAAGAACATCTGTTACCAAGTCAACAACAGTTAGGTGAAATAGTTCACTTAAGAGAATAATTGAAGTTATTTATTTAAACTCTGTATTTCAGTTATGCCCAGCTGGAACAGTTCATTGGGAAGGTCTAACTACCTAAAGGGAAATTGTAATCAAATACACTTCTCTGCAGTCTGTGGGAGATTTACAGTGCAGTTTTATGTACGTTTGGTGTTGCTGTTGTGTGCCTTCAAGTCATTTCCAACTTATGACGACCCTAAGGTGAACCAAACCTAACATGGGGTTTTCTTGGTACGTTTATTGGGAAGGGGTTTGTTGTTCCCTTCCTCTGAGGATGAGAGAGTGTGACTTGACCAAGGTCACCCAGTGGGTTTCTATGGCCAAGCAGGGATGTTTACATACAGGAAGTCTGCATGTTTAATTTATTGTGGGTTTTTCAGGCTGTGTGGCCATGCTCTAGAAGAGTTTCTTTCTGACATTTTGCCAGCATCTGTGGCTGGCATCTTCAGCCACAGATGCTGGCGAAACGTCAGAAAGAAACTCTTCTAGAACATGGCCACACAGCCCCAAAACCCCACAAAAAACTATGGATGCCGGCTATGAAAACCCACACTAAGGGCCTTTGCAGACTGCCAGAAATAGTGCACATTAAATTGAGACACTGCCCTGGCTCAGTGCTAGGGAATCATGGGAATTGTATTTTTTTCTGGGACATTGAGCCTTCTCTGTCAGAGAGCTCTGGTGCCACAATAAATTACAGTTCCCATGATTCCCTAGCACTGAGCCAGGGCAGTGCCTCAATTTAATGTGCACTATTTCTGGCAGTCTGCTTAGGCCCTAAGTCTCTATCAGTTCAGTGGGAATTGTGTGTGTATCGCCTGTTGACTTATAGTGATCCATACATTTCGTAAGGTTTTCTTAGAGAAGGAATACTCTGGAGGTGGTTTTCCCAGCTGGTGTCTCTGAAATATAGCCTACAGCAGCTGGTATTCCTTGGTAGTCTCCCAGCCAATTACTAACCAGGGCTGATTCTGCTTAGCTTCCAAGATGTGACAGGATCTCATGCCTTTAGGAAATTTGGGCAATTCTGCAGTGGGAATTACTACCAGGTAAATGTATATAAAATTCCAGCATTCAGTAATAGCTGGGTCTCTCTTTCATCACCTTTGTTGAATTCTCTCTGCAAACTCAATATGTGTTAAAGCACTTCCCCTGTCCTTCTGCATGCAAGTATGGGCCTTTGCAGACTGCCAGAAATAGTGCACATTAAATTGAGTCACTGCCCTGGCTCAGTGCTAGGGAGTCATGGGAATTGTAATTTTTTCTGGGACAATGAGCCTTCTCTGTCAGAGAGCTCTGGTGCCACAATAAATTACAGTTCCCATGATTCCCTAGCACTGAGCCAGGGCAGTGCCTCAATTTAATGTGCACTATTTCTGGAAGCCTGCAAAGGCCCTATGACCTTGTGATTGAGCTGACCTAAGTAGTTTATTGCCAGTGCCAAAGATGACCCCAGGAAAAAGTCTTCTTTAGTGCCTTTCCCAGTTCTGCACTGACACCTGGCGTACAGAAGTGGCTATGAACTTATTTTTAAAAAAAGTATTAATACAAAATTAATACAAATTAGTCTGTGGTGTAATGGTTTCAGCATTGGACTATGACTCTGGAGACCAGGATTTTAATCCCTGGTTGACCATGGAAACCCACTGGGTGGCTTTAGGCAAGTCATATTCTCTCGACCTCAGAGGAAGGCAAAGGCAAGCCCTCTCTGAACAAATCTTGCCAAGACAACCCCTTAGGGTCACCACAAGTTGGAAATGATTTCAAGGCACAACAACAACAAAGCCTAAATACCCTAAAGTCACCAATTCCTGTTTGATCTTGGAAGTTAAGCAGGGTTGGCCTTGATTAGTACTTGGATGGGAGACCACCAAGGAATACCAGGTACTGTAGGCTGTATTTCAAACTGGCAATACTACTTCTGAGTAATTCCTTGCCTAAGAAACCCCTATGAAATTCATGGTTTTGTCATAAATTGACAGGTGACTTGAATGCACGTGGGTACACAATGAAAGATTATAAAAACTGTTTCTTCCCATCCTAATTAACACTATTGCCTTTTCCAAATCAAAGGAGGTTTGACAGCAACAAATAATGATACCGGTGAGGAAATGGTAAGTAGGGAGTTAGATCTACTCAATGAACTCTCTACATTGACTGACTTAAACAACAGCCAGTTATTGAAAAGTGCCCCTGGTGCTTAAATGAATCCTCTCTTTACTGAATTATCTTGCTGTTGTGTGTCTTCAAGTCATTTTCAACCTATGGAGACCCTAAGCCAACCCTATCATAGGTTTTTCTTGGCATGTTTCTTCAGAAGGGGTTTGCCATTGCCCTCCTGAGGCTGAGAAAGTGTGACTTGCCCAAGGTCACCCGGTGGGTTTCCGTAGCTGAGCCAGGATTCGAAGCCTTTTCTCCAGAGTTACAGCCCAACATTCAAACCACTACACCACACTGGCTCCTTCCTAGCTGGCTTCTAGGTATTTTCTTGTCTTATCGTTGTTGTCTCTAAATTTATACTAAAGGAAATTCTATAAGCTATAAAGTCAAAGAAGGCTTCATGGATCTGCAATGTACAAGTAATTGTCTTTTTGTCCAAGGACATCATAAACTCCACTGGCAGCATGTCCAAGATGTTAGGTCTGCTAGAAGAACAGGAGCCCTGCCCATGTGTATTTTAAATTTTGGGCAGGAAAGTGGTTTTGGATGACAAGCAGGTGGTTCTGCTGAAAGAGCAACAAAAAGGGAAACATCCAGATCTTGCATGATACATGTCTACAATATCTAATCTAATAATAATACTTTTAGTTGAGACAAAAAGAATATAGAAAGAATTGAAGAGTTTAAGAATGCAGCAGCCAGAATCAGGAGGCATTGGCCTCATTCCAGTTGGTTATTCCCAATTATAATAAAATCAATTGTTGAGTCAGTGTGCAAACACTGGCAAATGCTATTGATTCAATCTGTCTCTTCTAGTTGGATTACCAATAAGATGCATATAGAACTGACAGTTTCTTCCCACGGTTGGTGACTGAAGATAACCATCCTGAGCTCCACAAAACACAAAGGAAGATACTGTAGTTTATTGTGGCACTAGAGCTCTCTGATAGAGAAGGCTCAATGTCTCAGAAAACAATCAATTCCCATGATTCCCTAGCACTAACCCTAACCCTAAAAGTGGACTCAATTTGCACTATTTCTGTCAGTCTGCAACCCCCCTTACATAAACACATCATACCATAATCAAACATCTCTGAAGGCCTCAGAAAAGTATATTGCTGGTTATTAGTCTACAAAGGATTCCCAAACCATTTTGAAGGATTTGAACTTTACTAATCCATTGTCCAATAGTCTACAGATAGAGAAGGTTCAAGACCAGTCACTCTACTCACATGCTGGTCTCTCCAAGAACAAATCAGCACAACATTCAGGAAACAACAAAACAAAACTACAGAGTTCTAATGATCTGCAGCCATTCTCTCCTTGGTCAACATAAACTTTCACGACTCAAGGATGAGGAAAAGACAACCAACTTGGAAAAGAGTGGACAAGAATGTTGTTCACGGGAATGTCTGTCTCTCTGTGTGTGCACTCATGCATGTGTGCATGCACATGCCTTCAAGTTGTCTGTTTACTTGTGGTGACCCCATGCATTTCATAGGGTTTTCTTAGGCAAGGAATCTTCAGAGGTGCTGTTGCCAGTTCCATTGGGTCAACCCTGGTTAGTACTTGGATGGGAGACTGCCAATACCAGGTGCTATAAGCTATATTTCAGAAGAAAGAATTGGCGAAATCACCTCTGAGTATTCCTTCACTAAGAAAACCAGATCCAGCAGCAGCTACTAATTTTGGCAGATAGACGCCTGTACTGCAGCCACTCACTCATAGACCACAAGGTTGCGAGTTCAATACCAGCCAGGGCTGAGGCTCGACTCAAGGCCTGCATCCTTCCGAGGTCGCTAAAATGAGTATCCAACTGTTGGGGGGCAATGAACTTCCAGTTGTAAACCGCTTAGACACCCCATAGCGTGGTATGAAGTGGTATATAAATGAAGGTGCTTTGCTTTGCTCCCTTTCCTGTGTATCTCCACAAGAAAGGGCTGTGTCCCTTCATATCCTTTGTGCTTCCTGGATGCACCTGCTGGACCACTGCTGAAAAAACATGCTGAAAAAACATGCCAAATTTTGTAGTATCGATATTACAGAGCCTTCATGTTCAGATGCATTTTTTCTCTGATTGCCACTTGATATGGGGCAGCCAATGAGCTCTCTGGACACAAAAACACCTAACCACTACTGGATAACATGACACTGAATCAAACTGACCCACTGTAGTATAACTCAGGAGGACTCTTCTTGTATGCAAGTAAATCTCTGAATTTAACTTCCTTACTTGGAAATCAGTCCCCAAGCACAGCTTACTTCCAGGTGAGATAGGTTTGGATGAGGCTGTTACCAGAAAAAAGGCAGGACTGCTAGACAGTAGATTCTACTAAGATTTCTATTGAGTATAAAGAACCTTTGTGTTGGTGTATGCCAGTACACTAGCATACACAGATGCAACCTTGTGTTGGAGGAGGCTGGCTTACATCTGGAGATTCTGTTACCTAGTTGTCATGTCGTCTTACTTGTGAAGCTTTCCCAACATCTTCCAATATGGATGGTAAACACTCTATGGGTTCAAGTTGCCTGTCAACATATGGTGGTCCATGAATTTCATAGGGTTTTCATAGGCAAGAAATACTCTGAGGTGGTTTTGCAGTTCCTTCCTCTGAAACATAGCCTACAGCACCTGGTATTCGTTGGTGGTCTCCTGTCCAAGGGCTGAACTTGATTAGTTTCCAAGTCCAACGGGATCTGGTGCTTTTAGGGTATTTAGGCCAATGACTGTATCTTAATTAAAGTTTCAAGACAAAGTAAAAAGGCTATAGGGTTTACTTCTTCATATTTACAAGTTCACATTTATTTTTCTGTACAGACGCGAACGTGCTGCTCAGCCTGCCATAATTTCCATTAGTGACCATTTAAACATGATACACGTATATATGTACATACAGACACATGATCCAAGCAATTTCGATTTCTTCAAGACTTAACAACCATGGTTCCATTGATTTTAATGCCTATCATATGAACACCTATAATATAGTGCAGAGTTTTATAACCTTATTAATTCTAATTAACCTTATTAGTTATTAGTTCTAATCTGTTCTAGTGCAAGGTATCTTCTTGCCCAGATTTTTACATTTTAATATATATTCAGCAATTCTGCTTGGCAACAGTGCAGCTTCAGAACTAAAGTGCATTTCTTCAAAAACTGTCCCTTTCTGGGCCTTTGCAGACTGCCAGAAATGATGCAGCTTGAGTTCACTTTAACTGCCCTGGCTCAGTGCCAGGGAATCATGGGAACTGTAGTTTATAGTGGCACCAGAGCTCTCTGACAGAGAAGGCTCAATGTCTCAAAAAAACTACCACTCCCATGATTCCCTAGCACTGAGCCAGGGCAGTTAAAGTGGACTCAAGCTGCATTATTTCTGGCAGTCTGTAAAGGCCCTCTGAATACATTTGACTCCAGATTAAGTTCTGAAAGCTAACCCATAATTGCAAGTTTCATGATTGCCACTTCCACTTATAAAGCTGCAAGAGGCCATTTTTAAATGCACAGGGAATAGATTAGGGGACCTGCTATATACATATAAAATTATACAAAAAGACAAACACAAGCTATGATTTGGAAATATAGCTTAAGGCTGTCTTACATGATAACACTCCAGTTCTGTCATTACCATTTAGTTGGGGAATGAACCAGAGCAAAAATGCTCTATTCGAGGAGAGGGGCTAATGAAAGGTTCATTTACTGAAGGCAAGCTATTTGTTTGAGGCAGAGGGGATTTTTGCAATTCCAGTCTCCTCTTGGTCACTTTAATGCAGGCACAACAAACACTTGTTCCATTTGTGCAGGCTTATAGTGAAGTAACTCCTGTGATGTCCATGATGCTGAAGTTCAGAAATCAAGTGCTTTAGCTATACAACAGCTCTGCTTATTTCTCATTTTGTTCACTGTGGAAGTGAAAAGAGAAGATATGCCTTTCAGATTTAAGAACACATGCTGAAGAAGGAAAACACATTAACATAAACAGCCAGAAATATGTATGAGGTACAATCCAGAGAAGAACTCGTGCTTTATGCCTTACTGAAAGTAATTGGATGCACGTGGACAGCAAAAACATGCCTCAGTTGCAGTGACATAAGATATTTTCATTTTTTATTTCTGACCAGTATTGCATTTGTTTGCAAACACTATTGGTACAATCTCCACAAGAAAGCAAAGCAGCAATAGAATTAATTCAGTGAGTTAGGGATGCTGATGCTATTCAGTCAATCACTGATTTATACAAAATTAAGCCTCTTGCTTTACACGTCTTTGGGTTCCCTGCCCTAGTCCCCATTTCCAAAGCTCCCTTGCAATACTACTAATTCCACATAGCACACACATGACGTTTCTTATCTGTGCCTGGAAATGTACCAGAATTAATAAAAAATATATATTCATTCACCACTATATTGAAATTTCCACCAGAAGGTACACTGCAAAAACATCTTAGCTTGCTTTGGAACCCAAGATGCTTAGTGGGGATAAAGCATGCCATGAGTTAGGGTGCTGCAGTTAGTAAGAAGTGGTAAGTGAAAGAGTTAAGCACCCCCACTTCAGAAGAGAAGAACTAAGTGAGCAAAGATCTATGAGCATTATTGTTTCACTTAATTTTCCATGTGGATCTGTGACCAACTTTAAACAGCACTGGCCTACAAAAGTCATGCTCAAAATCAGCACATTGCCTAATTTCCACTCTGGTGTTTCTTTGGCACCAGTCAGTTGCAATGGCAAGGGGAACATAGCTATAAGCAACATGTGCCAAGTCATCTGCAGCAACACCCCTCATTTCCTACTGCATTAAACCCCTATTTTCCCACTGAACCAGAAATCTAGAAGGGAGGGGAGGAAATGGTTAAAAAACCAACTGTTCTCCTCCTGTATGCTTCCTAATCTGTTTAGTTTGATGCTATGAGGTCACTTTCAATAATAATAATGATAGTATTACGAATAGAATGCACTGGATTCACTCTGTAGCACAGCAAACACTGGCGCACTGGCAGAATTATTGTTTCTGAATGAGACTAAGCATGCTTGACGGACCTTGGTCAGCAGTTGCTTACACAGGCTTTAATGGGGCAGGAGACCTTAATAATTCTTGAACTATTGCCCAGAATTCACCAAACCAATGAAGTGTTCCCCCCAAAACAACTCTGAATAAAATTAAGTTAGTAATTTAGTTTCATCAAAATTTGACAGAAAAATTACATGTCTTTCCAATAAGTGGAGTAAGAAAGTGACAATGTTAAAATTTTTGGTACTTTAAACTTGCTGTTCATGTTTATAAATAAATAATAGATGCTGAGTTTTAATTAGATCAAAAATATCCTTTTTAAATAAGCAATACAATTGAGGCTTAGGGCTGGCTTGCATTTGCACTTGTATTTTGTAACTCATCTTAAAGTGGAATTACTGGGACTGCTTGTTGGAGCAATAAATCCAGGCACAACGAAAGTGACAAGACAAGTACACTCCAAGCATTTTACTAAGATTCCTTGCTACATTTCATCAAGTCACCTAATAGCCCAGGGTGGGATGGTTGTAGACAGGAAGGCAGCAAACTGTTTGGGAAACATGGGTTTTACAAGTTTCCAATGAGCAAAACATCTAATTGTCATGTGTCATATTTAAAAGCATTGATTCCATTCATATATTTACCTCCATCAGCAGCTATTGCCTATTTACTTATGCATGAAAGGTTATCTGTATTTTCCAAACCATCAGCTTCCTGTTTATCTAGTGGCTCCTCACATAAATAAACATCAATGGGTCCCTTTGTACTTCTTATACGTACTTCTATACAGTCCTGCAAGAAATCAGTATTTGTTAGTAACAGGAATGGAACTGCAGAAAATATTTCAGTAATTCAAGAACAGAGAACCAATGGTCCACAGGCCAAGTCCCCCACTCAGCCTGCAAGCTCTTTTCAAACTTCCACTCTCCAGCACTGCTAGTTTTCCCTTGGCTCAGTGCCACATGAAGGGCTGCTTTTCTGATGCAGAAAAAACGTGAGACCGCAGCTCAAAAGCTTCAATTAATGATCAGAAGCAAGAACTTACGATTCTCATCTCAGAACCACAGAAAGGTAATTTTTTCTGTAGATTTCGGAGACATAGCCATGTTAGTCTGGAATATCAATATGCAAAGGGATCTTGTTAAGAGATCATGCTTAGTCTCATTCAGAAAACTTAGGATAAGAAGAAGAGCCCTCCCTCCATTCCATCCGATGTCATCTGGGAGAGAGAGACCAGGCCCAGCACCATCGGGCCTAGGATAAGAAGAAGAGCCCTCCCTCCATTACCATCTGATGTCATCTGGGGGAGAGACACTAAGCCCAGCACCACCCAGCCTAGAATAGGAAGGAGGGATGGAATTCGAATTTGATTTATCTGCTTTGATGTTTGTTTTGATGTTTTGAAATGCTGTACGCCGCCCCGATTGCCTAGCAGAGGGGCGGGATATAAATTATTATTATTATTATTATTATTATTATTGTATCACCTTTGAGACTAGCAGTCTGCAACATGATCCCTTTGCATTCTTCTGCAGCTGAGAATTTATAAACTTTGGGGTGGAAGTCTAGGAAAGGGGTAGATTCTACCTTCTGACATTACACAGTCCATGGAGATTATTCAAGAGGGACTCTAGCTCCTAGAGCTGAAATAATTCCACAGTACTGCAAAATATGTTATCATTATAGTCCAAAATTCAAAAGCTTTCGCATGTTGGTAGTGTACATATAAAACTACTGAACAGAAGAAGTGTTGCAAAATTGACACTTTGAGAAGGGCCCAAAATCCCTTTTGCCACAGATGATCCTCATTTCTTAATTCTGGGACTGGCAGCTGGGGAACAGATACCAGTTAGGAACAGGATATGTTTCCATGGCCATCACTTGGTGATCCCCAACTAAAGTGCTCACACTTTAAAGTGAGGCTTAAGAAACAGTCTGTACAACTAATTTTCATCCCAGACATATTTGTGCAAGTTATAACTAACTAGATCCTGATAAAATATTCTTAAGGCTCTTCCATAGAAATTCTAGGTAAAGTATTTCACAGTGGGATTTTAAGAGCATGAATTGAAACTTCTTTTCTAATGAAGCTGCTTTATGAAGAAGTGAGAGCCTACAGTGAGGTAAATCCAACTTCAGATAGTACTTATAGGCATACTTGTTTTTCGTTTTTGTTTTTTTTAAAAAAACAATCCTTTTGAGACATCTAAAACAAGAATGGAAATGCTGATGGTAATCTTTGTAAAGATATCTTTCATACACCCATCCATCCAACCAAACCACATTAATCACAAACATTTTTCAAGGAGCACTTACTTTTTTAGGAGCTGGTACCTCCATTCTGGTTTCTTCAGGAGCCTTAATGGCAATAATAAGCTGCTCCTGAAATGTCTGAATGCTACGGATATCTTGATAGGTCACATAAGCTAGCGTATACAGTAGTTAAGGCGTTTTCACAGCAGTCTTTAGTAGAACATACACATTAATGTGAAGAAGTTTACACAGCTATTTGATTATATTGATACAGTTTTATCACTAAGCAAGATAAAGTCTCAGTGTTTTTCAACTTCAGCAAGTAAAAATTTCAGGTGCTACTAAGAAAAAGGATATCTTGAGTTTTCTTTGTCATCTGTTAAATCAAACAACTGATGAGCACAATCCTTTATTAGTTCATCCAGTGCTTCTTCCATTGCTGTTAAATCATAAAGTTCTTCTCTTAACCTTTGTTGCTCTGGTGTTCTTTTCGTGATCTGCTTAATATCTGATCCACTAAGACAAAATACAAATATTTTTAGCTTTACAGCTGGAATTCTCCATAAAAGCCATTATATTACTTATTAATTCCTATGGCTATTTTTATGAAAACAAAACCAATCCTTGATAGTAAATACTATGTACCACCTCTGACAGCTACATATTTACATATATACTGTAGAGTTTGGGAGGTTTAAGTGCACTGAAATCTGGATACTATCAGGATACATAAGTTGCATACTATTATGCATTAGTTGCTGCCATCTCGGTGCAATCAAAGCTGCAATGCAATATCCATGTATTAGAAGACTGTGCTTTTCACTCAGTGGAGGTTCTTTTGGAGTAAATATAGAAAGGATTCAATTGAAATAAATATCTGTAACTAATGTGTACAAACTGGAGCAAGAAAACATAAATGCCAAGAGTTTTATATTCACATTACTTGCTTCGCAACAACCCTAAAACTCCAAGCTATTAATGTATAGTGCCATATGCGGGCTTGCCATACACAGACTCAAGGTCACGCGGACGGCAAGCCCCAGTAGAGTGAATGGAGCATGTGCCCGCAGCACGCACACCCATTAAAATAAACGGGACTTGAGGTCCCACGTTATTTGCCTTACACAAGGGGGCCCGGAACGGATCTCCGCATAAAGGAAAGGCCCACTGTATATTACTGTATTGATTCTTACAATAGCTGCATGAAATAAACCAGTACTATTGTAGCCATATTACAGATTGATGACTAAAGCAAAGATCAGCTCATCTGTGCCAAACTGATGGGCCAGGATCTACAGAAGAGTTTTTCCAGCTCATCTGTCATACTCTTTTAATTTCTACAGTGAAACCTGCTCTAATGAAATGAAACCTTGTGTTCTCGGTATGTGAAATGCTCAAGTAGTGCATGACATAAAATCTCAGTTGTTGTTTGAAAGGTAAATGTGACAGTAAACTTACACCCACTGGATAAGGTTCTTGGATCTTTTCTGAATAAGATCTATCCCATCCAACACGTTTGTGATGTCATACACTCTTCGTTTCCGCACTCCCAGTTTACGGGATACCTCATTCAAATCAAGAACACCTTCTGGAGCGGCTTTGACAAGATCCATGAATCTCCTGGTCAACTGAACAAGAGATCCATCATAACGTGGTTTTCTGCTTTTCACGGATTCTGTACAGGTAAGTAAGTAAGTAAGTAAGTAAGTACTTTCTCCTTACAACCAGGGGCCTTTTCTGATTATGCTATAAAGCACAAATTTCCTCTGATCCTACTGTAAAAAAAATGGTCATAATTATTAGCAGATAGGAATACATTTCTCTGGCGAATGGTTTTCAGCCTTTTTTGGGATCATTGATTCCCCTTATGAGAAGCACCCTTCCCACTAACATGGAAACTATGATGATTGCATATAATGTGAACATCCCTTCCAACCCTACATTTTGTGGGGGTGACACACACCTTAATGATATAATTTGACATAAAGTGGTCTGACTGTTGGGACTATGGCTCTAGAAAACAGGGTTTGAATCCCCCCAGTCATAGAAATCCACTGGGTAAACTTGGGCAAGCCACACTCTCTCAGCCACAGAGGAAGGCAAAGACAAAACCATGGATACAGAGGGCTGATTGTATAAAGAATTACTTTATTCTGTCTATCTTGAGAATATTTCCAATCTATTTCTCTAGCCCAAGTGTGGGTAAAGTACAGCCATGAGGCCACAAGTGTTGCCAAGGCTGTTTCTGTGGCCCATGACTCTAAAATGTGTGAGAGAGTGAGAGAGAGAATGGTATGTCTTGGAAGACTACACCTTTTAAACAGCTTAAATAGGTAGACCTGGTCTCTATACTGTTTGAATGTTTAAAAATACTCAAAACCACAAATGGATTTTCAGCACTGTTTTTTCACAGTCATTTGTGGGAATCAGTGGGTCTCAGGGGAAAAAAACTGGCCCCCAGAGTTGCCAAAGTCACATACTCCTGCTCTAGGCCAGTTCTGACATAATAGGAAATTCTGAATTCTCATGAGAAAGGATGGACAAACAAGTTACCTGTCACGCTGATATGCAGATTTAAATAAGGTAACTATTTTTGAGGGTAAAACCCCCAAATTTACCAACTGCCTACTTCAAACTGATTGCTATGACAATTCTCACTTTAAATACCCCTACTAAGCAATGATAATGGCTACTGGAAATATTGTTTAACCAGCACTGCATTTAAATAACAATTTTACCTTTCCTTTTCCCCTTCCATGCCTCACCCACTCTGTTTGCCCCCAAGAGACCGGAAACTCCATAGCTGCCTCACTCCGCTATCTCACCTTCCCCCTCTGGGTCTGACTCTCTTCTGTGTCCCACCCTAAATTGCTATCTCTTTCTCTCTAAGCACTCTGCTATGCCAACCTCCATTCCTTCTCCTAGCAGAACTCCCAATGCAGCCAGCAGGAGGTTGATGAGACAGTGGCAGAAGTGGGCAGGAAATGAAGCAGCGACAGCCATTTTAAAAATCCACCCAGTCTAAAATTTTAGCTCTGAAAAGATGACACATCCTGGAAAAGGAGGACACTGGATAACCCTAATTCAAAGTTTATTTGAGTAACACTGTAAAGTGTCAAAGTCTCAAAATACTTGGGCTGCAAGTGCTATATCATTTGGAGAGAGTATCAAAACAACAGAGTCAGAATAATCAATAATTTGGGGTGTGGTTGTGTGTAGTGAGAGAACTTACTTTTAACTTTCACAAAGGTTGCATCTTCATCTACTTGTTTATGTTTAATAGATACAAACTGTACATCGTCGTCATTTTCTACTTTAACTTGCGTCTGTGAAGACAAAAGAATAATTAAAACGGTGTCTGTTCCTGGAAAAACAGAGAGCTACCAATATGTATATAGTCATTCATGTAATTTGCAAAGTCTAGACACCTAGCTGGCCTGTGATAACCTGAAGCCCTTTCCACACTGCAGTTAGGATGTTGCCATGGCAGTTAAAGTAGAAACATAGTGCTATAAAAGTGAAAGGGTGGCTGGTTGTGTGAGATAATTACTCTTTAACAAATGTGGCAATACAAAGTATAGATTAAAAAGAAAACTTACATACAATTTGTAACCATGTATCCCAAAGGGTCCTCAAACTACGGCCCGCAGGCCACATGCAGCCCACCAAGGACATTTATCTGGCCCGCTGGTGTTTTTGCAGCTGCTGCCTGTCCTGCTTAGCAGCCGACTTTTAAACTATATTCCAGCCCTCAAATGGTCTGAGGGACAATGAACTGGCCCCGTTTAAAACGTTTGAGGACCCCTGTATGCTCTTGAAATAATTGCTCCAACAAAGAGATTGGAAACTTGGCATGAAAGGTGGATTACCTCTATAAGTAACCTACAGGTTTCTGTAAGGATATTAAAAAAGGGGGTTTACCATGCCTCTCTCTGTGCCATACTAAGAAGCATTAGCTACTAGGGTGCCACTATCATCGTCTGAGAGATCCTTCACCACTGTCACCCTTCACTATCACTGCTGCCCAGTAGCTTTAAAGTTGACAATGAAGACATTGAAATGGGTCAAGATTTTTCATACCTTGGCTTAATCATTAATCAGAGTGGAGACTGCAATCAAGAAATCATAAGATGGCTAGGACTTGAAAGGTTATGAAGGAACTACACAAGCCCCTGAAGTGTAAAGATATATCACTGAATACTAAGTTAGGATGGTCCATGCAATGCTATTTCCTATGGTTGTGAAGGCAGGGCAGTGAAGAAAGCTGATAGGAAGAAAATCAGCTCATTTGAGATGGGGTGCTGGAGGAGAAATCTACAAATACCATGGACTGCTCAAAAGACAAATAAATGGGTATAAGAGCAAATCAAGCCTGACCTCTCCCTAGAAGCCAAGATGACTGAACTGAGATTGTTGTATTTTGGCCATATCATGCGAAGAAAAGACTCACTAGAAAAGACAAGAATGGTTGGTAAGGTGGAGAAAAGTAAGAAAAGAGGAATATCATGTTCTTGGTGGATAGATTCAAATCAGTCCTGATCTTGATGATGGATGACTTGGAGTTGCCATAAGTTGAAGCAGACTTGAAGGGAGTTACTGTAGCAATAACAAACAAAGGTAGTGAAAGGAGAGGAGCCCAGCTTCTTGAGAATGTACATTAGCCTCTCAGAAAGAAAGTCACAGCTCCTTCAAGTCCATTGTTCCTCAGCTTTCTAAATGTATATGTATCTTTCAGAAAGGTAGAACACAAGTAATGAACTAAGAAAGAAACTAGTATCCACAGTTTTCCTTTGATGTATCCATAAATTCCTCTTTCTCAGGGGGCTTATATGCTTTGTTGTTTGTTCTGAAAGCACAAAATGGCCGGCTGCCCAAACTTCAAAGTGCTACTTGTGTGTCATCACACCCTTTGCATACACAGCATTCCCAGCATATGATGTCAAGCTTGAAAGTGAACTGTGGGAAGAAAGGGATGAAGAAGTCAGGCAGAAATCAATGTGCATTTTCTGCCATCAGAAACTGGGGCTTTATTTTCCCACTTGACCAAAAAAAGCTACCCAGTTTGACTTCTTTGACACCATCTAAAGTATACTCATTTTGTTGACCTTATTCACCAGAATGAAAACAAATAAACCAAATAAGTATGAAACTGACAATAGAGAGACTTTTGGATTACTACTCCACCTAAAAGTCAGGAAGAAATCAATGTGCATTTTCTCCCAGTAGAAGCTGGGGCTTTATTTTCCTATTTGTTTGTTTGTATGTTTGTTTGAGGGAGTTATATCCTGCCTTTCTCCCTAAATGGGACTCAAGGATGACCTGACTAAGCAATGCTATGAAGTTTAGCTTCTGTGAGTTAACAAAAAATAGAAAACAGCATCTAAAAATATACTCATTTTGTCAACCCTATGCCATAATAATAATAATAATGGTTCATGGGGTTGACAAAATGAATATATTTTAGATGCTGTATCCTATCTGTGTTTTTAGAATTATTATTATTATTATTATTATTATTATTATTATTATTATTAAATAAACACAAAACTTCAAATGGAAAGACTTCTGGGCTACTGTGCCACCTAAAATTAACGTGCATTTTCTGCCACCCGAAAGTGGGACTTTCATTTTCCTACTTGACTAAGCAATGCTACCCAGTTTGGCTCCTGTCAGTTAGCAAAAACAGAATCCCACATCTAAAATATATTCATTTTGCTAACCCTAAGCACCATTATTATTATTATTATTATTATTATTATTATTATTATACAAAGAAACACAAAATTTAAAGCAAAGCTTCCCGGTTTTGGCTTCTGCTAGTGAACAAAATATAGAACACATCACCTGGAATGTATTCATTTTGTCAGCCCTATGCACCAGAAAATAATAATACTAAATAAAACAAACACCAAACATCCAATGGAAAGACTTTTAGGTTATTACTCCACCTAAATGTCAAGCAGAAATCCATGTGCATTTTCTGCCACCATAAGGTGGAACCTTCCCCCCGCTTTTGACTAAGCAGTGCTACCCAGTTTGGCTTCTACCAGTGAACAAAAATAAAATAAAATTTAAAAAAAACCCAGAATATACCATTTAAAATATATTCATTTTGTCAAACATATGCATCAGAATGAAAATTAACAAATAAAATAAACACGAAACTTCCAATGGAAAGATTTGTGTTGCTATTATGCCTAAAAGTCAGGCAGAAATCCATGTGCATTTTATGCCACCAGAACCTGGAACTTTATTTTCCAATTCGATTAAGCAAAGCTACCCGGCTTTGGCTCCTGTTAGTGAACAAAAAACAGAATACACCATCTAAAATATATTCATTTTGTCAGCTCTATCTATGCACCAAAATTAAAACTAATACATCAAATAAACTCCACCAAAATTGCAAGAAGAAATCCATGTGAATTTTATGCCACCAGAATCTGGGACTTTTATTTTCCGACTTGACCAAGACTCCTGTCAATGAACAGAAAACAGAATACACCATCTAAAACATATTTAATTTGTCAACCTGATGCACTAGAACAAAAATAAATAAAACCACCATGAAACTCCCAATGGCAAGAGGAGTAGTGGAGTCTCCTTCCTTGGAGGTCTTTAAGCAGAGGCTGGATGGCCATCTGTCAGGGATGCTTTGATTGGGAGTTCCTGCATGGCAGGGGGTTGGACTGGATGGCCCTTGTGGTCTCTTCCAACTCTAGGATTCTATGATTCCTGAAAACCAACCAGTCCTCCTCTTTGCCCTTGTGAGTGTTGTATTTGTGTGTTGTGTGTGTGTCTGTAAGCACGAAATTCCCAAAGGAAAGACTTCTGGGCTCCTGAAAACTGACCACCACTCCCTTTCCCCTTGGAGGTGTTGTGTTTGAATGTGTATGTGTGTGTGTTGTGTTTTTGTTTCTGTAACCACAAAACTCCCAAGAGAAAGAGTCCTGGGCTTCTGAAAACTGAACACTCCCTCCCTTTCCCCTTGTGAGTGTGTGTGTGTGTTGTGTTTTTGTGTCTGTGTCTCTGTAAGCACAAAACTCCCAATGGAAAGACTTCTACTAGTCTCCTGAAAACCAAACACTGCTCCCCTTTCCCTTTGGGGGTGTTGTATCCATGTGTGTGTTGTGTTTGTGTGTTTCTGTAACCATGAAACTCCCAATGGAAAGACTTCTGGGTTCCTGAAAACCAACCACTACCATATTTTCTGCTTGTGAGTGTTGTGTTTCTGTGTTGTGTGTGTAGTTCTGTAAGCACAAAACTCCTAATAGAAAGACTCCTGGGCTCCTGAAAACCTAACACCCCCCCCTTTCTTCTTGTGTGTGTTGTGTTGTGTCTGTCTGTAAGCATGAAACTCCTAATGGAAAGACTTCTAGTCTCCTGAAAAGCTCACACTCCCCTCCCCTTTCCCCTTGTGTGTGTTGTGTTGTGTAGGTGTGTGTCTGAAAGCACAAAACTCCCAAAGGAAAGACTTCTGGACTCCTGAAAACCGACCACACCACCCTTCTCCTTGTGGGTGTTGTGTTTCTGTGTGTGCTGCGTTTGTGTGTTATGTGTGTTTGTGCGTGAAAACATGAAACTCCCAATGGAAAGAATCCAGGGCTCCTGAAAACCTAACATCCCCTCTTTCTTCTTGTGTGTGTTGTGTTGTGTCTGTCTGTAAGCAAAAAACTCCCAATGGAAAGACTTTTAGGGCCTTTGCAGACTGCCAGAAATAGTACAAATTGAGTCCACTTTAACTGCCCTGGCTCAAAGCTAGGGAATCATGGGAACTGTAGTTTATTGTGGCACCAGAGCTCTCTGACAGAGAAGGCTCAATGTCTCAGAAAAAAATACAATTCCCATGATTCCCTAGCACTGAGCCAGGGCAGTTAAAGTGGACTCAATTTGCACTATTTCTGGCAGTCTGCAAAGGCCTTTAGTCTCCTGAAAACCCAATACTCCCTCCCTTCCCCTTGTGTGTGTTGTGTGTGAAAGCATGAAGCTCCCACAGGAGAGACTCCTGGGCTCCTGAAAACCTCACACTCCCCCCCCTTTCCCCTTGTGTGTGTTGTGTGTGTGTCTGAAAGCATGAAATTTCCAATGGAAAGACTCCTGAGCTCCTGAAAATCTCACACTCCCCCCTTTCTCCGTGTGTGTGTTTGTGTGTGTAACCATGAAACTCCCAAAAGAAAGACTCCTGGGCTCCTGAAAACACCCTCCCTTTTCCTCTTGTGTGTGTTGTGTTATATCTGTCTGCAAGTACAAAACTCCAAATGGAAAGACTTCTAGTCCCCCCTTTCTCCTTGTGTGTGTTGTGTGTGTGTCTGCAATCATGAAACTCCCAATGGAAAGACTCCTGGGCTCCTGAAAACCTCACACTATCCCCCCCCCACCCTTTCCTCTTGTGTGTGTTATGTTGTGTGTGTAAGCGAGGTCCTTCCTGTGTGGGCAACCCTTGCTCCGATACACCGGCGCCTCCCTCCCTTGGGCCTTCTTGCTTGCCCCTGAGGAGACCATGGGGCTCTGGCCGGCCTCCCTGGCCTTCCCCTTCACTCACTTGAGGTAAATCCGGCGGCGGCGGCGGCGGCGGCGAGGATGATGGCGGCTCCTCCTGCAGGCTCTCTCCCAAAGCGGGAGCCGCCATCTTGGCCCAGCCTCTTCCTCTAGCAGCAGCAGCAGCAGCAGGAGGAGGAGAAGGAGGGAGAGAAGGGGGGAGCCCTTGTTGCTGTTGCTGCTACACCAAAGGCCTGGGAGGAAGCAGCCCCTTTCCTCCACCTTCACTGCCCCTGACTAGGCCTGGTCTCCATGGTGCAAAATACACCACACGCTGCAGAAATAATAATCCAGTTTGAGACCGCTTTACCTGCCCTGGCTCGGGGCCTTTACAGACTGCTAGAAATAATGCAGCTTGAGGCCACTTTAACTGTCCTGGCTCAGTGCTAGGGAATCATGGGAATTGTAGTTTTTTCTGGGACATTGAGCCTTCTCTGTCAGAGAGCTCTGGTGCCACAATAAACTACAGTTCCCATGATTCTTTAGCGCTGAGCCAGGAAAGTTAAAGTGGCCTCAAGCTGCATTATTTCTGGCAGTCTGTAAAGACTCTCAGTGCTAGAGAATCCTGGGGCGTGTAGTTTACTGTGGAATCCAGGGAAGTGTAGTTTACCGACAGAGAAGGCTCATAAATGTCTCACAAAAACTACAGTTCCCAGGGTTCCCTAACAGAACAGGGCCAGGGCCCAAAGTGGATTATTTCTGCAGTGTGCTTTGGACCCACGTTCAAGGCGTGGCGGCGGCGGCCCCAAGCGCTGCATGGTTCTCTCTGGCTGTGTCTGCACTGAAGAAATAATCCAGTTTGACTCCACGTACGAGGCGCCCAGAAGCTGGCTTTTTATGCCACTCTGTTGCAGCTGTTGATTGGCGCTCCCGGATATCGAGCTTTATTTCCACGCCTTTCAATTAAGGCACATTTTGCTGCTGATTAATCATGATGAGTCTACAAAATAAGTTAATAGGGAAATCATGACAATAAACTCAATGGAAGCTACCTTTCTTCACGATCAGGCGACAACGCATAAAGTAATTTATCAATCCATTTTATTTTATATTTTATTTCATTTTCTTTTTTGTTCTATTTCTTATTTTATTTTATATTATTTTTTATTTTATTTTATTCTTTATTTTTATTTTATTTTTAATTTTATTTTTATCTTTTCATTTTCTTTTTTGTTTTATTTCTTTTTTTGTTTCTTTATTTTATCATATTTTATTCTTTATTTTTAATTATTTTATCTTCTTTTCATTTTTTGTTTTATTTCTTATTTTATTTATAATAATAATAATAATAATAATAATAAGTATTTATACCCCGCCCCTCTGTTAAAAACAATTGGGGCAGCTTACAGCAATTAAAATGAGATTAGTACAATCTAAAAAACCCAACCCCCACCCTCTCCCATAAAAACATATTAAACTTGACAATGATTTTATTTTTATTTTATTTTATTTTCATATTTCTTTTATTTTTTGTTCAATTTATTTTAATTTTATTTTCTATTTTTTGTTTTATTTTCAATTTTTATTTTATTTAAAAATTGTTAAAAATGAAATGAAAATTAAAAATTGAGAATAAATTAAGAATAAAGAATAAATAAAGTAAAAAAAATTAAATAAAAAATAAAGTAAAACAAAAAATAAAATTAAAGAAAATAAAATAAAGAAAAAATGAAATGAAATGGAAGAATAAATTTAAATTAAAATAAATTAAACACTGGAATAAAATAAAAAATTAAAATAAAATTAAAATTATATATTTAAATAAAATATATTAAAATAAAAATAAAAATGAAATGAATATTAAAATATAAAATAAAAGTTAAAATAAAATAGAATAAATAAATAATTAAAATAACAAAAAGTGAAAATAGAGACATGAGAATAAAATGAAATAAAATATAAAACAATATAAAATAAAACAAATTAAAAACTAAAATTAAGGGGAGAAAAAGACCGCCCCTGCCGATGCTGATGCTGGATTGGGGCCACGGCAACCACATGCCACGGCCCCAATCTGCCTTTTTGCTGGCGCAGAAAGCTGCTCCTTTTTGAGCCAGCAAAAAGCCGGTTTTCCCCACCCTTGGGGGGTGAAACAGACCAGCATAAAAAGCCGGCATGCCTGCCGCCCAGTTGCTCACACGTGGGCCAGCTTTGCTGTGGCGAGGCATGAAAAGCCAGTTTTTTGCTGGTGCAAAAAGGAGTGGCTTTCTGTGCAAAAGGCGGATTGGGGCTGTGGCGTGTGGTTGTCCCAGCCCCAATCTGACATCAGTGGGGTGGTTCATGCCGTCTCTTTGGGGTGGTCTGCTTCGCCCCTAAAACTAAAATAAAATGAAGTAAAAATAAATTTAAATTAAATTAAAAGTAAAATTAAATATTAAAAATAAAGTTAAAATAGAATAAAAATAAAATGAAATAAAGGGCTGAAAAAGCCCAGTCCAAAGGGGTGGCATGATGCCACCCCTGATGGATCTGGGTGGGTGCTGCGGCAACTGCACGCCATGACCACACTCTGGCATTTTGCCACCGCAAAAAGAAGTGCCAAAGAGCTGCTCCTTTTTGTGGTGGCAAAAATGTGGCTTTTCTGCCACGGCAGAATAAATACCGCACCACCAGAGCTCTGCAATACTGCCCAAACGCCATACCTACACGCCGCCCGGAAGCTGGCTGAAGCTGCTGGTCTGCTCGTCCCAAAGATAATAAGGAAAAATAAAATGAAATGAAAGTAAATAAAAATAAAAATACAATAGCAATACAAATAAAATACATTTAAAATAAAAAATAAAATAGAAATCGAACAGAAATAAAATAAAAAATGCAATGAAAATGATATAAAAATAAAAAACAAACAAATGAAATAAAGAAAAATAAAATAATAGAAAATAAAGTAAAAAATTAAAATAAAATGTAAAATAAATATAAAAATGAAAATTAAGTAAAAAATATAAAAATGAAATGAAATAAATTACAATAAATTACAATAAAATGAAATTAATAATAGAATAAAATAAAATAAAAATGAAATGAAATAGATAAAAATACAGTAAAATGAAATGAAAATGAAATTATACAATACAATACAATAAATTAAATTAAAAAACAAAACATGTCAATAAAATAAAATAAAAATAAATATAGAATAAAAATACAAATAAAACAAAAAAATAAAACAAAATAATAAAATAAAGATAAACAGAAATTAAATATAACAAAATAAAACAAATATAAAAATTAAAAATTAAAATAATAAAGTAAATTAAAAATAAAAATAAAATACAATTACAAGAATAATAAAGTCAAATGAAATCAATTAAAAAGCAATAAAAATAAAAAACCAAATAAAAATCAATAAATAAAATAATATAAAATTAATTTAAAATGTCAAAATATAAAAGCTAAAAATTAAATGTAAAAATAAAAATGAAATATGAAGTATGAAATATAATTTTATACAATACAAAATAAAAATTAATAAAATAAGATAAGAGTAAAAATAGCTTTAAAATAAGATTAAAATATGTGAAATAAAATAAAAAAATTAAAATTAAAATGAAATGAAGACTAAAAATAAGTGTAACTAAAAATTAATGTAACTAAAAGCAAATATCTCATTAGCTCCTTTTTCAGCTGGCTTCAAGGCAGATTGGGCCATGGCGTCTGTTCACCGTGGCTTGCATCTGTCTGTCTTCAAGCCGCCCTTTCCTGTCTGTCTGTTTCCCCAAATAAGTGGGAGCCAGTTCATCCTTGGTTGCTTTCTTTAGTTCAATTTGTTTGCTTCTGTATTGTCCACCAGACGGCAGTAATGTCATTCCCTGAAAGTGCAATGCCTGTTTTCAATCCAAAATATCTTCACTGAAAAACCCCACAGCTAGCAAAGGAGGAGGTGTAATCATCATGGACAGATCTGACTACAAACAGGAGATTGAGTGGCAACTGCCCAATACTACATTTTACAGAAACCTGCCTCAGGATCCCACAGATGAATATTGGAATGAATTACACAGGCACAAAAACCTAGGGAAAAAAATAAAATGTATAAAAAAACTCAAATTTATTAAGAACAAAATAGAGAAAGAAAAAAAGTAATAAATAAAAAATAAGTTAAAAATGTTGCCAAACTGTGTAGGCAAATAAAAATCCAAGGTTCTATATGCAAAAGCTGAATAAAATTTTAAATGCACAACTCAAAATAGGAGGAATAACAATACAAGCCCAATGCAGGGCCAAAAGTATTGCCAATCTGTTTAAGCATATAAAAAACAAAAATTCACAAACTGTAAATTGGATACATGCTCAAAATACAGATAAGAAGGATAACAATATAAACCCAATTCTGGACCATGAATTAATACTCAAGCCTTATGCATATAGCCGATAAGTACTAGGCTGGAAAACTATAACTCCCACCCAATAAACAAATTGTAAGGAGATGTTTAACATGCAAAGTATATATAAAGTGAAGTATTCAACATCTCCAAAAATGCAAATGGGAGGGATAACAGTACAAGCCCAATACAAGACCAAAAGTATTGCTGATCTATTTAGGCAATTAAAAATCAAAAGTTCAAAGATTGTAAATTTTAATTAATACTCAAAATACAAATGGGAGGGGTAACAAATGGAAACCCAATTCTGGTCCATAAATTAATAATCAAGCCTTATGCATATATCCAATAAGTACTAGGCTGAGAAACTATAAATCCCACCCAATAAACAAAATGTAAGGAGATGTTTAACATACAAAATATATACAAGATAAAGTATTCAATATCTCCAGAAATGCAAATGGGAGGGATAACAGTACAAGCCCAATAAAAGACCAAACGCGTTTCGACACTAGGTCTTCTTCAGTGGTCAAGAATGCTAAAGGAAGAAAGAAAGATTGATGATATCAATAATTTGTCAAATAAGTATGAAGGCCATATTGTGGGTAAATACTATTACAAGTTTACCTGTTGTAACAGCATACAAGGAATAACAATGTATGTAAGCACATCCAGCAAGAGTAAGTATATGATTATTCAATATGAACCTAGAGGGGTACATAAGAAAAAAATATTTTATAAAGCCAATTCTCATTTATAATAAAAGGAATATTAAGGGAGAAAAAAGGATATATCCTTACTTACTATTCTCTGGATGTACCACAGCAAGATAAGGCTCAGTTAGTTGTTCACAATGGGGAGCTCTATATAACTCTAGCAATCATAAATCCATAACACCTGTGTTACACAACCTGAGACCATTTAGCAAAGAATGCTATTCTGTAAGTATTTACATCCATATGAATCAAATACTGTTACATACAATCGTGTGTGGAGGGGGTATCAAATACACAAATATACATTAGTAGGCAAAATTACAATATTTCACTCCAATTACAGTTCTCATTTAAACCAAATGGTTTATGTGTTTGTAGAGTAAAGATCCAAAAGAGTTCTCTTCTTAGGAGTTTCTTTTCCAAGTTAACCCCATTGCCAGACACCTTCTCAATTGTCCAAAATTTAATGTCCATATCAGAGTGTTGGAGTTGTACAAAATGCTGGACCATTGGTGCAGTCATTCTTTGGTTCCTTATGCAGCTCCTGTGCTCAGATATCCTCATCTTGATCTTCCTGGTAGTCATGCCGATGTAAAGTAAGTTGCAAGGACATTTAATAGCATATATAACCCCCTTTGTATCACAAGTATATAGTTCATTCAAAGAATAAATTCTGTTATTAATGGGGTTTACAAATTCAGTTATTTTTACACAGTATCTGCATGCACTACAATTATAGCATGGAACATTACCTTTGGTTTTGCTATGTTGGTTTGACTGTGGCCCCTTAACCATACACTTACTGTGTACTAACTGGTCTTTTAGGTTCCTTGAACGTTTATAAACAAATACAGGTTTCTCTGAGCAACCCGGGATGTCCTGGAGTAAGCCCCAATATTTCAAAATAGCTGTCTGTATGTATTTTGTGTGCCTATTATATGTAATGGGTATAAGCATTCTGGATTGCACTTGCTTTCTCTGTTTCTTCAGGAACAAGCTCTTTCTTTCCGTGTTTCTTACTTTAAAGTAAGCCTTTTTTAACACCTTCCTTGGATACCCTCAAACAGCAAATTGTTCTATTAAGGTTTTAGCCTGTCTGTCAAATTCCATAAGGCCAGAACAATTCCTTCTTAATCTTAAAAACTGTGAATAGGGTAGATTACGCTTCATATGAAGTGGATGAAAACTATCATACCTAAGGAAGGAGTTTGTGTCAGTATCTTTCCTGTACAGATCAGTTATTAATGTGGTTCCTTTTTTGATCACCAATACATCCAAAAAATTAATTTTGACAAAATCAAAATTCAACTCAAATTTGATCGTATCGTGTACACTATTAAGATATGCATGAAATTCCAATAGATCATCCTCCGATCCGTTCCATATAATAAAGATATCATCTAGATACCTTTTGAATTCTAGTATATTAGCTTTAAATGTATTGTCTTTATTCAGTATATACTGATGCTCGAAGCTATCCATAAATAGATTTGCTAATTCTGGTGCAAATTTGCACCCCATTGCAGTGCCTGATATCTGCCAGTAGAACTTATCCTGGAAGGAAAAATAATTCTGTTTTAAAGAAATTTCTGCTAATGTACACAAAAAATGAGTAGGTGGATATAGATAATTCTTCCTCCTGTGCAATGTAGATTCAATGATCTCCATTGCTTCATCGTGAATTATATTAGTGTAAAGGGATGCCACATCAAGTGTCACCAGAATACAGTCATCATTAGGTAACGTAATTTGTTCTAGGATTTGCAAAAAATGTCCTGTATCTTTGATGTAAGTAGAGATTTGTGGAACAAAAGGTTTCAAAAAAGAGTCAACATATTCAGAAAGAGGTTCCAATATGGAGCCACATCCAGATATAATAGGCCTACCTGGGACTGGAAACTTATTCTTGTGGATTTTTCGCTACAGTACTCAGGGAATTTCCTATGGAGCTGCAGAACCCAATCTGAATCAACACACCCCAAAAGCCTCAACCAGGCATGTTCTACCTGTTACCCAAAATACACAAACGGGGAACCCTTGATGGCCCATCCTCTCAAGCACTGGAACACAGTTGGTGCCTCTGGATTTATGGACAATATCCTTAGACCATATGCCACCAGCACTCCTAGTTATGTGAAGGACACTACCAACTTCCCAGGAAGCCAGTGGATTAGCCAGTATGGATGGGGAATTTCTGTATACCAATATCCCACACAAGGATGGACCCCAAGCTGTTAGGAAAATCATTCCAGATGGGATCATAGCAGATCTAGCCACCAAGGTCTGCCACCCTCTTCTCACTCACAGCGATTTCACTTTTGGTAATACAGTGGGCCCTTAGTATCCGCTGGGTTTTGGTTCCAGGACCCCTTGTGGATACCAAAATCCATAGATGCTTAAGTCCCATTAAATAGAATGGCATAGTAAAATGGTGTCTCTTATAGCAAATGGAAAAACCAAGATTTGCTTTGGGAAAAATATACATATAGGGCATAGGGTGAAGGAAGGGGTGTGAAGGGAGGCATGATTGTACCTTGCTGGCATCTACATGGGCACACCTCTGCTCTGATGCCCTCGCCCAGTGAAGTGCTGCATGACCATGCAATGGGATGGAAGTCGCTAGCAGTGTGCTCCTGTGAAAATACGCAGGGTCAGTAAAAATAAAAAATACGGTGTGGCTTGAAGCCGTGCTGTGTGGTCATGACATGCACACTGCAGCCGCCTTGGGAGCCAGCAGTGCAGTTGGTGGGGTTTCAATTTGGCTTTGGAAAAAGCAGCTTCAAGCCACTTTTTCCTGCCCATCTGTTTCACCCCTTAGAGCAGGGGTAGGCAATCTTTTTGAGCCGGGGGCCGGGTTGCTGTCCCTCAGACATTTGGGGGGCCGAAGCACCATAAATAAATAAATAAATAAATAAATAAACTTAATTTTTTTAAAAAATTTAAAAAAATATGCATGCACACTCTCTCAGCCCCAGAAAAGCCATGGCAAAACCCCTGTGGAGATTTTGCCAAGAAAACCCCAAGAACAAGTAATAATATCATCATGGTGGTTGGTAGCGAGGTGGCGGCGGGGGGGGTGGCAGCAGCGGTGGCAGGACCGGCCTGGGGTCGGTCCAAAGGCCTCGGGGGGCCGCATTTGCCCCCCCCCCCGAGGCCTTAGGTTGCCTACCCCTGCCTTAGAGATTTGCCTCTGGAATTCTTTGTACCTCTGGACTTGGTATACATTGGTTAAAGATCCCACGGCCTTTTAACCAACCATTAGGTATTACTACCTAGAGCTCCCCATAATATGCATTGATAGCTGGGTGGCCTTTGGATAAGGTCTAGCTGTGGGTTACATTGGTGACTCATCACCTCAGCCTTCCCCTTTTCTTTTCCACCATTGCAGCAGCCTTGCAGCACTTTTGCAGCGTGCGGCAGCTAAACACTGTATTGCCAGAGCGCCATAAAACTGCCCTCTGTGTGGGCAGTGGGGCAGCATGTCAGGGAGTGCGATGTGCATATGCCCTTTACCCTCACAATGGTTTATTCTACATAAATACTTACAATTCCTTTTCCATATTTAATTTTAAGCACTTTGTCTATTAACATAATAAATGAATAGTACGCTACAGTCATAATGCACGGCAGAGATATTGTTGAATGACTGCTAACATGATATGTATCATGAATGGATGATGTACAATTTGTCTTGTGATTTATTGCAAAGGATTAGATATTTATGGCAATAATCTGTGAATTGGAATGCACATACAAGGCTTCAGGGCTGATTGCTCACCATCAATAATGTAAAATAAATATTGATTTATGCATGAGTGGCTAAACAAGGTAGGACTGCCATTATTTGACCATGCAGGATGTGGGAAATATGATAAATTAAGCTAGAGATGTATGCATCCCATCATTGGAACTGCACAATTACAGGAATTCAAAATACAACATAGCATAGTGGCAGCAATGTACATATTTCAGCCAGCAAAGAGGATGTTCCTGATGGCCAGGAAGCAACACTTGGAAGCATCTTGGGAATTCCCAAATATGAA
Source organism: Phrynosoma blainvillii (assembly GCA_026167975.1). Taxonomy (NCBI): domain Eukaryota; kingdom Metazoa; phylum Chordata; class Lepidosauria; order Squamata; family Phrynosomatidae; genus Phrynosoma; species Phrynosoma blainvillii. Next base: position 177,682,437 of record JANUYF010000001.1, read on the forward strand.
CAAGGACATCTGACAAATTGTGCCCTAGTTTCTGCTGGGGATTTGGCAGTGGGGGCTGTTCTACACTGGAAGGGCATTGAAACTTCTCTGGGTTTAAGTCTGAACTTTAAAGGAATTATCCAAGGTGCTGAGCTCTATTTTGAAAACTGCTTCAGCACTTTGGAAAGTACAATTTATTTCAGACTAAAATCCCCTCCGACATGGAAGCCACCAGCTGCCACTGAATTTCAGGGTGCATCTACACTGTAGAAATAATGCAGGACACCACTTTAAATGCTGCAGCTCCATCCTAAGCAATTCTGGGATTTGCAGCTTTCAATGCCAAAAAGTGCTGGTGCCTCACAAAACTGCAAACACCAGGATTCCATGGGATGGAGCCATGGCAGCTAAAGTGTGTCAAACTGCATTATTTCTACAGTGTAGATGCACCCTCAGTTGTTGTTTATGCTTGGCTCAGAGGAGGGGAGGAGGAGGTTGTCACTTCTGGGTTTCCCCCAAGGGAATGATTTATTTATTTGTTTTATTCATTTATATCCCACCTTTACCCCAATAATGAGAATCAAGGGAGCTTACAACTTATTAAAAACAAAACTATACAATAGCATGACTAAAAACTATAATTATGAAAGTTGTTTTAAAAAACATTAAACAAAAAGAAGCTGCAATAGTCTGACTCAAGGCGGAAAATGTGTATCTTTGCGCCTGAATATAAATGCCATGATGCACGATATTATCCCTAAATGGACATCAGTAAATGAAGCTTTCCTGAAGAGAGAGGAAATAGATAAAAATAAACGGGTGACATATGTTGACCTAACAATTACAGAAAAATCAGGAATTAAAATAAAAACTCACAAACAACTCATACAGGAAAGTTATAATTGCAATTGGTTTACATATCGACAATAGAGTGAAAGATTTACGTTTGACATAAAAACAAAAGGAATTGCAATTATTGACAGTGAATTTGAAAAGATACTGAACTCAGGAAATAAACGTAATGTTTTGAAGTTTTACAAAATGCTTTTAAAAACCGAGATGGAAGCTGAAGTAATTAAAACTTTGGTGATTAAATGGTCACAAGATATACAACAGAATATTAATCTCGCTCAATGGGAAAATTGGGGAATAAAAGACTAAAATTGACCTTAAATTATGATCTAAAAGATTTTTTTTATAAACTGCAGTTTCATTGGTACCTTACCCCATATAAATTCTCAAAAATGAGTAAAAACCCCAAATCCAATAATAATTGTTGGAAATGTGAGAAATCTGTGGGCACTTTTTATCACACATGGTAGTTATGTAAAAATGCAAAAGAATACTGGCAAGCAATACATACTAGAATAGTTGAAATATTAAATATTGAAATTCCAATGGATCCCAAAATGTATTTATTAGGAATTATTACAAATGAGAAAGTGGAACGGAAATTTGGGAAATTATTATTTTACATGACAACAGTGGCAAGGATAGTATACAACATACTGGAAAAGCAGCGAACCCCTTAGGCTTAGCAATTGGTTAATGAAATTATATGATTATATGGAGAGCGATAAATTGACTTATTTGTTAAAGAAGAAAATCTTAGATGATATATTTACAGCGAAAATGGGGGTCAGGTTTTTTAATACCTCTGAAATAGTTGATTGAAAATGTGTAGTTAATGGAATTATATCTGAGAATAGAGTAAATGTAGATAAAAATGTAAATATAGAATGTAATTAAAATAGTAATTGGTAAATACTTATGGGGAAATATTAAAAGAAATTATCTGAAGTAAGATGTGAGATAGTAATAAAAAGAAGACATGGAAGACAAGGAAGTTTAGCTTGTTTAGTTTGTTTTTTCTTTGTAATGTGTTGTAGAATGGTTTATTTATCTTATTTTGGGGAGGGGAGGGTTGTATTTTATATGTATTTTGTTTTGTTTGTTTGTTTCATTATTTTTTATTTTATTGTGACTTTAGTGGGTAACATCTAGTTTTATATCTGTTCATGTTTCAGTTTTTCACTAAAGAAATATTAATATTTAAAAATTAATATTCTTATTTTATTCTAATTATACTTTTGTTTTATGTTATATTTTATTTATATTTTATTCCTTTATTTGATTTGATTTTTATTTGATTTTTATTTTTCATTTTAATTATATATTTTCTTTTCTTTTATTTTACATCCATTTTTAAATTTCATTTTCATTTCATTTTACTTTATTTTTATTGGATTTTTTAATTTTTAATTTAATTTCATTTTTATTTTTTCAATTTTTTATTTTATCTTATTTCATTTTTATTTTCATTTCATTTTATATTTTATATCTTATATTTTATATTTTTATCTTATTTTATATTTTATATCTTAATTTGATTTATTTCATTTTATATTTTATATTTCATTTTATTTTTTTTCTTTCTTTTCTTTTCTTTTCTTTTCATTTTATTTTCTTTTCATATTATTTTATTTTCTTTATTTATTTTCTTTATTATTTTATTTTAAAATGTGTTTGTTTTTATTTTATTTTTGCCTTTTAGTTTTATTTAATTTTTATATTATTGTTATTTTATTATTTTTAAATTTTATTTTAGTTAATTTTATTTTCATTTTATTTTTTATTTTGATTCTTTTGTTTTTATTTATTTTTATTGTCATTTTTAATTTTATTTATTTTAAATAAATAAATAATTTTAATTTTAAGCAAAATAAAAATAAAGTAAAAATAAAGTAAAAATAAAATTAATACATATATAGATAGATAGATAGATAGAATAATAAAATAAAAAATGAAATGAAATGAAAATGAAACAAAATAAAAATAAATTAAAAATAAAGCAAGAATAAAATTAAATAAATTTAAAAAGTAAAATATAAAATAAAATGAAAATTAAATTAAAAATAACGAAAAATAAAAATATAATAAATAAAACATAAAATGAAAATGAAAATATGAAAAGTAAATAAAAATAGAATAAAATAAAAATAAAATAATAAACAAAAGAAAAGTTAAAAAGAAAAGAATAATTAAATAAAAAATAAAAAATATAATATGAATAAAATGAAAATAGAATAAAATAAAAGTAGAATAAAAAATAAAATAAATGAAAATAAACTATAAAATAGAAATAAAATAAAATAAAAATATTAGTCCCAAAGATGCTACAAGATCTCTCTACATACAGAAATAAAAAATATAATATAATGAAAATGAAACTAATAAAAATAAAAATAATGTAAAATCAAATACAAGATAAAATAAAAAATAAATTAAAATGAATAGAAAAAAATAAGGAAATAAAAATTTAAAATGTTATGTCCATTTATCCTCTGGTGCAGATAATGGCCTGTTGCCCAGTGTAGAGTGGTGAAGGGCATTGTTATGAGAGGATGCATTGGCGTCTCTAGGAGTGTATGGGGTGTGTGCGTACCGTACCCTAAGAGGGGGTGACACCATTGTTCCTTAAACACCTACCTTTTTGCAGAAATGGGCTGTGACAATTCACTTGCTTCCCTTTAAAACAGGGGTAGGCAACCTTTTTGAGCCGGGGGCCAGGTTGCTGTCCCTCAGACAATTGGGGGGCTGAAGCACAAAAAAATATATATTAATTTTTTTTAAAAAAATAATAAATATGCATGCACACTCTCTCAGCCCCAGAAAAGCCATGGCAAAACCCCTGTGGAGATTTTGCCAAGAAAACCCCAAGAACAAGTAATAACAACAATAATCAATATCATCATGGCGGGCGGCGGCGGGGGTGGTGGTGGAGGCGGTGGCAGGACCAGCCTGGGGCCGGTCCAAAGGCCTCGGGGGCCACATCTGGCCCCCGGGCCTTAGGTTGCCTACCCCTGCTTTAAAATGCTTTAAGAGATGGTGGGAGTGGGGTGAAGCTCAGTGGGAGGAGAAAGGAGAGGACCCAGAATTTTTAAAATTAAAATTTCAAATTTCAAAATTTTAATTTATAAATTACAAATATGAATTTTTTTTAAAAAATATTCTTTTAAATTTTCTTTAAAAACATCGCATTTTAACAAAATCTTCACTATGTGTATGGAAATATATTTAGGTTCTGCATATGATATTGTAATTTGAAGGTATAATTTTAATTTTACTAGTTGTTTATGTCACAACTATTACCATTACATTCAGTGATATACGGGAATTACGATTTACGAGTAACATTAGTGCAGAAAAGCATTACTAAGGATTCTGTATGGTGTGAAATGGGAGGAGGTCAATGTGGGGGGTGACACCATGAATTAGCACACTGGGTGACACCAACCCTAGGGATGCCACTGAGAGGATGGAATACATCACATTGGAGGATGAGCAAGTGAAGGTACCTTTCATATTATGGGTGATGTGATTAAGTCCTGAGACATATATAAAAGTTAAAACTATTTAAACATTATTAAAAAGACTGTATGTTGTTGAGTGCCTTCAAGTTGTTTCTGACTTGTGGGGCCAAAGTAGATGGCCCAAAAGGCATGGCCTCCCAAACAGGCCACCGGCAGGAACATATTTAATCTTGCAGCCTCCGTGCGGCTTCTGGTCACTTTGGGGGTGTGAGTCATATAAATGCCATGTCCCCGAAGCTGCTGGAAGCCACTTTATTTGGCCTGTCTGTTTCGGGTCATGGTCACCCTAAGGCAAACCTATCATGGCGTTTTCTTGGCAAGAGCTGTTCAGAGGAGGTTTGCCATTGCCTTCCCCTGAGGCTGAGAGAGCATGACTTGCCCAAGGTCTCCCAGTGGGTTTCATGGCCAAGTGGGAATTGAACCCTGATCTCCAGAGTCATAGTCCAATACTCACACCACTATGCCACACTGGTTCTCAAGCGTAGTTTGTTACACCGCACTGGTCTTTGGTTCGCCAAGAGAAAAGATTGTATACAAACTAAGAAAATAGCACAGCACGCCATTAAAAGCCCCTTCTAGTCAGTTACTAAAAGCCTGACGACATAAGATTTTTTAAAAAAATTTCTGCTGGAAGGAGAGCAAGGGCAGAGCATTTCTGGCCTCCATCAGGAGGAAGTTCCAGAATCTGGGAGCAGTCACCAAGAAGGCCCTTCTCTCCCTTGTTCCCACCAAATGAGCCTGAGAAAGTGGTGGGACAGAGAGGAGGGCCTCTCCTGCAGATCTCAAGGCTCTAATGGTAGTTTGCCTTTTGAGCATTTTCTTGGCAGGATTTGTTCAGGGGGGGGGGTTTGTCTCTGACTTATTCTGAGGCTGAGAAAGTGTGGCTTGCTCAAGGCCACCCACTGGGTTTCCATGGCTGACTGGTGCTTTGATCTTCCAGACTCCTAGTTCAACAATCAAACCACTACATCATGTTGGCTCAATTGAGGGTTAAACTGTTTAAAAAGTTTGTCACTCTTATAGTCTTACTTGTGCACAGCTTTGATATGAATCAGAACCAATGTGTGTGAGAAACATTTATGCCTCCCACCAAGCTGGTTTTTATTCGGCATCCCTGTGCACCTGCGCAGGACCTGTTATAGGGCGGTATACAATCTGTCATTTTGTCTGTACAAAGGTGACTGAAGTTCGGCATCCCTGTGCACTGCACAGGATCTGTCATACACCCACATATCATGCAAGGCTTTGCCAACCTCCAATTCCCCCCAAGGAGTGGGTGCAGTAGACAGGTGCCACTGTCTGATTGTGCCACCTTTGGGGTGAAGGAATGGGTTTGTTAACTGAAAATACACCTATTCCATCTTACTCCACAAAACATGTCCCACACAGATCAGGGGGGAGGGGAGAGGTACATGCAAAGGAGGTTTGTGTAGACAGACTGGATACGTGCAGCTGGTGATCATGCAAGGGACATGGTCAACAGGACACACGGACAAACGTTACTCCAGGACCCCCCCCCCCCCAAATCATGCCAGGAAGTGGTGTGCAGGTCTTATGCACTCCTGCACAGAAGAGGTCACAAAAGCCTCTTTCATGTAAACTGCTGTGCGTGCTGACAGCAAGCGTACATGCAACAGAATGCATTTATTGTCATAACAGAGGACAGTTGCTAAGGCACATGCGTTGGGTTACAATTAGGATTAGGGTTACAATTAGGGTTAGGGTTCTAATATTCAAGTGCACCTGGAAGCATAGGGCGCTTTGAATTAAAGCTTGCATCATAGGACACATGCTCTGGATTGCCGAGTCAATTTCCACTGCACGTGCAATGGTGCATTTATACGACAGTTTTCTGGTGCATCAGTGTCGCTGCATACATACACACATGTGAAGGTGCGCATCTTCATATATGCAAGCAAACGTCAGTAATACATTCTTCTAAAATACAGCCTCACAGCCTGAAAAACCCACAGAAACCTATGGATGCCAGTCATGAAAGCCTTCAACTTCACATTAACCATATTGAGAGGTCTCCTGAAACATTTTGTCAAGTGAAATTTTGAGTAGTCACTCACATTTGCCATGAACTTTGTTCGTCCTGGATACAGCCCATGTTGAGGTGTCAAGGGCACAATCTAGGCCAGTTTTATGGGACAATTTTCTGTTGATGCAAGGCCAAGGATGTGGGCAAAGCATTTGAAGGAGTCTGACCAACCCAAAGTATCCTTAAAACTTGCCCATCTTGGCTGTCTACTGAGAGACTGAAGGCTCATTTTGCTCAGGCAAAATGCATGATTGGATCTCCTTACAATAAAGTCTTACCAGCCCAATGTTCTCACTTTCATGAAACATATTTATAAGTGAATTAGGGTTAACTTACCGTGATTAAAAAAAAAAAATGGAAAATGAATGAATCAGTTTAGCTCCACCTGTCTTGAGGTTCCAGCAGATAGCCAAGATTGTACTGTCCCATAGCATCGTTGGTCCTTAAAACCACGGGGGTTTTCTAGTTGTTTTGTGTATTTTAAAAGCTATTTTTACATCTGTTTTAAAAATATGTTTATTTTATTTGCTTTCATTTGCTGTATGTCTTCTTGCAAGTCTGGGGGGAGGGGGGGCTGAAAGATGATGAACAACCATTTAAATAAAATAAAATAAAATAAAATAAAATAATAAATAAGTTAGTGTTAAACATCATGGAATATATTGAATGCATGAAAACATATTGATGGTGGTTGATCATCTGTTTATTTGTCTGCATCACAATGAATGTGTTTTGTGGACTTCTCTGTTAGCAAATGTTTCAATTATATTACCAAAGTTTAGTTTTCTTGCAACTTTTGATCCAGTGGCCAAGATTCTTCAGAGTGCGAAGTGAACATACAGTTGACTTGAGGCTATTTGTAACATAAGTCAGAATGTTCAATAACATCTCTTCATCTGTTACAGTTATTGGACCGCAAAACAAAAATAAAAATATTAAGAACTACATAAACATTTGGGGGAAAGCTTGACATTTTAAGTTAGAGAATCTGATGGTGCATCTACACCAGGGATAGGCAACCTAAGCTGCCGCCGCCGCCGTCCGCCATGATGATATTGATTCTTGTTGTTATTACTTGTTCTTGAGGTTTTCTTGGCAAAATCTCCACAGGGGTTTTGCCATGGCTTTTCTGGGGCTGAGAGAGTGTGCATGCATATTTTTTAAAATATTTAAAATATTTTAAATTTTTATTTATTTATTTATGTATTTTTGGTGCTTCGGCCCCCCAATTGTCTGAGGGACAGCAACCCAGCCCCCAGCTCAAAAAGGTTGCCTATCCCTGATCTACACTGTAGAAACAAGGCAATTTGATACCACTTCCAGCACTGTAGCTCCATCCTATGGAATTCTGGGATTTCTACTTTTACAAGGTCTTTATTGTTCTCTGTCAAAGAGTACTGGTGCCCCACAAAACTACAAATCCCAGGATTCTTTAGGAGGAAGCTATGGCAATATTGAGGCGCACAAATGTCTCCAAAGTGATGTTAGCTAAATGATTGCTTTCAGATTATCTCATTTCTTCACGCCAAGTTGTTAAAGAGAGGTAGTTGTCAATGAATGATGTGCACATTCCTTCAGTCTGATTTTTAGTCCTTTTAATGTATTTCCACAGAAAAAGCAAATACCATATCTCACCTAAAAGTTTCAGAGCTATACAAAATGTTTAGGGTTTGAAATTATGTTGTCAGTGGTTCTAATCATCATCATCATCATCATCATCATCATGGTTAAGAGATGATATGATAGCTCTGTTTACGCATTTGAAGAGGTGTCGTATTGAGGATGGAGCAAGCTTGTTTTCTGTTTGTTTGTGAGGAAAAGGAAAGAGGAAAAACCCCGTCAAGGGGCAGGTTTAGCACATCCAGAGAAAGCCTGCATCTCAGCCTGAAGTCCTTTTTCTGTTGCTCTGTCTGTGTGGTGTGCCTTCATGTCCTCCCTTTTCCTGGCAGGCCCTCCATTTTGCAGTGCCTTGTCCTCCTTTGTGAGGAGGATAGCTGGTCCTTCTGGGTTGAGGGGGAAAGGGGATGCTATTCTAATAGGGAGAAAGAGAGAGAGAGAGACAGCTGAGGGCTGTAGCCTGAGGAGAAAGGCGAAAGGAGAAGGAATTGAAAAGGCAGGAGGTCAAGGAGAGCCCTGGGGGTCAGAGAGGGCAAAGAGAAAGAAGAGAGGGAGGAGGAAAAGGAGGGAAAGGAGGGAAAGAGAGGGAAGAGGGGGAGAGAAAAGGAAGGGGCCCCATCCCTATCCTTCCCTTTAGAGCACGCTGCTGGCAAGGAACAGAGAGGCCAGGCTTGGCCAATTTGTCATTCTTCTCAGCAACAAAGGGAGCCTCCAGCTCTGGCCTCTTTCTCTCCAATTTCTCTTTCACCTCCTGAGGAAAAGGAAGGGGGAAGAAGAGAAAAAAACACCCCACAAAAACCCCAGAAAGTCACCCAAAGGTAGGAGCCACACTCCCAAAAACCCAGGTAGGAGAGAAGCTGGAGTATCCCTATTTTCCAACAGAGAAGGAAAGGATTAGGGAAAGAAAGAAAGAAAGAAAATCCAGGGCTGCATCCATTCACAAGGCTGAGATGCTCCACTTTGACAAGGCTGTGGTATCCTGGGAAAAGGGAGTTTCTTGTGGCATTATTATTATTATTATTATCATCATCATCATCATCATCATCATCATCAGAGGATTTCTGCCCTGTGGAAGCATCCCAGGCGAGGCGACTTGAAAAAAAGGCGCGCAAAAAAAGTGAAAGGAGGGAGATTTAAAGTCAGAAATTGGTTGCAATTAAAGTTTGCATTGAGCTCTGAATGGCTGCCAGCCAAGAACGAGGTTGTGCCCACAGAAAGAGGAGGGAAAAGCATGGCTGGGTCGCAAGGCTTTTTCGCCTCAGTTGTTCCTTTTCTTGGGTCGACTTTAACCTCCTGGGGAGGGGGACGACTTCGAGCTTTTGCGCCCTGTGGAAGCCAAATAATTCTCAGCAACTTTGTATTTATAATATTGGATGTATAATATTTTATATATGCTATTGGATGTTTACTACTATTGGATGCATAATATTGTATCCTCTGCCACCTGGAAGGAACTGAGAGGTGGGGAGGAAGGGGACTAAGAAGAAAACTGGAGTCAGGTTTTATTTGGCTGTGCTAAAGACAGGGTGAGCAGACTTTTCCTCCTTTTCCAGGACCTGTCCTCCATCTCAGCCTTCTGTCCAGGAGGGATTCCAAAAGGTCCTCCATTTTGTGCATGGCTAAGAAGCATGGATGGCTATTTCTATGAGGGTTTTGAACTTGGTGATGCCCTCCATTTTTTTTCTTGCATGTCTTCCTAAGAAGCATGAATTCACATTTGTACGAGTGTTTCTAGTTTCCTACATTTTCCCCCTTGAATGTCCTACATTTTGTAGTGCATTGCTCTCCTTTGAGATTGTGGCATCTGGTCCCATTGTTGCTATGGAAGAGGTTGGCTTGTCACTTTTGTTCTCCTTTGCATGAGGAATGTGTGTGTTTGTGTGTGTGTTTTAAAAGCCCCATGTTGAATTAGAACTGGAGATCCAGGGTTTGATTCCCAGCTCAACCATGAAACCCACTGGGTGACCTTGGGCAAGTCACATTCTCTCAGCCTCAGGGGAAGGCAAAGGCAAACCTCCTCTGAACAACTCTTGCCAAGATAACCCCATAACAGGTTTGTTATAAATTGGAAATGACTTGAGGGCACACAACAACAATAACAATGATCCTAAACCCTCCTGCCCTCAGAATTGTTAAATTTCCCTTGGGATAAAAATTAAAAGAAAGGTGGGGGAATGGAGTTGTGAAGGCGATGGGGAAAAGGATTTTTAAATTACAAGGTAAATTGGAAATAGTAAAAGGGTGACCCCAGAGGCTGAAATGTAGGATCTAGTAGCCAAAGCATTTTTGTCTGCAGATTGGTGGTCCTTGCAGATAAAGGAAATGGTGCCCCCCCTTTTGGGGTGGGCTGGTCAATTGGGGGTCCAAAGGGGAAGGGGCTCCCATGGCTTTGCTGGAATTGGGGTCAGCTTGGCTGTCACTTTACTTCAGAGTCCTTCCTTTCCAGTCATCTGTGAATCTTCCCACAAGAGAACAGAGAAGGTACTTGATTCATGACAAGTTTGTTGGTGTTGTCATTGTGGGTTTTTATATATATATATAACTCTTTGTTGGTGTGTGTAATAACTATGGGGTGTTTTCACCACCCTTTTGAACTTCAGAGCCATCTCGCTGCATTTCTTAGAAGGCTTGAAGTAGTACAGAGTAAGAACTAGTTTTATATTAAAACCAACCCAAACAGTTTTTTACCTGTCACTTGCTCAGAGTTAATTTTAGTTATCATCATCATCATCATCATTATCATCATCATCGTCACTATTATTATTATCATTCAAAGGCCTGAATGAAAAATCTGGAAAATCAGTATGCAAAGGGATCTTACAGCACCTTTGCTTTGCTAGACTTGAGCCTACTTCATCAGATGCAAAGATCCTTTTGTGTTGTTGTTGTTGTTAATTTGTTGTTTTTGTGTGCCTTCAAGTCATTTCCTGACTTATGGGAACCCTAAGGTTTTTCATCACGAGGGTTTTTTTTTTTTTTTGGCAAATTTCTTCAGAGTGGGGCTGCCCTTGCCATCCTCTGAGGCTGAGAGAGTGTGATTTGCTCAGGGTCATCGAGTGGGTTTCATGGCTAAGCAGGGATTTAAATCCCATTTTCCAGAGTCATAGTCCAACACTCAAACCACTATAACACACTGGCTCTCATTATATTACATTATAAATCTTTGGTTGTTGCTTTAGCTTTGTGTCCATTTTGTGTGATAGTAAAGACATTCTCCAAATCCTATTTTATTCTCATACTGCTGATTTTAAAACTTTAGGTTATCATTATTTCAGAGCTCAAACTGAGTATAAAGCAGAGCAGGGACTGATTGTGCATATCCTTTGCATGGCTTCCTGTTTTTTTAAGGCTACTAATTTGTTTGCTGATAAATTAATCCTACATTTATATTGTTCAGTAATACCTGTGGTATGCTTGAACTGCTGATATAATTTCATATTTGGACTAGCATTTGCCATTCTGCAGATCTTACTTTTGCTTATAACAGTTCTTTGTTGTGCATATGTATGCTTGTTTGGTTCTTCATTTATTTCTCTTTGTTATTAATACAGTTCTCATATGTTTACTGCTTTGCACTTCCCATTTATGTGTATTTGGGCCTTTGGGTTGCCATTCCAGGTCCCTCTTCTCTGTTTTATGGCTTTAAAAAATGCCTTTAACAAAAATCCCTTTGAAAAAGAAAAGAACGGAAGAGCCTTGTGGCACCATAAAAACACACTTATTGCAGCAGGAGTTTTATTGGCAAAGAGCTTGGTTCTTCCTATACATAGGTCTTTAAGATGTTACCATTGAGGGGACTCCCATCTCCCAAGAGTGAAAATATCAAATACTTCCCAGCAGACAGCCTTGGCTATATGAACCAAAGTAATGAGGCAATAAAGTTGTAGGTCTACATCAGAGGAAGGGGTTAAAGAGCTGCCTTTGTTGTCTGGGAGGGTGACAGCCAGCAGCCCAGTGCACAGTTATGTGTGCTTAATCCATGGGGCTTAAGTGTGCATAACTGTGCAATGGGTTGTAGCCATTGTCTTCAAGAAACAGTAAATCTTTGTCAGGTCAAAGATTTGCAGCAATTTGGCTTCTAAGCCACAGAGCATCTATCAAATGTATGTCCCTTTTCCTTTTGACCTGGAAGAGCATGTTTTCCAACACAGGCTCTGGGCTGGTCTGCACTGTTTACACAGGCTGGTGTTTGGTAATTGCTTCAAAAGTACTGTTGCACCACATAATACATAAAATATTAAAAAAGGTTAGTGGTGGTACTGGGTAGCATGAGCAGAGCTGAGAAATGTTCCAAGAACCCTGAGGTTTGGGGGGTTGTAATGTAAGGAGGTAACTTTCCTAAATTCTGGTATTAAGTATCAGCATAAGATGGATGCCTAATCTCAGTATCAGCCTACTCTAAAATAGCTACAATATATTATATTACATTTGCTAGTTTATCTTATTACATGCAAATACATAATTGTTCATTCACTCAAATTTGATGGCAGTTTGGACAAAACATGAAAAGCAAGGAATGCAACCAGTTTAAAGTTGACTGGAGGTAGTATTAGTGTCATGGTTCTAAGATTTGGAAAACTGGAGCAAAACCCACAGATTGTAAAACTGTTTTAAATGATCCCTTAGTCACCAGTTTGAAAGTGTAGAATGAATCAAAGCTTAGGCATGGGATACAGACAGATACACTTCAATGTTCACTTGTGCATACACAATCCTCCTGTAAGTGTATGTATGTTCATGTACTGTATGAGTGTGTGTGCACATGTGCTTGTTTGCTTATTGACTTATGGCAACCCTATAAATTTAGTAAGGAATACTCAGAGGCAGTTTGCCATTGCCTTCTGCTGAAATATAAGCCTATGGTGTTGGAATATATTCTTGACACCGGTTAAGATTATCAAGAAAGAAGAAAAGATTGTTTAATCTCTTCAGCAGAGCAACCCACTGCAGAAGATGGCGAGCAGGAACACACACTAGGTCCACCTAAATTCTCCACACCCACGTGTCTATAAAAACAAGTCAGACATTTTTGAGTAGAATAATAAAAATAAACTTTACTTACAAAAGGTCATGTATATAAAAATATACAGGTTCATCTTCAGTTGCAAAAACAAGAGAGAGAATAAGTAGCTCTGCATGCTTGCTGGTCAGCCATGTTAGAAGAAGAAAAAGAGCGGGAACAGCAGAGTAAAGAAGGATTTTAAACTTAGGCCAGTAGGGGAAGTGAGCTCAGTTAACAGACAGGAAAAGAGGAGGGGCTACGAGTGGGTGACAAAACAACCACAGACATGCATAAAATACATTCCTAGAGAGACCAGCATGCGAGGTTGCTATATCCCAACACCCCTTCTCAACTGAGCATGCACTCCAGGCCCAACTTGACTCGTAGTCTCTGGAAACCATCCTTCAGCAACGGTTTAGTCAAGATATCAGCTGTCATCTCAGTGGTTGGACAATAGGTCATCTTGATTAGGCCTTTCTTTATCAACTCGCGCACATGATGAATCTTCATATCAATGTGTTTACTTCGTCCTGATATATTTTCTGTTTGAGAAAGTCTAATGCAGCTTTGGTTGTCTTCAAAGACTTCAATTGGCTTCTTTTCAGTAATTCCAAAATCGAGGAATAGTTGATCAATCCACTGTAGCTCTCTACAGGCTTCTGATGCAGCTATGTATTCTGACTCTGTGGAGGATAAGGCCAATATCTCTTGTTTTCGACTGGCCCAAGAAATAGGTCCATTGCCATACAAAAATAGATATCCACTGGTAGAATGGCGATCTTTAACATCATTGCCCCAGTCTGCATCAGTGTAGCATACAAGCCTCGGGTTATTGTTGGCTGGCAACTTCAACTGAAGATCCATAGTTCCTTTTAAGTACCTTGCTACTCTCTTTACTGCAGTCCAGTCTTTTTGGGTAGGTGCACTGACCTTTCTACAAAGAATTGTAACAGCAGCAGCTATATCTGGTCTGGTATTTGTGGTCAAGTACAGTAGTTTTCCTATTGCTGTTCTGTACAAGTCATTATCTTTTAGAGGTTCTTCTTGTTCATTGTTCTTAATAAAATCTATCACCATGGGTGTTGCTACAGGATGTGCATCCTGAAGTCCTAGTGTTTCTAACAGATCAACAATCTTTTGTTTTTGACTCAGTAGGAAGGATCCATCTTGTTCTCTTTGAATTTGAATCCCCAAGTAGTATATGGCATTTCCAAGTTCCTTCAGTTCAACTTCTTTATTCAGGTGATTCACAATTTCAGTGTAGTCTGTATCTCTTTGTGTAGCTATGATTAGGTCATCAACATATGTCAGAATATATGCTAAATGTCCATCCTTGGTTCTTGTGTACAGACATTTGTCTGCTTTTCCTTGTTGAAAGTCCAACTCTTTTAGCATCTCATCCAATTTTTCATTCCAAGCTCTGGCAGCCTGTTTAAGTCCATATAGCCCCTTCTGAAGCTTACAAACGTGGTGTGGTCTTTGTTTGTCTATAAAACCTGGAGGCTGTTTCATAAAAATGTCTTCTGTAATCACTCCATGTAGAAATGCTGTCTTTACATCAACATGTCTGACGTCCATCTGTTTTGAAGCTGCTAGGCTAAGAAGTAATCTTATAGTAGTATGTTTTACCACTGGTGAAAAGGTCTCGTCAAAGTCTTCTCCATATTTTTGTGAGAAGCCTTGTGCAACAAGTCTTGCCTTGTAGCGTTCAATTTTTCCTTCTCCATCTTGTTTTAGTTTGAACACCCATCTGGATCCTATAGCTTTCTTTCCTGGTGGGAGTTCTGTAAGTGTCCATGTTCTATTTTTGTGTAGTGCCTCTATTTCTTCTTCAGTAGCTTTTCTCCATTTAACTGCTTCATCAGCAGGCATTCTTTCAATTTCTTCTATGTTTGATGGTTCTCTAGGCAATTCTAACTTTGTAAGATAAGAAAGTCGGGTAGGTGGTTTACCTCTGTTGGGTCGCAGTAAGTATCTGGAATCTTGCTCTGGAACCTCGCTTGTCTCTGTAGCATTCTCCGGTCCAGGCATCTCATCTGCTTCATCTGCATCCCCTTCTGAAGATGTAGAGTCTGCTTGTGCATCTTTTCTGATAGGGACAACAATCGGCTGAGGGTTGAACCTTGATGTTGCATCTTTCTTGTTTGAGAAGTCCAATGCACCATCTTGGTCATCTAAGGATTCAAGAATAGTTCCTTTCTTGTTTATTCTGCTTCGTTCATCAAAGTAAACCACATGCCTGATGAACACTTCTCCAGTCTTTAAGTTCATCACTTTGTATCCTTTTGATGCAGACGCATATCCAATGAAAATAGTTTGTTCTGATCTGGTGTCCAACTTGTCTCTCTTTTGTGAGGGTATGTAGGAGTAGGCAAGACTTCCAAAAGTCTTGATGTGCTTCATGTTTGGCACTTTGCCATGCCACAGCTGGAAAGGTGTCTGTGTAGTGCCCTTGGTTGGCAATCTATTCTGAAGGTATGTGGCTGTCATGATGGCATCTCCCCAGAACTGGTTAGGAAGACCTGCATCTGCCAACATGCACTTTGTCATCTCCAAGAGAGATCTTAGCTTTCTTTCAGCTGAACCATTCTGAGCCGGTGTGTATGGGACACTTCTTCTGTGTTGAATTCCACGTTCTTCCAAGAAGGATTGAGTATATTTTGACAGATACTCGCTCCCACAGTCTGTTTGGATGGCTTTGGGTCTTTTTTTAAATTTTGTTGTCACCATTTCAACATATTTCTTTAGCATCTCTTGAGCTTCACTCTTTTGCTTTAGAAGGTAGGTGACACAGTATTTTGAAAAATCATCCATGAATATTAGTATATATCTGTTTCCACCCATTGAGGGAAGAGAAAATGGACCACAGATATCTGAATGGATCAAATCCAGTACTTGATAGCTTCTTTGTTCAGTACTTGCTCTAAAGGAAGGACTCACTGCCTTTTGTTCAATGCAAACTCTGCACCTTTCAGAGTTTTCATAGCCTTGGGACTTTATCTTGATCCCAGTAGCTAAATTTTGTTTTTGTAATTGAAGAACTGCTTTGGTATCACGATGGGCAAAGCGTCTGTGCCATAGTTCAAGGCTGTCCTCATCCATATGTCCTTGAAGTGCATTCACTTGTGGAGCTGAAAGGTTCACTTCATATAAACCATCATATTCAAATGCTTGTGCATATATGACATTGTCTTTAGAAACTGTACATTGTCCATCTTTGAAGTTGATTTCAAATCCCTTCTTGTCTAAAACTGACACACTGAGCATATTTCCTCTCAAATTTGGAACATACAATGCATTTGTGATAGTATTTTCAATGACTCTATTACCAGGCACCTTGAAAGGCAGTTTAAAATCTCCTTTTCCTTCAACAATCAAATGCTGATCTCCTGCAGTCTCAATGTGTCCATTAACATTTTTATCAATTTTATCAAAATAAGACTCACAGTGTGTAGAATGTTGTGTACAGCCTGAATCGATAATCCAGAAATTTGAATTATCTCTGTTAATGCCAGTGGACAAAGCTTGTGCCTTTGTGCAAAAGGTCTTTCCTCTCTCTTCCTTCCTTGAGGAATTGTCCTGTCTTTGTCTCCTAAAATCAGCTTGAAGATGGTCATCCTGTCTCTGTGTCCTAGAATCAGCTTGAGAATAGGTTGAAGAATTCTTAGGAAGCAAGCAATTTCTTGAGATATGCCCCTTTTTATTACATCTATAGCAGGTAACCTCTGATTGGCCAGTAGGAATGGTTCTTCTTCTCCCTGGATTTGCAAAATAGTGAAGTGAAGCAGAAGCTTCTTGGCTTTCATAGTGGTAACTTCCTGTTTCTGTGATGCATTCCTCTCTCAATTTACTTAAAACTTGGTTGTATCCCATTTCTGGCAAAGCATTAATGACTGTACAAAAGGCATCAAATTCTTTTCCCAATGTTCCCAGTAAATAGGCAATTTTAAGGTTATCACAAGGTGTAAAATCACAAAGAGTCATTTTTTCAAACAGTTCTGTTACATGGGAGATATGTCTTTCACAGTGTTGTTTAGAATTCAGCCTAAGATTCATAAGATCTTTCATGATAAAAGAGAGTGATTTAGTGGTCTTCTTTCCAAAATTTTCCTCAAGCTTTAAAAGCATCTCTCTGACAGTCTTGCAATTATGTACTAAGCAAATTAAGTCTCTAGACAGAGATTCTTGCACAATGTGTCTTGCAATTGCATCTTCTTTCAACCAAACTAATCTTTCTTTTTCTGTAATTGGGATCTGAGAGTCCACACAGTGAAATACCCCATGGGCTTGAAGAAAAACTTCTAACCTTGTTTTCCACTCAGAGTAATTATCTGGGGTGAGCTTTAATCTTGAAGATTGTAGGGACATCTTTGCAAAAATAGTCAGCCAAAAATCAAAGCTCAAAACACAGTATCAATAAAAAGCATCAACTGCTCAAAAGCAAAAATTAAAACTCTCTCTGGTAGACACGGGTTATTAAGGGAGAGTGGACAAAACAGCAATAATCAATAACAACTCAGCTAAGTAAACCAGCAGCATCCAAAAACTGCAAAAGGCAAAATACCCGAACAATCTAGTTTTAAATTGTTCCCTTCTGCTCAGCGCACCTGGGCCCATAACCTGTTGGAATATATTCTTGACACCGGTTAAGATTATCAAGAAAGAAGAAAAGATTGTTTAATCTCTTCAGCAGAGCAACCCACTGCAGAAGATGGCGAGCAGGAACACACACTAGGTCCACCTAAATTCTCCACACCCACGTGTCTATAAAAACAAGTCAGACATTTTTGAGTAGAATAATAAAAATAAACTTTACTTACAAAAGGTCATGTATATAAAAATATACAGGTTCATCTTCAGTTGCAAAAACAAGAGAGAGAATAAGTAGCTCTGCATGCTTGCTGGTCAGCCATGTTAGAAGAAGAAAAAGAGCGGGAACAGCAGAGTAAAGAAGGATTTTAAACTTAGGCCAGTAGGGGAAGTGAGCTCAGTTAACAGACAGGAAAAGAGGAGGGGCTACGAGTGGGTGACAAAACAACCACAGACATGCATAAAATACATTCCTAGAGAGACCAGCATGCGAGGTTGCTATATCCCAACATATGGCTTACAGTGTTTTATATCCATAGCCTGCAGGACAAGGCACTGGGTGTTATGGTTAAATAACAGTATTATTTTCATTACTGTATCCTATAGGCCAATACCCAAACCAGTACGTCCCTCTTCAGTACTGCCCAGAAGACATACAGTGCAGTAGTGAGTAGGTAATGGGTATGGAGAGATGGTCCATGCCAAGGAATACAGTAAAAGTCTGACTTTTGGTCAATTAGTTTGCATCTGGGTAGGTAGGTAAGCAAAAAGAGCCCCTTGTAAGCCAGAGAGTTGAGCCTTGTTATCCACTGGGGTTTGGTTCCAGGATCCCCCAGTGGATCAATGGGAGAAATGAATAATAATGGCATTTCTGACTGGTGATAGTGAATCTAGTGCCCATCCATTCCTGTGGCATCTGGTGCCTTCCACATCAGTGGGGCATTAAATCCATTCCATATTTTAGTCAGGAACTGAATGACCTATCCAAGACACAGAACCTAGTTTGGGGACAAGGTTCAGCCTTTAAAAGTCTGACTAAAACCTGGGTTCACTGCCCTGATGACTTGGAAACCTCTAGCTGCTTCTGACTAATCCTACAGATAGTTTAGCAAAATCTCCTTAGCTCTGGGTTAGGGGCCTGTGCTTTGCATGCATAAAAACCCAGGAAGCTCCATGTTTCGGGGGGGGGGGGGGAAGACTGGGAGCATCCCCACCTGAGATACACCTGAGAGCTGTTAATAGCCAAGGTAGATAGTATTGCAAGCCCATACCTTGACTGCCATTCCAGGGTCTTCAGGGTAAGGACTCACATCTCCAGCTGAAAGGCTCTCCTGGCTAGGTTTGACAGCCTTTTTGTGACCTATATACGGTTGGATCTCCTTATCCACGGATTTTTTTATCTACTGATTCAAGCATCCACAGCTTGAAAATATTCAAAAAAAGTGTGATTTACAAATAGCAAACCTTGATTTTCCATTTCATAGAAGGGACACCATTTTGCTATGCCATTGTATTTAATGGAACTTGAACATTCACGCATTTTGTTATCCATGGGGGATCCTGGAACCAAACCTCAGTGGATAACAAGGACCCACTGTAATCACTCTTAGATTTGAGACACAGCTGAGCTTTGCCCCCAAGCTACCAGGTCTCAGAGATAGGTCTCATCCTTTGTCTCAGAAATAGGACAGAGCTTGGATATAGTACATTACATGTAATAGTGTAACTTGCAACCCATTACACTTTTCTGTGATGAGAATGAAACCAAAGTGGATTTTTCTTTACAAATAACCCACTAATGTTATTTCTCTCCCCCCCCCCCTTTTAAGTGCAGTGATTAACATTTAGGGCCTTTGCAGACTGCCAGAAACAGTGCAAATTGAGTCCACTTTTAGGGTTAGGGTTAGTGCTAGGGAATCATGGGAAATGTTTTTTTTTTCTGGGACATTGAGCCTTCTCTGTCAGAGAGCTCTGGTGCCACAATAAAATACAGTTCCCATGATTCCCTAACCCTAACCCTTAAAGTGGAGAGAAGACCTTATGATGGATTTATAGACATTTTCTTATTTTTTAAAAGTATATTTTTGTAAAATAATAGCAAAATAACAGAAAAGTAAGTTATTACTAGCAAAACAGCAATTACCAAGTAATGTGTTATCTTTTTACTGTTTAAAATATTGGCTAACATTAATGTATTCCTTTTTCAAAACAATTCCAAAATATTTCCATGAGTTTGGACAGGAAATGCATAGCCCTTCAGATGTTGTTAGACTGCAACTCCCATCAACCTCAGTCAGCGTACTGAACGATGAGAGCTCATGAGAGCTGCAGCCCAGCATCAGTCAGAGGGTCACACATTCCCCATGTCTGCTTTGTTTCTTTCAAGCACTATTTTGCCCTATTCCCTGCTCCTTAGCTCCCTATTTCTGGCAGTCTGCAAAGGCCCTGTGTCTCGGGAAACCAACAATCCACCGAACCAATGCTCTCACTCAGTATAAGGCTAGGACATGAGAATGAGCCTCAAAGCCATTGGCACAGCTGCTGCTGTTACCACCCTAACACCTAATTCTGTCCACATTTGTCTCCTTTTCTTCCTGACCTTTTTCTGCTCTGCCTTGAGTCAGCCAGCAAACAAACTGATTCCTTAGGATACAAGAACCACACAGTAGTGTTGCCCTGTCAATAAAAAGGAGAACATGAAATAATGCTCTGTGACAGAATTTGGGGATCTGTCATTTTAAGTATACGTATGTAGGTTATAACATTCAGGTATATGCTCTAATAAAAATGCTGGTGGTCACATTCACTCAGGACAGGCTGGGAGGACTAGCTTTAAAAGAATTCTGCTGAATGCTTGAGCCTTGAGTCCTAATTTTGGGTAGTTGGATGGAGGATGTAATTAGTGAGGTGAGAGGGAATAGAAATGTTAAAAGTATAAACATTCATTATCACTTGAATTGGCCATTAACAAACAAACAAACAAACAAAAAACCACTGTTGGATATTAGCATAGATATTTTAACATAGAGAAGATATTAACACATTAATGGCGGTGAAAGCAAGGCAAAGACATTTAACTACTGTACATTTTTTTTCTTGTTATAATAACACATCTCTGAAGGAAATCACACCTTGCTTCCCCCCCCCCCCTGCAGGAATCGTTCTTTGTCTTTATTTCCCCTTGTCTTTTGCCCTGTGAATGAGATGGCAGTCACCTTCAGAGGCTTCCTGCATTATTTTCATGGATACAGAGATGGCTCAATAAGCCGCAAGCTATCAGCCTCAGGGGAAGGCAATGGCAAATCTCTGAACAAATCTTGCTAAGAAAACCCCATGATAGGTTTGCCTTAGGGTCGCCATAAGTCAAAAATAACTTGAAGAGAAGGGCAATGGTCTGCAATGGTGGCCACCTCTTCTTCCATGCTCTCTCCCTGCTTTTGCAGAGGTGCCCTGGCTGGTGGCAGGTATATGTGTGAGATGAACAATGAGCAACAGCCCCAATGAGTGTTCAGCACCCCTGTAGTTGTCACCCAGTGCAGTCTGCACCCCTGTAGTGAAAAGTGGTGTTTATTAGATCTGCCAGGGCAAGAGGGAGAATTAGCACAGTAACTAAAGAAGTCAGCCTTTATAATCAAAAGCAGCTAGCAATAGGTTCCAGTATCAGGCCTGGAAAGCACGGGGAGGGCATGGGTGAAAGGGGTGCAAGCAGGGTGATACATTGCTTTGACTCCCAAGCAACCCATGTCAAGAGATGGAGAGCTGTGGCTCACAGCCTGCAAAGCATAGGGCAGGTGAGTTAATGGTGATAACAGTGGGCACATCCAGGCTGATTTAAAAGACCAGAAAATCCCAGATTTTGTTCCTGTTCTTTCTGACTTTATTTTGGAGATCTCTGCACATTCTGCTTATTTGTCAGCACCTGGCACAATCTGATTTTTTTATACCAGCACCCCAGGTTGGTATATTTCAAATCAGTATAAAATCAGAAAGAATGAGAACAAAATCTTGGACTTTTCAGTCACTCTGGATGCATCCAATGACAATGATAATGCTGCCATTCATTTTCCACAGAGAAGTACAGCAATTGTTCTTAACTCGCAGCAGACAGGAAGTCCCACAGACATTGCAAACTGTAGGATTTGGACTATACTGTACAGAAATGTCTGCCAAGCAGAGCAACTACAAAAAAGCAAGGGTGAGAGCAGGCAACAAATCAAGAATGAGTCAGAATTTAAAAAGTTACTTTTTTTAGATCACAGCTTCCAGAACCCCTCAGCTACCATGTCTACTAGGGGACTGTGGGAGCTGTAGTCCATAAAATAATTCTCCAGTATCTAGAATTAACACTAAGCACACAGAATCAGATTTTAAAAACAAAATCAAAATGTTTGTACCTTTTCACCATGATTCCACCTCTTTAAAGCTTTCATGGGGACGTTATAAAGGACTCCCCCAAGCTAATTTTAATATCACATGGCAAATCATTTTATTTTTTTAAAAAAATCCATTCTCAATAGCAAGCCCATATTTAACAGGGAACTTTTGGGGCAAGGCCCCTTTTAAACTTTGGTATAATCTGTGGTTTGATTTTAAAAACTGCTTTGCCTTTTTTAAAAATTCCATGTGCTCTGGTAAAAATTCAAAACTTTTTTTTTCCTGAATCTAATCCTCTATACTTCTAACAATATTCCTCAAACTCTGACTTGTAATATAAAACTATGTAGAATATCAGAAATACTGAAGTCTTACTCCTTAGAGAGATATACTGACTCCTAGGAAGAGCACAAGGTGAACTTTTACATGTCTGTATTAATCCTCTGTCACAGTTCAAGCTTTTTATAACTTCAGGTCACCGTAAATCTCAGATGTTACCACATGGGGGTGCTTTGATTAAATTATCACCATGTAAGTATGAATACCAGGTGTTGTAGGGTATATTTCAGAGAAAGGAGCTGGAGAAACACCCTCTATTACTTGCCTAAGAAAACCCTATGAAATCCATGGGGTCACCATAAATCAACAGGCAATGAACACGAACACACACAGAGGAATTGCCATGCTGTGGCTTTCCCTTGTCAAAACCTGATATGAGAAATGGTATGCTCCTTTGGTGTTTGACAATCTTTCATTTAAAATGAAGAATATAACAGACAAAAAACCCTTTGTGAACTATAAAGTAAATGCAAAACTCAGTAATTTCTGTTGTGTGGCAAACTCAGTGTGGGCCTCGGCAGACGGCTTATTGAGCCGTCTTGGAGGCCCGGAAGAGGAGGAGCAACCGCACGCATGGCGCTCCTTTCTCTTCCTGAGGTCGCCCTCGGAGCTGCCGGCCCTCTGCACGGCCGGCGCTTCCGGGGCAACCTCCCGCCGCAGCGACCGCACGCGCTGCGGCGGAAAAGGCAGGGAAAGTGCGCCCTACGCCTTTAGGGCGCACTTTCCCTGTCTTGTGGAAGGAGCGCTATTTTTGCACTCCTTCCAGGGACGCCGCAGGAGCGCTGGGGTGCGGAGGCTGCGGTCCCGCGGTGCTCCGTCCAGCAGCGTCTCCAGCGCCTCCGTCTGCTTCCCCCCTACGTTTCTAGTCAGAGAACTTCTGTCTTTCTCTTATCAGTCACTGTGCAGCAATTTCCTCTTAACCTCTTTAATGGATTTTTTTAATGAAAAAAGGAATTAGGACTGGTGGGAAAACGTGGGAGGCTTACAAGTTTCAGTATCAAATCTGAGACTTATACCTAGCCGAAGCTCATGGCAGCATACATAGGCTTATCACTTTTGATCATATACTGATCAACAGAGATGTATTAAGCAGAACAGTAGCATATTCTCCAACTGTCTCAGTTTGGCAGGGACATTGCAGATTAATCGCCTGTCTTCCCACTTTTTCAACTACTTTTAAAATGTCCTCAGCTCACTTTAGTTACTGCAAACTGAGTTCTAAAGTGAAAAAATAATTTGAATTCAGTTGACTTATTAAGGCCTCGGCAGACGGCTTATTGAGCTGTCTCCGAGGCAGGGAAGAGGAGGGGCAGCCGCAGGTCCTCTTCCCGAGGTCGTCCGCACGGTCGGCGCTCCAGGGACAACCTCCTGCCGCAGCGACCGCACGCGCTGCGGCGGAAAAGTCAGGGAAAGTGCGCCCTATGCGTTTAGGGCGCACTTTCCCTGACTTCTAAAAGGAGCGCCAATTTGGAGCTCCTTTTAGGGACACCACAGGAGCGCCGCGGTGCGGAGGCTGCGGTCCCGCGGCGCTCCGTCTGGCGGCATCTGGGAAGCTCTCGTCTGCTTCCCCCCGAAGTAGGAGGGAGAAAAGAGGAATGAAGAGGAGTCTTGCTCTTTTCAGTAAGCTCTGGCAAAAGCCAACTGCTGCAGCCCCTTCTAGCTTTTGGGTTCTAGACCACACTCCAATGTTGTTTGGGAACATGTCTTGGTTTTCATCTGTGAAATGTTGGAGGGTATACAGTACATCTATTATACATCTATTAGTATATTAGTCAATGTGGTGTAAAAGTTACAATGTTGCTCTGGGACGTGGGAGGTCAAGCGTCCAGTCCCCACTGTGCCATGAAACTTGGTGGGTGACCTGGGCCCCTCACTCATTCTGTTAGCATGAGATTGCTAACAAAGGTCTGAGGATAAAGTGGAGTGAGGGAGAATCTTGTGTGCTGCCTTAACCTCCTTGGAGGTAGGATGGACACAGCTGTCACTCATAAATAAAAGTAGTCCAAGGTCAGCAGGTGAGCAGAGAGATGATTTGAACTCTGGTCTCCCTGCTCCTAGTTCAATACACTGTCCTCTCCTCTACAGCACTTTGACTTCAAAATCAAGGTTAAGTTGACCTTCCTTCCCTTTTGTCTCCCTGAGACATCCTTGGCTACTTGTTAAGACAGAGCCTTGAAGCACACAGGCTACTGTGCTTCCTTATGAAATTCTTCTCCTCAGATCATTCTGCTTTGTCTTGGCTGCAGTCTTCATAACCAGGAGCAGTTTATTATTGCAGGTGGGAACATGGTTGCTGGGCCAAAGGACCTGAGTTCCTTGCATCCCATCCATAGGTTGACACATAGCCTGCTCTCTGCTACTGCTCTGACAGTTGTTCATATTTGGATTATATAAGTATAGGCTCAATAAAGTGCAGGTTTGGTTTCCATTGCTGGAAAATATTTGATTCAAATGAGCCTTGCATAACAGTTTTAAAAAACCAAGACATGTACATCAGAACGCGTAATGTCAGAATAATGTCACTAAAAAAAGAAATCTTGCATAAATCAGAAACTCTAAGGGAAAGAGGCAGGTTTTCCAATCACTACTTCTTACATATAGAAAATGGATTCTCTGCCTTGAGGTATGGAAGAATCAAAGAAATAATTATTTTGGGTCCAGCTGGTAAATTAATAGAGAGCAGTTATGGGAAAAGCAAGGCAATCCTTTGGTGAGAAATTGGAAAGAATTTTTGACATGGCTGACATGCCTTCAAATGAGATCTTTGTGCCAAAGAGCAGAGGTCAGCTTATAGAATAACCTTTTGAGATATCAAAAGGTAGAGAGAAGAATGGCTGGGATTTCTAGTGGCCAGAGAGGTCCCTTTTGTTTTCATTGGTCTGCTGCTGAGTATGATGCCTGTGGACATCAAAGCAACAGCTCAAGAGTGTTATCTAACCTCATCCTTTGCCCCCTGCCATGTAATTGGCCTCTTTTCAGGGGGGAGAAAACACTAGGGGAAGCTGAGAAAGTTAGTCAGGCTGTGCTATTGTGCTCCTCATTTCATACCAGAGCAGATCAGTAATGCTGCATCAATAAAACAATTTCTGTGTTTGGGAAAACAGGAGCTGAGGGGGATTCCATGCATTTGGTGTCCCATATCTGCAAAGTAGTTGTGGCAGGCAGTGATTGTGCTATTACTCCCCCCCCAACTTTTTAGGTGAAAGCTGTTTGTAAACTATTTAATAAATGTTTGCTTTGCTCCAGCTGAAGTGGTATGTCAAAAGAGGAAAATATGAGAGGAGTATACCTTTTCTTCCAAATCATTTCTTTGCAAGTTATTTAAATAGCAACATCTTGTGGACTATCAGATGTATCATTCATTGCATGAGCTTTCATTTAATCAGATGCATGAGGGGTTCCCCAGAGTAGCTACTATACAGAGAGTAGACATTACTGAGGGTGCGGTTGTGGACGGCTAGGCTAGAGTGAAATTAAATTCAAAAAGTACCAAAACTGGGGCTGATAACACAAACATTTGGGTCGTAGGCGAATACATTATTAACATGTAGCGTGATAAGAAACTGTCATCCCAATTCAAACTTCTGGTGATAGACTGGAACTTCCTCATCAATTGTAGCTCATCAGTTTCTCTCTAATGTCCCTTTGAATTTTCTTTGCTTTGCTACAGTTGCTTTAAGGTTGTTTACAAAGCATCCTGGGAAGTTGGAATGCCCTCCCTCCATTTTTTTTAAAAATATTTCAGCTTCTGATGTCAGAATTCTGCTTTTGCATAGTGACTGGCCGCTTTGCCTTAAGCAAAGTGCAGAAGGGCATTGGCGACAGAACATGGCTTGTGTCACGTTTAAAGATGAGCAAGTGACAGAACTCCCTGAAGGTGTGGGTAACATTATTAGATCTTGATAGAGTTGCTGAAGTGGATAGAAGGCTAGAGAGTCTGGGCTTGATGTAAAGTCTGATCTCTGCGTTTGTATCCTTCTTCTGTGGCCTCTTATTGTGGTTAGTGAGCAGTTGTCCAAGGCTGGGGAGAGGGGTTTTCTGTAAGTAGTTACTGGTCTGACACTGAAGCCCCATGAGAGGGAAACATTATTGGCAAGAATAGCCTATAGATCACTGACAATATATTTATGCCATTGCTGGAAGCTCTAGGTACACAGTGGATGGTAGATGAGCCTTGCTGTTTTCTTTCCCACCGTCACCCTGGGTAGAGGGATTGCACTCTGACTTCATGCTGGGATGGGAAATATTCAGAAGTGATGAGAATCTTTCTCCACATTTCCCAAAAATTCCCAAAGAATCATAGAGTCATAGAATCGTAGAGGTGGAAAGGAAAGAAAGGGCCATTCTTGCAGGAACTAATAGCTAAAGCACTCCTGAGAGATGGCTGTTCACCCCCTTTCAATATCTCTGATGAAGGATGCCACTTTCTCCTGAGTTCCAGTGGAGTCAAGAACATTATCTGCCTCTTCATGCTGGATTTTGAAAGAGGGCTTTGTCAAAAGCAATGAAAATGTGCTGGAACCTTGTTGCAGTTCCCTCCTCTATAGGTTATATCTTGGATTTGAACCTGGAAACCTCTGCATTATTTTTTTTTTAACCAGAAGCAGCATGGCATAGTGATTTGATTGTTGGACTAAGACCCTGAAGACCAGGGTTTGATTCCTTGCTTGGCCTTGAATCCCACTGGATGACCTGAGGCAAATCACATGCTCTCAGCCACAGGATAAGGCAATGGCAACCCCCCTCTGAAGAAACTTTCCAAGAAAACCCCATGATAGGTTTGTCTTGCCAGAAGTCAGAAAGGACTTGAAGGCACACAACAACAACAAATCACCAAATAACAGCTGTTTCCAAAATCTATGACTAGTTGGGGATGGGATGGGCAGTGGGGTCAGGGAATACCCCAATATGTGGTTGCTGCCTGTCTGCTGCTGTGTCTAGGTGGTATGGCAATCTCTCTCTCTCTCTCTCTCAACTTCTAGTCTCTATGACAACTTTTGTTGCTGTTCTTCCCAATCACAGGGAAACATCTCCCCTTCTCCACAATGCAACTCCCAGCTTCTGCTCCCACCAATGTGGTCTATACAGACATCCGCTGGAAGTTGTTAAGGTCTACTTTTGTTTTTTGTCCTGACCCTTCCCCTTGACTGCTTGACATTTGACGAGTCTTCTCTCTGCCAGGATGGGTCTCTAGCCCAAGAGGACTGTTGTGTGTTTTCTGTCCTCTCTTCATTTCCTCCCACTTATGTATTATCCTGAAAAATAGCAGTAGTAATTGGGAGTAGTGTGAAGGGACCAAAATCTCTGCTGGAAGGAACACCTGGGCATGACAATGTGGGATTATTGCTCGTTCTGCTACTACGGTGATGGAGTGGGGCCCCCCTGGCATCGTCTACCATGTTGTGTGCCCGGGATTTCAGTTTTGTCCTGGCAGCACGGCCTTGCCATTGTGAATTCATTGGCTATCTTTCACTCTCTGTGGGCAGCAAGTGGATGCATTTGCTGACACAGTCTCTGATTGGTGGGCACTGGCAGTGTTCCCACAGACACTGTAAGGTAATGTCCGTATGGAGAAAAAGAAAACATTTTCATTCTGTTCCTCCACTGACCTGTTTAGATGATACACAGGGCCAAAACAGGTAGAACACAGGCCCTTTCTGCACTCCTGGGTGATTCCCAGGCATAAAAAGAGTTCCCTTTTGCAGGGCAGAAACTATGGAGAATCCCATGGGTGTGCAGACTATGTGCCAGTGCAGGGACAAGGGGAGGTGCGTCAGTGGGCAGGTGAGTTGCTGACCTCTTCCTAACTGGAACTTCCACTTCCCCGGCACAGCACTTTTGCTTTCAAATTTGCATGGTTCCTCCAGTGCTATTCATTTTGGAGACGTGCAAATTGATCACACAAGCACACATTAGTACAACAATACCACCAGTACAGCACACCAGCACTCAGTAGAATGGCTGTTGCTCCTACAATCCATTGGAAGAGAAGGAGAGGGGTCTGCTATGGAGTGTACAGACAGTGCTGCTGGTATCATTCTCTTATGGGTGCTGATTGTGTGGACAGCTCATCCTCCCTGCAGATCTGGAAGCCCTGATGGTAAGCCCGGTTTTCCAGTCAGGATGAGCACAGGCCAAGTGAGTTTGTTGTTTTTCTGTCATTTCCATATTTACCTTTGTACAGTATTTTTCTCTCTTGCTGAGCAGGCATATCTCCGCTAAGCATAATTAAAGCATAGAACAGGGGTAAGCAACCTTTTTGAGCCAGGGGCCGGGTTGCTGTCCCTCAGACAATTTTGGGGGGGGGGGGCGAAGCACCATAAACAAACAAACAAACAAATAAACAAATAAATAAAAATAATTTTTAATTTTTTTTAAAGTTAAAAAATATGCATGCACAATCTCTCAGCCCCAGAAAAGCCATGGCAAACTCCCTGTGGATATTTTGCCAAGAAAACCCCAAGAACAAGTAATAACAACAATAATATCATCATGGTGGGCGGCGGCAGTGGCGGCAGGACCAGCCTGGGGCCGGTCCAAAGGCCTCAGGGGGCCGCATCCGGCCCCGGGGCCTTAGGTTGCCTACCCCTGGCATAGAATTACTGTGCCCATCACCGTTTCACACTATACAATTATAGCACTATGATTCCACTTCAACTGCCATAGTTCTGTCCTATGGAATCCTGGGATTGATAGTTTGGGCATTTTGGAATCCCCAGCCTAGGAGCTCCTCTGATGCCTCTGACCAAACTACAAGCCCCAGGATATTTCATAGGATGCACCCAGGTCAGCTGAAGTAGAATCCAGAGCTATAAACATGTAGTGTGAAAGGGCCCCTACTCTTATTTGCCCCTTGGAATTTCAGTCGGATATTCCCACATAAGAGTAAAATGGGTCAACATTGGCTGTCTTTTATTATTGATTTTTTTTTTAAAAAAAAGTGTTTTAACCCTTTTAAATATTTTATCTGTTTTTATAAGAAGTGGGCAAAATGTTACCCATTGGCCATATGCAACCGCATGGCACCATAGGACCCATGATTTTTTATCTCTATGTGTCACCAAACACTATGCAGGAACATTTTTACTACTTTTTTTTGTAAGAAGGTGGTAAAATGTTGCCATTTTTGAAATGAAGAATTTAATTGATTAAATTTTGGGTGCATTTAGAACAAAATTTTTCCATATGTGTGTGTGTGTGTGTGTGTGTGTGTGTGTGTATATATATATATATATATATATATATATATATATATAGCGGCAGGGTGCATTGGGAGATGACCAGCATGGTGTAGGGCTTAGAGCAGGGACTGGCAACCTACGGCCTGGGGGCTGGTTAAGGCCCAGGTCCCTGGACTTACCGGCCCAGGCGGAAGGTTGCCACCGCCATGCGCCACCGCCGCCGCACGTTTTTGCCGCCGTGCGGCTGCGCGCACCACGACCACCATTTTGGAAATCAAAATGGCAGTCGTGACGCATTTGCGCATGCACAGTAGTCCTGCGCATGCACAAACGAGTCGCGGCCGCCATTTTGAAAATTAAAATGCCGTCATTCCCCCCCCCCCTCGGCCCAGTGGCAGGAGGGACTTTGCGGGACCGGCCCCAAGGTAAAAAAGGTTGCCTACCCCTGGCTTAGAGTGTTGGACTGTGACTCTGGAGACCCAGGGTTCGATTACCAACTCGACTATGGAAACCCACTGGGTAGCCTCACACTCTCAGGGTGGCCTCAGGGGGAGGCAATGGTAAACCTCCTCTGAACAAATTTTGCCAAGGAAAACCCATGATAGGTTTGCATTAGGGTCTCCATAAGTTGAAAACTACTTGAAAGCACACAACAACCAGGAAAGAAGCAAAAGATGCAGCCCTCTAAGGTCCCCCATGGGACCAGTCTGTCTCTCTAATCCCCAACAGTTGGACACTCTGGATTTATATCAGATGTTTTGATTAACATTTTTATCTGTTGTACATTGCCTTGGTGGTCCTGGCAAGCAAAACGGCGATAACTAAATTCTTTAAGTAAGTAAATAAATAAACAGATAATGATATCATCGTCATTAGTTGTAATGGAATTGACATATTTTGTTTCATTTTGCTTGCCAGAGAATATAAAGCAAAAAAAAAAAAAAAAAGCTGTTCGTACATAATGAATGAACAATTTTTCATGCATGGTATACACCCTGAATTTTATCACAGCCTGAAACTATGCTCAGTTGCACTAGGCACATTTCAGTGGGGCAATTTCCTTTTGGCATGTGCTCAGGAGCCACTCCATTCAAAAGTGCATTTTCTTTTTCTGTTGAATACTGGAACTCTTTGGTCTGTACAGTTTCTAATGGACAGTACAAGGTGCTGAGCAGTAGGACTGCATGAAGCAACACACTGTGCCGTACATGCTGTCTCTTCAGAGTGCTATTTCATTCTTTCCTCTGTTTGCGTAATTTTTGTTTTTCTTTTGAAAGCTCTTTCCTTGTTTCCGAGAGACTATGCTTCCATAGCATTTCTCTTGACTTCTGATCATGTTCATAGGCAGCAGCACTAAAGTTGAAGCCATTGCAAGGTACCTGTTACTTCATTAATGTTTTGATGCCTTCAAGAACTCAAGAGTTCTTCATTGATCAGGAGGCATTTGAGTCCTTTAATACTACACAGTGATAGTGCTAGGATTTCAACCGCCACAGTTGTTTCCTATGGAATCCTAGGTTATGAAAGCTTCATAGTGATAGAAACCACTCACTTTTAAAACAGAGTGGTCACCCAAATGGAGACACTTCAGCTGACTCAATAATATTAAATTGATTTAATCTGTGAAGGAATTAAAACTATAGTTCTGATGAGAAAAGCGTGGTTTCTTTCTTTCTTTCTTTCTTTCTTTCTTTCTTTCTTTAACTTTTGCAAGATTATGGCAAGACATTATCACTTTAAAAATAAGACTTCAATCCTGGGTATGCTTACCTACAAGTGAGCCTTGATGTGGGACCCTGTGTTTGACTGTGCTGTAGCAGTTGCATTCCTTTTTAAAAGTGCTTAAAAGAGATACTGGACATAAGACCAGCATAGTGTAGTGGTTTGAGTGTTGAACTAGGATTTGGAGACCAGGGTTCAAATCCTGGCTTGGCCATATAAACCCACTGGGTGACCTTGAGCAAATCACACTCTCTTAGCTTCAGAGGATGGCAGTGGCAAACCCTCTCAGAAGAAATGTGCCAAGAAAACCAGTGATAGGGCCACCATAAGTTGGAAATGACTTGAAGGCACTCAACAACAACAACAACAACAACAACATAAATTCATAGTGATATGTGATGCACCCAGGCTCATGATTAATCTGAGATCTTTACTGTGAATAGCTGACAGTGGAGTTGGGAGTGTAGGCAGGGAGACTGCATGAAAAAAAACCTCATCTTGTCCTGCAAAGGGGCTGTTAGATTTGGATGTAAGAGAGTTGTTATTGAAATCTCATCCCTTCACGCATGTGGTAGCTTTAGACCAGGGGTAGGCAACCTTTCCCCTTTAAGGGTCGAGGGACTTCAGCTCCCAGAATCCCAGGAGCTATTGGCCAACATGGGACTATTGGCCAACATGGCTGAGGCTTCTGGGAGCTGAAGTCCCTCGGCCCTTAAAGGGGAAAGGTTGCCTACCCCTGCTTTAGACAAACCACAGGCTGTGTTTCATCTCCAATTTTTCATCTATAAAATGGAACAAAGTCATAACAAGTTCAAATGAATTTATTTATATGGATTATATATGATTATATGCATCATATATCAGACTACAGCTGTTTCTTTCTTTGCTGTAAACTCTCCAGGAATCAGCAGCCAATAGTTTGAAGACCAAGGCTGCATCTACATTACAGAAATTACTGCAGTTTGACTCCACATGAACTGCCATAGGTCAGTTTTAAGGAATCCTAGGTTTGTAATTTTGTGAGATATTTAACCTTCTCTGTCAGAGAGATCTGGTGCCACAGCAAACTACAACAATTTCTTCAGACAGTATTTTTTTTTATGATGATGAAGCTTGGCTGAGAAGAAAAGTATCCCAGTGGAGGTAGATGTCAGCGAGATAAGTCATCAGCAAGATAGTTTAGCAACCCCCTAACTAAAATCAGAGCTTGGGCAAATTACTTTTAAGAAATGCAACTATCCTGCAACCATCAGGGACAGCCTGAGCACCCTTTTTGCTCTAAACCAAATACTGCCTTTTATGTTATATGTTGTTGGAGCAGACCTCTCAGCTCAACTTCACACTGGATGGGTGGACATAAGCAAGTTACTGTTCTACGTTTCCCACTAGTCCTGTTTCTTACAATTAACCATGGCTGTATGTATATGTGCCTTCAAGTTGCCTGTTGATATGCTGACCCCATGAATTTCATAGTTTTCTTAGGCAAGGAATACTCAGAGGTGGTTTTGCCAATTCTTTCCTCTGAAATATAACCCACAGCACATGGTATTCCTTGGTGATCTCCCATCCAAGTACTAACCAGGGCTGACCTTCCTTAGCTTCCAAGGTCAGATGTGATCTGGCGCCATTACAGTACTTAGGCCACAATTAACCATACACTGACAATAATACAAATTTACATGGCAGTTATAAAGAACATAATCTGTGTGAAATATGGGGCTTATACCAGTGTTTTGTTACTGCTTAAGTTAAGGGTATTATTTAGGTATGACATATTTTTTCATGATTTTTAATATTTGCTTAGCATGATCTTGGGTTGTGTTTTTTGGATAAGTAAAACTTTAAATGAATAAGTAGGCAACCTCAAAAACCACAACCAATTTTCTCAGCTACTGAAGGTCAGTATGCCCTTTCCACTAGTGGGGCAAGATGTCCTCCTCCTTTGCCAATTTTACCGAAGCGTATTTGTTTTGTGGGCTTGTGGATTTTCTTCTTTACCCCAAGTGTAAATTTGTTTCTTTTCCTGGCCAATGATTCAGGGTAGGGAATGGACCAGCTGGCCAGAATCTCTCCTGCTTTCAGTAGTCTTCCTGGGCAAGATGCTACTTTTGGCCTCCTTTGAAGTCCCAGTTGCTTGTGCCCAACCTGTTTAAAAGGCTGCTTCTTCCCCTGCATCCTGTTGTGGTCTGACCAAGAATGCCAGGCATGTGCCAGCTTGGTCCCCCAAAGCCAGGGAGAGAGAAATTAAGAATGAGAGAGATGTTCTCATTAGCTTCTCATGACAAAGAAGGACCTTGTTCTCACATTTCAACAGTCCCATTTTTTCCTGAGGTGGGATTCAGGGCAGTTAGCCATGGAGAAAAGGAAGCATAGAATTTGCCTGTGTATTTAGTTTACAAGATAAACTAGCATTTATGTAGATGCGGTAGACATCCCATGGAACATATGACAGAACCACTTTTCTGTGAGCGACTGCTTGTTGATATCACATTGATGAGGAAAAATTGTGTGAACAAAGGACTTTCAGGTGAAGCAGGATAAGGAGCGGGGGAAATGTTATAAAAAGATTCAGAGGACTTCTCTGGCTTTTGTTCCTTCATTTCTGACTTATGGTAACCCGGCCTAAGGCGAACCTTTCATGGGGGTTTCTTGGCAAGATTTGTTCAGAGGAGGTTTGCCATTGCCTTTCCCTAAGGCTGGGAGAGTTTGACTTGCCCAAGGTCATCCCAGTAGGTTTCATGGCCAAGCTGGGAACTGAACCTTTTTACAAAGAATGAAAATGGCTTCTAATGAATGAATGTATATTGTTTTAGTATTTCTTTAAAATGGAGGTGTACATCTCCTAACTATCCAATCAAACATCCACCAATATATGCTATATCAGGGGTCCTCAAACTATGGCCTGTGGGCCAGCCCCGGCCCATTGAAGCCTTCTTACCGGCTCGCACGTGCTGCCAGGCGCCATTTTGTTTTCCAAAATGACGTCCGGAGTCGTGCGCATGTGCATGACTCAGGGCGCCATTTTGGAATACAAAATGGCGGCAGAGTAGTGCGCATGCGCATGACTCAGGGCGCCATTTTGGAATACAAAATGGTGGCAGAGTAGTGCGCATGCGCATGTGACGCAGGGCATCATTTTGTATTCCAAAATGGCATCCAGAGTCGTGCGCCTGCACCTGGTGTCGCATGCACATGCACACGATTCTGGCGCCATTTTTGGTCTAAAATAGCGCCCGGAGTCATGCACATGTGTGCGCAATGCCAGGCGCATGCGCACAACTCTGGATGCCATTTTGAAACACAAAATGGCACCCGGCATCATGCGCATGTGCGCTCGCGTGCGCACCTCTGTTTCTCCCCCCCCCGGCCCTCAGCTGTTCTGGGGGACATCGAACCGGCCCCCGGCCAGAAAAGTGTGGGGACCCCTGTGCTATATGGCCAACACGACTACCCTTGGATGTTTTCAAGATCTCCTAACTATAGTCAGCTATCTTAAATTAATACCAACAGAGGTTCTTCCTCCCATTCTGCCACTACAAACATGAAACCGCTGCTTCCCACTGTACTATTTGCGCTTAACCATGAGGAGAAAATGCTTCCCTTTTACAGATTGAAACACATAAGCAGTGTCAGAAAAGATGACCCCTTTGAACAAAACAGTAGCAAAGGGCTCAGCTGTTTAACCTTTCCCCCTCATGCTGCTTCTCTGCTTAAAAATCTGTCCATTGAAGTTTCTTTCCTACAGTTAGGTTTAAACAAATTCAGACACCATTTCTCTCCTGTCACTTCCTGAGAAGAGCTTAATCGCAAGTTTGATCAGAAGACTGGCCCATCTGCACAGAAAGAGAGTGCACAGATAAAGTGTTAGACATGTGTGCTAAGGTGCTACATTACTATTAGCTAAATTGAATGTATGTACTTTAAAGCATTTATTTTTTAGTGTGATTTGTTTTCTCTTCCATTCTCTTTTCTTCTCTGATGTATAAACCTTCTTCATTTTATATATCTATATATCTACAATTATCTTGCCAGAGGTAATTCAAAATCTCTGGCCGCCTCTAAGCTCAGTTACTCCTTAGTACCTGAAGGAAGCAGCTTTGAGCCTGGAAAGCCAGTTATGGCAAGTAATTTTACAGAAAGTGGGTCCTTGGTATCCACTGGGGTTTGGTTCTAGGCTCCCTGTGGATAAAAAAATCCGTGGATGCTCAAGTCCCATTATACACTCGTCTCTCCCTGTTCACGGACTTGGAGTCTGCGGTCTCGCTCCTTCATGGAGGTCTTTAAGCAGAGGCTGGATGGCCATCTGTCAGGGATGCTTTGATTGGGAGTTCCTGCATGGCAGGGGGTTGGACTGGATGGCCCTTGTGGTCGCTTCCAACTCTATGATTTTATGGACGGTAAGCGGGAAGGGACAAAATGGTGTGTGTGTCCAAGGTGCGCGCCCAGCACCACAAAGAGGAGCACATACCCATTTTAACTAATGGGCTTTGAATATTTGCAGTTTTTCTGATTTGCGGGAGGTGTCCGGAATGGATCCCCCCCTCCCGAATCAGGAGGGGTGGCTGTATACAATGACATAGTAAAATGATGTCCCTTATATAAAATGGCAAAATCAAGGGTTGCTTTTGGGGAATCATATTTTATTGAGTATTTTCAAGTTGTGGATGGTTGAATCCGTGAATAAAGAATCCATGGTCCATGGAAGGGCCAACTGTATTACATGGAGGGCATAACAACTGACTTTTCATATGAGAGTTGTTGTGTGTAAGTTCTGTACTTGTGGCGTATTATCTTTTTAATAGCATTCAGTGGTTCATGCCTTATATGAAGAAATAATTCCTCAGCAATGTCAGCCAGGTTTTTCAGAATATATATATTTCTTTTTAACTTACCAGTATGCTAAGCCTACAGACAGGGCCAAACATGGTGTAGTGCTTTGGTTACTGGACTAGGACTCCAGAAGACCAGGATCTGAATCATTGATGGAAACCCACTGGGTGATCTTGGCCAAGTCACACTCTCTCAGCCTAAGATGAAGGAAATAGCAAACCTCTGAAAAAAATCTTGCCAAAAACCCCTAGAATAGGGTAGCTTGTAAGTTAGAGTTGACTTGAAGGCACATCAATGTTTAATGATATTTACATCACAGAATGGTGTCACACTATACTGTTATAGCACTGTTATTCCATTATAACTGTTATGGTTGCCTCCTGTGGAATTCTGGGGTTTTGTGAGGCCTAAGAGCTCTCTGACTGTGAATGATAGAAGCTCTTCTCTAAACTTCAAATCCCATTGTAGTTTTTTTCTGAGACATTGAGCCTTCTCTGTCAGAGAGCTCTGGTGCCACAATAAACCACAGTTCCCATGATTCCCTAGCACTGAGTCGGGGCAGTTAAAGTGGACTCAATTTGCACTATTTCTGCCAGTCTGCAAAGGCCCATAGTCAACTGGGTTGATGTTAGGAGTGTTGGGATATGTAGTTAAAGTGGAAATGTACAGATGTGGGAAAATTTCTACAGAAAAAGATTTTGAGCTTGCAGGTGGTAAATTGGTAAACAACTCACACAGAACACACCAAAGTCAGTGGCTTGGGAACAGAGGAAGATAGAACATAAACAATTAGATCATCTTGTTGTCTGGGAACCAGGATCACATGACACATGATTCACAGCAAGAGGGCTGGACAAGAGGGTTGGGTTAGAGGCTATTCAGCAAATTGTCTATGGAGGTATCCACCCATGGGAGGAGTTTGGAGTTTGGCTTAGAGCCTGCTTTGTTCTTACAAATTTTGCACTGTGTTGTGTGTGTGTTCGATCTCCTATTCTACCTGTACGGAAATGGATGTATATAGTTTTCTGTTTACTATGCAGTCAAGAATAAAAACCTTTTTTTGAAGAAGCTTTGCTCTGGTTTGGCTTAATGAAAAGCTTGAGTCTGCAGGGAGTGGCAGAATGGCTGCATTCGAGGATGGTGAGCTCAGTTCAGCTCTGATCCAGAGACAAAAGTGGCTGATGAATGGATGCCTGGCTTTCTGGCACAAGATCTCTGCTACTACAACACCACCATAAATCAACAGTTGATGCACACTCGCTATGAATACAACGTTCAGTTGCAATGCATACTGAGATCCATGATTTCCTCTAGCACAGTTATCATTATGCCTCTTCTTAAACATGATACAACCCATACAAACTGGATTAGGATTTTTCTTTATTATTTGTAGTTCTGGAATAAATCCAAGATAACTAAGTGTTGGGTACATGCATACTCTGATCCAGATACCTATGGTCATGACTAGGTCCATGGAAAGCAGTAGGACTTCATGAGTTGTGATTAACCAGTTCCACTGGTGTGAATCTGACTCACACACAACTAGTCTTTGCTGGAACATGGCTGGTGATTTTACTCTCCTAGACTCTTTACAGATTGTCTCCTTATTTCCAGTTTCAGCATTTCTGTGGTCATTGCCAATAATAAATAGATCACTAGTATTTAATGTTAGTGCTGAGCCAAACAAAGAACAATTTAAAAGAAATATTATTTTAAATATTTCTCATCTATTTTCAGGAATAAAATAATAGGGAAATGGAAAGCAATTAACTGTTCAAAGAAACAGAATGGTTTCCAGTTGGTAAGAGGGTCGAGCAAAGCTGCATTCTATCACCCTTTTGTTCAATTTGTACACAGAAAAATAAGCATAAACATAAAGAAAACAAAAATAATGACCACAGAAGAAATACATAAATTCAGCCTAGACAATGAGGAAATCAAAATAGTTAAAGAATTCCCATAGCTAGGATCAAACATTGATCAGAATGGTGACTGCAATCAAGAAATCAGAAGATGACTAGGAATGAGAAGGGCAGTTATCTATGAAGGAACTAAAGAGTAAAGACATACAACTGAGCACTAAAATAAGCCATAGTAATCCCCATCATCATGTACCTGTGAGAGCTGGACAGTGAAAAAAGTGGACAAGAAGAAAATCAATTCATTTGAGATAATGTGGTGCTGGAGAAGAGTGCTGAGGATCCCATGGACAGCCAAAAAGACAAACAAAGGGATCCTAGAACAAATCAAGCTTGAATTCTCCTTGGAAAACAAGATGGTCAAGTTGAGGCTGTCGTACTTTGGCCACATCATGAGAAGGCATAGCTCATCAGAAAAGACATTAACGCTAGGAAAGGTAGAGGGGTAGCAGAAAGAGAAAAAGACTGCATGCCAGATGGATAGACTTGATCAGGGAGGCCACGGGAATGAATCTGTAAGATGGAAGCAGAGCAGGAGAGGATGGGGGTCTTGGAGAGATCTCATCCACAGGGTTGACTCAAGGGCAGTTAACAACAATGACAATTAATTAACAATTTATATTAGTATAATGTTATATATTATTATAAATATTATGCCATATTATATAGCACATTATCCTCTGCTATATTAAATATTATAGTATACATCATATTACTATAATATTTTAGTGTTATCTTATGTCAATATATATGAGAATTACTTAGAATGGGAACTTCTGTTAAGCTGCAAATACTAGGTTCCGAAATGACATTTTTGTTATAATCCTGGCAAGGAAAGAAGAAGTTAAACTGCCTCTCCTTGGTCCAACCCATATCCAGGCTGCTGAAAAGCCCTTCTATTGCTGTTTACATCACACAACAAACAAGCCTACAGTAATTTCATTCCTGAAATTAACATGTTCACCTTTGTCGTCGCGTTAGTTTATTAGTCACTAGGCATAGGTTTCAGTACAGAAAAGCCAGGAAGCTGTGTGTCTTTCCGATGTTCTCACCTCTAGGCCATAATTTCATAGGGTGATCATGAATGCCAGTGTGCACCCTGTTATAGAAACAACTGTGGAAACTTCTCTTTTCCATGTGCTGTAGGATTAAACATTTCCAGAGTTTGGAAAACTGTTTTTTAAAAAACAAAAACCCCTCAGCTTCCAGAATCTCCCAGTGGCCATGTGAACTGGGGATTCAGAGAGTTGTAAATTCCAAACATTTCACTATTGGCAAGTGGAGGACTTTATGTGAGTATTTTGGGCCCTGCAAAAATGAGTTCCCCTGTTGGTGATGATGTATATCCCTCTGTAAAAAGGATGCAAACCTGTAAACAATCTGGTTATGTTGCAGGAAGGAAATATGGGACAGTGCTTCTTGTGGTGGAGTGTATATCCTAATGCACATCCCTTTGGAAGTAATTTAGTGCAGAGAAGTTACATCTCGATACAGAAGACATTCCATTTCTTTGCACTGTTTTCATCCAGAGATTCACATCCCTTCTGTGAGGGAACATCAACTTGATTTCTTTTGCAAGGGAGATGTCTTGCACACCCATCCACATTTTACAGATGAAAACTGGGATACAAGTGACTGAGCAACATCAGAATGTGGTCAAGATGGCACAAGTTATTAATGAAGAAGAGGCTGCAGCAGTTTGCTTTGCCTAAGACTACAGGGAAGGGCAAGTTCTTGCCTTTTCATGTCTCCTACTACGTTAACTGAGTGAAAAGTCCCATCATGGAATCAGGTTTCCATTTGCCTGATGTTGGATTTCACCTACTGATGGCATGAAATCCCTTTTATATTAGACAGCATAAAAACAAAATATTGATGCTGTTAGAAAAGCCATTTGTGGGACATGAGTTAGTAGAATGAATGAATGCATGGCTCTTGACTTCCATGTTTTCTTTGGAATTTATACTCATATCAACTATATATGAATATAATTGGCCCTTCATGTTTGCGGCTTTGACTTTTGCGGCTTTGATTAATATGTTTTCTCTAGGAATCTCTAGGTCTTCCAGCATGACTCTATGGCCAATTTCCACGAGAGGTTGCACTGGAGGACCTAGAGATTCCTAGAAAAAACACTTCTCTAGGCATTTGTATGCTCTCCAGCACAATTTTGTGGCCTCTTCAGTACAATTCTGTAGTTGCTCTAGAGGACATAGGACCTTATCAAACGCTGGCCACGAAGCAAAGAAAAAGCGAAGAAAAACAGAAGTAGGAATAAATTCGGTTCCATAGCGAAACGAAGGAAATATCGCCCTTTTGGCCATTTCGCAATTAATACCAAGGCTCCCTTCTCTCCCGTCACAAAAAGCCGGGAGGAAAGGCAGCCATGGGAACCGGGGAGGAGGAGGAGGGCTGGAGGACTGGAGAAGGGAAGGCAGCCCATGGAGAGAGAGAGATCGCCTCCCTCTTCCCTCTTCCTCTCCTCCTCTTCTTTCCAATCCGGTTTGCCTTTTGCCAAGGCAATCCCTTCCCCTCGCTGGGATTTTCGCCCTGCCCACCAATTCGCAATGAATGCGAAGGCTCCCTAGGTACATCCTCTACAAACCGAATGTCAAAATCTCCCTACTCCTTACGGATTAGCTCCGTATTCTGCCGAGTTCTGGGGCAGCGTCGTGTGTAAACACGGGGAACAATACGGATTAGCTCCGTGTTCTGGGGCAGCGTCGTGTGTAAACACAGGGGAACAATACGGATTAGTTCCGTGTTCTGGGGCAGCGTAGTGTGTAAACACGGGGGAATAATATGTATTAGCTGTGGATGCCCTTTGGATTAGCTCTGCTTCAGACCCCATGTGATAAGGGCCATAGAGATTCCTAGAGCAGTGTTTCTGAGGGTAAAAACCAGTGTTTTTAAAATGTGCATTTTCTCCACTTTCTTGTGGGTCCTGTATTCATAACCCCAGCAAATGTGGAGAGCCCACTGTATGCTCTGCCTCCCTGATTTGTACCATCTTTTCTTGATATCCATAATGTACCGTAGTTTAACATGGAAGCCAATTCTTTTCTCTTGGCATTGACCCAAATCATTTGTAAAATAATCTGTCTGTTTAATAATACATTCTATTGAAAAGGAAAAGGAGGTTATGCTTAGCCATGATTCATCATTGTCTGTTACGGTAATTATAAGGTTCTCTTCCTTTTGTTTCTTGGTCAAAATGACCTTGCTTTAATAAATATTTTTTTCCTGCTTTTAAAAATGTGTTTGGCAATGGAGACACACCTTAATTTTTAGGTTTTAATTTGTATACAACAGCCGGTGTTATTTTCCTCCACATTTCTCATTGTTTTTTTTTTTACTGGTGCCGCAAAATAAACATCTGAACAATTATCCTTTAACATATTGCTGTTGTTGTTGTTATATTATTATTATATTTCTTTCTATCCTGCCTTTTTCCCAGACTGGGACTCACAGTATCTTGGAACAATTAAAAATATTGTGAAAAATCTGCAGAATTCAAAAGTTAAAAACAATTAAACAGGAAAAAAAATTAAAACCAGGTTAAAAACATTAAAACACACTCACCAGCACAGTGATTAGCAATATCCAGCACATTGTGTAAGTCAAGACTTATATTGTTACTAATCAAAAGCATGTTGGAATAGAAAAATATTTGTCTGTCTACAAATAAAAAATAAGGAGGGTCTGGGAGGGTAGTTCCATAGAGGGCAACCACTGAAAAGGCCCTCTATGGTTTTCCCACCAGATGTACCGGTGAGGATGGTGGGATAGAGAAAAGGGCCTCCCCAGCAGATCTCAGATGTGGAGTGTTTCATAAGGGAGAAAATGGATGACCAACAGTACACTGCACTACATAATTATAGCACTATAAGTAGTCTTTAATTGCCATGGTTCTGTACTATGGAACTCTGGGACTCGCATTTTAAGGAAAGGGGTGCCACTACATCTGATAGTCCTGATGAGGAATCTGTACCAAGGACAAGAGGCCACCGTCAGAACAGAATTTGGAGAAGCCGAGTAGTTCTCAATAGGCAAAGGGGTCAGGCAAGGCTGACCTACATGTTTAACTTATATGCTGAAAACATCATAAAAGCAGAATTAGAATCAGAAAAAGGAGGAGTTAAGATAGGAGGAAGGAACATCAACAACCTAAGATATGCAGACGATACCATAATAATAGCAGAAGACATTCAGGAATTGGACTAGTTAATAAGGAAGGTCAAAGAAGAAAGTGCAAAGGCAGGTCTGATGCTGAACATAAGAAAACAAAAACAATGGCCACAGAAGAAATACACAAATTCAATCTAGACAACGAGGAAATTGAAATAGTTAAAGAATTCCCATATCTAGAATCAAACATTGACCAGAATGGAGACTGCAGTCAAGAAATAAGAAGACGACTAGGAAAGGGAAGGGCAGCTATGAAAGAACTGGAAAAGATATTGAAGAGCAAAGGCATACAACTGAGCACTAAAGTCAGAATCGTCCAGGCCATTGTATTCCCAATTACTTTTTATGGATGTGAGAGATGGACAGTGAAGGAAGCAGACAGAGAGAAAATCAACTCCTGATAGGGAGGAGTTTTTAAACAGGGCTATCATATCACCTCTTAACCATCTCTTCTCCAGGCTCATGGAAAATTGGCAAGTATTAGTGAATAATTTTTGTAATGGGAATAAAAAAGTGAGGACTAATAAAATATACTGGTATAAATCATCAAAAGATGGAGGATTGGGTGTCCCAAATTTAAAATGGTATTATAATGCAAATCAATTGAGATATATTATAGATGGAATTACAGAGAAGGGGGAATTAGACTGGTTAGAGATGGAAACCTAGAAAATATATATATTTAGGGACTTTACCATGAAAGAAATAGAAAACCCCTTTCTAAAGAATATATTAGAGATTTGGGGAAAACATAAAGAAAAATTAATGCCTGCTATCTCACCATT
The DNA here is from genome assembly GCA_026167975.1 of Phrynosoma blainvillii. Classification (NCBI taxonomy): domain Eukaryota; kingdom Metazoa; phylum Chordata; class Lepidosauria; order Squamata; family Phrynosomatidae; genus Phrynosoma; species Phrynosoma blainvillii. Next base: position 177,725,380 of record JANUYF010000001.1, read on the forward strand.
AACCCCAGTAGTAATGTTGGAAAAATTTCCAATAATAATAATAATAATAATAATAATAATAAGTTTTATTTATATTTCCCACTTCTCCCTACGGATCGAGGCGGGATACACAATAAAATGAATACAATGTACAAAATATAAACTCAGGGCAGGCAACTGACACAGCCCTGAGTCCTCTGAGGACCGATGGTGGTGGGGGCGGGCAACTGCCACAGCCCTGAGTCCTCCGAGGACCAATGGTGGTGGGGGCAGGCAACTTAAATACATTTAAGGGAGGAGTTACGGAAAAAGTTAAGGAAACAAGAAGTATATAGAAGGTTGGATGAAGATAATGAAGGATAAAGGAAAAATAAAGGAGAAATTGCAGCGTTCAAAAATAACCTGGTTTAATTGTAATCAATTGGAACAATGGACAAAAAAATGAAATAGGAAAATTATAGAACTTAGAGAATATACTGAATATACTAAATTAATCAAAGAGATAGTATGGAAGAAAAGGAAATTTTGAAAGGTATTACAAGTGAAATATATAAATTGTTATCAAAACATAATGAGAAAGAAGAATATCTTAGGACAATATGGGACGATGATTAGCACAAAAGATAAATATTCAACAATGGGGAAAATTTGGAATCTACGTCAGTTAAAATTTTTATCTATACAGATAAAGGAGAATTGTTATAAATTAATTTAGAGATGGTATTTAACACCAGTAAAGTTAAACCATATAAATAAGAATTATTCAAGGATATGTTGGAGGGATTGTCAAGAAATTGGTACTTATATTCATATGTGGTGGGGTTGTAGATCTGTAAAGAAATTTTGGCAATTAGTATTTAAAGAGATAAAAGAGATACCAGAAATTGAGTTAGAAACATGCCCAAATATAGCATTATTGTCTATATATGATAAGATCAACTGCACCCAGGCTATGAAGGACGTAATTACAATTTTACTGACAGCATCAAGACTAATTATAGCAAAAAAATTGAAAGTTCAAGATCTGCAAATACAAGAATGGTATAAAGAAGTATGGCAAACAGCAATTAATGATAAGTTAACATGTGAAATTAAAGTTAAAAAAAGGAATAATGAAGAGGAATGATTTTGAAGCAATATGGAAGATATTTGTACAAAAGGTTCTAGTTAAAGAGGAAGATGGTTTACCTCCACAGAAAGAGTTACAATTTTAGAGGATAGAATAACATGAAGATATTAGGCTCTGGGGTTGGGGAGCGCTTGATTATAAAGATAAATTAATTAGTGATATACTAATAGTATTACACTTTAGTGAAATTATGAATAGTGTATGTTGAAAAGAAGATAGTAATAAGAATGAAGATATTGATAATAATTTCATGTGTTTTTTTCTAATTATTGGTTCAGTTGATATTAAATGGTTTAATATGAATAAGATTTAGATAAGATAATTAAATGGATAATTAATGTTACTTATTACATATTGTATGTGGAATACTATGGAGCTTATTGCATAAGCAATTAAAGCGGCTTACCTGAGCCGGCTTAACATTTAAAATGGGCAGCATCCTGATCTTATCAAAAGGATTTAGCCTCCAAAATCACCATCTGGGTCCATCCCAGGTCGATCACCGCTCCCAGGGCTGCTACGGCGGCCATTTCCTTAAGCTGGAAAACTCCTGGCTTCAAAAAAAGATGCGATGAGTGCCCCTGGGAGCAAGACTGGATCCGGGTGGCGATTTCAGTGGCTAAATCCTTGTGATAAAATCAGGATGCCGCCCGTTTTAAATTTTAAGCTGGCTCAGGTAAGCTGGTTTAACTTGCTTATGCAATAATCTCCCGGGTATATACAGAGTTGTAGTCCGACACTCAAACCACTATGCCACGCTGGCTCTACATGCTATGTAATTAGGCCTTCCAAATAGTGATTACATTGTCAAGGAAATAAGTTGAAACTACATAAACTACTTTTGTTGGTGGTTTTGCTTCCTTATTTGAACTATGAACCGTAGTGATTGTTTTCACCATGGGGAGGAAGACTACAGTATTGAAATAATTTTAGTACTACTGAAACTGCTATTACTACCACTACTACTAAAAATGATTGAACACCAATAGAAATACGAAACAGTGCTAAGAAACTATTTATTTAAGAAATCTACATACAGGTTGAGTCTCCCTTATCCAAAATTCCAAAATCCAAAATTAAAAATTGCGTATAAGGTGTATATGAAACATAAATGAATTTCATGTTTAGACTTGGGTGTCATCTCCAAAATATCTCATTATGTATTTGAAAATATTCCAAAATCCAATAAAATAAAATAAGAATAAATTAAATCCAGAATCCAAAACACTTCTGGTCACAAGCATTTCAGATAAGAGGGACTCAGCCTGTCTCACTTTCCCTAAATATAGGCTTGATTCTGTTCAGAATTCATGATTTGTCTGAATCTGAAACACACACTGTTTAAAACACACACTATTCAAAATGCAGCTTCCCAAAATACTTGCAAGGAATTGTAAAGAGTTGGTCAAATTACTTCCATGGCTGCACCAAGTTGCTACAAATATGCTTAGTGCATAGCATTTCTAAGTACTGGTAGGCTAGATGCACTCTGTAGGTTCTAACTATTTAGCCTACCCATTCTCAGGAAGGGAACAGTTGCAAAAGACAGGTGAGGAGGCCTGTGGGGGCAAATTATATCTTCTTTAGCCAGTATGCTGGCTGGCTGGCTGGCTGGCTGGGGGAATTCTGAGAGTTAAAATCCAAAAAAGTATAACCCAAAAAAGTATTTTTTTCCAAGTTCATAACATGGCTTTACTGTTTACAAGCCAGCTTTGGTTACTCATAGGACTTAAGTGTCCTGGAAAGAAGATTTTGCCATTTGCAATTTTCAAGATTAAATTGCATCATTTCCATTTTCTTTAACCGAGCCATTTCTCCTCCAGCTAGTCCCTCCACAAAGATCTCTGTTCTTTAACAAAACCCTATCTGGACCACTTATCTTTCTTGTCTGCCGCAAAGTTCTCTGTTCTTTAACCAGTGTGTCATTCAACCAGTTGACACAAGTTTGCCCAAACCAGTTGTTAAAATTGTTTTGGTTTGCCATGCTGGTTATTGTGGAGACAGAAAATGAAAAGTTTTGCTGTACCTCCCCCCTCGGATTGGTTCATGTCTTAATTCATTCCCAGCCACTTTCTCTAGGATCATCATCAATGGCAAGATAAACAATCAAACAAACATTTTCTTTCTTTCTTTCCTGGACAACTCTGGATCTGCAGCAGCAGTGTGTGCCACTGATAAAGACTTTTTGTTGTTGTTAACCGCCTCCAAGTTCACTTTGACCTATGAATGAGAGACCTCCAGGTTACCCTATCCTCAGCCACCCTGCTGAGGTCTTCTAGAGCAGGGGTAGGCAACCTTTTTGAGCCGGGGGTCGGGTTGCTATCCCTCAAATAATTGGGGGGCTGAAGCACCAAAAATAAATAAATGAATAAATAAATAAAAATAAAAATTATTTAAAAATTAAAATTAAAATAAAAATAAAAATATGCATGCACACTCCCTCAGCCCCAGAAAAGCCATGGCAAACCCCCTGTGGAGATTTTGCCAAGAAAACCCCAAGAACAAGTAATAACAACAATAATCAATATTATCATGGTGGGTGGCGGTGGCAGCGGCAGCAGAACTGGACTGGGGCCGGTCCAAAGGTCTCGGGGGGCCGCATCTGGCCCTCGGGCCTTAGGTTGCCTACCCCTGTATGTAGACTAATGACTGCAGCTTCCCTCATTGAATGTATCCATCTGGAATGGAGTCGTCCTCTTTTCGTACAGCTCTCCACTTTACCAAGGCTTATTGTCTTTTCTAGTGAGTCATTTCTTCTCATGGTACGGCCAAAGTATGGCAACCTCAGTTTAGTCATCTTGACCTGTAGAGAGAGCTCAGGGTTGATTTGTTCTAGGACTCATCCATTTGTCTTTTTAGCAATCCACAGTATTCTCAGAACAGTTCTCCAGCACTCCATCTCAAATAAGCGGATTTTCTTCCTATCAACTTGTTTCACTGTCCAGCTTTCCCAACCATATATAGAGATGAGGAATATTATGGTGTGGACCAAGGAAGAAGGAAAAAGGAAAAAAAGCAATTGACTGTTGCCTTACAGGCAGCCCCCCCCCCCCATCGGGGAAGGAAAGGCATCTCCTGCATTCTGCCCCTTGAAGCAACAGCCTTGCGAGGCCTCATGGTAGAGCCAGCTTAACCCTGCTTTTTGGCTTCAGAGTCATCTGAAGGAAAAGTTTTTAAGAGTTCTGGATAGTCAAATACTTGATCAATGCTGCATGCTTTTCAAATGCATTTTTATATCTGTTGGTGTAATGGGCAAATAGTAAAATACTAAGCTCTGATATAGTCAACTTTGTTGAAATGAGTTTATCAGAAATGCACATACCCTTCGACAGAAGAAGAGAAAATGCTGGACAACGTGCAGAAGTAAAAATCGTTAGTAAATGAAGAGAGAGGAACTTTTTAAAAGAAATGGTAACAAATGTAAAATGTAAAAACACAATATCCCATTGAGATATCAAGCAGCGTTGACCACAGCAGCAGACAGCTTAAATGGCTATTATCCCTGGGGAAGCCTCAGCCTCACAGTTACTCTACCGGACAGGAATTGCTCAAGACCTTCTGCATCCTTCCCATGCCCCTCTTTCAGCATCTGTATTTGGTTTCAATGGCTATTAATAGTTTAAAAATACATTCAAAATAGCAAAAATGGACCAGTAAGTGGCTTCATGAAATGTTCTTATAAATCACTGTTTTTGTCAAAGTTAGGGATGTTGACCATACCTCCAGAGTTCAACTTGTTTTACTTGAATCATCACTTGACAAAAAAGCTTGCAGATCATTTAGTATTGTAGAACACAGGCTGGCACTTATATTTCTACTGTCATTATTTGCCAGTAAGTTGATTTTGACTTATGGTGACTCTATGAATAACAGACCTCCACAGTCTGCAGCCATCAGGTCTTGCAAACTCAGGTCTTCAGCTTCCTTAATTGAATCAATCCACCTGTAGCACAGCCTCCCTCTTTTTCTTCTGCCTCCCACTTTACCGAGCATTATCCTTTTTTCCAGTGAGTCACATCATCATGTTATATGTCCAAAGTATGACCCACATTGCTCAGAGTCAAAGAAAGCCATAGGGAGAAAACAGACCTGAAAAGGCCTAAAGCAGATCTGACTGGGAGGTGACAAAGGTGATGCTGGGGATCCTCCAGCAACCAGAGATGAGGAAAAAGTTGCTTGTTTGGACTACAGCTCCCAGAATTCCCCCAATTAATTAAACCAAGCTCTGCCAACAAATTTTCATCTACTGTTTTGCATGCCTGTTCCTAATTCTTTAGTCTTTCATCCCTTTCTCCTTCCATCACTCAATCACATAGGTGAGCCTTCTCAAAGCCCAGAAACCATATCCTTCACATCCCAATGAGAGTGCCTGGGAAGAAATAACATGATTATGAAGCATTTCCTCTGTCCCCCGAAATTCTCATTCTAGCCACAACAGCACCCATACTCTCTTGACTCTTACTGATACCAAGTGGTGGCTGTACAGCTAACCTTCGGTTCATATGTTTTGTTCATTTTTTTGGAGGGCCGGTGAACTTTAAAACGCGTGCACCTATAAAGATTTTAAGAATCTGTAGTCCAAAGTGGAGCCCTCTTTCTTCACAAAGGAAACAGTGTGTGTGACTGTTGACATTAACAGTGCCTTAGACTGTCAGACTGTAAAGTACTTGACTAGGAGCAACATGACCTAGCACAACACTTCTGTGTTAATAAGATACTGGTGGCGGGGGGCGGGGGGAGGAGGAGGAAATCCTACCATTTATAATCCAGCCCATCGGGCATACAAATGATAGAACAGCTTGCAGGGTTATGGTGTAGCCCTTATTTTGTTTCTGCCGTGGCCACAGAACATAACAGAGATAGCTTTGAATCCTTCCTCTGTTCTGCTGTCACAGAAGAATGTTTGTGTCATGATGACCTGACCAAGTGTTCAGTTGCTCACACGCTGCTGTTTCCAGAGGGTTACCCAGTCAGGCTGACAGCCGCTCTCTCCTGAATCAAAGGGAGGCAAACTCAAGCAAAGCTTATTTTGGCAGCAGTTGTTAAGCACCTTTGCAAGTGCCCTGGCAGTGCTCAGTTCATGATGATTCAAAGCAAGGGACTGGGTTACAAGGTGTAAATTGGGAGCCTGCACATCTCCACTCCGGAAGGTACAGTATATTTTGCTCTGAGGAAATTGGGTCTGTCTTTTTTCCTTCCTGGGTGCCACTGAGATTTTTTAAGATGCGAATCTTGCAAAGGGTGACATTGTGTATGTATGTGTATGTGCCTTCAAGTTGCCTGTCAATTTAGGGCCACCTCATGAATTTCTTAGGTAAGGAATTCTCAGAGATGGTTTTGCCAGTTCCTTCCTCTGAAGGAACAGCCTCTAGTATATGTTGGTGGTCTCCCATCCAAGTACTAACCAGGGATGGCCCTGCTTGTTTTCCAAAATCATATTCCCTAGCCCAGTTGTGTCCTAGCTCCAAACTGGCATGGCTTTTTTTTTTCTTTACTAGAATTGGTGGGAGATTGGTGGGGGGGTTCCACCAGTCTGTCTTAAATTTACACAACATGAATGCATACTTGTAATTCTGGAGCAGTTAAGCATTGTTACATTGTGTTAAAAGGTCCTAAGTGTGCAGTTTTGCCAGAGGCTATAATAAGTGCTTGGCAGCATCAGATCAAAATCTACCTAGTCTAGAATTCTTTGAAGACTCTTTGCTAACAGAAAGCTGGCCTGAAAAGTGTCCAGTGGTCCAACAGTAGGCTGTGGTCCACTTTTGGCACACTCCTTACAATTATGTCAGTTACAATTATGATTACATTGCTTGATAACAGCATCAGATTTGTTCTGTTATAGTAAAACTGATATTTGCACCTTGTTACAACAAAAACAACACAATTTTATGTACTAAAAGATAGTTTCATTGATGTATGCCCCCTGATACATATCAAGCCACTGACTGGAAGAAAATGTAGTAGTCACTTCTTCACTCAGCTTTATGTACTGTGAACAAAAACCAATTTAAAATAAAATAAAAAGGGAGAAATCACTGGGGAGTTTCACTTCACAATTAAATGTTAAGAAAGCAAAGTCTTGATTGAGTTAAAAAACAACAACCCTCTGCAAGTTCTTTCACCCAAACATTTATCGGATTTAAATTTATATAGATGAGAAATGATGGAGGAAGGTTTCCAATAAATAGGAGTTGGCTTTCTGGAAAGGATTAATGATTGGAATGTTTTCTCCAGTGTTATAATTAAGTTTTCAGAAAATATTTGCAAAGTCTACTCTTTGGTCTCAACGACTTGCATTTAAGAATATGCCAGTATTAAAGTAGTGAACAAATTCATTTTTCATTACTCTTCACATCCCCCATCTCTTCCTTTCCAACGCGAGTTTTACCAGAGTGATTTGGATCTCTTGATCCAGAATTCTAACACTCACAAAGCTACAATTCCCAGGATTATTTGAAAAGGAGGCGGGTGTATGTGCAGTTTCAAATAGGTATGCTCATAGTATTAATGTGCTTTTTTATGCAGGATGTGTGTGTGTGCATGTGTTTGTATAAGACCATTGCCACAGAAGCTAATACCTCAAAGTTACATTTATTTTATTTAGAGGTCCTTGTAGGGCTAATTGGATCTTCAGTGTACTGGCTTGGTGTTTTGAAAAACACACGTACAGCAATGAGGCCAGTGTTCATTCATAACAATTTGTAAATTTTAAACTTAAGCTAATGTCAGCATAGAAAAAGCTTCAAGAACTTTGTGGAGAAGGAGGGGTTGATCAATCAAAAACAAAGAAGAGGACAAGTCATATGAATCGCAGCATGGTAAAATGACTGTAAGTCTAGTACACATTTATTTGAATTTAATAAATGTGAATTGTGCTCCAGTGCACCCCTGCCCAAATTCTTCCTGATGCAATTGTAGTTTTTAAAGTCCATCACATCTTTGTAGTTTTGTAATTTTCAGAATCTGTCGCAACAACAGCAGCAATTGCATAGTTACAGATAAAAGAGTGAAAGTCACTGTAATATGCCGTATGAGCTTTGAAATCAAAACATAATTAAGAAAGACACATTTATTTCTGTTTTTAAAAGCATATAATGGTCAGTGAAGGGCGTAAGGAAATGAAAGTTATGCGTTACGTATGGGTGGGCTTTGATACCTTGCAGCACACTGGCAGTATGATTAGATTTTAGTGGGATCTATTCCCAAATTAGTACTTTTGGAACTGGAGTCTGATGACATTTAACTACAGCTTTTTTTAATGCTAGCAAAGATCATAGTCCTGTGGAGCTCACCTTGTAGTATTTTAAAAACCACACTGTCATGTTTAGCTGTTTGCAAAGTGTTTTACAAAACTGCCCTATGAGGCATGTCATACTTAGCCATTTTTACAAATCATGTTGAAACTGGTCCACTTGTCATATTTTCCGTGTTCATTTTAATCTGTTGATGTGGGACAGAAAGTTCTTTAAACAGCAAGGGGGAGAGAGAGAGAGATGCTCCCAGATTGAATGCACATTCTCTGATTTTCCAGTCACCATTCAGAGGAGGGAAGGGAGGTGAGGCCCAGTGGAAGTTGTGTTTCTGAGGGGAAAAAGTTTAAAATGAGAATGGGAAGGGGAGGGGAAAAAGGAATGTAGAATGAATTTTATTTTAGCATGACCTTTGGTGGATATCAACCCGCTTTTTCAGGTGCAGTCTGGAAAAAAAATGCTGTCAAGTTTGAATTTTGGGACTAAAAGTCCTAGGCTAGAACTGAGTTTAGGAAAATTACTTTTAGGGACTAAAAAATTCTCAGCCAGTGTGACTATTGGGGAAGCTGAAGTCTAAATATGTAACTTTTCCAAGCTCTGGCTAAACCGCCCAGGAGATGACTGGGGAAGCCACTTTGCAATCTGCTCAGACCTAATTTATGGGCCCCCTCCTTGCTTTTATTGGCCATGACTACTGCTCCACTTTCCTCCACAGTGCTGCTTTTATGAGTTCCATTTATTTCTAGCATGTAGATCTTCAGACATAATTTTGTGGTGGTTTTGGTGGTGTCCTTTCTAATTATGCTGAAAAAGCGAATTGAAGGGAAGGAAGTTGGGAGGGAAGGACAGAAAAGAGTTGGAACAGGGCTGTAGAGATCTGGTCTACGTATAAGACAAAATCACATTGGCTAAAGACACTTTTTACATAGTTATTTTCTTTCTGAATGGACACCTGCAGTATTTATGATGGCCTGTAAGCAAAGGCAAGAAATCTGCATTCGAATACAGAGTTTCCTGTAGGGGAGGAATAAGGCAGCACTTACAGGATGCTGTTCTATTGCTTAATGTATTTATTGCCATATCATATAGGACTGCTTTAGCCTGTGCCATAGTTTCAGTTCCCAGGGTTACAGCCCCTTGATTTGGGAGCTGCTCTCCAGGACTCAAGTGACAAACAAAAGTTCAAACCCCATGAAAGAAGTGTCTAAGAACTGAGAGTCCTAGTTTCAAAGCAGAAATCATGGGGTACACTGGGCTGGTATTGCTTCCAGTCTAAAAGCATAATGCTAGGCAGAGATTGCTTTGAAGCATCTTGGCAATTTTAGTCTCAGACTTATCTTCTATGGGTGGCAGGGGGGAGAATATTTTGTTCTGTTAAGGCGTTTCCAGTAAATTGACAATTTTTAAAAATATTTTTAATGAATTATTATTATTGCCTATAAGAGCAACCCAAGGGGACATCTCTCTTCATTCAGGGACATTACATATGGCAAGGAAGTTCCTTCAGTCTGTCTGCTGCTTTAACCTGGCAATTCTAAATTTCATCATCATCATTCATGCAATAATCTGTGAAGATTGGATTTTCATTATTAAAACTGTGTTGGACTTTAGTCATCTGCATCTTCCTAAGCTCCCACTCTTTCTCTTCATGTTTACCTTCTTGACCTATAAATGCACAGAGGTTTGTGTTCATTGCAGTGTATTTTCTTATGGGATATTTGATTTGTCTCACCCTTATACAAAGTGTAATAATTTTGAGAGATCCTTCATCTTGTGAAGTCTTAAGTACTTAACACAAGGTGATTTTTAATCACTTTGGAATATGCTGTCTTGGAGTGTGCTGGAGTCTCCTTCTTTGGAAGTTTTTAAATAGAATGGATGGCTATCTGTCAGGAGTGCTTTCACTGTGTCTTCCTGCATGGCAAGGGGTTGGACTGGATGGTCCTTGTGGTGTCTTCCAGCTCTATAATCATTCTAGGATTAATTGCATTTTGGTCTGCTGTTTAATAATAATAATAATAATAATAATAATAATAATAATAATAATAATAATAATAATAATAATATGTATTTGTATCCAGCCCCTCTGACAAGCAATCTTTTGTCTTTTATATACTTACTCCTCTTTTACTTGTATTCATTTTTGCAAATTGTCTTGAAATAATTGATTCAAAGTAATATGTGAATCAGGGGTAGGCAACCTAAGACCCGGGGGCCGGATGTGCCCCCCCCGAGGCCTTTGGACCGGCCCCAGGCCGGTCCTGCCGCTGCCGCTGCCGTGGCCCCAAGCAGCCCCCTGCCACCGCCACCCACCATGATGATATTGATTATTGTTGTTATTACTTGTTCTTGGGGTTTTCTTGGCAAAATCTCCACAGGGGTTTTGCCATGGTTTTTCTGGGGCTGAGAGAGTGTGCATGCATATTTTTTAATTTTTTTTTTTTAATTACATTTAAATTTTTATTTATTTATTCATTTATTTTTGGTGCTTCGCCCCCCCAATTGTCTGAGGGACAGCAACCCAGCCCCCGGCTCAAAAAGGTTGCCTACCCATGTTTTAAATAAAATAATGAATGAATATTAAGATCTGGTTTTGGAAATGTATGCCTCTCTAGGTGTTGGCAGATTAAAGTCAGCCCTCCTTATCCACAAACTTTTTATCCATGGATTCAAGCATCCGCAGCTTGAAAATATTTTCTAAAAATATAAATTTTAAGAAGCAAACAGTTCCCATCAGCCTGCATAGCTAATCATGAGGAAAGATAGGAATTGTTGTGCAGCAATTTCTGGAAGGCCATACATTCCCCAACCTTGATTTAGATTTACATTGTAACCAGAGCTTGAAAAAAAATCTTTTTTGGACTATAACTCAGAATTCTCCAGCTAGCACACTGTAATGATAGTCACTCTACAATAATGTTCCCTGCTCTGTACTGTAGGAGACTTGATCCATGTAAGCCAGAGGAAGAAGGGACCCTTTCACAGTACACAGTTATTGCGTTATGATTCCACTTTAACAGCCATGGCTGCATCCTATGGAATTGTAGGATTTTTATTTTAGGGGAAAACATTTCCAGTTTTCAGCCAGAGGGTTCTAGGGTTTTAACAAACTGCAAAGCCCAGAATTCAGTGGGATGCATCCAGGGCAGTTAAAGTGGAATCAGAGTGTTATCATCGTGTAGTCTGAAATTGCTGAAAATTTTCTTCATAATACAGAAATAGATGAGAACACCCCCCCCCCTCAAATAATGTTATAGTGAAGAAAGGTGAGATTGCCCATACCAGTTATTTACAAACTTTGGTCCTCCAGGTGCTTTGGACTTATAGAAGCCTGAGACAGCTTTGCCAGCAATCAGGAATTCTGGGAGCTGAAGCTCAAAACATCGGGAGAACCAAAATTTGTGAACCACTGGCCTATACTAACTATACTTCTTCTCTTGATGCACCTGGTTGCAACACTCCCTGGAATTTTGCTTGTATTGTGTGTAAAAGAGGGGGCTCTGTAGATGTGCTGCTATAACTGCCTAGGGGTTTTCCAGAATTTCCCCATTTTGTGTTGGTCAGTATAGGACAGTGGTGGCGAACCTATGGCACGCGTTCCATCACGTGTGCCATCACTCCAGCACAGAGTTCTCCAGAGTTCGTTACTAGAAAACCAGAGGGACGCAGCACTTTGCGATAAATACGTGAGTTTTGGGTTGCAGTTTGGGCACTCAAAGGTTCACCATCACTGGTATAGGAGGAGGGGTGTTATATGTGCAGAACTGCTTCTGCTGTATGTACATTTGATGCTTAAAGAGGGAGGTTTAAAGCTGTAATTTGCCCTCTCCCCTCCCTTCCAGGGTATGTTGTGTGTCCAGTGGGGAGCAGGGCTGGTCCTGCTATTAAGCACAGGATGGTGACTGTCTTGGGCCTTTGATGCTTAAGGAGAGAACAGGTAAGTGTGAGATGGAGGGCACACCTTTGCATGCCTTTGGAGCTGGTGTGGACCACCTAAACTTACCTGCTGTCTCATCACCAGTACTGAAGTAAAATTTGCTTCCAAGCCATTCAGCTTTTGTATGTAGAATGAGAAGGAGTGTAAACTTTTCCTTCACCTCAAGCATCAGCATATCTTGGATCAGTTTCCTAATGGGAGTTGTTATTTTTGCCATGCAAGTTTTAATTTAATTTTTTTAAAGCCAACCCTCCTAAGTGGCATAAATGGTTCCTATCCACCGATGTACAAGTGACTGCTGGAGGTGGAGGATTGCTTCCCACATCTCGTGTCCCCAAATTTCTAGAATTGCATTAAAGTAAAACTAGTGTTGAACATTTAGAAATAGAGTTGTAGGCATTCAGGGAAAAGAGAGAGGTAGTGGCAATGCAAACAGATCAAATATAAGAGTTCTAGGTGAGAAGAGTTTTCATAGTCTCACTCATTGCATTGCTAGACATTTGGGGACACAAGGACAAATCCATTTGGGGGAGGGCATTATTCTTATCAGAGTGACAAAATCCTCATTTTGCCCCCCTCATAGCTACACCCCTACTATTCACCATTCAAGTACAGTACCTTCTGTGTGGAAAGTACACAGAAGGGGCCTTCAAAACTTAAGCTCATAAGCAATACTTTCACTCATTGAATGTTTATCTATCTGTCACTTTCTTCTACTTCTCTAATGTTTCTGTCAATGTCCTCCTAACACAACCCTGTATGAGCTTTTATAGCCTTATTCTATTGGACTCTTCTTACATAAGTCACAGCATCTTCAGGAGATGGAACAAAATGGTCATCCAAGTTGTTTCTCTTCAGACTGAATTGAACAACTAAAACCTGATGCTGATGAAACTTGAATTTGGCTCCTATTCCTGCTAGGAGCAACACAATGGGAGCCTTCTCAGTTAAAAACCTCTTTTTTCACCTTGCAAACCACAAAAGTGCCATTACCTTTAAATTTACTCAGCAAAGGAAGCAAGTACTGTTTTACTCTTCTCTCCATAGTTATTTTTTATTTTTATAGGAAAGGAAATGATCTCATTTTGTCTCTTTACCAACTCCCTTCACAACTGTAAAATAGTATTGCATTATTCTAGTATATTATCCAAAGCTGCTTTTTTGAAGGACATGGTAGGACTTATTTTTAAAGTTGCTGACCAACTCTCATGTGGTCTTTATTTTCTTCCTCCCCACCTTCTACATCATCACAGGGATTTAGATTTTAAAAAAAAATCAACAATGTACATCAGGGTGATACCTTTATTAAACAAAAAGCGCAAAAATTATGCAAATTTTGGAAGCTCAATGCCTTCTCCAGCAGGTTAAGTTGTGGTTGTTATGTACCTACAAGTATGATTCCAATTTATGGTGATGCTATCGGAGGATTTTCTTGGCAAGACTGCTCAGAGGAGGTTTGCATTGCCCTCCTCTTTGGCTGAGAGAATGTGACTTACCCAAGGTCACCCAGTGGGTTTCCATGGCTGAGCGGAGATTCAAACCCTGGCCTCCCAGAGTCCTGGTACAATAAAACTACTACATCAAAAACCACACAGGAGAAGAAAAGTAACCGTGCCAAGGTCACACATCTGTATATTATTTGACCTGTATGCTTAGAATGGTGCTCAAGATGGTCTTGAGGGAGGGTTGATCCCTTTCTTGACCCTGATTTTTAACAACTTTGGCTGATGAAGAAACCAATGAGCTTTGAAAGCCTTGCATAATGTATTCTGTCCCTTTGGGCTGGCCTGAACAAAAGGTACCATTACAGTGAGGATTTTGTTGTATTTTATTGCATGGTCAACATAACTCCCGCTGCATATAGATTTTATAGATATAAACGACTCTTTAAAGTTCACCCTCTTTTGTACTGGCAATGTGATAGGGTTTTCCTCTGCGGCTATGCTGTCACCATAGAGTCCCCTCCTCTCCCCACTTCTTGTTACCTGGGGGCCCTTTTGAACAGAGCCAGGAAGTCTTTCTGATCCTTGTCTGGAATTTCACAGACGTTTGAAACCTTCGCTTGCAACACCCACTTGTGTCTGGGAGTGCCCGAAAGCCATAAATCTGTACTGCTGCTGCTGTAGCAGACACAGAGCTCAAAGCCCAAGAAAACAAGGCCCACCATGTCAAACTTTCTGGTGCCATTTTACTGCTCAACTAACACATTCAGGGTCATTCAGTGTGTCCATTTCCCCAAGACTGGTGTCAAGAAATAAGAGAGATCTGTTGTGGTTTCAAAGACTACCATTTTTGTTTGTTTGTTTATTTATTTATTTGCACAAAGAATGGAAATATTATCCTTGGATTTAGCAATCCAGCAAGGCTTGGGGATTCTGGGAGATATAATCCCAAAATGTTACTTAGCCAAGTAAAACTGTGAACTTTTAAGCAATCGTTTTAATGCTAAGAACCTTCTACCTTCTCACTATAGCAGTAAGATCCAGCTTTCTGGATCTTTGCATTAAAGAGCTACAGGCTAAGATAACCAGCTGTCCTCAGTGGTTATGGTGCTTCTTTAAAAACAAAACAAAACCCCAAAACAAAAAAATTGGCAAATCCCTAAGCCTGAATAATGTTCAATGGGAACTCAGTCCAGCAAGTGTGAATCAGATCTTGATATCGGTGTTCATCAGCTGATTTTGCCTCACTTGGCTGCATAGGTCCAAAACTGCAGAAATAATCCTGCTTGAGACCGCTTTAACTACCCTGGCTGAATGCTTGGGAATTCTGGGAACTGTAGTTTTGTGAGACATTTGGCCTTCTCTGTCAGAGGGCTCTGATGCCACAATAAACTACAATTCCCAGGATTTCCTAGCACTGAGCCAGGACAGTTAAATCAGTCTCAAACTGGATTATTTCTGCAGTGTGTTTTGGATCTAGGTCTCCCACATATCTTGAGATCAGTCTGACTCTTTCCTAGTTCTCACAGGTCATTGTAACCTCTCAAAACATGCCTAATGCTATATATTAATTAGGAAACCCCATATCTAACGGGAAGGGTGTAGGGTATGCTAACAACTCACAAATAAGTCCTCACTGAATTCAGTGGAACTCACTCTGACATCAGCTTGTCCATGAACTGAAGTGATCTTCTGAAGAGATTTATCGCATGAAGCTCCAGTGTCCTTTTCTCATCTTTAATTCATGTTATTTGCGCGATTGGGGGGAAGATTATTATACCCCCATGGATTTATCTTGTTCTTCTCCCTTGCGTAAACAGTAATGGACCCGTCATTGGGTATTAATGGGAACTCCCGTTAATATCCAGTGATGGGTCCATTACTGTTTACGGACGGGAGAAGAATGGGATAAGTGCACAGGTGTGTGATAATCCCCCCTTTGTGAAAATAACACGGATTAAGGAAGAGAGAAGGACACTTTCCTCCCATGTGATAATCTCAGTGTCTCTAGGCAATGGCACTATCTAAGGAAGATGGAGTCCAAAGATGGAGGGAGGGTCATCCTTCTCTATCATAGCCATTATCTGTAGAATCATTTCCTTGGGGAAGTTTGCCTAGTTCTATCTTTATAACGTTTTGGTTCGAGATTAAAATTTACATTTTTCCCAGGTTTACTAACTTGCTTATTTATTTATAATAGTATTTATTTATTCATAACTGTAAAACTGATTTAGTTGTCACTCTTCTGTCCTTCTGATTATATATGTATCTATATTTTGTAGTATTTTATGATACTGTGTTTTTATTTTGACATGAACCATCCCAGAGAACAGTAAATAAATTTAAATTATGTACCTTTGGGGATGTTGACTCTGAGCCTGTTTTTCTAACCTGTTTTATAACAGCACAACTTTACCATTAAAAATAAAGAACCCTCGAAACTTGAAAAAGTGTCTTCCCTGAAATTTACAGCACCAAAGGTAGTCTCAAACCATGCCATAGGTTGTTTTTACTTCATTTCTTACAGCTTGGTGTCAGAATTTGCAAAATACAAAAAGCTGTTGCTGTAACTTCCTGCCATTTACCTGCAAGACCTGTTTAGTAAATACTGCCAAATTCCACTTTGACAGTATAGAGGTCCCCCCCCCCATATTTTCTGAGAACAAAACTTGATATATATATTCTCTCTCTCTCTCTCTTTCATTTGATGTGGAATAGGTTTTTTGTAATTAAAAAACTCCTTCTCTTCAAACTGTATTTCTTTAAGAAGATGGGAAATTCTTATGCTGGGCAGCTCAAGACAACACGCTTTGAAGAAGTGCTCCATAATTCTATTGAAGCCTCTCTCCGGTCAAACAATTTAGTTCCCAGGCCAGTTTTTTCACAGCTCTATTTAGAGGCTGAGCAGCAGCTTTCATCTCTCGAAGGTAAGAAATGCTTATTTGCTGTTGTTGCTGTTTGCTGTTGTTCTTCTTTCTACTATTAATCTTCAAAGAGAATTTGAACTTGCTCCTTATTTGTTGATCAAGTAATGACAACTAATACATCTTTGGATTTAGATGTACTTTGGTCTGATTCTGTGCTGGACTGTGGTGTTTCCATTTTCCTGGGAAGGTTCAAATGTGTGGCCTAGTTTTCATTGAAAGAAAAACCTGTCCCTAGAGTGTGCTGTTTGTACAAACTGAAACTCACATGCATTGATTGTCAATGAACAATGGTTCTTGCACATAGAAGATCAGTATGTAATTTAGGGGGGAAGCAGACGGGCAGCACGGGGCCGCCCCAGGAAGCTGCGCCACGGGGCTGAGGTATCCGCACACCTCGGCCCCGCGGCGCAGCTCCGCCGCCCCTGGAAGGAGTGCTAAAATAGCGCTCCTTCCACAAATCGCCGAAGGTGCGCCTCAAAAGGCTGCTGGTGCACCTTCGGTGACTCTTCCGCTGCAGTGTGTACGGACGCTGCAGCGGGAGGTCATCCTTGGAGTGCCAGCCGTGCAGAGGGCCAGCTGCTCTGAGGACGTTTTGGGGAAGGGGTTGGGGCACCCACCGTGCGGCTGCCCCTCCCCTTCCTTGCCCCGAAAACGGCGTTTTGCGCCGTCTGCTTCCCCCTTTAGAAACCTTTCTGATGTGAAGAAGAAATGGAAGGAGTATTCAAAATATTTGAGAAATGGTGTTGAAGAACTCTAATGAGAAGAATCTTGGAATTATGAGAATCTTTGTAATGTAGTTCAGGACTTAGTCCACACAAAATTTGCATGTATTAGTTAGTCCATATCTTTGATAGTTCCTTTAAAATTCAAACTAAAACTAAGAGCCGATTCACCACCCCACCAGCCACTATTGATATTTCATCCTGTCAGAGATGAAAGAAAATAGCTTTTATGTGCAGGAGACAACATTTTCTGTGCATAAAATAATATTTCAATATAGAAAGTGCTGTCGCATATGCAGAAAATGTTGTCATTCTACATAGAGCTTCACGTGGTATTTTTTCACAGAAAATAGCATTGTCTGCAGAAAATGATGTTTCCTGTGCAAAAATACCATTTGTGAATTTTGCACAGAATATATTCTGAAATGCAAATAGTCTTCAAAACTGCACAGTTTTTGAAGGCTTACTTGTAGTGTGAAGAGAATTGCTAATATTACTTATCGCTTCCTTTCAGAAGAAAATTTGCAAAGAATCACATCCTTCTGTGAAGAATTTGATCCTAATCCTTAGTTCTGCTGTTTGACAGGATGAAATATCAATAGTGGCTGGGGGCTCTCATGTCAGTGGGGTGGTGAATCTGCTCTTAGTTTTAGTTTGAATTTTAAAGGAACTATCAAAGATATGGACTACTTTCTTCTCAAATAGATTCAGCAGCTTGGATAGCTCCTTTAAAGTTTGGATTGGTACCTCATTGCCATGTAAACCATCAGCTGCCACTGTCTAGAAATGTGCAGAGGTTAAGCTGTGCCAACACATGGGTGTAAGGCTGGTGGAGGTGAGGAAGAAGTGGCATTTGCCACTCATATTTTGTATTTTTGTTTTGATCATTTCTCTCCCATTGCAAGCAGTGGGAGGGAAATCATGTAGTACATTTTCAGGACTAGTCAAAAAATGTTTTCCCATGCTGAGGGCAGGCTTAGGGATTGCAATCTCTCTGGATCCTGTTTATACAAAGTCTTTATGCATAAACCCATGACAAAAACCCAGTTCTCTCCCCCTTCTCACCTATCCCAAGCTCTGAGCACTGATACTGGAGAGGTGAAGATCACAAGGTCTTCCATGGGGACAAAGAAAATAGAATTGCACTGCTATGGTAGAGGGAGATTTAATTTTTATTTTTATTATTAATGGATTTTAAAAAGGTATAATTAGTGGTTTGAGTATTGGGCTAGGACTGTAGAAGTCAGGGTTTGAATCCGCACTCAGACATGGAAGCCCACTGAGGCTGCAGCTGCACTGCAGAAATAATACAGTTTTGACACTACTTTAACTGCCATGATACTATCCTATGGAACCCTAGGATTTGTAGTTTGTTGTGGCACCAGAGCTCTCTGGCGGAGAAGGCTAAACATCTCACAAAACTGCAAATCCCAGAATACCACAATATTGAACCATGGCAGTTAAAGCAGTGTCAAATTGCATTATTTCTGCTGTGCAGATTAAGCCTGAGTAAGGGTCTGTAAGGGCCGGCCTGGGGGTGGAGTTGGGGTGTGGTGACCGCACGCCGGCTGCCCCAATACCGCCCCCATGTCATCCTCATGCCGCCCGCCCAAACAGACGGTGGGCGGCGTCAGGGCGCTCCCTTGGTGCAGTGTTTAGACATGCTGCGCCAAAGGAGCGCAGAAGCGGTGCCACCGCCATGGCAAGGGCAGCTTTTTGCCGCTCCAAAAAGGAGCAACATTTACCAGCTCTTTTTGGAGCGGCAAAGTGCCAGATCAGGGCTGTGTCATGTGGTTGCCGCAGCCCCGATCCGGCGCTCCCAGGGATGGCATCTGTATAGCCCCTCAGTCATACTCTAATATAGAAGAACTTTGCTGCTGCCATTGTCCCACCTAAAGCAGGAGGGGCTGAGGTAGAAGTAAGTGTGTGTGTGTGTGTGTGTGTGTGTGTGTGTCTGTACAACTCCAGCAAATATGTGTCTGCAGAAGTGAGCCGCCGGCACTGACGAAAGGTCATGGTCATGGTTGATCTTTTAAAAAGAGTAGGCCTTGGGGTCTTTTCCCATGACACAATTATAGCACTATGTTTCCTCTTATAAACTGCTGTGGCAACATCCTATGGAATCCTGTTTGTGGTTGGTGAGGCACTGGCTGAGAATGTTAAAGTCCCTACCGTAAACATCAACTCCCAGAATTGCATAGGGCATTACCATGACAGTGGGATCATGATATTATAGTTGTGTAGTGTGATAGGACCCCTACTTAGGTGACAGTGGCAGGAGAGCATGGGGGAGGCATTTCTGCTGTTTGCCTCTGGGCTGCCAGCCCCTAAGCTTCCTACCTCCCATCTGCATTCTGAAGTGGTATGCCCACATAATAATAATAATAATAATAATAATAATAATAATAATAATAATAATAATAATAATAATTTATACCCTGCCCCTCTGAGCACAATCGGGGCGGCTAACAAGTGTTAACATACACAGGATGTTCACCTCAGAAAGGACTAGGACTACACACATTGTGCTTTTAGCTGTTTATTCTGTCTGAATTGCATCATCCCAGTTGGGGGAGGGGTCAAATTAAAGAAGGAATAATCTCCAATTTTTATATTTATTTAGAAATAAATAAGATTTTCTAATTGGGACCTACTGACACGTAGTTGTCCATAGGATTATAGCCTTATGCTCTGTTGCTAAAAGGAGCCTTGTTAAACATACAGTTAGCCCTCTGTATCCACAGATTCTGCATCCACATATTTAACCATCCATGGCTTGAAAAATACCCCCCCCATAAAATTCCAAAAAGCAAACCTTGATTTTGCCATTTTAGATAAGGAAAACCATTTTACTGCAACAGTATATATAATGGGACTTTTGGTATTCAGAAGGTGTCCTGGAACCAAACCCCATCACATGGAAGGGCCTACTGTACAGTGACTGGAATCTAAAATTGCAGTTATTTGCCTTTGTTGGAAAGAGATAAAAATATGGAATCCTAACCTACTTGAGATGGAAGTAAGGCTTGAACAAAAACTAGGGAGCCAACATGGTATAATGCAGGGGTAGGCAACCTAAGGCCCGGGGGCTGGATGCGCCCCCCCCGAGGCCTTTGGACCGGCTCCAGGCTGGTCCTGCCGCTGCCGCCGCCACTGCCCCCTGCCGCCCCCTGCCGCCGTTGCCGCCCGCCATGATGATATTGATTATTGTTGTTATTCCTTGTTCTTGGGGTTTTCTTGGCAAAATCTCCACAGGTGTTTTGCCATGGCTTTTCTGGGGCTGAGAGAGTGTGCATGCATATTTTTAATGTTTTTAAATTTTTTTTAAAAAAGATTTATTTATTTATTTATTTATTTATTTTTGGTGCTTCGGCCCCACCAATTGTCTGAGGGACAGCAACCTGTCCCCCAGCTCAAAAAGGTTGCCTACCCCTGGTGTAATGGATGAGCATTGGACTATGATTCTGGGGATCAGGGTTCGACTCCCTGCTCAGCCATGGAAAAACGCTGGGTAACATTAAGCAAGTCACCCTCTCTCAGCTCCATAAAACATTGTGATAGGTTCACCATAGGGTCGCCATAGGTTGAAAACAACTTGAAGGCACACAACAACAACAACATACCTTAAAGGCAATAGACTCTTTCAGTCAGGGTCAGGTCTAGTTAGTATTTGGATGGGAGACTGCCAGTGAGTACCAATGAATGAGTGTTGGCTATATTTCAGAGGAAGGAACTGGAAAAACTACCTCTGAATATTTTTGCCTAAGAAAACCCTATGAAATTCATTGGGTCACTGTAAGTCGAGATGAGACTTGAAATCACAGACACAATATATATATTTAGAATTATACTGTTACCTAATTAATGCTTCAGATAGCCTTGATTTTAACAATGAATAATTTTAAAAACATGTTAGGAGAACTCTTAATGGAGCAATAATTTTGGGCTCAAATTAAAGTCCTATGAATGAACCACAGATATCTTATTTTAACAGTTTAGTATTTTACTGAGTTTCCACCAAGACAGGCTGTGTTGATCTTTGGTGTTTTTATCTCCAATATCACTTCCTGGGAGGTGGAAGTAGTTAGGCAGTATATTCAGATTTGTCCAAGCAGGCATCAGATTCTTTTCACAACACATCCAATTAATTACTTTTGAACCGCTAAACTTCAGAAACCTTGATGGGTCTGACAGTGTGCAGACACCACTATCCTCCTGGTGCAACTGTTTCCTCTGGCTAATTGCTGGTTTCTCCTTATCGGCTTGCAGAGTATATCTTTTTTATCCCCCTGTGCATGTGTCCTTTCAAAGACATCTAACAATGGTGTGGAAAAGTTCATTATCAATAAAATACAGCAGTCTTTGGCTGCACATTATGTTTAAAAAGAAATCAAATACGTATTTAAAATAATCTTGAACAGTGTTAACAGTATGTTACCCATTTGAAAATCCTGTTTAGGAACACATCTGTTTATATGGCATCCACATTTATCTTTGCCATCTGTTCTTCTTTCTGAATAAGGACATTTGAATGGGGCGAAAAACCACCTTTGTTAAAGGGTCCATCTGCTTCTTTTGTTTATTCCCCAGATAAAATGCCTGAGATCTCAACAGATTTTCCCCAGCAACAAAGTCTGATGTCACAAAGTAGATTATGACATCAGCTGGGAAAAGACCTTGCAAGAGCTTGGCTGTTGTTCTGAGACAAAGGAGTCCTTTTCTTTTTTCTTTTTTTTATATTTTATTAATCAAATACATACATACAAACATAATAAAACCAAACATACATTACAAACATTGACTACAATAAACATACAAACAAATAAATACACCAATAACACACCTAACTGAAGTTAACATGACTAAAATCTTCTGTCTTCCAGATGAATGGTTATTTGCAATTTAATGTTACTTTACTGAACCCCTAATCAAATAAATATCTCTCTAAACTTAATTATTATTTCTTACAATTCAGTTGTCACTATTTAAAATATATACATATTATTTTCTTTTCTAATTCAACTTTTTCCCCTTCTATTTTAACATTTTTTTCATAATATTCTTTAAACTTCACCCAATCTTTAATAACTTCCTCTTTTGATTTATCATTTAATAAGCCAGTTAGTATATCCGAATCCATGGCTTCCCATAAATTTTCTATCCATTCATAATCTGTTGGCGTTGTTGATTGTTTCCATTTCTTTGCATAAAGAATTCTGGCAGTGGTCACCATATATAGCAATACCCTTTTATTTTCTTTTACGAATTTGCTCTCAAGTCCCCCAGTCATATTTAACAAAAAGAGGGTTGGTTCTAATGGTATTTCAACTTCATATATATTCTTCATTAATTCCTTTATTCTCTTCCAATATTTTTTTTGCTTCTATACATTTCCACCATAGATGGTAAAAGGTGGCTCCTTTTCACACTTCATTCTTAAAGTATTGGGTCTCAATCGGGCTGCCCCTGGAAATTTTGTGTGAATTAAATTCAAGTTTATCCAGATGATTTAAAACCACACACATACTGCATTTTTTTTAAAAAAAATCTCATTTATTTAATTAAAATATTTACAGCTACATTCAGTATTAGTCCCAACTAGAGTAGGCCTGTTAAGTCAATGAGAACCTGGTAAATCAGCAGTTAACCTGAGTCCCATTGAGTTAATGGGTCTACACTAGTTGGGTCTATTGATTGTAGCTTTTCCTCTCTGCATTTTCACTTTAATTACCCCCTGAGGCTGCTGCGCACTGCAGAATTAATGCAGTTTGACAGTGCTTTAACTGCCATGGCTCCATCATGTGGAATCCTGGGATTTGTAGTTTCTGTTGTGCACCAGAGCTCTCTTGACAGAGAAGGTGAATATTTCATAAAACTACAACCCTGGGCTATTGGGAGATGTGATTGTTTGTTTTATCGCAGGGGTAGGCAACCTTTCCCCTTTAAGGGCCGAGGGACTTCAGCTCCCAGAATCCCAGGAGCTATTGGCCAACATGGGACTATTGGCCAACATAGCTGAGGCTTCTGGGAGCGGAAGTCCCTCAGACCTTGAAGGGGAAAGGTTGCCTACCCCTGTTTTATCATGTAAGCTGCCTCGGTTGTATTTTACAGAGAGGCGGGATATAAATTTATTATTATTATTATTATTATTATTATTGCTTTGTTATTTCTATCCCGCCCCTCTGCGTAATGCAAAATTCCATAACATTGACCCATGGTAGGTAAAATGGTGTCAAACTGCATTAATTTCTGTAGTGTAGATTATCCTTAGTGCTCTAGCACCAATCCATGGGAAGAAGCATGGCATCCTGTCATCATGTAATAAATAAGATGTAATGCAACGAATATTAATGAACAAAAATAGTCTGGTGGAGCAGGGGGTTCTACCAAGATGGGCCCCAGTTTCCACTGCTGCTGTATAGGAATGGCATAACATCTTGTAATAGGGACTTGTAAAAGTATTGAATCAGAGAGTATCCCCAGATTGCTCCCCTGCTCCTTCAGGGGAATATGATCCTGTCCACATCAGGCCACCGATCTCACATACCCACAAAGCTTCTGTACTGTCAGGATTCAGACATTCGCTTTATAACCCTCATCCAAATACAGGTCCAAGATTTGTAGAACCTCCCCTGATTCAGGAGTCCCAGAAAAACCAAGTTGGGTTTCAGATCCCTCATGGCCACTCCCTACAGCTCCATGGAGATAAGTAGATTTAGGGACAAAATAGTGCCCTTTGGCACTCCACAGCCTAAACATGATGGTGCCAATGAGTACTAGCCAGTGCTGCACTCCAGGAAGAACAATACCTCTTGTACTCATCTTATGAAGCTGATTCTGAAAAATACCATGGTAGGCAGTGCTCAGTCTACATACCCTCAAGGCACCAGATTTTGTCTGACCTTGGAATCTAAGCAGGGTCAGCCTTGGTTAGTACTTGGATGGGAAACCACCAATGAATACCAGGTGCTGTAGGCTCTATTTCAGAGGGAGGAACTGGTTCCTTGCATGAGAAAACCCTATGAAGTTCATGGGGTTGCCATAAGTCAACAGGTGACTTGAAGGCATACACACACACAGAGGTAGTAATGCTCTGAAAGGTTACATTTTTGGACTACAGCTCCCAGAACCCACCAGTTACCATGACCAGTGGATTCTGGGAGCTGTAGTCAAAATAATTCTTACAAGCTCTATTCAAAAGCTAGAGGGGTAGACCGATAAGAAGAGACAATAAGACAAAGAGGTTTAGCACTCCCCCAACTCTTTCCCCATTAAGAGAGAGGCTGGTTCAATCTTGAGATTTGATATGAATTCAGACTGGAACTGGTGTGGCTATTCTCCCCCCCCAAAAAAATATCTACAATTGTCCTTGAGAACCTCTCCACAAAAATTCCTGTTCATAGTCTGTTTAGGCTCAGGATTTTGGCTGTTAACTGGTTGCAGTAGAAGGTCTTTTAACAGGATGTGTACTTTTATTTTTTGTCCTGTGTTTTAGATGTGTTTTAAAACTGCATTCTTAATAGGATTCTTTGTTCAATGCTTTTATTTTATTTTTTAAAAAAGGGTTTTAGCTGTAGTTTGTTTGAATCCATATTGTAAGCCACCATGGGGATCATGCCAGGAGAAAGACAGGATATAAATTAAATGACTGAATGAATATATATTCTCTTAAAGCTTGATTTTATAATGATGGGCTGTTAAAGATATTTCAAAGAATTGAAGAGCTGTTCTACAAATATTGATAATGTTGGTGCTATCAAAGTCACACTGGTTTCATCAAATTCACAGACATTTTATTTGCATGCTGCATTTCCATATACATTATGCTCCACACAGTCGTGCCACTAGGGTTGGTGTCACCTGGTGTGCTAAACTTATGAGGTCACCCCCCCAAAAAGAGGATGTCTGGTCACACTGTCTCAGCCACCAGAAAACCCCATGATAAGTTCACTATTAGTTGGAAATGACTTGAAGGCACACAACAACATCTAACTTCTCCTGTTGAATGTGTCTGTGATTCACCTGTTAAAGCCACAGAACTCTTTGCACAGCAGTTTCCTTCATGCCAGTAAATTCTTTCCCAAAGCAAAATATGTATTTGAAACTATCTCTTTCTCTTCTTTAATAACCCACCCATTCTCACAAAGCTTTTGTGGTAATTTCATATTGTTGTTATTTGTACTTTCAGGTCCTTTCCAACTGATAGCAACCCCAAGGCCTCCTTTTCCAGCACATGTCTTACATTTCAACCTTCTATCCAGAAGGAATCTCAGAATATCCTCCCTTTTGAGCATGATGAAGAAACATAAATTGATATTTATACTAAGTATTTATATAAGTTTTATATTAAGTGTTATTATATTAAGCAGCCCTTCTGCCGCCTTTCCTGGGAGAAGTCTTATGTGGCAAGGGAGATCCTGAGCCCTGAGGAAGGGCAGGAGAGGGAGGAGGAGGATACTTCCAGCCATGGGGAGGCTACAAAGGCTGGCTATTTGGCTGGGGGGGTTTCCTTCCAAAAGTCCCCAGAGAAGGATGGACAGAAGCTCTGGAGGCACTGGCAGTGGACCAAAACCCAAGCCTCAGGCATCTCCTTTGAAAGGATATTTGAAGGCTGGCTCTATCACCCACTGGGTGAGTCACACTCTCTTAGCCTCAGTGGACAGCCATGGCACCCCCAAAAAAACTTGGCAAGGAAACCCCATGATAGGTTGCCTCTTAGGACTAGCATCAGTCACAACCTACTTTTGAAAGCACACAGCAAAAACAATGGTCCACGACAAGGAGGTCTGGGGTGAGGCAACCAGATGTCAACCCCTCTCTGGGGTGTCACCTGGTGTGACCCTCACCCCCCAGGGATGCTAATGGCTCCAAGGGTCATCAAACAGTTTCTTTTTTTAAAATACTTTTTATTAAGTTTATTCTTCCCTCATTTAAAATAACACATATGACATATACACATACAAATATTACGTTTACGTTACACACATTTTCTACCCACATTACAAACCTATAATCAACCATACCACAATTAAACATCAAAACAATAAAACATTTGACTAACATAAAACTGACAATTTACAATCACTATCAATCGTTCTCATTCATACATGACTTCCCACTTGCTAAACCTCAAGTTGTTTCGTTATAACTATAAATCAAGCATATCTTAAATTATGAATGTCGCAAATAAAGTAAATAATATGATTACTCTCTGTCTTAAATTTTGTATGTTGTTTCTTTCTGAGTTATTTTTTAACTTAAATTAACTTCGAATGCTAGCGAGATTTACCATTCTCAGACATTATTTTTATAATCCTCAATTTCTGTCTATAATTTGAATTTAACATTTTGTAGTTTACATTACTCCGCCCCCATGTCCAAAGTTGTTGTATTCCCCCAGTAAAGTTGACAATATTCTATGAAGGGCTTCCAATCTTCTAAAAAAATCATTTGTGCTTGTATATTCCAGGTTCTGGGTCAACTTCTCTGTTTCCATGAAGTCCCAAAGTTTTATAGTCCACACATCAATTAAGGGAATCTCTTCTTTTTTCCACAGCTGAGCATAAAGCATTCTCGCTGTTGATAACATGTAAAATAAGATTTTACCAATTTTTTTTCCAAATTCAAATTAATCAAATTCAGTAAAAATATTTCGGGCTTAAATTCAATATTTTCCTTTAGAACCTTCTTAATTTCATAATGAATTTGTTTCCAAAATTTTACTGCTTTATCACATGTCCACCACATGTGATAAAGGGTATCTTTTTGTTTTCCACATTTCCAGCAATCACTATTATAATTTTTGTACATTTTACATAATTTTTCTGGTGTGAAGTACCACCTAAAGTAAATTTTATAGTAATTTTCTTTTATGCTCTGACCTTTTACATATTTTAGTCTTTTTTCCCATGTGTATTCCCATTGCTCTAACTCTATGTTGCGGCCGAAATTTTGAGACCATTTTATCATATTTTCCTTTATAGTCTCATTTTCAAAGGATAGATACACTAAGCATTTGTATAACCTCGACAGTGGTTGTTCTTTATTAGATATTATCTCTAACTCCAGCTCAGTTCCATTATTTCCTATTCCATCTTGTTTTCTATCAATAATATATCTTTCTTTTAATTGTCTGTATAGGAACCAACCACAGTTGATTCCTTGATCTCTCAAATCTTCCAAAGCCTTGAAACTATTTTCTTTCTTAATGTCATTTAACAAATCCTTATATCTTAGCCATTTGTTGTTTATCATCTGACTATTTCCATACAATGCCTCATGGGGGAATACCCAAAGAGGGATCTTGGAATAAATGAACTTTTTATATTTGTTTTAGACTCGCAATAAGGAACGCCTTGTGCAGTGATTTTTAAATTCCTGATTTACTTTCTCTTTATTGTAGAACAGATAGGTGTGCCAGCCAAATCTCAAATTATTTCCTTCTAGATTCAGCAAATCCCTATCTGTCAGATTTATCCATTGTCTTAATCAAGTTAAACAAGAAGCTTCATAATATAACTTGAGGTTTGGCAGTGCCAGCCCTCCCCTTTCTTTAGTATCTTGTAAGCGTTCCATTTTTATCCTAGGCTTTTTTCCATTCCAAATAAATTTGGCGATATCCTTGTGCCATTCTTTAAAAGGTGTATCATTTTGGATAATTGGAATAGTCTGGAATAGAAACAACATTCTTGGGAGAGCATTCATTTTAAACGATTCAATTTTACCTAATAATGAAAGATCTAGTTTCTGCCATTTTTTAAGATCCATTCTTATTCGATTCCAGGTCAATTTGTAATTGTTACCAAAAAGATCTGAATTTTTATTTGTAATCATGATGCCCAGCTATCTAATCTTCTTTGCCGCTTCACATCCAGTTATCTTTTCTAATGTTTTTATCTCATTTGATTTTAAATTCTTTGTTAAGATTTTTGTTTTTTCTCTATTTAGTTACAAACCTGAGACCATTTCAAATTTTTTCAATTCGTCCAGAAGTTCTGGATCTGGACTGTCTTGTATTGGATTAGATAAGGATACCATTAAGTCATCAGCAAAGGCTTTCGCCTTAAAATCAGTTCCTTTGACTTTAACTCCTTTTATTTTAGAGTTATCTCTTATACTTTGCAATAAAACTTAAAATACTACTATAAATAGCAAGGGTGAAAGGGGGCACCCTTGCCTAGTACCTTTACTGATGTTAACATTTTTGGATTTCTGATCATTAATAAGAATCTGAGCCTTTTGATGTGAGTATATACCTTTAACCCATTCAGTAAACCTTGGGCCTATCTCCATTTTTTCTAAGACCTTTTGATGGGGTCATGAAACAGTTTCAAAGTTTGCAGTCAGGTACCAGTTTGTGGAAGTCAGCAGCACTACATGGGCACAGCAGTGAACAGGCAGGTAGCACAAGAGGGCATTACAGGAAATGGGAATCTCCCCAACTACCGTAGTTGTCCTCATAGTACCAACTCATAGCACATGGAGGTAGGACTGGAAGGGAATATGGGATGCACAGAAGTGCCCTTTCTCACTATCTGCGCATGTATCTGTCCTGGGAATCTGGTGAATTATTTGTTATTTGTAACTAGGTATTTGTAATTAATTAATCTCATTGGCTCTGAAGCAATTTACATTACAGCATGACAAGAACTTTACTCCTGTAACTGTAACGTTTTTGGAGTTTTTACAGTTACCAGGCATGTGTGGCCTTGCTATTCAAATGCACTTTGCATCAAGTAGGGCATTCTCTCATGCTTGTAGCATTAAGGGGCCAAACAGATGGCCCTTTTAAGCCACTGTCCGTGCAGCTTGGGAGCATGGCATTCATATGCCACATGTCTGGAAGTTTCCTTGAAGCCACCCGGAAATTGGGTGGCTGCCCAGATGTGGGCAGGTTCAAGGCACTCCAGTGGCCGGAGTGGCTTGAACCTGCCATGGGGCCATGGCAGGGTGGGGAAAACCACCTTTTTCCCAGCCGAAAAATGAATGGATCCTTGCCACTACTTTTTTGGCCGGCTTCAAGGCGGATTGGGGCTGCACCATGTGTTCGCCACGGCCCCAATCCGTCTTTGGAAGGGGCAGCTTCAAGCCACCCCTTCTGGCCCGTCTGTTTCCCCCCTATGGCTGCATCCACACTGCAGAAATAATCTAGTTTGACACCACTTTAACTGCCATGGCTCAATGTTATGGAATGTTGGGATCTGTAGTTTTGTGAGATATTTAGCCTTCTCTGTCAGAGCACTCTGGTGCCACAACAAAGTACAAATCACAGGATTCCATAGCACTGAGCCATAGCAATTAAAGTGGTGTCAAATTAGATTATTTCTGCAGTGTGGATGCAGCTACTTGTCCAAGGTAGGGTCACTGTGATGGATTGCTGTCTTATAAGCTCTGCCTATACTCTTGTGTCAAGAAACAGGGTTCTGTAGAAACCTGTGGGATTCATCCAACTTCATTGGGTGCAAGTCCCTCAGGGCCTTTGCAGACTGCCAGAAATAGTGCAAATTGAGTCCACTTTAAATTGAGGTACTGCCCTGGCTCAGTGCTAGGGAATCATGGGAACTGTAATTTATTGTGGCAGCAGAGCTCTCTGACAGAGAAGGCTCAATGTCTTAGAAAAAAATACAATTCCCATGATTCCCTAGCACTGAGCCAGGTCAGTGCCTCAATTTAAAGTGGACTCAATTTGCACTATTTCTGGCAGTCTGCCAAGGCCGTAACCAGCAGCTGAAATACTGAAGAGTTGTCACTGATAAAGGCCAAAGCTTTGCACTAACCTGAGTTTGATCTGACCTTGGAGGTAATTGTGCACCCATGATACCTTTTAGCAGGCAATAGAGCTGATAATGAAGAAGAGGAGGAGGAAGAAGAGGAAGAGGAGGAGGGTTCAGAATCAAATAGCCCCCCTGTCACTTATCAGATGAAACCACCTCCTGAAGGCTGTTGTACTACTGATGGTAAGAAATTCACTCAGCAGCAGTTGGCCTGGAGTAGCAAGGACTGCAAGCATACGTAGGAGACACTGCTCCTTCTTATACCTATCACAGATGTTCGCTTTTAACTGATCTATGTTTTTAATTGATGTTGTGTGTTGTATGTTGCATGTTAATTTCTTGTTCCCTGCCTCGATCCAGGGGGAGAGGTGGGTAGGATAATAATACTAATACTACTACTAATAATAATAATTGTTTGCTCAGCACAAAACACAAAATGGAACCCAAAGGGTACAGTCCAGCAAGGGTTAGACCTGATTCAAATCCAGTTCAAATGGAGTCTTAAATTAATCAACATCAAGACCTTCTTGCACCTTCAGAGGGATTTGGGCTGGATTTGAGGCTCAGCTGAGGTGGTATACTGTGTCTGTGGCAACTGTGGGTTAAATTACTGTGGAATGCAAGTGTGGGCTCAGCGCATGAAAGAAAATTACCTAGAAAAGTAGACGCCAGGCTAACTGAGGGCCTTTACAGGCTGCCAGAAATAATCCAGTTTGAGGCCACTTTAACTGCCCTGGTTCAATGCTAGGGAATCATGGGAATTGTATTTTTTTCTGGGACATTGAGCCTTCTCTGTCAGAGAGCTCTGGTACCACAATAAACTACAGTTCCCATGATTCCCTAGCACTGAGCCAGGACAGTTAAAGTGGTCTTAAACTGGATTATTTCTGGCAGTCTGTAAAGGCTGTGAGTCTACTTAATCTGTGACCTTACATGTCATATTTCTCTCTGGAGAGAATTTGTTTCTCTGATTTTTTAAAATGGATTTGGAGTCTTTCCTGGTTTTGAACTTATATAAATAATTTATATCCTTTCATTCAATATAAGAGTATCATTCAAAATATGAGGACCATTAATTGCTATAAGCCCGCATCCGTAATATGAATTGGTACTACACAGAGACAGAGCCTAGAAAAGTAACTTTTGAACTTGTAGCCCCAGAAGCTCTCAGTCATCATGGCCACTGGGGATTCTGGGCACTGTAGTCTGAAGAGAGCAATTTCTTTCAGCTCCAAATCCCCTTCAAGTCCAAAAAGTAATTTTTCCAACTTCTTCCTAGAGACACATTTACCATTTCATTTAGAACTTTACCACAATTAATACCAATTTGATTCATAGTTATTATGTTACTATGTATTATTAATATTAGTTATAAGTGGTATTATTAAAAATATTAACTTACGGTAGTTAATGCTTTATATATTAAAATAGATATATAAATAATTTGCAATTTTATAATCTTGTTTTGGTGTACTACAACTGATAGTTGTCATTCTTTATTTTAATTAATGTCTATTCTAATTAAATTATTGAAAAAATTAAAATGTCTTTGTATTTTAAATTACCTTTAAAATCAAATGATTTCAAAAATGACTTTTGGATCATTGGCAAATTTGTTGGGGGTCCCGCCCCCCCCCCAACACTTTAAGCAGCTGCCAGACTTATTTCATACCACTTGGTTTTACAGTTCTAAAAATGTGTTAATTAGAACTATGAACAATTTGGGAAGAAGAATACTGTATCACGCGTTTTGTTCTGGATGATCTGTGAAAGATGTAGAGGTTAAAAATGGGGCATTTTAAATGGTAAGCTTAGATACCATTTTTAAATGAGCCAATGCTTACCTCAGTATGAATGGAAGGGTTGTTTTCATTTTATTTTCTACTGATACATTCAATAGCACCAGTGTTTACTTGGGCTGCATCTGCACTGCAGAAATAAAGTAGTTTGACACAGCTTTAACCACTATGGTTCAATTCCGGGATCTGTAGTTTTGTGAGATATTTCGCCTTCTCTGTCAAAGATCCACAATAAACAATAAATCCCAGAATTCCATAGCATTGAGCCATGGTGGTTAAAGCAGTATCAAACTGCATTATTTCTACAGTGCAGATGCAGCCTTGGAAATTAGTTAGAAGTAGCTTCTTCTTGGCATTGCATGGATCCTGGACCAAGCAGAGGGGGTACCTCACACTGAAATACTAGGGGAAGTCTCCCTCGCTCTATCAATGAGCTACC
Organism: Phrynosoma blainvillii; assembly: GCA_026167975.1. Taxonomy (NCBI): domain Eukaryota; kingdom Metazoa; phylum Chordata; class Lepidosauria; order Squamata; family Phrynosomatidae; genus Phrynosoma; species Phrynosoma blainvillii. Next base: position 177,757,777 of record JANUYF010000001.1, read on the forward strand.
AATGTTTTAAGGCAGGGGTAGGCAACCTTTTTGAGCTGGGGGCCGGGTTGCTGTCCCTCAGACAATTGGGGGGCCGAAGCACCAAAAATAAATGAATAAATAAATAAAAATTAAATTTGTTTAAAAAATAAAAAAAATATAAAAAAATATGCATGCACACTCTCTCAGCCCCAGAAAAGCCATGGCAAAACCCCCGTGGAGATTTTGCCAAGAAAACCCCAATAACAAGTAATAACAACAATAATCAATATCATCATGGCGGGCGGCGGGGGCAGCGGTGGCGGTGGCCGGTCCAAAGGCCCGGGGGGGGGGCCCGCATCTGGCCCCCAGGCCTTAGGCTGCCTACCCCTGTTTTAAGGGGATGCCACTGCCAGGCAAACTATTCTAACTGATGCTGTTTATTTAGTATTTGTACTAGGATTTTTTTTTAGCAGATGCATTTCAGAGTATGCTTGTATCAGCTCATTTTTGTGCTCCGTGATACTTAAAAGAGTACACAGAGTGGCTGGGGCCTCCACCTTATTCTTGTGGCTCGCCACTTATTGTCTCTCATTATTGCTCCATTTCCTGGTTTCTCCATGTGAAATTTAGGACCTCATTAATGGGATACTAACCTTCCTGTGATGTCCCTGGCTTATGTTTGGACAAATGTCTCCCAGTGTCCCTCAGCCTTGCCATTGTCCTGCCCATCTGCTTTCAGGAACAATAGCTGACCCCACTCCCAACAGTTTTCAAAGCTGGATTTGCTCACCTCCGGTCAGTTAATGTTTTGGGCAATGCATTGATGTATATAACAGTGAGTATCCTGAGAGACAAAGTACTGAAATCTTTTAAAAAAAATCAAAATCAAAAGCCTTTATAGCTTTTTAAAGCTTATAAAGTGTACTTTTCTATTCACATTTAGATTATTAGACTCTTCCATTTTTATTACTGGGGCCATTTAAAAAACAAAAAACAAATTGCAGGTATAAATATTTACTATTACTTGATTAATTTCTTCTGTTTTATGATAGGACAAAAAATGGAGTTGTTTCTGAACTTCCCAGACAGCTTACAGTCCATAAAGTACTATCAGTCCCTACACCATATTAACCTTTACTGACCGAATCAAATTAACTAGGCATGTGTACTGATGAATGGGGTTAATCGTTCCTACTCAGTAGTTTTGGTGTTCTTTTCCGTTATGGATAGATATTAGAGCAGGGGTGGAAATTATGCAGTCCTCCAGATGTTGTTGGACTGTAAGTCCCAGCAGCCTTAGGCAGCATAGCCAGTAGTGAGGAATAATGACAGTTGCATTCCAATAACATTGAGAGTACTGCATGATTTCTACTCTGATCTAGAGCGAAGCCTTTTATTATTTTATCTGGAGTGTTGTGCTTTTTAAAAAAACAAACAGCATTATATCATCATCATCATCATCTACAATTATTGTCATATATCATCATCACCATCATATCCTACAAATATTATATTCTACAGAGAAAAAAAATCAGTGCTTCTGAGAAAAGAAAACAACTATGGTTCCAGTGGTAATCGATTTGGAGCATTTCCAAAGTGACTGTTAAAACATCTGAAGGAAATAGCCACAGATAGGATCAGAATAGCACAATTACAAAACACATGACACCACTTCAAACATACCACATTATCAGATGATACTTCAGTGTTTCCTGGATTCTTGGATAGAATTTGAATCCTTGGTAGTCCAAAAGCCCCAGCCAGTAAAACCTGGTAGATTGTGAAACTGTGTTAATAAAGAAAAATAGTCCATTAAACTAACTTATGCAACACGTAACCTATACATTTGATTAAAATGCTTGTGTTTTTTCCTTCAGGTTTCTGCCAGGCTGGTAAAGACTTGAGGCTAGCATCTATTTCAAATGAACAAATCGAAGTGCCTTCTGGATTTTTGCTTGTTGGTGCAAAGTCGCCTAACATACCTGATCACCTTTTGGTGTGTGCTGTAGATAAAAGATTCTTGCCTGATGACCATGGCCGCAATGCCTTGTTAGGTAAGTGGTGGTTCCAGCATTGCTGATAGGAGAATGAGCCTCTATTGGCACATAACATTTCTATTGCTTGCCAGAATTGGGGAATTTTCTTCTTTTTTTGAGGGGAAGGAACTACAACTCCTAAAATTCCTTAACCAGCCATGGTCATGTTGGATGGGGGATTTTGAGAGTTTAAAAGTTTTCCTGACCATTATCCACAGAAATATTCTGGTAGGTGTTTCTGAACAATCCAGTCTTCTGGAAAATGCTGAGTTTACACTGGGAAAATTGGGCCCACTTACACTATACATTTATGGCACTATTATTCTACTTTAACTGCCATGGTTCTGTCCTGTTGAATCCTGGGGTTTGAAGTTTGGTCAGAGGCATGAAATATGCTCTCAGGCTGTGGATTTGAAATTCCCCTCCCAAAATTTCCAATCTCAGGATGCCATAGGATATTGTCATGGAAGTGGAGCCATAGTGCTATAAATGTGTGGTATGAATGGTTGCAAATGCTACATTACTTCTTATCCTGCGAGATTAGGTTCATTCCAGTCTAAGGTTAAAATCATTGTCAGGTTCAGTTTGCATTATAGATGCCTGAACTACTCCTTGAATTTCTGGGTTATTGCTGCAGTTTTCCACTATAAGATGCCTCTTATCTCATCCTGTGCTGATACATAGACTGTTACTAAAATGTGTGTCAGTGTTAGCAGCTGATAGGTAACGATGGCTGAGCAATATAGGGGTGGAACAGACAGGCCAAATAAAGCAGTTTCCAACCACTTTGAAGGCAGGGCATTTAGATGATGCACACCTACCAAGCAGGCAGAAACTGGACTGAAACCATGCTCTGGAGCTAAAAACCAGAGAAAACTGAACTTGGGATATGTGACTCAAGATAGAAAGTGCACATCTTTACGGCTGCATATAAACGCCCTGACGCAAGTGCGGGGCTGTGTCAAAGCAAAGAAATGAAAATGCGTCAACTCCAATGGATGTAATTACAATATACACAAACCAGATAGTCCAACAGGGGGGCATGGGATGAAGGGATGTGGGGGAGGGGCTCCATGATTGTACTTTGCCAATTGTATCACTCGCACACTGATGCACCGATGCCCTGTACAGGTGGAGCATTAAAGGTGCGACTATGTGGCTGATCAAAGGTGTGGCCATCCAATGGGATGGCATCTGGGTGGACGTGGGAGATACTTGGATGTCGCCGGCAGTGTGCAGTGTGTTTGTGCAACTGAGTATGCATGGTGGAGAGGCAACAAAACATTACCCAGCGGGGTGGCTTGATGCCTCATCGTAGGGTCAGGCTATGTGCATTCAGCATGACTTGGGAGTGGGCCATGTGCATAGCGGGGTTTCAACCCACTTTGGGAAAAAGCAGGTTCAAGATGCTTTTTCCTGCTTATCTGCTCTGGCCCATAGTTAATAAAACAGCTGGGGCCTTCTGGTTTCTGAATATCACTACCACCAGCAGCATGACTACTATATTTATCCACAACCTGAACAGGATACATTGGGCTCTTGGTATGCACTGAGATTTAGTTCCAGGACTCCCTCTGGATACCAAAATCTGTGGATACTTAAGTTCCATTATATACATCAGAGTAGTAAAATGGTATCCATTATATAAAATGGCAAAACCAAGGTTTGCTTTTTGGAATTAAAAAAAAAAATAAGCCACATGGTTGAATCCATGGATGCAGAATCCATGGATATGGATATGGAAGGCTGACTGTATTTTATGTATTTTAATCCATTCAGATTTAAACACCTTTGTGTGTATGTGCCTTCAAGTCGCCTGTCGATGTAAGGTGGCTACATTAATTTCATAAAGTTTTCTTAGGCAAGGACTACTCAGAGATTGTTTTGCCAGTTCCTTCATCTGGATTGTTGAATCCCTGCTCAGTCATGAAAACCCACTAGGTGACTTTGGGCAAGTCACACTCTCTCAGCCTCAGAAGATGGCAATGGCAAATCCCCTCTGAGGAAACCTATCAAGAAAACCTTATGAAAAAAACAAGGAAATCCCTATGATAGGGATGCTGTAAGTCAGAAAGGACTTGAAGGCAAACACCACCACCACCACCCCTCTGAAATATAGCCTACAACACTGGTATTCATTGGCTGTCTTCCATCCAAGTACTAATCAGGGCGGACCCTGCTTAGCTTCCAAGATCAGATGGGATCTAGTGCTTTTAGGATATTTACTGGCAGTAAATTCCTTAATTTCAAACAGATCTATTTCCAGTTACAGAATTTAGCAGTGCAGCAGCTGAACACTATCTTCATCTCTGATGAAGGGATGTATATTCTATTCAAACTACCTTGAAAACAAGCCAGTCTGCAGTGGTCTGAATTTTGCACTTGGACCTGACAGTGGATATCTGGTTATGAGAGCTGGCTTAAGTATCTCTCTGAACCTAGCTTGCAGTGTTGATGTGAATTAAAAACGAGATGATACATAAACAGGCCAACTTAAGTTCCTTGAAGGAAGGATGCAACAAAATGCAAGGGACTGATCCGTTCTGCATTAGAAGTGAGATTTGAAAGTGAGACAGGAACCCAGTCCAAAATGAGCTGTAAAAAATACTTGAGTAGCACCAGACAATACCAGTAAATAATGCTTTTTTCAAAACTTCTACAGAGATCCCATATTTAATGCTGAAGAATATCAAATTACTTAATGCCATTTAAGTGTGTTCGGCAAATGCATCCCTCAGAATCTTTCTACATTGTTTTCTGCACTATTTTGATTTACATATTGCAGAGTGAAAGTCTTGGGTGTGTTAGGGTTGCTGTTCTCTGTATTGCTAGGCAGCAAGCATCTGTAGAGGCCTCCCAATAATAGTCAAAAGAATGCAATGTGAACCCAGTATCAATAAATTTGGGATTTGAGTTTACAGCCAGCTTTGTGCAAAGTGGCAGAGTATATAACTTTGTCTAGCAATAATTTGTTTTGCTGTGAGATCTTGCTTACTTTGATGGTTCACAATACAATTGCCCTGCAATGGTAAAGGAATTAAAGGGGCTATAAATTAGCAATGTGTTGTCATTTTAAAGATACAGGCAATAATGTTGTACTACTCAGCCTATTCATTGCTACTACTATTAACTGCTCAATGTTCCTAAGGGGTTGTTAATGCAGAGGAAGTAGTATATGTGTTGATTGCATGCTAAACCAGGAGAGAAAGAGAAAAGGGAAGTAAGGAGCATTTGGTAATAATAGCTGAGGCTACAATCATATGGAAACTTGTTTGGGAGTTTCACTGAACAATTTATTTTACTTTGCATTTCTGTAAATATGCACAAGACGATAGTAGAGTTCCTCTTTACATTTCCCATACATGTATCTAACCCCTTCAGTTACTGCACTTGCCCTTCTTAAGTTTATGTCACTGTCTAAAGGTTTTCAGCATGCCCATAAAAAGGAAACTAAAGCAGAAGTTCTCAGTTTTCTGGCAGAAGTTATGTTGACATGTGTGTTGAGACTATATGTGTTGTGTTCTTAAATATATGACTCCATCATGCATTTAGGGTAGCTTAATAACCAATTTATTGTAAAAGCTGAATAAGCTGAAGAAAGAAGTCAAATAAAGCAAGTCAGTTAAGTGCTAGATGCATCTAATTCAAGATCCTGCAGAAGCCTGGCAAAATGACCTTGTTTATTTATTTGGCAGGAGAAAGGTTAGAGTGTTGAATTTAAAAGCTTATGATCCTTTACATTCATACCATTACCCCACTGTGATGGCATGGGATCCCAAGATCTCTGAGTGACATGCAAAGCTTTGTACTCCCAATATTGTGGCTATGCATGTGTACACATGAGCATGCCATATACACACACAGACATCATGTAGGTCCCTTGAGTCAAATATGGTAGGGATATGTTTGATATGTGCATGCACAGATTTTAACAGGGGTCATTCTTCTATTTTGCTTTTGTTGAGTGACATGAAACAATCTGTTCACAGAAGGAAAATAGACACTTCTTCTGAATGTGTTCAAAATAGTTTCCTGAGTGATTCTGTGATGGCTCTGTAAACATCTCAGAAGGAAACATGTTTGTGCATTTAACTTTCTTGAGTAGTCTCTTTGACTTTTGCCTTGCAAACATGACAAGACAGCAATATGCCTGCAGGGTATAAATACAAGTCTTTTATTGCCTGTGTGTGTGGCCTTTTTTTAAAGGGTTGGGTTTTTTTGGATATGGTTCCAGCTTTGTGATATTTGTGGATTCATCATATTAGAAGTTGTATTTATATACATATATATATATATATATATATATATATAGAATGCTGTAATGCAAAAGTCCAATTTTTGCAGAATATGTGCACTCTTTCTGGGGATCAGTGTAATGAGGTAAGAAAGTTAATTTGTACTATAGAATGGAGGCTGTCAAATGCTCTTTGTTCATCAGAGTGAGAGATTTTCCTTTTAAGGACTATTCAGGAAACTTTAAGGAAATGTGTGTGTATAAGGCTTCAAGTTTTCTGTTGACTTATGGTGACTCCATTCATTTCATAGGATTTTCTTAGGCAAGGAATACTCAGAGATGGTTTTGTCACTTCCTCTTTTGAAATATAGCCAATAGCACCTGGTATTTATTGGCAGTCTTCCAAGTACCAGGGCTGCCCTGCTTAGCTTCCAAGGTCAGACAAAGATCTGTTGGATTTATTCCCCTTCCCCACCACCATTCCCTTCTCCTTTTGTGTCTTGTTTTTTTAGATTGTAAGCCTGTCTAATTAACTATTTGTAAGCTGCTCTGATAGCCTTTTGGCTAAAGGGCAGGGCATAAATACTTAATAATAATAATAATAATAATAATAATAATAATAATAATAGAGAATACCTTTTGTATGCTATAACATCTATTCACTGAAAGCAATTTATGGCACTCTGCATGGAACTTTCAGACTTCATCACATTTTTTGTTTAATTTAACATACCCTACCCAACTGTTTGCAGAACTAAAATTTCCATTATTACATTTATGAAACAACAATAGAAAGAGCAGTGTGGATGAATCAATAAAGCAGTTGATAATAATAATAATAATAATAATAATAATAATAAATTTTATTTATAGCCCGCCCCTCTGCTCAGCAATCGGGGCAGGTTACAGCATTTTAAAACATACAGAGTTAAAAACACTCCCTCATCCCAAATCTCCCACCCCTTCCCATTAAAACAAGATTAAACTACAGGGAAATTAAAATGCCATAAAAAACAAACCAACAAAATAATACAAACAATAAGGCAACTATAATACATGGAACGCTAAAAACCATCTCCCCTGGAGCCAGAAGGTTATTCCGAAAAGGCCTGCTGGAAGAGGTCCGTCTTTACTGCTTTTTTAAAAGCAGCAAGAGTGGTAATAAGACGGATCTCATCCGGCAGGCCATTCCACAGTCTGGGAGCGGTCGCAGAGAAGGCCCTCTGGGAGGTCTGCGAGAGCCTGGTCTTCATGGGCTGCAACATGTTCATCCCAGAGGACCGAAGAGCGTGGGGGGGGGGGATCGTACGGGAAGAGGCGGCCCCTAAGATAAGATGGACCCAAGCCATGTAGGGCTTTAAAGGTTAAAACCAACACCTTATACTGTGCCTGAACATTTGTTCAGGCATAGCAGATAAAAACAAACCTTTTGAACAATAAAGAATCTTGAAAGAAAAAGAATTACCTAGTATCTGAATGATGTTGAACTAGAAAGGATATTCCATCAGTGGGGCACAGGGTTACCAGCTGTCTCTTATTATAAGGGATGTTTCCTATTTGAGCCAGTGTGGTTCCATTAGAAGCCAGTGTGGTGTGGTTGGTTTGAGTGTTGGACTGCAAGTCTGGAGATCAGGTTTTGATTCCCAGCTGAGCCATAAAACCCACTGGGTGGTCTTGGGTGTCATACACTCTCAGACTGAGGAGAAAGCAATAGCAAACCTCCTCTGAACAAATCTTGCCATGAAAACCCTGTAATAGGGTCACCTTAGGGTTGTCATAAGTCAGAAACAACTTGAAGGCACACAACACACACACACACTCCTATTTGAGAGTTGGGAAGCTTTTCCTTTTATACAGACTGAACAAGATTCCCTCACCCACCAAATCCTACATTGCGGGTATGGACTCTTCCAGCATGACTAGTGATTTGAGCATTGGACTATGACTCTGGAGACCAGGTTTTGAATCCTGGGTTGGCCTTGAAAATACATTGGGTGATTTTGGGCAACTCACACTCTCAGTCTCAGAGGATGACAATGGCAAACCCCCTGTGAAGAAACTTGCCAAGAGAACCCTGCAATAGGTTTGCCTTAGGATTACCATAAGTCAAAAACATCTTGTAGGCACACAACAACAACAACCCCTTCATAAAGACAGAAATATGAGTAATTTATAAAGGTTGACAATATTTTCGCTTTATAGAGAACTGAGGGCCTTTACAGACTGCGGAAATAGTGCAGCTTGAGGCCACTTTAACTATCCTGGCTCAGTGCTAGGGAATCATGGGAATTGTATTTTTTTTCTGGGACATTGAGCCTTCTCTGTCAGAGAGCTCTGGTGCCACAATAAACTACAGTTCCCATGATTCCTTAGCCCTGAGCCAGGACAGAAAGTGGCTTCAGGTTGCAGTATTTCTGGCAGTCTGTAAAGGCCCTTAAATCAATACTTCCATTTGGTATTTCGACAGAGTACAATCTGGCTAACAGCTACTTCCTGAGCGTCAACACTGCATGTCATGAATTTTTTACTCTTATTGCTATTTTGAAAACACTGGCAACACTAGTGGGGTGCAATCAATGTCTTTTGCCCTATAGAATAATTCCCCTGTCCCTTGGTAATTTCCCTTGATAGATTTCTTCCTGCTCCTTCTCTTGTGGTGGTTAGATAGTTATAATAGTCCTCACCCTTAAGAAGGTCCCAGGAAGGCAAACAGCACTGTTCTTGTCCCTTACCCTCTTTCTTCCATTCCACGGGGCTGCATTTTGTATAATTAACCTTCACACTTGTTATGGCACATTTAGGGAGCCAGGACAGGGAAAGATCAAGAATTAACTCATTCATTTTGCGTGGAGAAGGATATAAGCTGTTTCACATCCCAGAAAACAAAATACTGTTTTTTCATGAAGTAATAATAATAAGAAAACATATTATTTCATTTGTTGTTGTTAACTGCCCTCGAGTTGATCTCGACTCATGGCGGCCCTATGGATGAGACATCTCCAAGACCCTCTGTCCTCCACTGCTCTGCTTAATTCCTATAACCCTTAATACCCGGGACCTCCTTAATAGAATACATCCATCTGGCAGCTGGCTTTCCTCTCTTCCTACTTCCCTCCACCTTTCCCAGCATTATTGTTTTTTCCAAAGAGTCCTCTCTTCTCATGATGTGTCCAAAGTACGACAGTCTCAGTTTGGCCATCTTGGCTTCCAGGGAAGTTTCCAGCTTGATCTGCTCTAGGACCCATTTGTTTGTCCTTTTGGCTGTCCATGGGATCCTCAGCACTCTTCTCCAGCACCACATTATCTCAAATGCATTGATTTTCTTCCTATCATCTTTCTTAATTATTTCATTAAAAATCCCAAGAAAATGATAAGCTTTTAACAACAAATAACTAAGGGACTCTGCAGACGGGTGGCTCTGGGCTGCCCCGGGAAGTGGCGGATCGGGGCTGCGGCAATCACACGCTGCGGCCCCGATCCTCCCTTTTGCCACCCCGAAAAGAGCGGCAAAATGCCGCTCCTTTTAGGGGTGACAAAAGGATGTCCCAAGAGCTGGCGGGTGGCTCTTCAGCGCCCTTTTTGGGATGGCGTCGGCGTGGTGTTGGGGCGGCCGGCGTGCGGCTGCCCCCCCCCAACTCTGCCTCCAGAGGCCCTAAGTTCCAACATGAAGTAGAATAGATGACAAAAAAGAAGTAGAAAGATAAAGATTTTATCCTCAAAAGCCTAACAAAATACAAATTTCACCTGCTTTCTAAAGACCATAGCAGAGTTGGTACTAAGTTAGTAGAGTTAGTACAGGAGGGACTATGGAATGGCCTGCCGGATGAGATCCATCAGATAACAACCTCAAGCAGCTTTAAAAAGGCTGTGAAGATGGATCTTTTCCGGCAGGCCTTTCCTGAATTTTCCCGGCCTCAGAAGTTGTTTTTAGTTATTTCTCCTTTTTGGCTCTCGTAACTGCCCTGCTTGATTTTGATTTCGTACTCATGTTTGTTTGTTTGTTTGTTTGTTTGTTTTCTCTCCACAAGTTTTAATGGATACATGATTTAATACTTTTTAGAGGTGGGTGGATTTTGGGGATTTTAGATTGTATTTTTAGGATGAACTATATTGTATGAATTTTAATTGTTGTAAGCCACCCCGATTGGTTGACAGAGGGGCGGGGTACAAATAAATTAATAATAATAATAATAATCATCATCATCATCATCATCATCATCATCATCTGCTCTACGACCCATTTGATCTGCTGATCTGATCTGATTTATTATTTATTATTATTATTATTATTACTGAGAAAGGAAGAGGCAGGAGAGCATTGCAGAAATTGGGTGCTACTACAGGTAAGGTCTTGCTCTCTGTGAGTGCCTGGTGTGATGAATCGAATGTCCAGCTGGCCAATCAGGAGGCAGCTGAGGGTCAGCCAATTGAATTCAAGCTGGGAGCACTTGAAAATTCCAAGATGACAGTTAGAGTGGAGAGTTGGAAGTTGAGGGTTGACAGAGAGTTAAGCCGGCGAGAGGGCTGTGTTTTGGAGAGTTCCTGAGGAGACTGAGATTTTGGGAGTTAGGGCCTTTGCAGACTGCCAGAAATAGTGCAAATTGAGTCCACTTTAACTGCCCTGACTCTGTGCTAGGGAATCATGGGAACTGTAGTTTATTGTGGCACCAGAGCTCTCTGACAGAGAAGGCTCAATGTCTCAGGAAACAAAAAATACAATTCCCATGATTCCCTAGCACTGAACCAGGGCAGTTAAAGTGGACTCAAGCTGCACTATTTCTGGCAGTCTGCAAAGGCCCTTAGAGTCCAGACGGGAGGGACTCAGAGCACATAAAGAAGGGAGTTGCTGTTGCGTTATCTCCTGATAAATATTGCTACCCAGTGTGGCTGAGGCCTTGAGAGTGCATTGGAAACAAACACTGTTATATGTAACAAAGAAAGACCACAGTAACCAGCCTTGATACAAGTTATATGCCTTCCATGCTGTTTTAAAATAAACTTTTGTTCTTGTTTAAACATCGCTTGGCCTATGTTTTGAGAACAAACCATGCTACTAAGATTTTAAAGTTTGGTGTGGGACAGCATACAGAGAATAATGTGGGTCCTTTACACACAATTTAGTGGAAGGTGTGAGATAACAAGTTACCGCAGGACTGCCATCCTGAAAGTCAGTGCTGAAGGGTAAAGATGGCAGGAGTGTGCGCCACACCTGGCAGCATGGATTCTCTATCCACATAGAAGGTTCAAAGGTTACCGCTGTAACTGAAATGGCCTGAAAGAAAAGGGCAGCAATTTCAGTTCAAGTAAAATATGAAACCTTTTGTGTGACTCCATATATTTGCTTCAGTCTAAGCCATGAGCTGACTTGGGTACTTCATTAGAAGAGTGGCAGGATATACTGAATTATACTTGTATATAATTCAACCTCATGTATAATTCAAAGGTACGGTAGGTTTTGGGACCAAAAGTGTGGATTTTGATATGACCTGTGGACAAGTCGAGGGTAAAACTTAGGAACATCTAACAAAAGTTGCAAAGGATGAAGCAAAGAAAAACGATGCAAAGAACACCACTATTTTCCCACCCAAGGATACAAAAAGGGAAGAAGTGGTGCTGTGATGGAGAGAGTAGAGGGAAGCAACTGAAGGAAACTGGAGGAGATTTTCTTTGTACATTGTCCTGAAGAGCCAGAGTTGTGAGGCAGACCATTATGTGGCGGTGGTTCTTGGAAGTTGCTGTCTGGGGAGAAGAGGGAAATTGCAGTGGCTTATACCTGTGGATGTAACAGCAGCTTTTTCTGTAAATCCAGCTTTTCAGAGCATTTAACCATGCCCTATCATCAGGGGATACATCTAAATAAGGAAAAGCCAGTTAGAAGCATAGGAACAGACAGCTCTGTTATCCTGAATATCGTAAGCAAAAAAATGCATAGTGCAGAAGGCCTATCTTCACACATATCTTTATATAGTGGGCCCTTGGTATCCACTGGGTTTGGTTCCAGGACTTCCCGTAGATACCAAAATCCATGGATGCTCAAGTCCCATGAAACACATTGACATAGTAAAATGGTGTCCTTTATATAAAATGGCAAAATCAATTTATATATTTTAAAAATATTTTCAAGCCATGCATGCTCGAATCTGGATGAAAAATCTGTGGATATGGAGGGCTAACTGTAATGTTCAAACAGTGAGGTACAAGAATTAAATACAGTTCATTCATTTCCCATCTATATGACCCAGAAATTCTTGTTTTTAAATGTCACAGCAGCACCAAGAGAGGTGATAATCTGTCAGATGTGGTCCAGCAAGTCTCTGAAGAATAACTTGCTACTTATCTGCTTACATTATGTTGCTGTTACCATTGTTATTGTTATTTACAAAAATATAGTTTTAAAATTGGAGAAAATTGCCAAAATAGCCAGGATCCTTCACAAATGACTCCCCATGAAAGTTTTTTGTTTTTTTTAAGAAGGGAAGAGTAATCATTATTGACTTCTCTAAAAGGTAAATAGCATTACCAGTTATTAGTTTATTTTCCCAAAATAGTATGCATATGTCCCCATTGTCTCACCTCAATAATCTGTTACAAATAATAGCATTACTCATAAAATGTTACTTCAAAGATCTGGTATGGCTGTTGACAATGTAAGAAAAGCCCTGTTGGATCAGGACCAAGACCTATCTAGTGCAGCGTCTTATTTCCCATAGTATCGAATCAGATGTCTATGGGAAGGAAACAGGGACAACAGCCGTGGCTCACAGTTGTTTCTAGTCTTGGATATTCAGAAGTGCCATACTCCTGGAAGTGCCATATAGCTGTCGTAGCTAAAAGCCACTGCTGTCTTGCTTAAATTTGTCTAATGCTAATTGAAAACCATCTACATAGGTGACCATCAGCACATTCTGGCATGATATCTTCAGATATTTGCAAGACATTCAGTGAAATGAAACTCTGAAAACAGCCCTGACAGAGCAGAGATGCAGCTAAAGTAAAGGTCACTCGCTCCATGATCCCTCTGCTCAGTCCCTGGCCTCCCCCCTTCAAATGTCACAGCAGCACCAAGAGGGGGGATAGTCTGTCAGATGTGGTCCAGCAGAGTCAGCCAATGTAATTTACATAGACCACTGAGCCTTCATTGATTTTTAACAACCTTCAGTCACTATTGATGCAGGCTAGTTTTGAACTGATGACCTAGAGGTGAAAGGCCTTTATCCGTCAGACTACAAATATTGATCTCAAGCCATCTCTGAGGTCTCAGCCTTATGACAGAGATAAATGGGAACACCTTCTGGCTGGTCTGGCTCCCCTGACCTTTGCCTTATGTACAATGTATATACAAAACTTGTTTTATTCAGTTTGCGTACAAAATGAGCAACCCTCCTTATTGTGAGCTGGTTCCAGATGTTTGTGTGTAAGTAAGGTATGGCACAGAGTGAGCATCTATTTATTGAGCGGTTGGTAAGATCGGCTTGGCATTTTAACCTCTATGCTTGCTGTAACCAAATTATTATACTAAGCCTGCCTTGAATTCACATTTTAAGATAGTGTGTGTGGGGGAGGGGGAGGAAAGACGAGATTTCATCTTTCTTCATCTTTGTCTTGTGCTGATCACTGCCTCTTCTTAGATTCAATTCCATTAAAAAAACCCCCCAAAATCCAGGATTTCTTACTAAGACAATCCCACACAGAAATTATGTAAGCAATATGGTGACATGATGTGACACAGCCACTTAGATTTACTCACATAGTAAACTCACAAAATGGAAAACAATGAAGAGAAGAAACATAGCCTACATCTACATTGCAGATTTAATGCAGTTTGACACCACTTTAGCTGCCTTGGCTCAGTGCTATGGAAGTCTGGGATTTGAAATTTTGTGAAATATTTAGCTCTTTCAGAGAGCTTTGGTGCCACGACAAACTATCAATCCCAGGATTCCATAGGATGGAGCCATGACAAGTAAAACGGTGTCAAACTTCATTAATTCTGCAACCTGGCAGCAGTCATAGTCTTCACTCTGAATAGGTTCCCAAATGACACCATGTTGCACCCAGTCAGGTTTGGCTTCAGGATGCTGGCATAAAGTCCATCTAGATGGTGGATGTTCCAATAAATTTTTTAAAAACTGAACTGAAACAAAAGTCTCAGCTATCTGCATTGGCCAAATTTAATAGGTACAGCTATTCCCAGCATGGAGAAGACCATGTTGTGCCTCTCGGCTATTTAAGTGCTAAAGATGAGAAGCCTCTGAGAAAAAAGAGGTGGCAACTTAAATTCAGTCCTAACATGATTGAATTTGTAGGAGTTTATACCCAGACTTGTAAAACTTGCCCACAATCCCAGGTTTGGATTGATAAATTTGTGAGCTTTGGTTCTCCTTCATTCTTTTTTCCCCTTTTAATCTCAAGTTCTTTTTATTCCAAATATGAAGAAATTTGCAAAATTTGATAAGTTCTTGGAGAAAACAATCTGAAATGAAATTCTCAGTCACCTATAGTTGGAGCTGGTGGTGTTTATAAGCCATAATGTACCAGATCCAACATTTGGCACATCAGTGCAAACCTATGAAAAACAACATTCATGGGTGTGTTCAAAGCTAAATTGATGTGCCCAAAGCTAAAAAGTGGATAGATCTTGTATTGTTCTGGTTACCACTGCTTATGTTTAAAATGTATAACCAGGCTTGCTCATTCTGTTATATTAATTTGTCATCCTTCTTTACTTCTATCGCCATATTGATCTCCTTGCCTGGTAGTCTTAACAAAGAGAAATGGGATTTCCATCCCTCTCTGAAATATCATTAAAACTACAGATTATGAGATGGAGGTAGTTATTAAATGTAGACTTTTACAGTGAGCCCTATGTATACGCAGGGGATTTGTTCTGGACCCCCCCCCCCCCCGTGTATGGAAAAAAACACGTGATCTCAAGTCACCTTGAATTTAATGGTGGCGCGCTTCTGCATGTGCCATTTTATCCCCCGGACTTGCCTTCAGCGTGACCTCAAGTCCGTGTATGGCAAGCCCATGTATGGGGTGGGCGAGGATTGTATTTAGAAAAACCTGACACCCGAACAATATTTACATGTCTTTTTTTTTAAGGGGATGGAGAGAATTGGATGGAGTAAATTCTTAATATCCACTCCAAACAAATTGGAATGCATTATCTGTGCTATTTTGCGTATTCTCATCATCTCTGTGCATTGTTTATTTTATCAGGTTTCTCTGGCAACTGTGTCGGCTGTGGCAGGAAAGGCTTCTGCTACTTTACTGAGTTTTCCAATCACATCAATCTTAAGCTGACCACTCAGCCCAAGAAACAGAAACACTTAAAGTATTATCTGGTCAGGAATGCACAGGGAACTCTTACCAAAGGATCTACAATCTGCTGGAAGGGGGCAGGTGAGATAACGAATAATCCTTTTTGAGTTCTGGAATTGCTTTGGAAGGATTTAGGTGCCATCAACAAAGAACTTGTTAGAAATAAAGCTGAGGCATAGGACAGTGATGGGGAACCTTTTAGGGGCCAAGTGCCTAAACTAAAAGGCCTTCCGGCACCGGGTGTTACCCAGTGCTGGGTATGGGACTTCTGCCCCCCACCCTCCCAGAACTTCAGCTCCGTCTCCAGAGACATCTGAAGACCCAGGGGGGCAAGGAGGGAAGAAGAGGAACAGGCACATGCTGAGAGGCAGCTGGAGGCTGGGGAGGTTGGGAAGGAGGAGGAAGAGGTGTGCCTCTGTTCCTCCTCCTCTCCCCATGCCATCCCCATCCTTCAGCTGCCTCCAGAGAGGCAGCTGGAGACCAGGGAGGGTCGCAAAGGAGGAGGAACAGGTGCACACCTGTTCCTCCTCCTCCCCACCCTCTGTGTGCCAAGGGAAATGGCTTTGCATGCCATCTCTGGCACGCATGCCACAGGTTTGCCATCATGGGCATAGGCAATGCTGAAAATTCTTTTGTAGTCATTTTCAAAAATTGAAGTAATTGAATCTCAAGCAGCTAGCCTGATTAACATATTTACCTAAGTAGGTCCCTGACAGATGGAATATGAATATTTACATGCTTCAGTATATTCCTTCAGTATAAACGGGAAAATTATCATATATATATATATATATATATATATATATATATATATATATATACACAGAGAGAGAGAGAGAGAGAGAGAGAGCCCTTTTATAATCTTCCTCCTATTTCTTGAGGAAGAAGGATCAAGCAGATTGCCTCCTAATGCAACAAAGGGCCCGTGGTGGTGGTGGTGAGTGCTTAGAGATTACTTCAAAGTGGTGAGGGCCATTATGGTACAATGGTAGGACTCTAGCATATGGAGCATTTGATTCTGAAGTATGAAGGTATGAAGATTAAGTGCAGTTTGTGGATGCTGAGAGTGAGAGATGAAGGTGACTGTGTAGTAAACAATAGGTCCACAAAGCTAAATCTTATTTGAGAGGCGGTGACAGGCACATACAATGGGAGTCAGAAATCTTGTTGTGTATGACACATCAAGATTTGTGACTCCCATTGTGTCTGTTACACACTCTCAAATATGTTTGTTTTGTTTAACATTAGGGAGCTTATGTCTACAAATGATGGCTTACCTGTAGCAAATTCATGCACCATAGTAAGTGTGAATGAACAGCTTTTGGAGAGTGGGGAGGGCTAACATTACACCAGGGGTAGGCAACCTTTCCCCTTTAAGGGCCGAGGGACTTCAGCTCCCAGAATCCCAGGAGCTATTGGCCAACATGGGACTATTGGCCAACATGGCTGAGGCTTCTGGGAGCTGAAGTCCCTCGGCCCTTAAAGGGGAAAGGTTGCCTACCCCTGCATTACACAAAGCCTAATATTTGTCAATCTGACCTGTCTCACCAAGCTCCTATGAAGCTCAGGTTTTGCTCTGAGCTCTTGGGGATATTTGCAGATACATACAAGTACATAGACAGATACATGTAAAGATCATGATCCTACTGCAGGTAATAATAGATGTGCTTCTGTCTGCAATGAATATACAAAACATTCGTGACTTTATAAAAGAATTGCAGATACACTGTGAACAGCTCTCCCTGAACATAAAGCATCTTGCTTTTTTAGAGTTCAGAACCCGGCAATCCTCATCCAGTACTTGTTCCAACACATTATTTCCACCTCCAGAGAATACAGGCTCCCCAGCTACTGTCACAAATGGGCCTGTTTTAGCAGCACATCCAGTTGTTCAAGCTGGGATGCATCAGATGGGTAAATATTAAATCTCATTCTGTGTCTTTCTTTTTGTACGTATAAAATGCTCCTTGGATAGAGAAGAGACAACTGATTTGTGATTTATTTAGAAGACTAGGAGTGCAGAACTATGACAAGGTACCTACTATGCATAGGTCATCTCTGAGTTTCAACTTTAGTTCTTAATGCTAGAAGCAGCTATATGTGCTGTGTATACTGTGACACTAGCCACTGAAATCACAACATCTTTCAGATTTTACTCCTGTTTATATTGTGACTCCAGTGGCTAGAGTTACAGTATTAGCAGAAATAAAGATTTCTTAGGATAGGATATCTTGCTTTTGCATGCTGGATTGCAAACTGCTGCCATTCAGTCAGTTGAAAATAAGCATGTTGTGGAGTTCAGCCATAGCCTTACCCTGTTCAGGTGCTCAGTAACAGTATACTTGAGGAGAGCACAGGGCTTTACTCTTTGGTTACATCCTTTTCACCCACAACATTACCATTTTTAGTGGAAAAGTCTGGAGAGAATGTATCCTTGTTCACCCAGACACTGTTACAAAAGTCTACAGTTCTCTCCATTGATAGTATTATGGGATGCCCAAATATGGTAAAAGTGCAATATAAGTCTACCCCCTGAGAACCCATCTTTCTGTGTATGCACCCTTAAATGTGGCAGAAAATGATGGAGTATAGATCCTTGCAGAAATATTCACTCCTTTGACTTTTCCATATTTTGTTGTTCTACAACCTGAAATAGAAATAGAAAAACAGCTACCCCTGAATGTTTTCTCAAATAGAAATAGTTTTAACTGTCGTGGTTATCACTTCATGGACACAAGATACTCAGCACTGTGAAAGTTCAAAATGTTTTTACTGAGACACAAAGGTTAACTAAAAACAAACTGGCACTTGTTTGACTGCATTTTACCTGGTTGTTTTGGCTATGGGTGCCATTTTGATTATTTGATGAGGTGAATTACATGATTCTGGTCTTGAACGCATTTCTGTTGATGAATATATGCAGAGCTTTTCTAAATATCTGTTAGTTTTCTTAAATAAAATCACCATTTTGAATCACTGCTTATTCCTTAGAAAGTGTCAAGATAAATAGGATTTGATTTGTTTGTTCAGAAGTTCCACCAAGTTCAGAGTGTCAGTTTCAAGTAAGCAGTTAGAGAGGTAGAAAGGCCTCCCTGATTATTTTAGTATATTTTTAAAAATTCACCTTCTAAAGTATTAATGATGAAAAAATTAAACTGTGAAAATAGTTGTGATGATTTGAAGCCAAATAAAGAAAGCCTGCACTTGCAAGACAAAACAACTAGTGGAAGTGTTAGAATGCTAATAAGAAGGAAAGTCTTATTCTTGGTCTTTTTCAGAGCCCCCCAACTTCAGCACAAGCACAGGCTGCAACTTGGTCTTGCTCTACTGTCTAAAATTATCTAAGATATGTGCTTATGAAGTACTAGGTTTTCCCTTCCTTTTGTGGCACTGACATTGCACTAGGCAATGTATGTCACATTTTATTGGGGCTAAGATATGTACATTTGACAAGTAGTATTTGGGTCTTGAGATGGTTGTTCGGCAGGAGTAGCTCAAGGGAGCTCAATAGAAGTGCCCTACCTCATTGCTGAAAGGGAACCTGACAGGGAAATTTGTGCTTATGGCCATTGTGTTCCATATACAGCACCATCTATGAAATAATCTTATATTTCTTATGCTTCTCATTGACACAGCACCTGATCATCTCCCATCAGCTGCAGGCCATGCAGTCTATAATGGAAAAGACTCTCCCCAGCAACACTCAATGAAAAGTGGGTTATCTTCCATGACAAGACCACAAATATTAGGTACCTCCTTCTTTCCCTATGCTTCCCCTTTCCCTTCCTCCCTTCCTTTGCTTAATATATTTCTGTCTCAGTAAACCCTCACAAGGCAATTTACAGTAGAAAATACTGAAAGCAAAAACATCAAAAGAGTCATCCATAAGCTAAAGTTCCATGGTAGAATAATAAAGTCTTTACAATAGAGATGGAAAGACTATTAGAAAATATTTAGAAAAAGATGTTCATAAACATGTTCATTGAATGTCAAGAAACTCTGATGTGAAAAATCCTGGGCTGACAACAATCTTTGCAGTTCAGGACTTACTTTGGGCAGAATTTGCATGTGGTTGTTTTGCACAGAAAATAGAATTTTCTGCATAGAAATTGCCTTTTCAGCACAGAAATATTATTTTCTGCATAGGAAATATGTTTTCTGTGCAGAAAATGCTATATTATTAGGACTGGGCTCTGGAATTATATCGCTTCATCAACTTAACACATATAGTGGCTCCTGTTACTTATTATCTCTTAAACAGTTTTATTTAATTCACCTTCTGCTTTGATTTTACTGGCCAATTGTTTTGTATTTTTATTGTGCATATTTATTTTACTGTAAGCTGATCTGGAAATATTTATATTGGAGGCAAGTATATAAATTCTTAAACAAATGTATTGAGCTCATGATTTTTAAGTACAGTAGTAAGTTGTTTTGCACTAGAAAAGTCTTAAATAGGCAACAATAATCTGTATGTCAGTATCATTGAAATCACTGAGGCTTAACTTCTGAGTATTTTTGTTTAAGATCACAAGGTCAGCTACCAAGTCTGAATCTTCTCTCTCTCTCTCTCTCATGCACACACACTTTTGTCAATTGTTGCTTGAATTTAATGTAGTCAATAAAGACCTGTTGAAATCAGTGGGATTTTGCTACATAAGTCATAACTCTAATTGATTTTAGTGAATGCAATCTTAGGTTTGACTAAGATCGAATTCAACTCATTATTTCTTCTGTGTTGCTAAAAGTTGGTGGAGATTATCACATGAAGAAAAAGGTTGGGAGAGAAGTGGGATGCTCTCATTCTTATTGTGCGATTGCTGTGAAGATTATCACATGGCGTCGTGCTCATCCTGTCCTTCTCCCGTCAGTGAAGTGGAATGATCCCATCACTTTTCATTAATGGTAGTTTCCCATTAATGAAAAGTGACAGGCCATTCCACTTCATTGACAGGAGAAGGACGGGATGAGCATGACATCGCAGGATGTCACGTGATAATCTTCGCACAATTGTGCGATAAGGACGGGAGCATCCCACTTCTCTCCCGTCCTTTTTCTCCATGTGATAATCTCCAATGCATCTATTAGTTCTGAACAAACATGATGAGCAGACTTTTTTTGTATGTGTTTTGGACGTAGCAGAATGGAATCTACCCTGCTCAGAATTTGAGCTGAAACATGCTGTACCTTTCCTATCAACAGAGAACACAGTGCTAGGAATCAAAGTTGCCCTATTCATAGTACAAATGCAGGACAATAAATATTAGTGCAATCTTTAGTAGGACTGGCAAAATGTTTCATTTATATGTCTTTTCAGCCCAGGGCCATTTTTGTTTCCTTGCTTGTCTGGAAATCGATTTGAACAGTTTTTCAAATAGCTCTAGGATTTGCAAGAGGGTGTTGTTTTCAGATAGGTCAGCATTAGAACATGACAAGGATTTACAGCAATAGTGTTTTATTGACATGGGAGCTTCTCCCTCTGGGTTTGCGAGAGAAAGAAAAATGAGTGGCTAAGCTGTAGCACAAATAGCAACCTGCTGCCACCATGTGGAAGAATTGTACAATAAACCAGTCAAGGACACTGGCCCTTTAGAGGTTGCAAACCTAAACATGTTAAGCTCCAAACTAACCATGGAAAAATATTTGATCTAGTTTGTTGGGTTTTTAAAAAAATATTTGCAACACCTATTTAATCCCTTGATGGTAAATCAACACATAGTTAAAGCCCCCTTAATTCAGTGGATCTAGTCTAATCAGGACTAACAATAGGATTTAGGCCGATGTGATATCCTTATCCATGGCCTCGTAACATCTAATTCCATCTTTGTATTTGGTTGTAGACATAGACTTCTCTCTCCACTGTTTTTCTTTGATGGTACAGTGTGCTGTGTACAACCATTTAAAAATCATGTTAAATGATGTCGAGTAGCTATAGATTCAGTATGTATTTTTTGTATGTGTTCTACTGGTGTATCCCCTCTTGTGCTTATGGAAAGGCAACCTGAAAATTTTGAAAGTAAATATCCAATCATGTAGTTTTACAAAATTTAAAAAATCTGGGTCCTTTTAAAATATTAGTTTCTGTGTTCTTAATATTCGTAGGGACTTTAACAAACCCAGGACCACCTAAAAAACGGCACAAAGGATGGTCACCGGAATCCCCATCCTCCAATGAAGCCTGGAATTTACAGCCCAACCCACAAATTGCAAATAGAAGTAAAAATGGTAAGTCCAGGTTTCTCACACTTTCCCCCCTTTTCCTTAAGAAAGACAGCATTTTTTGTAGATGGCTTCTGACCATATGTCATCTTGTAAGTTAGCAGACTAAAGCAGGGGTAGACTGCATTATTGTTATTATTGTTAGCCTCCATCCAGTTTCCTTCCACCTCAGATCCTCTACTCTTTCCCAGCTACTACAGCATATTATTATTATTATTATTATTATTATTATTATTATTGAAAAAACCAAGGAGAACAGTGACATTTTATCTTTAACCGAGAGCACCATTTGTTTTCATTTGTTTGCAGAAAAAGTTTCCAAATCAGAATAAGATTAAAATTCCTGGAAACTTTCTAGGAGTGTTAACCTATTGGAAACAAGGTGCATGGGGAGTGTGCACCTTTCTCAGAAGACAAATGGCTCTTTTAAAGGTAAAACTTAGAGCCAGGGTAATGTAGTGGTTGAATACTGAAAAAGGACTCTTGAAGATCAAAGTTCAAATTGTCATTCACCCACGGAAACCCTTTGGGTGACCTTGAGCAAGTCACACTTTCTCAGCGCCAGGCAAACTCCCTCTGGGCAGAACTTGCTAAGAAAACCCCATAATACGTTCACTTTAGGGTCACCAAAAGTCAGAAATGACTTGAAGGCACAAACCAACAACAAAGGTAAAGCTTAGTTTTCTTCATTATAGCTGTAGTTATAGGGAAGGACACAGGACTCTCTTAAATAATAACTGAAGTATTTATCAAACTACTTATAATTTTTTATCACATTTGAATTCTTAAGTTCTTATGAAATTTATTACATCACTTCTTGACCTGAGAACATGGATGGGATGGTGGTAATATTTGACATGATGTGACATGCCAAATTCAAGTCTCCTAACATATGAGTGTGATTCTCAGATTGTTTAAGTGACAAGCAGTAAAATAGTAATAATAATAATAATAATAATAATAATAATAATAATAATAATACAATAATAAATAACAAAAAGTTAATCGTATGTTTGTTGCTCTTAGATTCCTTCAGCCTTTTGTTGGAAAAGGGAAGAGAAGTTAAAAAGGAAGTGCTTCAAGCTAAGGGCTCCTCAGCTATGGGATTACAGGCTGTAGTTGAAGAAAATGTGGACTTTATTGACTTGAGATGTGAGGGCAGGACTGAGAGAAATGTAGTGGCAGCAAGAAGGAGGGAGAAGTATCAGGAGCTATAGTGTCAGAAATAGTTTGGAACCAGTTACTGTTTGGATTATAGTTACTGGCTATGTTGGCTGAAGGGAATTGTGGTGTTTTCCCTCAAGCTTCAGAGAAGCAATAAGTGAAGATAAAGATGTGCACTGAATGAAGCCAAGAATACCTAGACTATGTAGAATCATAGAATCATAGATCTGGAAGGAACCACATGGACTGTTCAGTCCCCTAGCATGCATTGTCTTTGGACTTTGTTGTTGCACAGCTTCTGATATCAGAAGTGGAATGGTGTGTTGGTTCTTTCTTGAACCAATATTTTGAACAAATATCTCTTCTGCAGCCATATATTTCTGATTAATCTTTCTGAATTGATTTATAGATGGAGGAGGAGGCAGTGGCAGAGGCAGTGGAGGCTTGTCCTGTTTACCTCATGCTGCCATGCTAGGACCAGCGTCTTCTCCGGTAGTGGCCTCTGGAGAGCCAGTTTCAATTCCTGATAACTTACTTCAAATATATAAAGCAAAGCCTGTCATATTTAAAGGTAACTACAAAACAAGTGATTTAAAACAAGTCTGGTCAATAATAATAATAATAATAATAATAATACTTCTTCTCTGGTACAGAACACATGGAATCTCAATACTCTATTGTGCCTTATTTCACAGGGCATGGAAACTTTCCTTATCTTTGTGGGAACCTTAATGATGTCATAGTGAGTCCTCTTCTATATACATGTTACAAAAATGCACAGTCTATCTCTAGAGCTTATGAACAATATGGAGCCTCTACAATACAGCCTATTTCAGAGGAAATGCAACTCCTGCTAACAGTCTATTACCTTGTCCAGCTTGGTGAGTTTTCCTCTTTCAACATATAAGACACCCCAGAAAAGTTTGATATGAATTGGCAAATTTACCAGTTGGTGATGATGATGATGATGATGATGATGATGATGATGATGATGATGGTGATGTCCCACTTTTTTTTTTTTTTTTTTGCAGTTCAGGAGTCAAGGCCTTATGCACAAATACTATTTATCCCATTCATATTTGTCAATTGAAGATTTTATGTTTGCTATTTTGTTTTTAATGGATTATGTTTTTAACAGGCTTTAATTTTTTGTAGTGTAAATACATTTGTAACTTTTGATTGTTGTAAATTTTTAGTTATGCTTGTTTTAGATGTTGTAACAACAATCAAAATTTACAAATGTATTTAAACTATAAAAAAATATTAAATTTCATGTTTACAAGCTTTACCTAGAACTCCAAAACCAGAGGATATTGTTAGGCTTGATTGCCCTTTCTGGGCTGTGGACTGAAAATTCCATTAGCTCTAGCCAGTGGTGAGGAATGATGGGAGTTCTTAGAATTGTAGGCTCATAGAGTTGGAAAGACTACCAGGGCTGTCCAGTCCAACCCCCTGCTATGCAGGAACATACAATTAAGCACTCCCAACAGTTGACCATCCAGTCTCTGTTTAAATACTTCCAAAGAAGGACAATCCATCACTCTCTGAGGGAGTGTGTTCTACTGTCTCTTTGTCAGGATGTTCTTCCTCATGTTTAGGTGGCATTTTCGTTCTTGCAACAACAACAGCAATCCAGCAACATCTGGAGGGCCACACATTCTCTATCTCATACAGTTGGCACTCCGTATCCACAGATTTTAACATCCACAGCTTGAAAATATTCAAAAAGGATATAAATTCCAAAAAGCAAATCGTGATTTTGTCATTTTTTTTTTAAATAAGGAGCACCATTTTACTATGCCATTTTATTTAATGGGACTTGAGCTACTATGGATTTTAGTATCCACAGGGGGTTCTGGAACCAAATCGCAGCGGACACCAAGGGCCCACTGTATTCTATTGATAACTAGCATGAGACTTGAAATATCAGTTCCTGTGACATTTTGAGTATAAATGTGGAGAGAAATCTAATAGAGAGATGCAAGCATTGCCAAAGAAAAGTTGAGTATTTCTTTGACAATGTGTTTATATATTTTATGCATCATATATGTACATATTTTACATCTTCTTGTAATATTGTCCACTACTATGACGATTAGAGTTATCACTAAAAATTGAAAGAGGACATTGGGAGTTCCTGAGGTACATCTTAATTCCTAGGAATTGACTAGAATGTGTGGGTTCTCTGTTTTTAGCAGTTTTACTCGCAACAGTATTCTGTTCTAAATAAAGAAGTCTATAAAGGGCTCTGGATTTCCAGATGATTTTCTCATTTTGCAGAACTTATTTGGACCAAGAAAGCAAAATGTTCATGTTAACTTATTTGAGATCTAACTTTAGGAAAGCCTGTGACAGACTTCCTCAGACCTGTATCTGCAGATCCCATTGTAGGCCATGCTGGACAGAGATAGTAGGATGTGAAGTTGGAATAGCTGACCTGTGGCATGCCATGTGTGAAATCAATGGAATCAGGCATCTGCAATAAGCTTAATTTAGCTACTGTGCTCAGGAAAGAGGGGAATAGTTTTGTAAGTAGAATAACTCTTCATATATGACCACTTATGATGCCATGTTGTTTTCCCCTAGCTTCAGACCAGGTACCTTTGATCGAAGATTTGGAGCAGATTTTCATGCGTTCATGGCGGGAGTCTCATCTTTCTGAAATCCGTCAGTATCAACAAGCCATTCCACAAGCTTTCCCTCAGGTTCCTGGCCCAATTGCCCCAGTGACATCAGCTCAGCTTCCCTGGCTAGCAGGACTGGCAGCCAGCTCATGTAATGACAGTGTTCATATCATTGAGTGCAACTACTCTTTAGCAGAGGGGCTCTCAGAAATGTTTAAGATGCTCATTGAGGGAAAGCTAGTGAAGACCAACTATGTGGTGATCATATGCGCTGCTAGGAACAGAACCATTGATTCTTGCATTGCTGTAACAGGTGAGCTGCTAAGGATAAAAACATGGGACATTCCACCATTTAGAGCTTTTAGGTCACTGTTGGGAATATTAAACAGGAATTTATTTAGAACTATTCTATCTGTTGTCTAGTATCTAAACCTTAAGTTGCATCTACTGGATCACACCGGTGTTGTATACAAATAATTTTGCTAATGCATGGAGTGTAACAAATTAAGATTTATGATTTAATTACTGAGTGGCTTGAGACTATAGTGTGCTTGAGGATATGTGAATGTCTGGCCATTGAGTTTCTAACATTAGTTTTTTCTAAAGATCATGTTCTTCTATGCTCATAGGCAGGGTAACATGCTAAAAATTACCACCAGAATTGGGGCGTTACATCTTTGTAAGTGGACTTACATCTGCAGGAATTAGAATTGCATCTATTCAGCAGAGAGCTGCTGTTATGTTACTACATAGCAGAGCTGTCAAAGTGCTTGATGTGCATTGTGTGCTCTTGCTGGTGTCCGATTACACACATTTGCGATTCAATAAAGGAGTTTCTCTGCTATATAACTAGATGTATGTAAAGTTACATAACATAAGCCATACAGGATTCTGGTGAACATGCAGGATTCCAGTGAACACCACTGCTATGTAGCTAAGTGTACATCCAATGAACATATAATAAATTCATTGTATATTTTCTTTTTTTGGGTTGGGGGAATAACAAGATGTGCTGTTATTTTTTAAAGCCTAATACATCAGCACTCTGGAAAGGTGCTTTTTCCCCAGGCATGTTGCTTTTGTACCTGGGGCAATGATAATGGAAAAATATGACCCCAATGAATAACAAACCAAACTCCTTTTTAGAAGAAATGCTCTAAGCTCTGCTCAAATATAGGGTTTGAGAAAGTTATGTTTCTGGACAATACCCCTGATTCAGATAGATTCTGGGATTTGGGGGAGTTGTAGTCCAAAAAGACCATATGTCAAATTGTCCTGGGCTCTGGTGTTGTGCAAATGAACTGCAGGACAAAAAAAAGGTGTTAGGCATTCTGTAAAGTACACAGGCAATCAATGTTACATTTAAACAAAGGATAAAATCCCAAATACCCTGAAGGTACCAGATCTCACCTGATCTTGGAAGAGTCAGCCCCAGCTAGCATTTGTGTGGGAGACAGCCAATGAATGCCAGGTGCTGTGAGCTATATTTCAGAGGAAGGAACTGGCAAAACCACCTCTGAGTATTCCTTGCCTAAGAAAACCCTGTAAAATTCATGGGGTTACCATAAACTGACAGGTGATGTAAAGGCACATACATACCAGAAATAAACTGTATCCCTAATTCTTTAGATTCCACTAATGACTGAATGTTCTAAATTAATTTCAGAAGGGAATTAAATGTTTCTTCTCATTAAGAAACCTTTAAAATGTCTCAGCAGGGCTCAGGAGAGCAGAATAGAGCAGGGGTCGGCAAACTACGGCCCTTGGGCCGAACCCGGCCCGCCGAGGCCTTGTTACCGGCCCCTGGCCCTTCCTGCCGCCACCACTGCCGCCACCTTTCTCTCTCCTGCTCCAAGGGAACGCAAAATGGCGGCCGGGTTGCGAGCGTGCGGCCTCCTCCGCCCTCCGCGCTCCAATGTCCAGCCCCGCATAAATAGAAAAGCGGGAAGGGAGCGCGCGAGGGAGGAGAGGCAAAGTGAGCCATGAGGCAGGAGGTTGGTTTGGGGGGGGGGAACTTGCCATGGCTTTTGGCCCCCCTTGCTGCTGTTGTTGTGTGCCTCCGAGTTGTTTCCGACCCTTTCTTGGGGGTTTTAGAGGGGCTTTTGCCATAGCCTTCCTCAGAGGCTGAGGGAGATCGAGAGGTTGGTTTGCGGGGGGGGGGGGCGGGGCGGAGAGAACTTGCCATGGCTTTTGGCCCCTTTGCTATTGTTGTTGTGTGCCTCCAAGTTGTTTCTGACTTATGGAGACCCTATCTTGGGGTTTTCTGGGCAAAATTTCTTCAGAGAGGGTCCTCTGAGGCTGAGAAAGTGTGACTTGGCCAAAGTGGGTTTGCATAGCCAAGCAGGGATTCGAATCCAGCTCTCCAGACTCCGGCCTCAGACACGTGCTTCACTCATGCTACCCCTGCGCTTGTTTGTTTCATTTAAGGTAGCAATGGTGATGATAATAATGATGATGAGGATTATTATTATTATTATTGCTATTTTCTTGGGGTTTTCTTGGCAAATTTTCTTCAGAGAGGGTCCCCTGAGGCTGAGAGAGTGTGACGGCCAGGGTAATCCAGTGCCTTGGAGTCATTTCTGGCTTATTTTGACCCTACCATGGGGGTTTTCTTGGCAGGTTTCTTCAGTGGGGGGTTTGCCATTTCCACCCTCTGAGGCTGAGAGAGTGTGACTTGGCCAGGGTAATCCAGTGCCTTGGAGTCATTTCTGTCTTAATTTGCTGATGCATTTTTGGATTGTGGTGTTTGACTGAGAAGTCAGTCTTTGTATTTCAGTTAATACATTTTTTTAATATATCTGGAAAATCAACTACCAGGTGGCCTTGAGCAAGTCACACTCTCTCAGCCTCAGAGGAAGACAAAGGCAACTCCTCCTTGGAACCAATTCTGCCAACCTATGATAGGTTTGCCCAGGAGTCCTCAAACTATTCAGAAGACACTGTTCAGAACGGATTTACCTTTGCCATCTTCTGAAGCTGAGAGGGTGTGACTTGCTCAAGGTCAGGCAGTGGATTTCCCTGGTTGAGCAGAGATTCATTGACCATCTCATTAGCCAGAAGCAGGCCCATAGTTCCCATTGAAATACCAATAAGTTTGTTGATTTAACTTTACTTGTTCTTCATTTTAAATATTGTATATGTTCCCGTTTTGTTTTTTTTACTTCAAAATATGATGTGTACAGTGTATGTAGGAATTATTTTTATTTTATTTTTATTTTTTATTATTTTTTTATTTATTTAACTTCGGCCCTCCAATAGTCTGAGGGTCAGCGACCCGGCCCCCGGCTCAAAAAGTTTGCCTACCCCTGGAATAGAGCAGTCATCTGAACTTCTGTGAAAACTAGTATTTTAAAATTAAATTGCTAAATAAAATTTGTATTTGGCCATTCTTGGCCTGGCCACACTCCACTTTGCATCATGTTTCTAGTGATATTATTGGGGCATATCAGCCAAATGAAAAAAAAATAAGAGTTTTAGTAGTAACTTTTTCTTTCTTTATTTCATATATCCTGCTGCCCCGTTGTGCCTATTCACAATTCAGTAAAGGGGTTTCTTAGTGGTCTATTGAACTCAGCAGCCAAGCTAAAGCCAGGCTCAGACCCATTTCACTTCAGAAAGGTTACCATTTCATGTACTATATCCTTGGATCTGGTGAAATCTTGGTGAGATTTATTTGTGTCGTACATGCATATGAATTGAATTGCAAATAACAATCACTTCTCCCTCCCTTACTTTTTGTATTTCTCAGGGAAATACCAAGCAAGAATACTATCCGAAAGTATGCTCACACCAGCAGAATACCAGAAAGAAGTTAATTATGAACTAGTTACTGGGAAAGCAGAGGATCTGGGGACCTTTTTCAGTTCTCTCTGCCCAGGTATGCCATGGCATCTCTATACTGAGACAATCTTTTTAAAGAATTTCTAAAAACCTAGAGCAGTCTTCTGCCATATGTTTTGGACTGTAGCTCCAATAATCTGTTGACAGTGCTGGCAGGGGCTGATGGGAGTTATTATCCAAAACATGATAGTTTAATCATTCATGTAACTTGCTCTCTAGAAAAAATATTAACTCTATAGAAGTTCCATCCTATTCTGTAGCTTAAGATTTAATGTGGCCACTAATGCTTTGCTTCTTTTGCATATTGTGAAATTGGTGAAATATTTTAAGTTCCCTTTCATTCACGGTCTCTGAAAAATAATGCCACCCAAAGGACTGGGCTGTTAGAAATGCATTAAGAAATGCACCCCATAGGATGAACAGTTCATCCCACAGGTGAACAGTTATCCAACATCTTAAAGGCCTTCACTAGTCTACAATGCATCACTCGGACTTTACAAAGGTTCTACAAATTTTTTATTAAAAGCTGCATAAGATCAGAATTCAGCTTCAAAAACATGAAATCTAGAAACTAAATTGAGCTGTTTTCTGCTTCTTCCACTGGTCAACATGAGTGTATGTGAAATATAATGATATTCTTTAAAAGGCAGACAAGGCCTTGGTTATGGATGGGGGGATACTAGAAGTGGCATTTCCTGATGTAACATAAAATAACGGTTTAACATAAAAGAAAGAATTCTATCTTTCATTTTGCTAGATGGTGACACTGATGGTTTGTTGGACAAATTTTATCAAGAAAACCGAGCCCACATTTTGCCATCTCTCTCCGCTGCAGTGAATAAACCAGCAGCACTGGATGCAACTGGAACAGCTGTATGTACAAGTAAGTGATACATTCACATGCCACATGAGAGTGCTGTTTCACGTTTATATCACCCAAAGCCTTCCCCATCAGAGCTCGGAAAAGTTATTTGTTTATTTTTTGGATCTAGAATTCCCTGAGTTGTAGCCCAAAATGTAACTTTTCCAAATAGTGTGGAACTCTTGTCCAAAAAGGAACATTTCCAAATTCTGTTGCCACCAATGAGTTTAGAATGGAATATTACCCTTGCAAGAATCCAGTAAGAGTGAGATACAGTGATTGACTCAAGTTTATCTATTGAGCTCATCGCTGAGCAGGGATACAAGGATGGACTGTTGAATTGTGCTTTTTCTGTGGGCTTCCAAGGCTTATTGGGTAGGATATCGTGCAAAACAGGATACTAGACCAGGCAGACCTTTGGTCATACCTCTCTGGAACAATGGTGGTTTCAGTCCTTGTAAATTATCTCAATAAATATCAAATTGTCATATTTTAATACGATGAACTGAGTGATAATCTCTGTTTCTTTCTCCTTTGCAATGTTCTTGGACATGCAGCAGATCATCTGCCTTATTTTGACTGTAAAGCTTACATTTATTGGGGTAGGGAGGAATTGCAAAATGCCTGAAGAATAGAGAATCCAGGCCAAGATCCAATGGTATACTTCTGTGGCTCATGCTACTTTTGTCAGCATCTGCAATTATCTCTCCTGCAGCCTATACATACAATAAAAATCTGCCATGGAGGGCAGAGAAACTAGTTGAAGAAGGTTTTTGGTGCCAAGGAGGGCTTTAGCAGGAGGATAAAGGGTAGAGAGTTCCAGTTTGTCACTCTTGTACACTCTTGGATTTTTGCCAAAAATCCCCCCCCCCCATGCAGGTGGGTTTTTTGCTTTTTCTTGGGCATACCTTGTTACTGCTGAGTTTGTGGATCCCTCCAATTACCTATGCCAGGCCCACTTTTCTTTTTCCATGGCCAGACCCTTGATGCATGGTGCCCCCTCCCCAGGACCCTGTCCATGTAATCAGATTGTGATATTGCTGGAACAAAGAGCTGTCACATACCACATTACTCTCCTTTCAGATGCTGACATTTATGCTCTATAGACACAAGAAAAGCCTGTAAAACATGGAAATAAGGTTAAAGTCTTTCTTTGTCTCTCACTTCATTTTGCTTTGCCTCCCCCCTCATCTAGGTTATCACATTGAGCGGCATCAGATCCGCCCTTTCCAGCTCGCAGTGGCTCAGAAATTGCTCTCTCATGTTTGCTCCATTGCAGACTCCAGCACTCAAAATCTTGACTTAGGATCCTTTGAGAAAGTGGATTTCCTCATATGTGTTCCTCCTTCAGAAGTGACATATCAGCAGACCCTTTTCCACCTTTGGCATTCAGGTGCTTACTGGCAAATATGTGAAAAGCTGACAGCATTGCCACTTCAATTTCAGCAGGCTGACTGACATGCCTTGTCTTTTTTTTTAAGGTGTTTTATTAGAACTTGGGTTGGAGAAGGAGCATCTTACAAAGCAGAGGGTGGAACAATATGTAGTGAAAGTTGATGCTGAAGCCCAGGCAAAATTTAAAGCATTTTTACAAAACTCTATGCAGAATCCACACACACTCTTTGTACTGATCCATGACCATGCTCACTGGGACCTTGTGAGGTAAGAATGGCTTCATTTTTTCAGGCAGTGTGGTCAGAATGAGGCTGTTGTTGTGGCATGCAATTATAATCTATAGAACAATAATTTAAAACCTTTTGGGTCCACACATCTCTAATAGTGTCCTTTCTTGCTGCCTGAGATAGCATAACTATGACACCATCCATTCACTTATGTATTTGTTGTTTTGTGCCTTCAAGTTGTTTATAACTTATGGCAAACCTAAGGTTATCATGTGGTTTTCTTGGCAAGAGTTGTTCAGATGGGATTTGCCTTTCCCTTCCTCTCAGGATGAGAGAGTGTGACTTGCCCAAGGTCACCCATTCTGTTTCCATTTCCAAGCCGGGATTTGAGCCCTGGTGTCCAGAGTCCTAGTCCAACACTCAAACCAGTATACTATGCTGGCTCTGACTTATGTATACTTGCTGTATACACACAAATTCTTAATGGCTAAATCCACACTGCAGCAAATATCCAGGCTGACATCACTTTAATTGTCTTAGCTCAGTGCTGTGGGATTTTGGGAATTGTAGTTTGTTGTGGCACCAGAGCTCTCTGTCAGAGAAGGCTAAATGTCTCACAAAACTACTACCCCAAATTTCATAGCATTGCACCATGGCAATTAAAGGGCCTCTGCAGATGGCGCAATGTGCCATCTTAGAGTCAGGGAAGGGGAGGGGCAGCCGCATGGCAGCCACCTCAACTCCTCCCCGAAGATGTCATGAGGGCGCGCGCCGTTACGCATGGCGCGTGCCCTGAATATGTCCTCCCATCACAGTGTCTTCACGTGCTGCACCAGAAGAGAAGCAGAAGAGCTGCAGAAGAGCCGTGTGTTGGCTCTTCCGACGTCCTTTTTGCATCTTGAGAAAGGAATGGCATTTTGGTGCTCCTTTCCCAGGCGCCAAAAGGGTGGATTGGCGCCGAGGCGTGGGGCAGCCTTGGCCCTGATTCTCTGTTTCCCGGGGTGGCCCAGGGCCGCCTGTCTGCAAAGCCCCAAAGTGGTGTCAACCTGGATTATTTCTGCAGTGCAGATGCAGCCAATGAGATTTTGTATTTTAATAAATCACTATGGGGGGTTGCAGACTGTCAGAAATAGTGTGAATTCAGTCCACTTTTAGGGTTAGGGTTAAGGTTAGGGAATCATGGGAACTGAATTTTATTGTGGCACTAGAGTTCTCTGACAAAGAAGGTTCAATGTCTCAGAAAAAAAACAATTCCCATGATTCCCTAGCACTAACCCTAACCCTAAAAGTGGACTGAATTCACACTATTTTTGACAGTCTGCAACCCCCCTATGTCTGTTAAATCCATTCTGTTTTTGATTCCAAATATCTTGATTAATAAATAATTTTTGCAAAATATTTACAAGAATTTGTGCACTACTTGCAATATTTCAAAGTGATCAAATACAACCATAGAACATACTTCAAAGTGATCAAATACAACCATAGAACATACACTGTAAAACAATACACAAAATCAATATACAATGTTTTTAATATAGTAGGCCCTTGGTATCCACTGAGGTTTGATTCCAGGATCCCCCTTGGATACTAAAATCCGTGGATATTCCATTTTATATAATGGCATATTAAAATTGCTATTTGATATTTATACTTCTTTTGGATATTTTCAAGCCATGGATACAGAGGGCCAACTGTGCATGTGAAACACATAGTATGCTAAACTACAATGGAAGGCTTGTGAAAATAAGTATTGGCAAAAGTAATGAAACATGTCTTATTTGTGCATAAGAATATTTCACATATTAGAAACCACCAAAGTAAATGCCTATTTCTCTATTACTGCAGAGTAGACTTTGAAACTTGTGACGTTACCAAGAACAGCAAGAATACAATATTTCTCTAGGAACCTTTTTACACTGCAATATGGTGCCATGACACCATCTTATGGAATCCTGAGATTTGTACTTTGGGGAGGCACTAGAGAATTCTAAATGACTGAGGATTCTAAATGCATCTTCTTCATTAACCCATACCAGGATTCCATAGAATGTTGCCATGGCAGTTATAGAAGAACCATAGTGTTATAACTGTATAATGTGGGAGTTGTCCAGGTTACCTCAACAGCTAAATGGAAAACTGTGGAATGTTCACTTGTTTTACTCTATGTTAAGTGTTTATACTGCTAACCATTGACTGCAAATTCTATTTTTTTTACAGTGCTGTTCATAGTCTTTATCCACAGTCAGATCCAGCCATGGGGTATGTGGACAGACTGCTGAACTGCAGAGAGGTCAAAGAGGCTCCAAATATTGTGACGCTTCATGTGACTTCCTTTCCTTATGCGCTGCAGACACAATACACCCACATCAGCCCATATAATGAAATCCACTGGCCTTCGGTATACAACAATGTAAGAATATGCTCTTAGGATCTCTGTGAGCTTTTTCTTTTTTCAACTTTGACTGTGGGGGGATGCAGATGGCGAGAAACACTGTCCTCAGTCCCAGGAAGGGGAGGGGCAGCCGGACTCTGGTGTTCGGCAGCCTCGGCCTCAATCCTCCGCTACTGGGGGCGGCCCAGGGCCACCCATCTGCTTCCCCCCTAAGTTGAATCATGCATTTATAGGCGAAAGGCGAAAGATTTATACGGTCTGAAGAGAAACCAGAGTATCGCTTCTCGCTATTTATAGGCTGTAACAGAATTCTTAGGAAAATAAGAAAACCTTCACCCATATTTGTGAATCTCCAGGCTTCCCACTTCTTTCATATTTCACCTTTACAGCAGGAGGTGGCAACTTCTGGCCCTCCAAATCAGAGCTCGGAAAGTTACTTTTAAGACCAATGAGTACAACAACATGAAGCCTTATAGCAGGCGTAGGCAACCTTTCCCCTTTAAGGGCCGAGGGACTTCAGCTCCCAGAAGCCTCAGACATGTTGGCCAATAGCTCCTGGGATTCTGGGAGCTGAAGTCCCTCGGCCCTTAAAGGGGAAAGGTTGCCTACCCCTGCCTTATAGCACAAGAAAACAAGGTGGAAATGGAGCTTGAGAGTAGTGGCTTTCTCCATGCCTTACCACATGATGTCATAGCTCATTGGTTCTCTTCCTATGGGAGACAGTTGTAAAGGTATGTCTTTTGATGAACAGATTTTTTCAGCTAGAAAAAAGACATAAAACATGCTTTTATATCTGTCTCCCATTGTAAGAGTACTGAAGTGCTACAATGTCATGCAGCACGAAGGCACGAAGAAAGCTGCTACTCTCCAGCTCAGTTTCAGCGTTGTTTTCTTGTGTGATAAAGCTCATGATTGAAGGCTCATGGTGATTAGTTACTAATCAGAGATAGGATAACTGAGTGCTCACTCTTCAGGTATATGGATAGTTTCAACAAGCTGTTCTCTTTATGTATGCTAGAAGTAATTTGATATGTTATATACCAGATGTTACTGGATTGCAGCTCACATCATTCCTTTCTTGGAATGTAACTTTTCTTATATTTTGTTCCTGCATGGAAGAATGAAAATTTTCAGCAATTTTTTCTCTGCTGTGTGAGAATAAAAAGCTTTCTGTGTAATATTTCAATTACTGTTTGTACTTTGGGACTTCACTGAGGAAAATTAATTTGGACAACAGCACACATGATTTTTCTGTGCAAAATATGTATGTGTGTTTTTAGGAATACCTGTTTGTTGTGCAAAAGGCAATATTTTTATACAGTATATGCTAATTGTTGGAGCCAGTGTGGTGTAATGGCTTGTTTGGGACGATGACTCTGGAGACTAGGGTTTCAATCCCTGCTCATCCATGGAAACCCACTGGATGACCTTGAGTGAGTCACACTCTCTCAGTCTCAGAGGAAAGCAAAGACAAACCACCTCTGAACAAGCCTTGACAAGAAAACCCCATGATACAGTTGCCATAAATTAGAAAAGACTTGAAGACAGACAACAACAACAACAACAACAACACACTGATTGCTACACCAAAGTATTGTTTTTGCATAAGAAACATGTTTTTGGTATAGGAATAGGTTTGCAAAAGTACACTG
This sequence comes from Phrynosoma blainvillii, assembly GCA_026167975.1. Taxonomy (NCBI): domain Eukaryota; kingdom Metazoa; phylum Chordata; class Lepidosauria; order Squamata; family Phrynosomatidae; genus Phrynosoma; species Phrynosoma blainvillii. Next base: position 177,793,710 of record JANUYF010000001.1, read on the forward strand.
ATTCCCATGGAAGTTCCTATGCAGAAAACAATATTTTGTATTTTCAAGCAAAAAACATTTTTTTTTTGTTGAGAAATCAATGCATGCTGTAAAAAATACTGGTTTTTGCATGAGAAATCTGTTTTGTGCCCCCCAAAAAAGCAGATTTTCTGCAATCAGGTCCCAAAATATCAAGCATCTCGTGATTGTTCTGCTTTGTCTTGGTTGTGGGGTCTCAGGTATCAGGACACCCTTTTTTATTAGTTCTCACAAGGACTGTAACTCTTTACTAACTTAGTTCTTGAAGGAAGCAATGAGTGATTTTAGAAATTTTAGAAAGTCTTCGAAAACTGCAAAAACAGTTTGCAGTTCACAACTTATTCTATCCAAAATTTGCACCTTTTTCGTGCAGAAGATAACAGTTTCTGTACAGGAAACAGAATTTTCTGCACAAAACCACAAGCAAGTCCCAAACTATGAAGTTTCTTGTCAGTCCAATGTATCCATGTCTTTCAACCATTTTTTATTTTTCAAAATATATTTTAAAATATTTTTTCCATTCCTACTCCTCAGCATTGGCTATGCTGGCTAGGGGGTGGTAAGAGTTGTAGCTCACCAATGTCTGGAGGGCCACAAGTCCGCCCCATGTTTTATATAATTTCTTTAGGCTTTATTTTCTTTTGCCCTACCAATGAGGTGAAATCTAGGGATTTTGAGAGCTGAGATTCTATGCTTAACATCCATCTTGCCAATAAGAATGTAGTAATTTGTTTCATTTTTTGTGAAAGAGTGCCCTAGTAGCCCTGAAATTCCAGCAGTTATTCTCAGTAAGTATGGGCACTGGTTATACTACCAGATGCATTGGTGTCTCCATGCATCTTAATCCCTGAGCCCATATCAATAGTGCTGCTAGAGGTGGGTGCTTAATCAGATTGTGTAGTCAGGGCAACCCTGAATAGATGAGTATAGATGAGGATTTTGGTTGAGAGGGAAAGTAGTATTAGCTAAGGAGAAGGGGCAGAATGTTAGGCGCAGACCAGCTGTTTGAGTGAGCAAGAATGTGTATTTGTGAAGTGATGACCAGATTGTCAAACTTGTTATACAGTGATCATATCTTCCTCTTTTAATAGTCAATAAATACTACTCATTTATTCTAGGGTGTGGAGTTGTACCATGAAAACAAGAAGTATTATGGTTTGTCTGAATTTATTGAATCTACTCTTTCTGGACATAGCCTGCCATTGCTCCGTTATGACAGTTCTTTTGAAGCGATGGTCATGGCTTTGGGGAAAAGGTAAAAATGCCTGCTGTACAATTTGATTAAATTAAAGCGGGGCAATATTAGCTTGGTCCAGTCTTAATTTCATGCACATAGCACAGCATTTTTAAGGCGTGGGGACTCAACAGTGGTGGGCAAGTTGTTACTAATTTTGCCTACTTTCAAGAGGAGAGGAAATCATTTCCCCCATTCATTATGATTCAAATACCTTTAAATAAGAAGACTCTTACAGGTTCAGTGTGTACGCAGACATGCCCTCCATGTGTTCAGCTTACTCTAAAGTAAGCGTGCTTAGGATAGATTGCAGGTAGCTGTTATTATTCCTGGGTGGGGGGAGCTCAGTGGCAATCACCGTCTTCGTATTTTTTAGTGCTTCATTATTTTTTACATTTCTGAATGATCATTCTAGTGAAGCATCAACTATATAGGAGTCGTAGGGGCTGAACAGACTGCCCCAAAGGGGCAGCTTTGTGCCACCACTTTGCTCATCGGATCGGGGCTGTGGCAACCGCACACAGCGGCCCCATGTGTGTGGATGCTGTGCCAAGGGAGCGCCCCGATGCCTCCCTCCATGCATTCGGGTGCGCGGCATGAAGCTGGCATGAGGACAGAGTCAGGGCGGCTGGCATGCCATTGCCATGCCCCCACTCTGCCCCAGGCCAGCTCTTTATGCTGGTCTTCTCAGCTCCTTAGTGGTCTAAATTTGCCAGACCATTTTGAAGGGGGGATTCACCCCCCCAAGCCTAGTCTTAGGGGGCCTGAGCACTCCTGCTTCCCTGTTCTGGGGTTCCTATTGAAAGTGTTCATTATGTTCTGTCATCTAAGTGTCATTACAAGGTTTTATTGTTTTGTTTCAAGGTTTCCCAGATTGCACAGTGCAGTGATAAGGACATTTGTCCTTGTTCAACACTATTCTGCAGCCATGATGGCAGTGTGTGGCTTGTCCCAGATGAAAAATTATACAACTGTTGAAACTCTAGAAATCACCCAGAATCTCATCAATTCTTCACGGCAGTGCCCCAGTGGACATGGGCTGATGGTGGTCTTAAGGATTCCATGCATCCCTCTGGCAACGGTGGCTTATGAACGTCTCAGTCATGTGAGGGAAAGGCTTGCCCTTGAAGACCATTTTGAAATCATCTTGGGCAACCCCAACTCCGGCATCAACATAGGGAAGCACTTTGTGGAGCAACTCAAGGTAATGTAGATAAGAGAGCCTCACCTGCACAGATCATGTGGCTTCTGACTGGGCATTGCTAGCTGGCAAGAATTCCTGCTTGGATTCTATGGATCCATTAAATGCACAAATTGATCACCTAGGATCAGTGTGGGTGTGGGAGGTCACCTCACTATCTAATCCACTCTGCCTGAGCAACTGATCTCACTGTCAAGAGGAACTGATCTCACTGCGGGTGTCCATCAGGTATCATTGCTCAAGCCTGAGCCATCACTAGAATGAAACCTAGTATCTAAATACAGGGTTAGGCAAATTCCACCCTCAGCCATACTGGCACTGCTATGGCACTGCTGATTAGAAAAGCCACTTGGTAGGGGGACTTCATTCTACCACTAATTAGCCTATGAAGGATATCAAGACATGACAAACAAAATGATATTTTCTAAACTCAATAGATATATATTGGTATTCTCTGATAGCTAGTTTATTGTCCTGGAATGCCCCATCTCCTCTACTTTTTTTTGGTCTGGAAGTGAATTCAGTTTATTTCAACTAGAGCTTTCATCAGCAGAACCATGAGCCAAAGGTTTAGTTGATTTTATAGGGCAAATTTTAATCAGTGGCAAATTACAAATTTTCTGACAAATTAAAGATGGCACACAAGGCTCCACCGTCCCTATTTTAGTATCACAACAACCCTGCAAGATAGATTAGACTAAAAATTAGTGACAGACCCATGTTGCTCAGTGACCTTTATGGATGAATGGGATGTGAATCTAAGGCTTACATCCACACTGCAGAATTGTTGTGGCACCAGAGCTTTCTGACAGAGAAGGCTAAATATCTGACAAAACTGCAATTCCCAGAATTCCATAGCATTGAGCCATGGCAATTAAAGTGGTATCAAACTGGATTATGTCTGCAGTGTGGATGCAGCCTAGGCTTTCCTGATCTATAGAAAATTCTAATCACTGCCCCACACTGATTTAACAACAGTTATGCAACCTGTGGCTCAATAGATATTACTGGCCCGTAAGTCCTATCAGTTCTAGCTAGTGGAACCACTGGCGAGGGCTGAAAGGTATTGCAGTTAGGGCCACTAGTTGCCCATCCCAGATGTAAGGTAAGACAATGCTATGACTCTGCTCCTAAACATTATTAAAATAAGACCAGAAAGCCTACTTAACTCTTGGAGAAAAGGGCTGCAATTTGAACCAGGGACCTTGAAGTGCATCCTTTAAACTACTGATTGCATTTCACCAGCTTTCAAATACAATGGCTTTTCTTCCATTTTTCAAGTGACATGTGTATGTGCTGATTAGTTCATTGCAAATATTACAACAGATCTGGCAGAAAATAGAAGATGCTGAATGGAGACCCCAGACATACTTGGAATTAGAGGGCTTACCTTGCATATTGATCTTTAGTGGCATGGACCCCCAAGGAGAATCTCTCCCAAGGTAATAATACCCTGAAGTAATGCCCTGATGTTCATGTCTGTCATCTGTCCTTGCTGTGTCAGTCGTAATAGAAAAATCTAGTAACAGATTGCAATAATTCTTAAGGAAGGATAGCAATCTCTTCTGGGCTTTGTATTTGTTTCTTGGACCTCCAGTGGGCCTTAAACAAGGAAAAGCCTCTTTTGCTTTGTTGTTTCTGTTCTGTGCATTAGTACAGATCCAGACTACCTAAATTCTTTCTATCAATCTCTCCACCCCAAGACAGTTTGGAAATTCAGGCCTCATGAAATGTCTGCAACCACAGTATCAAGAAATATGCTAGGGCTGTGTTCAGACATAATGTTAAGCTATGCTATGTTAAGCAAAGTGTGTTTCTTATCTTCCTGTGCCAAATGAGAATTTGACAAAAGGGCAAAGAGAGAAACAGCACAGAAATCGGGAAGAGAAACTGGTTCATTTTGCAATCTGTGGGACAATAATAAGAATCCCCAGAGCTCAGTACCTGTATTTACTGTGGTGTTTGGGCTTTTGCATCCACCAAGCTGTCCCAAACATGGCCAGTGTCATTTATTTTATTTGGATATGCAGGAAGACTACATCCAGTTTTCCATCACTCCTACTTGATGACAGGGAAGGAAGGAAGGAAGGAAGGAAGGAAGGAAGGAAAGAAAGAAAGAGGAACATCCCATTCCTCCTGCTGCAATTAATGTGTCATTCCTAACCCAGTATTGGAATTCATTTGGATATGGATATGAGAGAGAAATGTTTAGCACAATATACAGCTATTTAATGTGGAGGACCAGCAATTATTTTTTCACCTCAGTGATATCAGGGAGCTATGCCATATTTGTGCCCATTGGCTACAATTATTTCTTTCTTTCCTGGAATTGGTAGCTGATTGGTAGCTGATTTCTTTCCAGGAATTGGTAGCTGATAGTTCATGGGCTGGCACTGGTTCATGGACCACCACTTAGAATAGCACTGATTTACAGGATCCTTTTTCATGTACTATTATCAATCAGTCCAACAGTGAACATCTGACTGACTGCTTTCATTATCTATGCTAGTTTTCAGCATGTGTTGACTACAATTGTAGCCACCATGATGTGGGGTTGAAATGCAACAGTATTTTGCCATTTTGCCTTACTATATCCTGTGAAAAGAAAATGGCAAAATGATGATAAGAATATTGTACAGTTCACATCTTTTCTCTTTCTGTCTGTCTCACCAAGATCCTTGAGATACTGTGACCTGCGTTTGATCAATTCCTCTTGCTTGGTGCGAACAGCCTTGGAGCAAGAGCTTGGTTTGGCAGCCTATTTCATCAGTTCCGAAATCTCTGTGGAGAAAGTGGCTCCACCCAATGAGGTCCTGGAGAGTGATCCAGAGAAGTTAAGCAGTACTGATAATGAAGATGAAGAAACCGCAGTAGAAGGTAGAGAGGAACAACAAGAGGACCATTATGCTGAAACACCCTAACCCAATCTGGGTCTCTTCATAAGTCTTGGACTACAGCTCCCATCATTCTCAGCCAGTATGATCATTTTGGATGAAGATCATAGTTGTGATTCTTGAACACACCTGGCAGGTCCCATGCTGAGGGAGACCCACACCAAAAGTTATCTGATTGGGACAATGAGATTTTGACATTAGTGACAGATGTAATTCTGGTGCTATGAAAATGTAGTTTCTTACAGTTAAGGAGTGGCCAGTCTCTCCCCCTTAACTTTGGTCTCTTTTTCCCTTTCCCAGTAGGTCCAAATTAGAGCTTGGATATAATGTGTTAAAGGTAAT